>JABFEB020000060.1:11598713-11613737 GCA_019775895.2 Stomatorhinus ivindoensis
GGGGCGGCGGGCTGAGCTCCCCACCCATTTAGAGGGAGACATGATTATTGCAGGAGTTGTATTACCCAGTTTTGATTATAGGGGCGGTTACAACCCCCCATAATTTACACCCACGGATTAAACAACTGGGTACTGAGGGCTGGAAACAGCTTTTTAAGAGAAGCTGAAGCCAAGTTTTTGATGACACTCTTCACTTAAAGAGGGTTGTGTATTAAGAGAGTCCGCAGTTTCCCATTAAATTACATCTGTACTGTAGGTCTCCATAAGCAAACATTTCCATAAAGTCTGCATGTGGCTGATCTTCTAGGGCAACCCAGACAATGCGTGTCCCAATTTACATACAAGATCAGGCAAAAATTTGTACCCTACCTACAATGTTCCGAGCATGTCTGAAAATTTTTCTGTAGGCCAGAAATGGGTCGGTGTCTATCCATTTCTGTCCCAAACTGCACAATCCACCTCCTTCAGACTGGGTGTAGTATTAGCTGGGTGATAATGGTTGGGTGTGGCTTGCAGCAGGTGTGGTTTGGGTGTGTATCAAGGTGGGGTACAATTTTGCACCCTGCTGTCACAGTCATTCTCCCCCATTAGCAGTACTGTGCTTCCTTCTTACACTACAAATCTGCATTACAACATGCATTGATACAGTATGACTCACTGATACAGTATGACCTACTGCATTTGTTATGCTAGAATGAGACAAATGCACATAAACATTTTAGTGAAAATATACAGGTTAGGTATGGGAGGGGGGTTCGAAATTTGGCCATCAAGCATGTAATTGAAAAAAATCACCAACTACTAAAACCAATCAAAATGTATTTAAGCTAAATTGTGAAAAAACTTCATGATAAAATCCATCTTCCAACAGAACAGTCATTGCAATGTCCCACAAAAAAATATTCAATTGCGAGAACGTACTGAATAGGGGAAAAAAGATAAATCATAAAAACTGTGTAAGACAAAAGATAATATAGATCAATGTTCAGAACTTAATTGCAAATGTCTGTGGATGGGAGTTCCATTTTAAAAGATATGTCAGACTTTAGTGGGGGAAAAAGGTTGTAACATGAAAAAGATTTGAAAACGACCATTTAAAGACACAAATTTTAGAACACCGGAGGGATCCAGAGAATGCAGAGATATTACCGATCGTTACTTCGTTATGATGTTTCTAGTCGTGACAGCAGGCAATACGCCAGTGTCCTGGAAACCTCAAGTGAGCGAAAAGACCGCCCCTTTCCAACAACAACCAATAAGATGCGAGAACCTTGCCCTTTAAACACCCTAGTGTGAGCTGGCAAATTGAGAAGAAAATTTAACTATTTAGTACCAAGTGGCAAGTCACTATAATGAAATCCGATATTATTCATATACTTACTGCCTTTTTTAACAATTCAGCACAACATTTCCCAAATTTAAACGCGTTATATGAATACAAAACATATACAACCTTTGTATACAATAATGCCATCATAAAGACGTCAATAACGATAGATTAAGTATTCAAAAGACTAAACATAATGTAATCTAAATATCAACCGAATGAAAATACTGACAAAAATCCTAGAATGACCGGGGGAATTATTAGGACGTGTCAGTAATATAAAAAACAGACTACATTCAAAGCAAATTCGCAGAATGCATTTTGACAGAATACATTTACGTGGATGATCTGAGACTCCATTGAAATATGGCTCTGAAGGTCATGTCCTACACCACAGAAATACGTCGCAATAAGTGAAAAATGTCGGAAAAACAAAAATAACACGGAGATCGACTAACCATTAGCAAACATACAATGAAATGGCATAATATACCAAAAGTATAATAAAGCTAAAAGGAGATTGACGCGTAGACATGTGGAAAAAAAGAGGGGGACGAAAATTGCTTTGCTGACGATTCATGGTAATTATTTATAAAATAAGGCTGCTCAAAATCGAAAAACACGGAAAGACTTTACCGTTTAACTTTCAATAGGCCTAGGTGTAAATCATACACAGATCACAATACAGTAGATGCCTCTTGGACAGATATCAATTGCTCCATGAATTCTGTTCAGTAATCTATAACTATACGATCTTCCTTAATCAGACCTGCAGTATTTGACAACTCAAATTCCAGAAAAGTCCCGTCTCTAATTCAGGACACTGCTTACATTGCCAATATGAACTGCTTGGTACGTTACGATATACATACTTCTAGATTACCTGAAAGGGTAGCATATTGTTGCCGTTATCCGTCCTAAAGGCGTTGTCCTCCATCCAGGTTTTCGGGGTAAGGGGACCTGCTCTTGGGAATTTCGGAGGAGCAATAACGTTGCTGGCATAGGGCTTTTTCATCGGGGAGATAGGGTTGAGGGGAGATGGGACCCCAACACCGACCCCCACCCCAACTCCGACTCCCACCGCTCTCCGCGGGTCCCTGCCTGCCTGGAGTCCGCTCCAAGGGTTAGAAGCGGTGCTCCAAGCAGCGTTCTGATGGTTATTCCAAGCGGACGATGAAGCAGAAGACGACGATGCTTTGCTGTTCATGATGGTCTGGTGGCTGTACGCGTTTCTCTGAGGGAAAGGGGCTTGACTGGGACTAACAGGCGACCTCCTCTGTTGCGGCTGCTGTTGCTGCTGAGACTGTGCCAAGCCTATCTGCGGGGAGAAATTGCCACCGAAGACCGGGTTGACGTGGTGGGGGAAATTTTGGAAAAGCATTGTCCCATTGACCGAGGGTATCCCTTGAAAAAAGCTATCGTCCACGGCGTTCGTGGTCCCAGTAGACCAAGTGCTACCGAAAGAAGGAGATAAGGAGGTGCCGCCGGGTTCCTGCGGCTGAAAGCTCAAACCGGGCAGGATCGGCGATTCCATGGACACTTTCTCTTTGTTGTTCTGCACGGGAGCTGCTTGACTGCTCACACTCGTAGGGCTCTCCTCCGATGCGGGGGGTTCCGATGAAGGGGTCGGAGTGGAAGGGGGATCTACGTTTGCTGGGTCTTGTTGCTGGTGGTGAGGCTGGGTTTTGCTTTTGTCCATCAGTAAATCATCCTGCATGGTTTGCTGAGCTGAAACGGGGAAAAACAGAGACTGGTTATTATTTGAGGTTCTCATAAAAGACACTCGCCTGACTGTTATGGTATTTGGTCACAGAGAAACGCTGGGAGGGGTTATTATTGCCAACCGCTATTGCTGGGGCTGCCCGAATAGAAGGCTAATCCGTAATAACCCATTTAGCCGAAATTCTCACGACTGCAGTATTAACATTAACGGCATTTCCGCTATAACAAACACGCAACAGCTTCACCCTTTCCAGACGCCTCCGTTCCCTTTAGATGTGAATGGATGATGTGCTTGGAGGACACAGATATTCACCAATATTCGCCACGTCTCTTTTTCCGTTTCACCGGAACTCCAGACTGCTATGTGAAACTGATTCTTGTTCCTGTTTTTTTTCTAGGACCACCCCTAAGTCAATTTACATACGTCAATAAATACAGCTGCGCCCTTCAGCAAGGTTAAAGAGACGCACCACCCATCTCACACTCCGAGAATTTAAAGGGACAGGTTATTCAAGCTCTACCGACACCTTTAAGTAAATCCTCGTGAAATGTATGTTCGTCTTTTCCCGGAAACATAATGTAAAATTAATTCAACATTCAGTGGTCACGACTGCGGCCAGTTTCCCCTAAATGGCCCAATAAAAAATCATATCGTTGAAAACGTGACGATAATCATATCTTAATAAACAAAACACAGCAGCAGTCACATATGCGAGATCGTTTTTATCCCCCGATACGGAGTGACACTCGCTACACTCTTGGAAGCAAATGCGGATAGTTTTAATATCTGCGAATTCAATTTCTAAGTGTTTGCCATTTTGCGCACTAAGAATGACAAAGTTTTCAGCGTGATAAAAGGAATAATGTCTTTACTGGACCTGTCATATAATGTCACTTGTCGGTCTATACAAAAAAACCCGAAATATTTTACCTGCGAGTTCTAACCTGGTTACACAGTTGGCGTTCTCAGCCGGAACGTTTCTGCAATGTTAATACGCGTTGCAGTAGTGCACAAAATTACTATTTTAGCTGAGCTAGCCCCTTGTCCTTCTGGATCATTCACTGGGCCAAACAACACCTTAACTACCACGTATCCATAGATATTACTTTTGACAACAATAACTTACTTTCCAACACGCACGGACTGCAGCGTCTTAGCTATGCCTCGTCTATGGCCGACATAATAATTTCAATATTCTGTCGAGAGAAAAACAGTCAGCATTAGATAAATTCAGTTTTATACGCTTTCTGGGACGATCGTTTTAAAGAGCACTGCGTATTTACCGCAAAATTTCAGATTTTCCTTCATGGAGGACAAATTGCACAACCAACGATTAGACTTCACTGGTGTGTGTAAGCAAAGCGGACGGTTATCCACACACAGTAAAGGACTTTTTAAATTATTACACGCTGCAGTTTAAAATAGAACCAGCGAGTCAAGTTTTTAAACGTTTAAACATAGTGAGGTTTTGTTATTTTTTTAACTGCACATAATTGTACCATATGTTGAGATCACCTACTCAAATAAACGTTGAACACGCAACCGATATGATCGAACACATTCTTTTATTGAGTATGCTGTGGATTATTATATAATTTTCAATATTTTTCAATGTGTTGCCAAGAACTGAAATACTGCAACGCGTTTTGCCTACCCCCAGTTAATCTTTCTTTCCATTCGCTGTGTAAGAGCTGCATATTCAAGGTCATCAAAGTAATCAATAGAGGGTAGCAATTAACTAAGACATACGAATTAAATGCTTGTCTTGATCGACATATTAACGCGTACGTTTATCTGCGCCCGTACGAAAAACATCTTTATATTTATACATGTACTGTTAAGTAGCCATTTATACATGTTTAGAGGCATAAAGATTTATTCAGCACGGAACAGACTTCTTACAATAAGCATAAGTCTTTGCCATGCACGGTGTGTATTTATCGTTTCACGGTAAACAGGATTTACCTTTATCGTTCACCTTTTGGGATTCTGTAAATAAGGCTATTTCTGTTTGCCTCGGCTGGGTATAGATATGACAAATGAGCTACCCCTCTGCTGGGGTAGAGTCAGCAGTTGCTTTAACAGCTGATTGACTGCGGCGCATGGATGCTAAAGACGAGACTTTGGGGAATTGTAGTTTTTAAAGTAACTTTTAAAGGAAATAATGATGCCACCTTGCGCAGAATGCAAAGTTCTGACAGCAGTTAAGTTGATTGCGAAACGCCCCTTTTCGATCTTTCTCGCGACACTCCTATTAGGATTTAATGTATTTTATAATGCTAGTACTAATAAGATCATAAACATGTACACGGAATATTCTCTCATATAACATGGACAAATAAGTGTTTTATAGCTTAAGGCGCAACACCAAACATGTTTAGAATTAATATCGTAAGAGGTAAATCGTCATAACTGAAACATGCAATAATCATGACATGTAAATTATGCATTTAAAATATGCTTTGGTTTTTAATGTCTTGTAATAAATTGGTCAAAACAGCAAACTTGAAATGTATATTTATTACACACCACCCGTCTTTGAAAGGACTCACAAAAACGGCAGCCAACTGCTGGATGGTTGAATACATTTTTAAAGCAGTGATGACCCGCTTTGGTAATCACTATCGTTATAGAAATAAATAATAAAAAGCGTATAGGTTACTTACCGCAGTAGGACGTATTCTGGAGCCATATGTGTATCTTCATGCTGCTGTTTTCCCCAGGTAGGTCCGCCGTCTCCTGCTAAGTTCCGCCTGCTGGAGATAGAACATTAATTTGATATTTTTGGCGACCAAGATATGTGAAGTGAAACTACATATCCCAGAATTCAACGCAACAAGCACTCAGCTGTTGCTGCGTCTTGTTATGGTTGGTGACGCAGTGCGCACTGCCGTGGTTCCCGGCATTTCCTTATAGAGAGAGGGAGTCAATGGAGTCAAGCGAACGCTATGTCGTGGTTGCACTCATAACTAAGTGTTGCTTATTTGGGACGACATCTGGCCGTGAAAACGGACACGTATATAGACGGCGTATTTATTAATTAATTATATTTTTATCGCTTCTGCTTTTGGTTTCGGTTCTGTGTTTTTTTTTTTAACCCTGGCAGAGACTCCCGTGTTTAAGGCCTTGTTTCGAATATAGCAGGCCCAACTTTCCAGCCAAATCAGTAGCTAGCTAGCTAGCTTAACTTAGCTTTGTACACAACAACGGTAGCTGCTTTAATTGGGAACTTATCAGGCCGTGCATTGGTATTTAAGACTAATATGTCGGATCAGAGTGCTGTGGTGATGCAACAGATTTTGGACCGGTGAGTAACTACGATATTTAAGCTTTGTTTAGTCGGAGCCGTTGCAAAGCTGTTGCTCATCGCTCGATTTTCATCGTCGCACGTTTAATATTTTGACATATGAATTTATTAGTGCACATTTGTTTTTGCTTGTGCGTATGTACGTGTTGTACGTGACCTATGTTTCTTGACAAGAAACTGTTGCCAGTTGGCCAGATTTGAAGAGTGAAAATTTACGGACGCCACTAATGAAGTAAGAGACATGCGATCTGTGTGAATTTTAATTGTTTATCATTAGTCACCCATTTCTGCCCATTCATGGGGTTTGACACTAGGGGTATTGCGATACCTACATGTCATTGAATTAAAAAAGGAGTTGTAAATTTTAGTTTTTTAAAGGAACCGTTGGACCGCAAAGCATTTTCTCGCTTTTCAAATTTGTTTATAACATTTTAAAAAATGTATGTAAACATTTTTCTCATCTGTAATGTAAAACCAAAGATCTGGTATAAACGGATTTTGACAATTGCTGGCACATCTTAATTGTCAGAGTTTTGAAATGGGCTCTGTGATGGTGTTTCAGGTTTTTCATTCAATTTTGAATGAAGCGAATTCCTGCCTTATTCCCTTTTGCTACCTGTGATTGCCTGCACACCACCCCCAATATGACCTTGTAGATGGAGATGTTTTGAGTGATATATTGGAAGTCACTTGGACGATGCCTTACACAGCAGAATGGTGTTCACAGGTGCATCCAGGCCTCCACGGAGTAAAGCTGACACATCTGTACCATTGGTGAAGTACCAGTTTGGGAATTGTTTGGGTTGTTGAAGGTTGGTTGTAACCTTGCAGGTAAGATTCATTTTGGGGAAGTGGGTGAGGAAGCAATATGTCTTGATTAGGGAGGAAGGCATGAATCTTGGTCTTGGTCTTGTATAAGGTACCAGTATCGTGGAGTAAGCTGATGTAGACTGAGGTAAGACAGTCCTCCGCTTCATGCCTTATATAAGATTGGTTTTTCTTTGAAATAAGGTCATGGTTCTGCGAAGGATCAAGCAGTTGCTTATTTAGTTGGTTGACCTAGAAAGTTGGAGTATGGGAAGTGTGCCACGCAACTGTCATAAAACAGCTAGCAAATGTCCTAGCTCTGCTAGAGGAATGGACGAAGTAGATCTATATTTTTTTTTTTATCAAGGCTATCAAGTGTGCATTTTGTTGCAACATAGAGTATGGCTGCATTCTCCATATAACTTTCATGGTCACAACTTTAATTTTCTCCATTTTGTGATGGTAAAGTGATTTAGCCTTTTTGTCTGACCTCTGTGCCTCCTGTTAACCTGCATTGCTAGTCACTTAAAATTGTTACTTAAAGGCAACGAACACGCTTTCAGTTAAGGAACCCTTTAAAAACTGTGTTCAGTTGAAATCAAGTTGTCTGCTACTTTTAAAATATTGAATTACTGAAGAATAATTTTGTTACACTCAATGAGGTCGAAACATTCTGTTTGCATCTGTTTTGAATTTAGTCATTTTTGAGTTTAGTCTTTTGTCTTGATTGGTGAACCTTTGTACATTAGTGAGCCCTTACTGGTGAAGACAATGATACGCATATTTGATTAGTTTTATGTTAATTGTTCTTGATCAATGGGCTTTTAACTCTGTGTTTGTAATGAATTAATTTTGAATTCTTTCTGATGTTCATTCATTTGTACTTTGGGCTTCTATGTAATATTTAGGGCTCAATAGGTTACAGGTATGGGAGCATTCAGAGAACAACCTGTTTGAGTGCTTAGGTTGATTTTAAGGGTTTTTGGGGGTTAATCAATCTCTTGCAAATGAGTAGACCCGTGGGATACAATAAGTGTGCAAAGAGCAATATGTGTGTTGAAGAGACTATCAGTTTTGTACGCCTGGTGTTAATCCAGTTGTGACTTGTTTGAAATATTTCTCATGTTTAAATTGGCTTTACAAACCTTTTGTTTGTATCCTTTAAATTTTATTCTGGCTTGATGTTGGAACTGGAAAGGAAATGCTGGAATCTTAAGTCCAGCTACATTTGGAATGAATCGGTCTGCTTTTGTATTATATTTCTTAGGGGTGCCTTTGACTGCTATGTTCAGTCAGAACTCATCAGAAATATTTATCTGTTCTCCCTGCTTTATGTTGCTACGGCTTTGTCTTCTGACCTTGCTGATGTTTTTACCTGCAGTGCTTGCTGGAATACTAACGGGCATCTTCATATTGCAGAAATAGTGCTTAATTACAGCCGTTGCTACCTTTAAAGCTGCATTGATCTTTTTGCCATCCCTCATCTGAATACCTGGAACCCCTAATGGGGGTTCACCGTTTCAGCTGCAACTCACGGTTTCCTTTCACTGCTTGCGCTTGCTAGCATCATGCTCGGAATTTTAATTAAAATGAGCAGTGGTTCAAACTCGCATTGCCAGTTGGGGGCTTTTTGCTTCCATTTAATGAAAATATTTTCCTTTACAACAATGGGGCTAATTTGATCCAAAGCATTAGTGGTTATTCATTATCATTTAGTAGCCACTTATCTCTCTTATTAGTTGAGTTATTTTGCCTGTCTGTTTGAATGTTTTGTTGAAATAAAGGTGCGTAGGCTTATTTTCTGCTTTCAGGAGATTTATTTTATTTTTTTTTGCATACTAAATCTCTCCATTTGCGTTCTATTAGTTATGCTCTCGCGTGTGGCACAGACCAAAGGCATTTTCAGACTCCCCACACTCTTGACCCCTCATGTGTTGGGCTGCTCCTGCATTGCAGCATTACACAACTGGGAAAACCAGACCCAGCTCTTTTTTTTTTTGCCTACCCAGATCCACCAAAGTGGGCCTTTTTTGACATGTTTATTCACCATGTAGAGTTCCATAACTGAGGGAGTCAGAAGCCATATTCTTGAAAAATGCTACCTTACTGCAGTTGCACCACCAAAAACAAATAGGATAACTGAGTTAAACAGCATCTCTTAAATTAATCAAGGGCAACTGCCAAGCCAGTGCTTTTTGTGAATTTTCATCAGTCTGAGTTACTTCCTTAAGAGTTAAGACGGTGTTCAGAGGCTTGGCAGCCACTGTAAGCAGCTCTTAAACTACTGCACCATTATGTCCCCTTGGCAGCCTTTGTTTTGGTTTGGCTTTTTAATTAATACTGCAGGCTGTACAACTAACTGTGGTCTATCCAGACTGCCATGTTAAAGATGGCATGATAAACTGGGGGGGAGGTATTCCAAGAAGCAGGATTAAGGGAAAGCCTGACTTATTTCGACAAGTCTGGCTCTTAAATGGGAGTTCCATTCCATCAACGTGTCTTAAATTAATCCCTGCTGTGCTAACTTGGGCAAGTGAACAAGTCTGCCCCAGACTAGGTTAACTGTCTTGCTTAGTTAAGAGTTGTCTCGAACGTCTCATGTGGGAACAGATTCCCAGAAGATCGTTCCGTCAGGCGAAATTCCGCGCTCTCAATACTCGTGTTAAAAATATGAGAGCCTGTAGAAATCGCTTCTCAGTATTCCAATTAATTCCAAAATAAGTAAAATAAAAGTATACCCACATTACAAAAGTCAATCATGAAATGCAGTGATTGAAATTGGAATAAAAATCAGTTAATATGAAAAGGAAGAGATTTTTATGTTTTGTTTAGTCACAGTCTTTGAAAGTTCATTAGTTAAAGGCAAAGACATGATACGGTTATTTGTGCAGAACTTTTCACACGGATTCGATTTTAAAGTATTGTACAGAGATCAAATAATACAGAATAGCATTATTATACAGTAAGAATGACACATGAACTTAACCCAGAAGGTTCCCTGTTGACCGTGGAGGTCGAACCAGGAACTTTCACGCTATAAGGCTACAGCATAAACCACTGTACCACTATGCCACTGCACTAGGCATTTGTACCATTTACATAACTTATGCATTTAGTCTGCAATTCTTTGCCAAGCCTATTTCCTGGCTTCGTTTATGCCCACAGTATTGCCTTTTTCGCGATTTACATCTTTGTATTCATACAGCTCCATCAGTGGCATTTGTTCTGCAGTGGGAAAAAAAAAACACCCGTCTCATTTTTACACATTTTCTGATTCGATTGATCTATTGTTCATCCATTCATTTGGTCTTCTTAAATATCCCAGGTGTGCGCACTAAGTAAGACTGCAAGTCTGTTTTGTATGAGCCTTGATTAGTTAAAGCTGAACTGTGTTACTGGAATGACATGAGGCTAAGTTTAGAGATGGTGTTAGTTTGAGTCTGACTTTTTCAGGAACGTCTGTGTGTCTAGATACTTTCATGGAATACCCCCCAGGTAAAATAGCATGGGTATTGTTGATGTGATTTGGTAGGCCGTTATGTGACCATGTGTTGGATAGTGACCATTATTAGTGTCTTTGTCTCAATCTGAATATTGTGTGTTCCCAGCCACTTGGGCAATTATGAGGTAATGTCACCAACACACTATTGCAACTTGTTTTATGTGTTCTATTTCTTAATCTCCAGATGAGTCCATTCTTCACTTGAGAAATGCTATTAGCGGTTCCACAGCTGTGTAAATGGTGCATTATTTGTAATCTCTAGGGGTTCTGCAGCTTTGAAAATAAGTAGCTGTTTTGACGTCTGATTAATGGTTATGCTGACTAATGCCAAGATTAAGTGCAGTGTTGTAAATGTCATGATCTCTGTAATTTTGAAAATTTCCTTTATTTTACTGACCCTTTAAAAGAGGTTTTTAGTGATGTTAAGCCAGGTATGTTTTTATTTTAAATTTCATTCGAAAGTTGATCTCAAATATGCTATTTTCCATTTTAAATTGATTTTGATGTTTACCCTCTCACCACGAATAACATCCTAGTTGCTGGCATGGTGTCGTCATAAGTCAATAACTAAAATTCTGTCTATGTAATTTTGTCTTAACTTTCAATGTTCCTGAGACCCTCGAGACGCTTCATAGGAAGACCAGACCTTGTAGGAATTGCTCCCTAAAGCTCTCTGTTTGCTGCTTTGTTAGAAATCCTAGGTCCTTGTGTGGCATCCAAAGAGGTTAAAGCCAGCTATTGCTAATGGTGGTGTTGCTTTGGGGGTGGGGGGGGGGGCAAATTACATTTGCAAGTTCAGGTGAAATGTGACCCCTGCCCCCCACCCACCCAGTCCTTCGACTCCTATTTCTAAGGGGGGCTATCAATGCATCCCTAGCTACCTTCAAGCAGTCAGATATAGACCCACTAACATGGCCAGACTGGGCCAGTGATTTTTGAAACCTGAGACAAATGGCAAATCTGGCACAGATGCCCTGATTCAATTCAATTTTGATTCACAAGCTAATGATTTGATTTGGATTCAATATCAGTGTGAAAGAACTGAAATATGAAATACTATAT
This sequence comes from Stomatorhinus ivindoensis, assembly GCA_019775895.2. Classification (NCBI taxonomy): domain Eukaryota; kingdom Metazoa; phylum Chordata; class Actinopteri; order Osteoglossiformes; family Mormyridae; genus Stomatorhinus; species Stomatorhinus ivindoensis. The sequence goes on from JABFEB020000060.1 coordinate 11,610,442, forward strand.
AGCAAATATAGTACATATTTAGGCAGATGTTTTAAAAATCTCTAAATGTAATAAAGGTTTGAAAATGCAGAGTCACTGGAAACAAATAGTGAAAACCACTAAAGGAAAGCCAAAGGTTTGTATGCCAATCTTTTTTTATTGGCGGAATATATGATATATTCCTATAAGTATATTATATAAGTATAATTCCTTAAAAACAAATCCAACTTGTCTCTTTCAAAGCACAAAAATGAATTCTGATTGAAAATAGCTGATAATAAAAATGGGCAAGTCTAAAACTCACATGCCACTTTTCAGAAGGACATTAACTTGGATATGTGCCAAAACCTAAACTAGAATTTCATTTGAGTATTGTTTAGGGCTGTTAATTGAACCTGACCTTACAATTCAGTGTTTTACCCGCCAATGTGTTAGGGGGGTGCCCCACCCCCCCTTGAAGGTGATGTTTATTTTATTTTCTATATAGCGCCAGATCATAACATAAATCATTTAAGGTTACCTTTCCTATAGAACAGATCTACACATCGTCCTTTTATTAAACAAACTAAATAGCCCTATGTTATTTCTTATTTATGCAACAGCTTGTCATTTTTTCTCTACACGGTCGCATGTTTACAATTGTCCTCTGTTTGTATCGCGCATGGCGGAGTTCCGCCCTGATACTCGCGCACACACACAGGTGAACACACTCTCATTAGTGGACAGAGAGGGCGTGTCGGAAAACATGTTGCATCAACCATCTGAAAAGCAGACAAATTATATCTATATATAATTGCCCCGGGACCTCCATCTGGTTTGGCATGCCCGAAATGGCAAATAATTATATATTGTATTCATAATAAGAGAAATGTTCTGATTTTTAGTTCAGTTGTTATGTTGACTGCTGTCATTAAAAGAAACACAGGAACACCATGTAAATGTATGGGAAACACTGCAATTAGATTCAATTTCCATTCACAAGTGCCTGACTGAATTCAGTGTCTATTCCGTTCAGTTTTTCATTTTGGGGGACAATTACTAATATGTGATCAAACCCGATGTACTGTAAAAATGACACGGCGTGCCACTGTAGTGTTAACATTACAGAACAAAAAAACAATTGTTGCAGTTGCATGGTGAAAGATAAAACGATATATAAGCCAGAAATTACTTGTATAAGCAAGAATTACTTGATAACAGATAATATTCTGACAGCAGGTCACATGAATATTTCTATTTTCGTCTTTTGCTTTTATTTCATTTTTTTAATTTTGCTTTTATATGACGTCATTTTGTGTCAGAATAAGAAGTATATAGAATGTGATTGTAAGAATAAGCCATACTTGCTTGCATTCACATGCTGGAGTTCTCAATGCCATAAATGATGATGTATCAAGAATCAGCACGAAGCAACTGTCAGAACTATAGCAACCCTCCTTTAAGTGAGAAAGTTGTGCTGCCTCTATAAGAGGACCATAACAAATAAAAATTCACTTAAAATATTTTCACTCATGGGGGAAAACTCAAATTAATACATCAGTCTTTGGATAGTGATTCACAGAATCCCATCATCAAAATCAGGATTACGATTAATATTTGTTTCCTCACCCCAGGTTATTAGGGGTGTATTGGCTCTTTCAAGCCTGTTTTGATTGATCTTGATTAACTTTCCTGAAGGATGGTGACATTCAATGTACCATATCCAATATGATTTAAATAGCCAAACACTCTGATGGCAGACTTGTATGGCAGCTGTTAATGGAAGGAAATTTAAGCTTTTCCTGTTTTTGTAGTATGCCCTGTTTGGAACTGAGCTCCTATAGGTTATTTTAAAATGGTTTTGGCAGCTGGTGGGATATACAAAAAATGTTTTGCCCCCAGCATATGACTGTCATCCCTGTTTTTTAAAATCTGCTTTGGTCATTAAAAACCCAAGCGTGCATTTTACATTTTGTCATTCTGGTGACTGTATGGACACCATAAAGTCTTCATTTCACTATCTTGTAGCTTTGGCTAGTGTCAGACCCTGCCGGGTGTCCTTTGTGTTGCGGCTCCTCAAGTTTTTCCCACAGTCATGTGACTATATCTACATGAAAGAGCTCTTTGTTGAGCAGATTAAGACCCTCTCAAAACCAGGGAGGCCGAGTTGTGAAGCCATGAGAAAATAGCTATGCCATGGTGCTTGTCTTTGTGCTGTGTATCAATAAGGCTGCAGAGAGGGCCCTGTGTCTCTTACATGTTTGTCAATGTCAGATTAGGTCCTCAGACTGCTAAGCAATGATGTGGCTCAGCCAGCCAGTGGTAGTGTAATCGTAACCCCTCACCACTCTGTTGCCAAAAGCTGAAATTGACCCATATTCATTGCTCAAGTGGGGTGATGTTTAAGAGACCATGTCAGAATACTTTTTTCAACATACTGGAGGTGACAGAATTTGTTTCTAAACAGTTTTTAAATCCCATGTCTTTGGTTATTAAAATGATTGATTGGATTATCAAAGCACTGATTGCCTTTTTAAGAAGTCTGCACAAGTTGGTGTACCTAAGGGGCAAAACTATAAAGGGAGTGATGCTCAGTGGAGATTTTGGTGACTTGAGGGTTGAGGTGGGGAACTCATAAAATTGTATACCACAACACTGAAGGTTATAACGAATCTTAAGATCCTCCTGATGAAACAGGCAGGTCTTTCAGCTATTCGACAGTCAATTTTTGTGGCCATGATACAGAATTCATATGTCGATGGTGTTTGCATATCAGGTCAGTTTGGACCTCATGAGTTAGTACCTTGGGATATGTGCAGTAGTTCTGGGAGAACAGTATTTGCTTTCCTATGAATGTGTCAAAGCTGGCCTTTTCCAAGAACTATCGATTGCAAATGGTCCGTTTGAATCTTAGACCGGCAAATGTTATACTGCTGCAAAGAATGGCAGAGTCTGGAGAAGTTTTGCGATTTTAAATTATGACTAGCATGCTGCTGTGTTTCTGCTTTCCAGTGAAACATTTTAGTGGCTCATCGGGAATGAATGAATTGTGCTGTTTCTGAGCTGAATTTATATGACATCATGGGGCTGTTATCCTTTGTAATGGCTTGTTTTGTCACCCTGAGTGGCAGACTGAGTCTCAGTGCTGAAACGGCATTCGTTTGTATCTAATAGTGGATCCCTTGGATGTTTATCTCTGAAAATACCATTCAGTTACTGAATTGCTAACTGTCAGTTTAATGTGGCTTGTTTCAGTCACTGTGCTGTGGGGGGGGGGGGGGGGGGGGGGGGGGGGGGGGGGGGGGGGGGGGGGGGGGGGGGGGGGGGGGGGGGGGGGG
>JABFEB020000060.1:11623577-11638941 GCA_019775895.2 Stomatorhinus ivindoensis
TGTCTCTGTGTCTGTCTCTGTGTCTGTCTCTGTGTCTGTCTCTGTGTCTGTCTCTGTGTCTGTCTCTGTGTCTGTCTCTGTGTCTGTCTTGCCACTCGATTCGGCAAGATGATTTGGGGAGATTTTTCAGCTCCAAGCCAAAAGCAAGCGCCTCTTGGGCAAACGAAGGGTGAGAGTGATTGGCACACCCCACCCTGACTCCGATTGGATTAGCAGATACAAGTTGGGCAGCTGGAAGAGGTGGTGGGGTGCACGTAGGGTTGCAAAGAGGTGGAAAATTTTGGGAAACTTTCCATTCCATGGGAGGTTAAGGTGGAGAATTTAGGAAATATTGCAAGTTGGAATCTTTCCTTGGGAATTAGTGGGAATATTTGGGAATTAACGGGAAAATTCCCTGAATTTTGTAACCCTAGGTGCAAGGCTGCAGCATGCCAGTGATGCGCCAGCCCTCGTGGGCCACTCTCCTGTGCCGTGGGTTTCTGTAGCAGTGGCTGGTTTTAGTCTCCTACATCTAAAAATGTCTCATCGGGCGAATCACTTTACACATTTCACTGCGACCCCCCCCCCCCCCCGGCTGTGCATCTACTCTCTCCCCTATTATGTAAATGGATCTCTGTATATAAGGTAGCCAGGATGCACAAGTTTAGCTCTCTGCTACACAAATAACCTTGTCTCTCTCCTGAGGCTTGCGTCCTGTTATTTTGGGAAGTGCCGGGTGCCAGTCCGCTCCGCCTCCTTGACCGTGGCCAGCTGTGAAATCGCACCGTGTGCTTCCTTATTAACCTTCAAATACGCTGGAAGGAAAAACAAACTCCACAGTTCAGCCTGGGGTGGTGACTTTTGTGGGGGGGGGGGTGCTATTTGTTTCCCTCTGGCTCATCTAAACAGCTGTTGAATGAATTGGGTTGTTCTCCTAGTACTGATGTCCAGGAAAGCAGAGAGCAGGTGCCAGAGGGAGTTTCTCTGCACTCGAGTACGAAGTTAGGGTTAGGGTTAAAATGCATGCATCTGTTTAATTCTGCTGCCTGTCTGTACGCTTGCCTTCCTCATGAATGGTGATGTGGATGTGGTGAATGGTGCCCTTTTCCACCTCCTTTGGTCCCACTCATGGTTTCATCGAAATTAATGAAGAGACGAAAGGGCTTATGTGAGAGTGTGTGTTTGCGCACGCGCGCATGCTCGTTCCTGTCACGCAGGACCATCCAACAGGGTAACCCAGGTACAGTGTGTGTTTGCGCACGCGCGCATGCTCGTTCCTGTCACGCAGTACCATCCAACAGGGTAACCCTGGTACAGTGTGTGTTTGCGCACGCGCGCATGCTCGTTCCTGTCACGCAGGACCATCCAGCAGGGTAACCCTGGTACAGTGTGTGTTTGCGCACGCGCGCATGCTCGTTCCTGTCACGCAGGACCATCCAACAGGGTAACCCTGGTACACTGCAGTCTCGGCCCCACCTGTGAGCATTGCCTGCCCTTCACCGAAATGCCAGTCTGTGACTAGCAGAGTGCTTCCTGTTTTTCCTGTCTGAATGTTCCTTCATTATTCCCAGGGGTTTTACACATGCATCTCCCTTAATGCTCTTATGTACCATTTTAAATGTCTTCTATGGGCATTTATTTCATATGCTGTCCTAATGAAGTGGTGTTTATACTTGGCTTCAGCCTCAGTGGTTTACTATTTAGTGCTTTTCTCTTGGACTAAGGGGCCTTTTTAAAAAAAATTTTTTTTTGAACACAATGTAGACTTAACTGGGTTTTCTTTGGACTTGATCTACTTTTCCCAATATTGTGAGTTGTTGTGTTATTGACTTTGATGCCAAGCTAGTTACATATGCTCCTCGTCTGAAAATGATCCTTTTTGCGAGAACGTTGACCTTGGCATTTATCTAGGTGTGTGAATTTTCAAACTTGGGAAGAACCTCTGTAAATGAAGGGCATCTGGTTGAAATCCTCAGGCTCCACTGTACAATACACGATTCCATAACCTAGGTAAAGAACATTTAGACCCTTTCCAAAAGTTCATTTATTTCCATAATTCCATTCAAAACATTAAACTTTCATAGATTATTGGTTTAGGGCCCTATAGGTTTAGTTGTTCGTACATAATTTGGGCTTCCAGCTCATAACACCCACGAAAAAATTTGAATACTGTAAAGACATCAGCCCAAATTTTACAGGGCATGAATGTTTTAAACTGAGTGTCACATACAACTCATCTACTAAACTCAAAGCACCTGCACAGGTTTTCCCGGGTGTGATGCAGATTCCACCTTCCAGCAGGACCTGGCCCCTGCCAAGACCACCAGAAGCACCAAAACCTGGTTTGATGGCTGGGCTTTCGTAACTCCCAGGCAATGCCGCAGGCTGGCTGCCTCCATGCCACGGTAAAGGGATTCTCAACCTAGTATTGAAGATTGACATATCGTTTGTAAAGTGCCATATTTTGATTTGATCCTGATTTTTTTTTTTTCCTGCAAAAACTGGAAAGTAAATGGTGATGTCTTCAGTGTTCTAATTTTTTGAATTCCAGTTTTCCTGGGTGTTATGAGCTGGAAGCGCAAATTATGTACAAATTAACAACCAAGTACTTTGTTGTGGGCCCTGAACCTATAATCTATGAAAGTGTATCGTTTTGAATGGAATTATGGAAATAAATGAACTTTTCCATGATATTCGAATTTTTTGGAAAGGGTCAAAACTTAAATTCATCTCTGCTCCTCAGTTTATCAAGGCATATTTTGGGAACCATTATCACAGGGTTGAAACCATGCAGGACCAAGCAGTACGTAGTATTGCAAAGCAACTTTGTCCAAAAAAATCCATTTTGCATCACATCAGTTGTATTTTTTAAGTGTCTATTTACAATATCCATTATCACATTAAGTTAAATGGAGACATGTAGAATAGATTCCGGGAGTGTGTAATCTTTCCTTCAGGATACGCAGAACACCAGTTTTGGTTAATTGGTGCTGGGTAGGATTTCTCTGGTCATGTGTGTATTGGTAAGAATCTTGCAATATGACGCGTATCGTGATAGAGGGGTTACGATTTAATTGTAAGCAAGGTGATGTTTTATATTTGATTTATTTTTTTGCACAATTAATTTTACGAAACTCACTATAAGAAACATTCCACCATATGCATAACATCTGATTAAATAGCAAGGCTCTTGTTGAAGTTAATGTTTGTATTGCCAAATTAAGCCCACAGTTTAGTTCTGTCTACTGTTGTTGCCGGTTTAGCTCTTTTGGAGTCTGCCATCGGTTGTAACGTTACTAGTCAGCTAAGTTTGCTAATGCTAATAGTAGTGGTGTGCCCTTGAGCAATTTCCTATCTTTACATTGTTGCGCAAAATCAAATGGCTGAGGATAGATTACAACACCGCTGTCTAGTGGTCAGGGACTGAAACACGACACAAAATGAACCGCTGTCTGCCCTAAATCTTTCCATGTACGCTTTAAAAAAATCAGTAGTTTTTGGTTCAGAGAATTGGTGCAGTATCACAAAACATTGATATTCCAACGCATCTTTACTTACAATCCCAGTTCTCTCTAACCTTAAATTAGCTCATAATGCAATTAAACTATCCATTGTGTGTGTGTGTGTGTGTGTGTGTGTGTGACTGAAGTACACTTGATTATATTTCCAGCAATGGTGTCACCAGACCACCACAAACCAATTTGAATATGCTGTTGTCATGGGATATTTGTACCTAACACTTTGTAGCTATGCATTTTATTCATAGGTATAGGAATGTTAAACTGAGACCTGTTATGTAGAGAGTTATAAACCCAGCTCCCTATGACATGAAGCTTCTGAAAATGGATACATCTGGTGCCCAGCACACATTTAGTCTGTGGATATATAAAACGATTCAACCACTGCTTTATGGAAACTGATGGCATAGCCTGACCAGTATAGCAGTGACATTTCTGTGCTCTTTCCTTAATTTTTTAACCTTTAGAGGCGACTTCCTTTACAAGGTTGCTCTTGACATGTTTGCACTAGGGTGCTGTAGAACTGTTGCAGTGACCGGCTTTGCCTTTTAGCTGTTGCATCAGCATTTATCTTTTCAGCCCAAGTTTGTCATCCTATATAAATGACTAGATGTTTCTGGAGCTGGTGGCTGGCCAGTCTGCATCGTGGCCTGTTTACACTGTCTGCATACTGAACCTAGTGCTTTCTTGGGTCACTATTTGCATGCCTGCTTGCGAGGGAGGTGAATAATAATCACCTTTCGCATTCAAAATAGTGCGTACATCTGTGTGATTTATGTCTGGAATACCTTTCATTCTGTAATTTCCATGCTGTTTGCCATGTGCACTGTGCTTAATGACTCAGCAGCATCTTTATAAGGATACAGAAAAGAAGCATCACAAAGCTCTAGGTCTTCAAAGTCAAAGGGATGCTTTTTTAAAATATTAGAAAGACTTTAATCTAATAATATACTGCTTCTACAGAAGGCAAGTAGTCCAGTCCCCTGCTCTCACCTAAGAATGTTCTGGAAGCTTAGAGGCACAACGGGGCATGTGCTTTGGATTCTAGGGTTCTGTGGGTTTAAGGGAATCTGATGGAAAGTATTAAGATTTGTGGATATTTTAATTCCTTTATCCCTCTCCTCCCTTTCTTTTTAGCAATAAATCTAACCTAGTTCACTCTACCCTGGATGTTATAATGTGTAGCCTGGGTGAAAACGGAAATAATTCCTGCTCTGGCCTTGAATAACTCCCTAGTGGCGCATGATCAGTCTGGTTTGCATGTGCAGGTGCATTTTTGGAGACACCACAGTCTCTCAGAAGGCCCAATTCTAGCCTCCTTAAACTGAATTTGTTTTTAAAAGCACATTAATCCCAATGTGTCTATGCTACATGATTGTTGCATCCTCGAGACGGGCATTGTGCTCCATAGCAATACCCAGCGTCTCGGGTTTCCTTTCCTTTAAAGTTTAATGTGTCCTAGTTTGCACTTTGTGGTAAGTGCCATGCTGTAAGAATATTTATACCTGTGTTCTGGAAGCTGCTGTAGGGCATTAAATTTAAAATACAAGCCTGTCTTACCCTGGTTTGCCCATATTCCTAGTAGCTTAAGGACATTGGAATTTTTGAACTGCGATTATTAATATTCCAGTTTTTTCTTTACGTTGGACTCCACATACGTTTGTCATGACTATAGGCCTGGTTCGTTGGCACGGCATTAAATATCAACACAACTATCCATTGGACTTGGTATTTGGTTCTAGGCCTTTTACACTGCCATAACTTTCCGTGAGTTTTCACAATTATTAGACCCTAATCTGGAGTTCTACAGCATCTTACAACATTAGTTCTAGCTTGATTCAATGCTAGCATTGAAAGAGAATTGAGAATGTTGTGATTGTAGTGTTACTATAACATCGAGTTAACTTTCTGAGCTTTGACACATCGCCAAAGCGTTATTATTATTAGCTCATGTTCAACAGTGTCTGTGCCCAGCCCACACATGCTTTAAAATAACTGCACATGTATTTTTTTATAAAGCGCTTAATCAAATCTGCCCATGTTTTCAAATTTGATTTGTTTTGCTGGTATGGTGTGAGCAAAGGCAAGCCTTGGCTTGTTTGTCATGAGCAGCGCTGGGGTTACTGCACTGAAACCTGTGCCTCTGAGGATGATTCGGGTTGTTTTTGTGGAGAGATGGGGAGTCACCCGGCTCTGACTGCAAAGCCATGGCGACACACTGCCACATCACATTTCAGATAGATCACACAGGCTTTCCTCCCTCGTGATATTGTAGTCTTGGCCCAGAGGTGCAAGGTGGGTTATGAAAATCATTTCTGCTGAACTTTTATTAGCTGACTTTTATTCCAAGCAGTAAATGTTTCTGATTCTCTCTAACTGTATCATGGATTCTGCTGGTACAAAATACCCAGCAGCTCCTGGAACAGAAGCATGAATGTCGACCGTGTGTGTGTGTCGCCATCAACTTCAGTCTTGGATAAGAATAGCTGTTGGATTAGGTGGAAATCAGGTTGCTGGTCCTGTAGATGTTGCACGATTTCCCTGAGCGGCACTGGAATATGAGTGGGAGGCGAAAGGAGACAACAGAGGGGTCAGCACTGCGCTTTGGCTCAAAGACAAAAATCTTCTCTAAACTTTCAGGAGCTCCTGAATCTGTCCAGCCCCAATAGAGTGCAGGCTGCTCTGTGCTGCAAATCACAGATCCGGCAAGGCAGGCTGGAGAGAACCCTGAAGGCAGGCTGGAGAGAGAACCCTGAGGTCTTTCAATGTGTAGATATCTTGCCTTGAGGGAACAAGTATAACGTTTTGATAGATACAATAAAAAGAGCACCATGTATATATTGGCCCAGTTTATGCAGGCGTGTCGTTCACCCAGGGCTGTACTGGTAGAGCACTTGACATGAGGTTAGAAGGTCAAGGGTTTGATTGATTTATGCTTCAGATTGACACCAACGGTAGGTTTTTTGTCTCCTGCAAGACTCTGAAAAGAGTTGAGGGCAGTTTCCTATTGAAACCATGTGCCTTGCATTATTCATCCCTTACTTAGGGAAATATAGATGGAAGCTGGTTTTTAAACCTATGCACATCCATTTTGACAGCTGTTACCAGAAAGGACAAGTTGTACTGTGAGATATGTTTAACCAGGTAGAACATACAGACCAGCCTTCTTACCAAACAATATCTGAAAACAGGAAGAGTGGGAGCCATTGTAAGAGGCGCAGATGTCCTGCTTTGCCAGAAGGTTCTCACTGTATCTCTAGAGTATTAGGTTAAATGTTTGTTTAAATAACCTCTGCTTGAATTATGGATCTCTGCAAATATTTGTAATTTGATGTCATGTCCGGTACTGACCTGGAGGTTTAGATGAGACCCAGGTGTGTTTGCTGAAGGTACTGTGCCGGTCTCGTGAACATCCCCGTGGTCAGTGCCGCTGCCCTGTGTGGAGCTGCCTGGGGTGACTCCCAGTTCTGTGCTGAAGAAACATGGCATCTCGGTTTCTATTACATACATGCTGCTGGTGCTGAGGGAGAAACTATTGAAAGGTGATCAGGAGGTTAATGTGATTTCAGGTATCGGTCCAAACTCGAATACCATAAGGGCCTGGCCTGACAAGCCTGGAGGGGGCAATTCCACCTCTATAAATATTTCCCCCCACCAAATAGAAATATATGTATATAAATGTCTAATTTTATTGCAAAGTTATCTTTTGGCTGTGTCCAATTATGGCCAATGATTGGTTAGTCTCGTGCAGATTGTACGATCGGAGCAACCATTTCAACAGTTTCTTTGTTCAGTCATTGCACCTTATGCAAATAACAAATGGCTCCACTCAGTCTTAATTGTGATGGCTTTCAAGCTGCCGGTTTCTTGTAGACACTGATTTCTCTGCGGGTTGCCTACAAAGTAGCCACAATGTTAAGTAGCATCTCATTTTCGCTTAGTATCATGGTCATTTGTTGCAAGAACCACGCTAAACAAATACAGCAAAAGCAGTTGCTCATCACACTGCAGCCTGTCATCCACACTGACATGAAACCGATGTATAATTTGTCAGTGTGTCGTCCAGCCATTGCAGCCGGGGTGGAGATGTTGATTTTGAGAGTGTGGCCACTAGCTTGTGTGCTGCCGTGTGAATGGCAGCCCAGCACCAACCTCTTAAAGAAATGCTCAGGTTTATGAGATTTTAATTATTTGGGTTTCCAAAAACCCAAAGATCCAGATGTAAGTGGGCCTGAAGCGAGAATTATGGTAAACTGAAGAGACTCTTATCCTTGTACTGCTGGAACTACGGCCTGACTTTGAACACAGGGCCTAGTTAGCCTTTTAACCTGCCTTCGGTGGACTGGACCTGCGCTTTTCTACCTTGATGCTGTTATGCTACCAATACAGGGAATTTTCAGCATATTCTAAGAGCTCAGCTGCAATTTTGTCTCTTCAGAATCACCGACACGTCAGGAAGTTAAAAAAACTTTTCAATGCAAATAAATCTTGCATGTGTTTGCTACATACTTGACTTATAAATAGCAAAGCACACAGTTTAAAAATACCTGTAATATATACTGCTTTTCTGAGGTAATGTTTGTCACGATCATTTAACATTAAATCTGGGTTTATTCGCCCGTTGTATTTCCGTTACTTCCTAGCGTTTAGTACTAGATAGCAATGCTCTGTGGAGTGGTACCTGCTGGAGCGTTTGGTTACACCGGGGAATGCGGTTGAGATTGAAGGCAGTTGTCAGAGAGCACCAGAAACTGTAAGATAATCCCCAAAAAACATTGTCGACGGTTACGGCTGCAGGAGGGCTGCTTGTGACCCCTACTGGAGACAGTCCCTGCGTCCTGCCCCGATCTCAGCTGAATGGAGCCGACAGCCATGATTAAGGGTTGCTGTGTACTTTTCCTCTCCCCGGGGGGGGGGGCAGTGACGTCTGACTGCAGTGCTGTCCTCAGCCCCTGCTGCCCTTGTCTGTGTAATTCAATGGCGTAGTGAATGCAGAGGTCAGGGCCCCCAGATCTGAATCTGTGCTCAGATTCTCCACTAATATCCATATTGGCAAAGCCTAGTTGTGTAAAGGAAATTACTTTGGTTAAAATATCAGTATATAATGATCTCAAACCACCAGCTTGTGGGATCCTGGTATTTTCTTTTCTAGCGGAATGATACTGTATAACGTACAAGTGCCCTAAGGTGCTATATCCAGCCAGCACACATTGCCGGAAATGGGTGAAATTTCTCATTGCTGCTGTAGCTGGTGTTTATCAGACTTGCTGGATGGCTGCGAATGCTGCTTGGCTGCTCGCCGATGCCCGGCTATGTGTGCACTAAGTGACTGTGCCCATAGTTCCCCTGCTTTGACTAAAGAACCCTTCTGCTCCCGCAGGTCCTGTAGTCTATGTCCTTGATCTGGCAGACCGCCTCATCTCCAAAGCATGCCCCTTTGCCGCAGCTGGGATCATGGTGGGCTCCATTTATTGGACCGCAGTCACTTACGGTGCTGTAACAGTCATGCAGGTCAGAACCAAGTGCTGTTGTTCCATCAAATAGTCGATCGACCCCTGTCACTTAAGCTGAAGTGAGCCCAGTGCGTCCGTGATGACATGTCCAACGCCGTGACCTCGTTGCCTAGGTGGTGGGCCACAAGGAGGGCCTGGACGTCATGGAGCGGGCAGACCCCCTCTTTCTTCTCATCGGCCTGCCGACCATCCCAGTCATGCTCATCCTGGGCAAGATGATTCGCTGGGAGGATTACGTGCTGCGGCTGTGGCGCAAGTACTCCACCAAGCTGCAGATCCTCAACAGCATCTTTCCCGGTGGGTCCTCACCCCTTCCCAGCTCCTGACTTCCGCACAAGCCAGCAGTACACACCTCAGACTTGGGGTGACTTCCAAACTCTGTAGGACCCTGTTATTTAAAACTTTGGCCAACACTTGATTTGAAACTTGAAGTCCTACTTAAACTAAAGGCCTAGCCCTAACTGGACTGGCCTGTCCTTGGCATCTTATCTGTTTTTAAGAGAATGTCTTTGGAATAACCAGAAATTTGGCCTAGATTTTCTGAAGACGCATGTTGGAAGAGAACGTGCTTTATAAATGGCAAGTCTATTTGGGTGCGTCACCTAAGCAGTTAATATTTGAAATGTTAAGGGGAGAAAAAGGTGAGAATCGGGCAAATATTTCTGTAGAGTAAGATTTGCCATGATACAGGTGAAAGCAGAGTCTGATCACATTACTGAAAAATGTTTTTCAAGCCAGAAATACATTATCTTGAAGTATTTAGAGGGTTTTTTTTTCCTTAAATGCACAGAGGTTTTTCGCTGTCTGGTTGGTCCAGGCTAATTGGGGCTCTCTGCTCTGCCAGCCCTGTTGGCATTTTTTCCACTGACTTCATCAATAAGCAAGGGGATTGATGTTGGAGAAACCGGATCCAGGTCTTGGTTGGAACCTGTTTTAAACTCATGACCTTTCTGAGCACAAGCTCAGCTTGCTGGCCTCGGGAGTTTGAGGCTAGCCGTGTTTTCTGCTGCGATGGGTGGGGGGGGGGGGGGCCCATCTGACTTGCGGATTAGGTCGGGTTACTGCAGCGCGTGCATGCGGAAACAGGCACACATGCATTCATCTTTGTGGGAACTTCCCATTGACCTTTAAGGCAATGAATGGCTTTGAAAAACTTTCATGAGTTAAAACAAAGCCCTCAGTTTGAACTCGTACTCTTAAATGCCTTCATTTTTCACAAACGTTAACTGTGTTGGTTTTGCTAGTTTTGAAATGCAATCATTTGACCATGTTTTTTTTAACCCATTTTATTGTGGCGACACCCTAAAGTCCTGTCCTGTATCCCTGCAGGGATTGGCTGCCCCGTGCCTCGCATCCCAGCTGAAGCGAGCCCCTTGGCAGACCACGTGTCGGCCACGCGCATCCTGTGCGGTGCACTTGTCTTTCCCACCATCGCTACCATTGTGGGCAAGCTCATGTTCAGCAGTGTCAATTCCAATCTACAGAGGACCATTCTGGTAGGTTGAAATGTTCTCAGTCACAGGAAGTACACTGAGCTCTTCGCTCCATTACCTGCCATTTGTCAGCTAATTCATCTACAGAAATCCATGATTTTTCAGGTTTATGCCTGACGGGTGTCACTTTGCAATAGTAGAGTTAACTGTATCTTTGTAAAGAGTGTTTAGTGCTGATCTTTACCCCGATGCTGTATTTTACATTTTTCCCTTATTTGTTAGCATGCTAAGTACACATGCGAAGTCGATAGCCCTTTCAAGGTCAAAATGACAGGTGAAGTGCTCAGTCAGATACTGTGTCATCGAGTTGTAATCCTCTCCGAGAGCATGACACGGTGGCTCAGTCTTGTCCAATTTTAAATATTACCCATGTTGGAAAATGCTTCATTTTGCGCCCCCGAAGATGAGTGATACTGATGATTGATTGACTGCCCATCTGCCGCCTCCCCAGGGTGGCATAGCGTTCGTGGCCATCAAAGGGGCGTTCAAGGTGTACTTCAAGCAGCAGCAGTACCTGCGACAGGCCCACCGCAAGATTCTCAACTTTCCTGAGCAAGAGGAGCCCTAGTGGGAGCTGGATAAGCTGGGTGCAGACTGGCCCAGCTGTACAGACTGCTGATCGGGAACGGCCCATCCATCCGCTGGTCCAGTCTCTCATCTAAGGAATTGCTGTATGCTGCTGGTACCTTTATGTATAAGATCATTACGAGTGCATTTAAAAAACAGTATCGGGGCTTAAAAGACACACAATTTGGGAGAGTTTTCTTTTTCCTATGAATGTGACTGCTGAGATTGTTGGTGCTGTATTTGAAAAGCCCAACACAGACTATTCTGTAAGATTTCCTTTTAAACTACATAACCAGCACATGTAGTATTTTTTAAAGTTAGCTGGATGGAATGTGCGATAGGGGATAATTTTAGTCTGAAATTTTAGGTTTTTGTGGTGGTCTGAGCATTGGAGATGAATTATGCCATCTGTCGGTGTCCAAAACATTTAAGGAACATTTAGTGAAATATTCTGGATTGTTGTCTCTAGGTGGTAAAATGTAAACTTCTTTTGGTAGTTCTCATGTTTAAAATTGTTTTGGTCATTTGCTGGATGTGTGACGCAAAGCACCTGCTCAAATAACCGACCGGACAGAGAAGTCATTACTGGATAGTTGGGTGATGCTAGGAGGTGAAGAACAGCACTTATTTGAAAAATGGCCCCCATTCTGAACTTTATTCTTCATTAGCTGAGCCCCAGACTTCACGTGTGACTGGATTAACAATAGTCAAGTCATGTGACAGTACTGAGCATCTTTGTTAGTGTAGACACCCAATATAACAGTAATTCCGTGGCACCGCAAACAGATTTTGCCCTTTTTAATTTTGGTTTTGTTAAACCACTCTCCACAAGTCCTGCAATATTTATACATAACTGACACATAACACTAGGTTTAATGAAATATTATTTGTTTCCTTAAGGTGTTTATTTTCTTTGATTTTGTATACAGTACATTTTTGCACATGCCTTGAAGTGTTAAAATCAATCATTGTTTTGCAGCCACCGATCGTTGTTACAGTGATTGTGGTTGTTCTATGATGGACACTGTGATGGTAAAACACTGGAGCCAGGAACTCCATTCCCAGGATTCTGCAACCCAATGCTTAGTCATGTGCTTCAGCCCAGCAGGTTCATGGCATGAACCACTTGGACTTTATTGCCATGTGAAAGGGACATTACCACACAGAAATGGGGTAACATGCCATACCCATCTGCCAATAGGTCTTTGCCGTTTTAGGCTGGCTTTTACCTTCGCGGACATTTAAAACATTGAGGAGTGGAATATCCTGGGTCATTTCTGCATTTTTGTGTAGACGACTCGTATGGTGGCAACTGTTCCAGTTGTTGACCATGAAGGTTCTGTGCATAACGTCCAATCTTCTCGCCTCCATTCCAGCTGGAGGGAACTACTGGTTAGTGTTCTCTCTTCACATAGTCAAGTTTTGAGATTGAGCCAAATATCGAGGGAAAGTACTCAATTTCCTAGTAGAAACATCAGTATAACTGGTCAAAAAATTGTGAAAGAAATTAATTGAATGATCAAATGCTTTTCAGCGCAATATGCAACTGAGGCCATATTTATTAGTACTGTGCCTGACTGTAATTCAGCCGTAGCTTAATCTTGCAACCCCTTTGATACCATAAAGGAAGGCACTTCATCGCAGGTTACTTTCTATTGGTTATGATGGTGGTCTGTAGGTGGGGTCCTGCCTTCTGTGGCTCTGTTCCTCTGGCACAAGTGGTTGTGGGTTTAAGTTGGTGTGGTGTTTTTTTTTTTTTTAGCTCTGCAAACTACATCCTTTTGTTTATACCAGCTCAGATGTGCTGAAGTTAGTTCATGCTCTTAAATTGTGCTACCCTTGCCATGTAATTGAAATGGAAATGGTATTTCGCTGCACAAGGATCTGCAAACATGAACTTTTGTGACATGCCAAATGTGATATTGTAAAAACAAATGTATTGATTGTACAGATTGCTTTTGAATTTATAGTTTTTGTTTAATTGTGAATAAATGTATTTTTCCACTGCTAAATAAATGGTAGTTTAGTGTGTAGATCATATTGGTCAATCATGTCATTTCAGTTGTCTTGTAGACGGACATATCAGTGCTTTCAAATAAGTTCACACATTCACTGGCATTTAATGTAACAATGTAATTTCCTTATGGTGCAATTCAGCTTTTTTTGCCTATAACAAGCCATTCCTTTCTGAATCATGCCAGAAACAATATTTTCAAATAGGACATTTTATGGAGCATTTTGTTATAACCTAACACTTCATACCGACAGACATGTAAAACAGTTTCAGGGGCTGGACAAGCAAAATGTGACCATATTCATTAGGTAGATTGGTCCATACACAGGTAATATAGTACAAAGCAATATGGGAAGAGCTTAAACAGGAAACGCTGAAGCCTCACTACACATTAGCTGTGAACAGTCAACTAGTAAAATCAAAGAATCAATAGCAGCTACCCCCCCCCCCCCTGTGCAGTCATGCCTGGGTATGTATATTTTGGCTAATGTATTACACTGCAAGAGTGAGGATATTTTTCCTTTAATGAACAATAAATCAGATATTTTTTTTTTTAATCCATTTTTAGGATTGTTACATTCCCAACTGTTCCCTGGCTTGCTACAGCCGTGTCCAAACTCAGGGGGTGTAATCAATCGCCTTAGGCCGCATTTGAAGACCGAGTGTGTCACAGTGCTACAAAAAGGCCGTCATTTTTAAGGCTCTTTCC
Source organism: Stomatorhinus ivindoensis (assembly GCA_019775895.2). Classification (NCBI taxonomy): domain Eukaryota; kingdom Metazoa; phylum Chordata; class Actinopteri; order Osteoglossiformes; family Mormyridae; genus Stomatorhinus; species Stomatorhinus ivindoensis. The sequence goes on from JABFEB020000060.1 coordinate 11,637,371, forward strand.
AATGCAGTCTAGGAATGCGTCTTTTTGCTAAGTTTTGAAGGATCCACCCGTTGGATCCTTCGGACTTCAACATAGCCCAAGATTCATTGCGCGGATCTTTGAAGGACACAGCCTACAGAGGCTACATAGATGGCGTCCTTCGAAGGATGCAGCCCCGAATTCGAACGCAACCTACCAAGCACCACCACCTGACTAATGAACTGCTGATAAGGTGCAAGTCGCCAACCCAAATTTCTTTACTTGCTACATAACTCACATTGGTGCTACGTAGTAGGAAAAGAGGCTGCTTTGAATTGCAGATTATGTTTAGCATTATTACATAAACTGGAAGGTGCGCCGTGTTTATCAGGGGGGATTTTAAATGCCTGAGATTAGTACTTAATATGTAGTACAAATATCAGACCAAGCATTTTGTTGAACACTTGGATAAGCAATGAATGATCAGAAAAATCTGATCTGAAATATTTGGAAAACAATAGAATATATACAGTGTATATGTAATTTTCTTTACTCTGTAGAAAATGCAGCATTAGTTATGTCTAAAGAGCCTGAGAGCAAAACGATCAAAGAGCTATACCAAAAAAAAAAAAAAGCAAGTAAGGGTTAGCAAAGTTTGTCGAGCCCTGAGAGATAAGGCCAGTGCAGTTACACACCGACACACCAAGTGATTTAATCCTGCAGTCTGGTTCAATACAGGCAGTCTCCTCATTTGAGTCTACAAGTAAAAGCAAACAATGCAAAGGTGGTGTGAGTTTTACATCCTGCACCTGGACACAGTGCAGTGTTCAATCCTTATAAGTACAGGCAAATATAAGAATGTTTAAAATGTTTTATTTTGATTTTCAAATAAAACTGAGCCCAGATGTGCACAGCCCTGAGAACAAGCCATGAAGACAGAAACAGTGGTTAAAGGGAGGATCAAATCCATCTCATCTGGTAGGCAGTTTAAAACCAGCTTCTCAGAAGGGTGCCAACACTCTATTTAAATAAAAATCAGTCTGCCTTCAAAGCTTGTACAAAGATTTTAAAAGCCTCCATAAAGGCTGCTGCAGAATGATCTTCCATTTTACTTTGCATGAATATATTTGTAATAATGAAAGGGATTTGAAATGAACACATTTTCCATGCCTAACAGTCATAAATATACAAAACCCAAAAAAATGGGGAACAAAAAAAAAACAAAGGTCCAGCACTCCTGAAATTGTCCCTCTATCCCTCAAACAAGCCTCCTAAAATCACACGACAGCTTTACAGCACTACAAAACAATAGCTAAATCTCACCAAAGCAGCTTCTTCCCACATGCTGCTCGTCAATAACACCCCCCAGCCATAACCAATCAACTGGACAATGACATTGATTTTAAGCTTAGTATTAATCTGTCCTCCCTGTACCACCCTGTGAGTACTTTAGCTCTAAAGACGACTCTTTAAAATGACACCTGTGTGGTTATATCTTGTTGTTCAGACAAGCGGCCTTCCCCGCCGTACACTCAGACAGGCGGCCTTCTCGCATCCCGGGGGGGGCCTCTGTTCGCAGCGGGGTGAGACGTGAGTGGGGGGGGGGGGGGACG
>JABFEB020000060.1:11664414-11675767 GCA_019775895.2 Stomatorhinus ivindoensis
ATTTGTCCCGTCTTCCCCTTTCCCACACATATTCATTTCTGCCGATCCTCAACCCTAGACTGGGGGTCGTAACACTGGAGAGACCTAAAAATGGCTGCCAACCAACGTTTACCATCCAACCTGACAGAACTGAAGAGGATCTGCAAGGAGGAATCGCAGAGGATCCCCAAATTCAGGTATGAAAAACTTGTTGCATCTTTCCCAAGAAGACTCGTGGCTGTATTAGCTCAAAGGGGTGCTTCTATTAAATACTGAGCAAAGGGTCTGAATACTTAGGACCATGTGATATTTCAGTTTTTCTTTTTTAATATATCAATTTCAAAAATTCTTTTTTTGTCTCAATATGGGGTGCTGTGTGTACATTAATGAGGGAAAAAATTAATTTAAATGATTTTAGCAAATGGCTGCAATAAGAGTGAAAAATTGAAGGGGGTCTGAATACTTTCCATACCCACTGTATATGAATAACTACCATTATACGCATATAATGATTGTCATAATGTTGATTAATGTACATTAAATCTAATTATAAATGCATTATGAAGGTGCACTAAATGCTCTGTGAATACATTATTAAGGCATTATGAAGGTGCGGTAAATGTTAAGCATTATCAAAAGTTTTGTCTACTGATATTGATTAGTCTGTCTACATGTCCCCAAAATGTTAATTTGTTTGTGGGGGCACCTTTTGACAAGTTTGTCACCTGTCAGTTACACCCATACAGACAGACAGACACAGATTTTTGTCTCCATTCTTACATAGACCCTCCTCTGTCAGGTCCACATTGATGATGAAGAACATGAATCCCCTGGCTCCCTCTTTCTGACCTCCTACAAGTGTGTTTACCCAGCCTGTAGGAAAAAGTCCACGTTTAAAATCAAAATCAGTATTTGTTCCGAGTATGAGCTGACTACAAGATTATATGCTAAATACAGCAAACAACAGTGTTGTTGTATTGCGATATTTTGACTTTACGAAGGGTAAACCGTTAATACTATCAGTACATTATTCAATAAATTATGTGAGATACTCAACACTATTATAAAACATGCTTTTTGTTAATGATTTTGCCCAGCTGTCGGCTAATGTAAGTGTTCTAGGCATGTTTAAGGTGGGTTAGGCTAGGCTATGTTGTTTGTTAGGTTAGGAGTACCGTATTAAAATCTATTACAATAGGTTTATCGGAACGTAACGTCATAACCTGGGGAAAGGCTGGATATTGAATATATCAAGAGTAGTATGTACACATGCAAAGACTTTTCCACATATACTATTACCCACAAGACATCTTTGTTCAGTTAGGTGAACTATGTATCAGACTCAGCATTAATGTCAAATTAACAAGCTTTAAACCAGCGTTTCTCAAGCCAGTCCCATAGACAGTCCACATTTTTGCTCCCTCCTATTCAAGGATGCCTAATACCTGGTACAAGTGTGTTGAAAGCTGAGGAGGAGTAAAAATGCAGACTGCCTGGGGGTCCCAAAGTACCGGGTTGGGAAAACCTGCAGTAGAGTACAAGCCACACGCTGATCTTCTGCAGCTAATAATACTAAGGCTGCTCAGCCTACCTTTGGCTTTCAGCTCTGAAAGCAGACTCCCTGGGCCTTCATGGCCAATCAGGTGGCCCAAATAATGGCCTGGATTGGACTTATAGTACTTCTGCAAGTCTGGGATGGGGAAGGTGACGTACAGGTTCCTGATATCTTTGATGGGCACCACCTTGTAAAATTGCTGAAAGCACAATACAGTACCCTTGGTCAGCACTCGCAGGGCCATGAATGTCCCTTTTAAATTCACATAGTAAAAGAGCTAGATCAACTCAAGCCACACAAAGCACTGATAATGTCACATGCACAAAACAGGAGGTGTATATCCTTAAGTAGATGTACCCTTTGTAGAATTGTTTTTTTTTTTTTTTTGCTTGCCGCACCACTCAGATCCAATCTTTCCATTTGGGAAAAGGAACAGAGACTTACCCTAAGGTGGCCCTCCTGGAAGGGGTGTTCTGGGAATTCTGGGAGGGGCACATTCTTGTTCTCTACCTCGGCAAAGAGCTTGACCACCATGGCTGTGAGATCGTCCAAAGATTCTGAAAGAAGCCGCTGATCAAATATCCATTCTACCACCATCCTTTCCTATAGGTTGTCCAACATGGGCCCGATTATGATGTCAGGATGTTCTCTTGAGTGCTTAGAGTTCATTTACCTTCAGTAAAGTTTTGGGGTGACTTTGGCAAAAACAATAAAATATTTAAAAAAAACAATGTGAACGGCGTAAAAGAACTTAAAATTTCCAGGTCTCCAACCGATCAGAAATGAAATCTCTATAACATATCCCTCCCCCAAGGTCGAACTGTACAACTAATCTGCCGTTCAAGGTTCACAAAGAATGGTTATTTGTCTGTCTCATATAAAAGCTAATAGACCAAATCTGTATCTGCTGCAAAATTTCTCAGCTGGAACACAAAACTGAAGAACCACGAAAACCAGTCGTTATGAGGTCACTGTGCAGTAAAGCAAGCTGCCAGGTTGCTTGTTTATCTCAGCATGAAGGACGTTGTGTTACACCACGACATTCATCTGCCAGCCTCTAAGCGTCGCTTCCTTTGCAGAAGCAATCATAATGTCCAAAGCAGAAATGGAAAATACAGCAAAATGCATTTCAGAAAATACCAGAAGAAAAACGTATTTCCAAAAATGCTCCCTTATTCTAAAATAAAACTGGAAATCTGGATATAAAATCTCATTGGCATGATTTTCTTTAAATTACTGGAAATGAATTATATTGAGGGGAACAATAAAATACCTGGAGTGGTGAGTAATGTGTTAATAGTGAGTGTTGGATTTTATCATAACTCCACATATGGCAAACACTTTCCAACAGCGGGTCTGTAGCACTGCTGTGACCTAAATTGTGACTCCAATGACATCCAATCATGTGGAAGCAAAACTGGTTTCCTCCATTCTCAAACCAATCATGATCAATCATGCTTGAATCTCAGGCTGCTGCAGTGCTGTCACTGGACAGGCATCCGTTACCATGCCCAGGACCTCACGTGCATATCGAACCAGACAGCGACAGGCTAAATTCTACCCACACTGCCTTATCACTAGAAAAGGCAAAAAGAAATGGGGACAGAGATGGCGGCAGAGTGACACAAATGTATGTTCACCTCTTCCCAGGACGCAGAGCCCCATCAGATTAGAGGAGTAGTACGTGGAGTGGAACTTCAACAGCTCCTGACGAACATCTATCCCTTCCTTAGACGGCCGTGTCTCTAATGTCAGCTTGTTACCTGGAGAAAAATAAAAGATCAACAATTTCCAAGCATGCCAGTAATAGCGCAAACAAACTGTTCAGCAATATATCAAGTCCATTATTAGCCTGTTAACCTAGACCTGCATATTAATTTACAATATAAAATATTCATTCGCCATATTAAATACAGTGCATTCACACCAATCAGGCCCCAAAGTAAACAAACATTTTAAAATGCATCCAGAGTAACTTAAGTGAGTGCTGGGAGGTATTCATGATAAATGTGAGACCTCTTCAAGGCTATTCCTTCTCAGTGAAGGAGCCAATCAAGGATCCCACTTGGGTAACTTTCCCAAGTGTAGACCAAGATCAGAGTTTTAATCTTGACTGTCATTCAGTGCTTGAACTTGGAACCCCATATATCGGAATAAACTGCATTTCTTACACTGAGTAATATAGAGGGGGCAACTGGAAAAGCATACAAAACGAGTAAAAACACATTTAGAACTCTTGCTTAGACAACCTGGTTAGCCCAGGAAAATAAGTCTTGAATACACTGACAAATGATTAAGTATTATCAGTGCCCAAATGAGGCCCCAGGGAAAAAGAATTCATTAAACCGGCACCAGCACTATTTTTAAATGTCATATGACAACACAACGCTGCCCTCTGCTTGTTATACTGAGTTTTGAAAAGCCCTAATACTGATGTTTGATGGGCTAATTTACTTCTTTTTTTAAGTTTTGTGTTCCTTTTTTTAATCCCCAATTTGGCACAATTTGGCTGATGGTGTAATTTTTAAAGTGGTACCTAATGAGAAGCCATTTCCATTCTTTCAATATTAAATAGTTGAGGTGACAATCACTGTGTCCCTTACGGTGACAAACTAAAGACTTGACAGATCTGAAGGGGAGGTTGCCGACTTGCAACTGGACAGCCGAAGTTACCTCGATGCAAAGCTCTTTAATGCCAGAGCCAGACAAAACTGCCCAAGATCTAAAGATTTGCCTGCCCTGGAAACACATCGGCACTGGCTGAACCAGGGGTCCCCTCCCCTGGCCGTGCGTCTGTTGGGGATACGGATGCATCATTGGTCCCACCTGTTCCAAATTTACTGAAGGGGTGGTTGGGGTTTCCAGTGGCCTTTTCCAGCTGGAACAACCGCCAGGCATCGTTCATCAGGTTCTTCTCATGCTCCGAGTCCACTGCATTCACCTCCCGGTCCTTGCAGCTCTCGTCAAAAAGCGGGCAGAGGAAGAACTGGGCAAACCTGCAGATGTGCATGATGACAAGGTATCATATGATTATATGGATCCAGGAAACATGCCACCTCAGTGAATAAAAAAGTGGAAACGATTGTAATACAATAATAATTGTATTGACAGTCACAATGTCAAAATGACTGTCCTGCACCCCTAGTGACATTCTCTGCCTTATTCATACATGATATATCAATATGGTGCACTTAAGAGTGGCCCAGATGACACTGGATAAGGATGAAAGATCAGAATGTCCATCAACTCCTCAACTCCAAAATTGGTGACCAACATCCAAATGATAAAAGCATGATAGATCTGACAGACAGTTTACTGACAGATTTAAATCCATTAAACCAGTGACCTTTCATGTCTGTTCTACTTTTTGTGAACTTCTTGGCTCCTTCAAATGCATATCAATCATAAAATACCCCGAGATAAGAAACAGAACTGAAACCAAACTTGGCAGATGTAATTCCTCCAAGCAAAACAGACTCAGCACTGTAACAAAAGCATCCAGAATTCTCATATTTAGGGCTGGGTGATGTGGTATACATCAAACTACCCAATTTACTTCTAGTATTTCAGAAGATATAAGCACAATGATTACAAATAAAAGAAAAACAAAACAATTTGAGGTTGGACAATTTTTGGAGTAAAAGTTGATGAGTGTTAGAAAATGGAAACTGGAGCTTGGATTGAATGCTGCAAACACTACCCTACTGTACTGGAGAGTCCAAACTGAGATGAAAAATTACAATTATACGGAAAGATTTTCTCTCTCCCTGGAAATATTTTTTTCCAGCTGAAATAGCAAACATTAGCTAATTAGACTTTGCACCTACCATACTACTTCACAGAAATCCCTAGGTCAGCATCTCTCAAACCAGTTCTCATGGACCCCCAGACTGTCCACATTTTTGCTCCCTCCCAGCCCCTTGTAGACTATCTTGGGTTCCCTGAGGACGGGTTTGAGAAACACTGGCCTACGTTACATTAACATTTCACTGAATTCATTTTGTTCCAATACAGTATGAATGACACCTTTAAAATTCACCCAAAATTAAGATCCAGACTGTCAGGTAAATTGATCTAAGATGCTGCTTATCTTCCAAACAAACTTTAAATCACCAGCTATCTGGCACCACCCACCTGCACAAAGAATTGGTATCCCTGTTGAAGTGTCAAACGGAACTGAGGTATATAACTGTACTAAAAGCTTTGACAAAACAAAATGTGCATGGCACTCACTAAAGCTTCAAGAATAACTAAAGTCATCATGTAAGTATTGAGTTTAATGATTGAGGCAACATGACAGAGTACTTAAGGATGCAGATTATGACAACTGTGTACTGGATAAGAATCTGAAGCCTTCAGAAATTAATCCTAGGCATGCAACTCTTCTACTATCTTGCAAAAGTTACACACCCAAGAGAAACAGTGAAGAGAAACAATGAAAATGTCTTAGTACAAAACCATTTGAACAAATATGTCTACTAAATAATTATATGTAATGCTGACAAACCAGAAAAGCAACACAAAGTGCAGGGAGAATGTGTATTTGCATTAGGGCTGTCATTATCGTTTATATCAATAATGGTAATCCGATTAATCTGACGATTCTTCGAGTAATTGTTTATATATATAATATAATGTAATATAATAAGCTTGAGGCAGGAATAACAAACCAGAGGGTGCACATTCAGTGACACATACAGTCAGTTTAAGCACATTCATTTAAGTTGCATGTATTTGGACAGTGGAAGGAAACCTGGATGCACAGAAAAGCCAGTAAACATTGTGAACATGCAAACTCTGCGGCAACACCGCGACCCACCGTGCCATTCTACCGCCCTGACAGACTTGCACGACATGTGATCTTAATATCAACACGGCGTTTCGAGCACAAGCAACTGTCACATCTCATGGACCTCGAGTCTGCTGGGTTCAAGTTTGAATAAGGTGCCCTAAAACGTTTTTTTTTTTTTTTTTTTAACTGTCACTGGAAGCATAACCCTGGTAAGATTTATGTTATTTTAGTTATTCTATTTCAAAATTGTCTAGTATATGTAAAAATAAAATAAAATCAGCCTAAAGTTTTAGGCTGCTGCTTCCACATGTGCGTTATGTATTAGATCTGGCATGACAATCACGCTTTCGCACTCTGACGCTCATGCAAAAAATCTTACAGCAAATCTATATTTTTCCATTATAAAGCTAAAATTAGCTACACTTAAATTGTTGAGTTAGATTGTAAACCATACAGAATATTTAAAAGGTAATAAAACTTAAATGCATGCAAATGCGTGTGCAGGCTTGTCACAAATTGAAAATCTCGCACAAGCCAGCTGCCCAAACTTGATTACCCTGCATGACGCAAGATGAGCGGCTAAGTGACGATGCTGACCTTCATTTTAGCAGCGATTATTCTGACAGAGGAATTGTAGAATGTAAATTAAGCAAAATAATTCAAGTCAACGTGATGACAAAGACAGGCTAGGTTACTCCGCGAGGCAAAATGGCACGTATCTACGGTTAACCTTGGACTATTGACTAAAAGAATGACTTCTTTTAAGATTTACTTGCATTGCAGTGGCTCCCTGGTGATATTTAAGTTCTTTGCAATACTTAAACTGCATTTTCATTCACTTTTAATTTGAATGAAATTATTTGGGACCTCATACGCGATGAGAGTCTTCCTTCTGCCATGTCGTCATTAAGAAAGAAAATTTTAATTCGATGCTTTTTAATAATCGAGCGATTAGGTTTAATGCAATATTCGTGACAGCTGTAAAATTTGCATATACACCAATCAGCCATAACATTAAAATCACCTGCCTAATATTATGTAGGTTCCCCACAAACCACCAAAACAGCTCTGAGCTGTTCCATAAGACCTCTGCGGGTGTCCTGTGGTATCTGGCACCATTCCTGAGCATTATTCTGCTGGATGAGGCCACTGCCATTGGGGAATACCATTGCCATGAAGGGTTCTTGGTTTGCAGCAATGTTTAGGCAGGTGGTACATGCCAAAGTAGCATCCACATGAATGCCAGGACTCCCAGCTTAACATTGCCCAGAACACTACACTGCCTTTGCGGACTTGGCTTCTTCCAGTAGTGCATCCTGGTACCATCCTGGTACCATCCCTTCTCCAAGTAAAGCACCTAGCCATCCACATGATGCAACAGAAAACATGACTCATCCAACCAGGCCATCATCTTCCACTAATCCATGGTCCAGTTCTGATGCTCACTTGCCTACTGTAGGCGGAAAAATGGCAGAAAACACTACAGTAAAATCCCGTTATAGTGGACTTGCTTATAACGGAATATCGTCTATGACGGACGAGGTCCGCTGGTCCCAGCCGCGCACCTTTGAGAACATGCAGAAAAAGCATCGGATAAAGCAGACTCGCATATAATGGAATTTCACTTATAACGCACAAACAATTCCCCAGGGCCGCTTTTAGCTGTAGTTTTGTTTGGCTATAAAGGACATGTAGGCTCCGCCTATAAGGTGCAAGGCGTGCCGGTGATATCCAGTGCAAATGCGTAGTCCGGATTATTAATAGTCATGTATCTGGTCAGGTAAAATTGGATTACTACAAGTACAATATAATACTCTATACCACAAGTGTGTCTGCTGGGGTGTGGCATGAGTAAGTGTTGTCCTGTAGTTGTGTTCTGGGCATGCAGCAACTCTGGATATAACGGATTGTTTTGCCAGGTCCCTTGAAGTCCATTATAAATGGATTTTACTGTATTTTGGAATTGCGGATTGTGAACTCTCCATTATCTTTTAAAGCTGATGTGTTTCAGCATTTTGGTTCTCCCGTCTTAAAAAATAAGAGTGAAAAAGAAACTGACAAAAAAACTTGCAAATATTGCCGAACGACAGACCGCTACATTATGGGAAACGCATCTAATATGAGAAGCCATTTAGCACATCACTACCCAGAGAAGCTCCGGGCACGACCTTCTGTGAGAAGAAGGCTGCAACCAAACCAAATTACACTAAAAGAAACTTTTGTTGCCAGACTTACTCATAATAAAGGAAATTACTAGATGCATCGGTGAGTACATAGCAAAAGATTTAAGGCTATTCACTGTGGTGGAAAATGATGGATTTGGGATAAATGTGCTGCAGTCAAAGTATGCTATACCATCGCAGCCACACTTTAGTCACACAGTGACGCCAGCTTTGTACCAACAGACAAAAGTTAATGTGAAAGAGATGCTTAAAGAACAGGGAGCATCTCGCTAACTACAGATGGGTGGACTTCACAAGCTACTCAAAGCTATATTACAGTCACGGCTCATGTAATGACTAGTGAATGACAAATGAAAAGTTCTGCTCTACAAACACAGCCCCTTTTCTCATTACATACTGGACGAAACATAGCAGAGGTGTTGAAATTGGCTGTTTCAGAGTGGGAACTCAATGTGACGAATAGACGTAATCATCACAGCATTGCAGTCATTACGGATAACGTGCGAAATATGGAAGCGGCAGTGCGGGAGGCCGGGCAGTCCCCTCACATTAAATGTTTCGCACAAGCTTTAAACCTCGCTTCGCATGCAGGTTTGAACTAGAGATGCACAGACACTGATAATCGGATCAGTATCAGCGCCCATCTAGACCTATTTGACAGATCGAGTATCGGCCATGTGTGACCAATCCACGTCCTATACTTACTTATTTAGTTTTTGGCAATCAATCGCACGAGAGCTCTTTCACATTTTACATGTGTGTTTTTTTTTGCGGCATTCAAATCGAACGCTAACACTGCCCCTCAGTGGGTGTGAGTGCAGTGACATCAGGCGCATACCCTTCACAGTACGAGGAGCGTATGATAAGACGTGATGACCTGCGAGTATTTTACGCTTTTAACAGAAACCAGTAGCACACTGATTTGCAAACAATGTAAAATAAAGTTTTGAGGTGGGAATAGCGTTTAATGGACAATCCCATTTAAAGTGCACGCAACTGCTAGACAAAAGAAAGCAATGAATGATTTAGGAGTCATTAACTTAATTGGACTGTCTTGCGAACTCGCTGCATCTTGTGATACAAGAGGGGCTGCCATCGCATCAAATTGTAACTGTGCTGATGCCAATGGGAGAAAAACTTAAAATTAAGTATTCACCACTTCTGTATTCTTGCTTTGAAGATATTCATACTGAACTGTAAATGCCTTAATAATATATAAAGTACAAAGGAAAAAGAGCTCTTGTACAGGAATCTGTATCGGTATCGGCAGTTATCAGAATCGGATGAGAACTGAAGAAATGTGAATCGGCCAACCTTAGTTTGAACATATGCCGTGTTAACCGCTTGCTTGGTAGAATAAGGCAGGTCGTACTGGCGGACAGAGAACGTTAATGCTGCTGATGCATAAGCTGATCGTGGATGTGGTCACATGATGGAATTTATTTCCTCTTTTTATTCAATTTTCCACATCTGTTGCATTTGTGAACTTCGTTCTACCTGTGCTTGCGTCTACAGAACCCTAGTAAACACAAGGGACAGAAGCTGCACTGGCCAGACCCGCACAGGCTGCAACACTACTTGAGCCTGGTGATGACCTGTCACACACAGCAGATAATGGTGAGGAAGAACAGTCTCCTCCAGCCAAAATACAGCACTTGAACATCTCCTTGGGGATTCTTTTGTTGAAAGAGAGTGCACAGTGCACAGGCTCACATTGGGATTGAAGCTGAGATAAATTTATATAGCAAATGGACATCTATATTACTCTCTGACTGTCCTCTTAATTCAGGGGTGTCAAACTCCAGTCCTGGGGGGGTCGGAGCCCTGTGTAGCTTAGTTCTTTCCCTGTTCCATGACAAATGATTTAGCTCAAGAGTTGTGTGGTAATTAGCACAAGGAGTTGAATCAGGTGTGTTAAATGAGAGGAAACCCAAAAATGTGCAGGGTTCCGCCTCTCCAGGACTGGATTTTGACACCCGTGTCTTAAATGGTGGAAAGACAATGCACATATGTTTTTTCTACAGCAGGGGACATTATAAATGCCCAGAGATCCCAGCTTCTACCTGAAAATGTGGACAAGCCAATTGCTTATGTTCTTTTTTTAAAAAAATAACTCATTTAAGCTTACTTACTTGAAAAACTATAGTGCACTTGACATTGTATTCCAGGGTCAGATTTCCTGGTTTGTTTAATTGTTATATGTGACATTTAGTGGCACTAAGAAAATGCATATTTTTTGCAATGGTTAAAACACTGGATAGTCCAGTTCTGGTCTGTAAAAATTTCCTGCCCTATCAGTGAGACTTCTGTTTTGATTAAAAGATCCAGCTGCTGCAGTAATAATTTATATTTTTTAAAGGAACCACTGACTGCTTGTTTTTGTTTTATAATTACATGCATTGATCAGTCACTCATTGCAAAGGACAATTACTGCTAAGTTCTGGCAAATGCTTATGGTCATAGCTGGATATTTCTCTAATGAAAAGCAGAAGCACTAATAGAACTAATTTAATATAAATTATATAATGTTGATTATTAATTATTTAAAAAGTTTCTTTTTTGATATCGTGATAATTATATTGTGAACCTTTTATTGTGATATTATCATACCATGAGTTTTTGGTATTCTTAATACATCCCTATTGTCTAGCCTTCACAATTTGGCCTTTATCAAAGTCATTCAGATCCTTAAGCTTGCCCATTTTTCCTGCTTCCATCACATCAACTTCAAGAATTGACTGTTTACTTGCCTAATATATAATGGCACCTGTCATACCCTGCCCGTTCCAGCCTCATGTGCCACGCCCCTCTTGCTCCTCATGTGCGAATCCTGACTGTAATCAC
>JABFEB020000060.1:11675867-11699787 GCA_019775895.2 Stomatorhinus ivindoensis
CGGAATAAACCCCGTTTTGGATACTTCTGCCTCGTATCGCCTTGTTTCCCCGAAGCCGCACTCATCCCGGCACGCTGTGCACCCCAGCAAACGTGACAGCACCCTTGACAGGTGCCATGGTAACAAAGTAATCAATGTTATTCACTTCACGTCAGGGGTTTTAATGTTATGGCTGATTGTGGAACTATTTGAATTACACTAAATAAATAATTAAAAAATTAAAATGACAACACCAAAAATCAGAGGGCTGTACAGAACAGTACACGCTGACAGCTGTGCATGTACTCAAGATGCTGAAAAGTATACCAAGAGACACTGTCTGTTTTCTGGGTTGACGGTCGAGGTGCTTAATTAACAATGTCTTCAATGTGTCGTTTCATATGGTGACAGGCATCCTGATGATCTACTGGCAACCCTTGCAGGAATGTATCATAATATGTCTGGCACAGCAGTGCATTCAGACCATTATTCTGCTTGTTAAAGCTACCAGACAGGAGACACAAAAAAAGGAATGTATCATAAGCCACAATCATTGTTTAAATTACCGAATAATTGGAGTAAGGTGAAACCTATAAATACAGATAAATACTAAGCATAGCAGACACTGGACGTGACGGATGAAAGAGGCGCACCTCAGTAGGTGAAAAACATCACCAGGTCTTTCCTGTTCATGAGTCAACCAACCTCCCCTGAATGGACCATGTTTAAGGCCTCAATTGTTGCAGAGAATGAAAAGAGTTGCAGCCAGAAGGCGGTTTATGTTGACAGGTTCCACCAGTGGCTCCTAGGGTTAAGTCAGGGGCCTCCAGAGGCAGCTGAATGTAGCAGGAGGCCTTAAAAGCTCCAGCAAAGGCAGTCAGGGATGTCAGTCGGCTTCAAAGACTTTTTAGCAAACTGTTCTAAACCTTAAGTGGAGGAGACATGACATTACTTAAGCCGAGTTCAGATCGGATGAGGAAGTGTTGAGCAGTGTAAAGCAGTGTTGGACAGTCCTCGTTTTTGCTTCCTCTCAGCGCGCCTATACCAGGTTCCTGATCGGCTGGGAGATGGGAGGGAGCAAAAAACAAGGACCGTACAGGGTTCCCCCAGGAGTACTGGGTTGTGAAACACTGGTGTAAAGAACACCTAGAGGCAAGAGGCAGAGTTGGAGACTTCTAGTGCCTTGGAGTCTATGGAATTCATGAATATCGTGAGAGCTGTGTGATCGTCCTTGGCACAAAATCCAAGGCCCGCACTGGAATGGTGTCTGATATGGGGGTCTATAAGTGCCATCCCTGCTACTTGCAGATGTTATGCTTTGGGCCTCATCCAAGCTGAATCTCCAGCATGCCAAGTGCGATGGGGGTAAGGATCAGCACCTCCAAATCTGAGGCTATGGTACCGTCTTGAAAAAGAGTGGATTACTCCACAAAGCTTGCAGTTTACTGGTCAATCTACATTCCTGTCGAAACCTATAGTCACGAACTTGTGTATCTGTTGTTGTTCTTTTTGCTATTACTCGAGTGGCAGAAATAAGATTTCTCTGTCAGGTTACTGGACTCACTCCCAGCGACTAGGATCAATAGGAGTTTCCTATTCCATTTGAACAATTCCCGAGAGCTGTTCCAGGTAAATCCGACCAGGTGGGGACCTTAAAGCATGCTGAGGACAAGCCAGAGGAACTGCATCTCCAAGCTAGCTTAAGAATATCTAGGGATGGCCCAGAATGAGCAAGCGTCTGTCACAATGGAAGATGTTCCTCCTATAACAAGCCGCAAGAAAATGACGGTGGCGTTACAACTGAGTGTGTGACTGAACGTAAAACAGCCTCAGAATCTCCACTCCCTGGATGCCGTGAGAGTCTCGGCAGCATGAGGTGTGGAGTCACTGAAAAGCAACATCCTATGAGCCAAATCAAGAAAATCCGGTCGTGTGGATTTTCATAGATGGCAAGTGTCAGATTGCAACATAGTTTGTAACCTGGTTATCCTGCCATACTACTAGCAGGCCAAGCGAGAGTGGGATGAGAAGTAATGAATAAGCTGGTCCACAACTTGGTTCTTTCCCTGACCTGCAATATGAAATTAAGAACCACGGTATTAGTTTGTACCAATAGTCCATGGCTGTGCGTGCGGATACACTACCAATTCCCACTATCACAAACAGATATACACCAACTTACAACGTTGTGAAGCAAGTACATTTTACTGGCAGAAGACTGAATGGAAAATATAATTAGGGCTTCATGATAGAAAAACTGAACAAAACACAGAACAGCAGCAGGAAATCATGACCCTGTTACTCAAGATAATCCAGACTTTGTAGTAAGGAGTTTAATCTAAGAAGCATTTTCTTCTGAGCTCCACGCACCAATCGTATCACAGTGCAGAAGATACAAGAATGAGCACCCCAGCGATTTCATTGTGCACAGTAAAGAATGTCTTTCACTCCCATTATATTTGATATAAGACTGTCACTTCTACGGCCGATATCTCCAAAACTAGACAACTCCCAGCAGAATAACCCAGATGTGTAGATATCGCTAAAGCCCCTCTAAAGCATATCTTTTCTGGTTTTGGGATGAGCTGCCCCTTTAAGAATTCACTCAGACTCCTTGTAAAAGGGCATCTCATCAGCATATCACCCCAATGCTGAAAGACCAAGCATATCTTTTCAGGTGATCCGGCACATTGCTCAGGATACAAAAGCAGGGCATGTACTGACCCTTACTTCCTACCTGCTGCCCATATTACAGTGTTTCGTAAAGCCCAAAAACCAAAACTGCAACTTACATCTTAGTGGCTAATTCAGAATGCTTCTTAATCAACTGAGGTAGCACTAACTGCCAGGAGCTATAGTGCACTAACCTGTCCAGCGCACCCTGCAGGTGTTCGTGGGACACATCAAAGTAGTAGTTGGTGTGCTCCCCACTGGTGAAGGCATTGGAACTGCCTGCATGCTCATTGAGAAACTGGCTGTATTCATTCTCCTTTGGGTACTTCTCTGTGCCCAGGAACAGCATGTGCTCACAGAAGTGGGCCAGACCTGATATATTGGGAGGGTCAGAGAGTGATCCTGCGGGAGAGACAAAGAGTCAACAAGTGGCATCGCATTTATTCACATATTATTTAGGTCTTCTCGGTTTAAAGCTTATCTGATTAGTTATTACACAAGGTGGAGCACTCTAGACGACAAATTACATTCTACGGAAGGGCTATTCACATCGCGGTCCTCAAGGTCCGAGGCCTGCTGATTTTCCAGCCTTCCTTTAGCTGTGAGCCGGGTGGGACGTCTCTGTGGCCAATCAGAGTCAGTGATCATTAAACTAACTACCTGGGAGAACTGAAAACAAGGCCTGTATCTGGAATAGAGGTCCAGATTGGAAGAGCCCTGTTCTACAACCTTTGTATTAAACTTATGGTTTTAGTGTTTTTTTTTCTTGTCACCACCATAAGAAATAGCACAATAAATCTCATTTAATATGACTGACACATTTTACCTAATTCGGCTATTATTTCAGGTGCTGTTTAACCCAAAAGAACCATCATAGCATTCCACAAAAAAATGCACCACCAAAGGAAAAATCTAACAGATATTTTAAGCAAGAAAAAACACCAGCAGTTTAGCACCTTTAGAATGATAAATTAATAATATTTTTAGTTTTTGTATGCTTAACATAAAGGTTCTCCCCATTTAGATAGAAGCAAACTGTTAATGTCATTGATAAATATCACAGATGAAAAATACAGGCAAAGCCTGCAATTAAACTAAGAATAAAATCTACAACATATTTAGCGTTCACTCTAACACAACAAAAGGTTGCAAAGTACAAAACTGCATTCTGAGTGTGAACTCTAAACTAAAATCAAACAATAATTGGTTATTTTATACAATGGACAATCAAATGTATCCCATTTGCAAACCTAACTCTGCTTCTTGTTCTAAGCAAACTGAACGCCCTTCCCTAAGCTGTGTTCTATTACATCAGTTTTACCACCAAAAACAAGACAAAATGTGAGTTTCAGGGCTGGAACCAGTGAAAATACTGTAAAATTTGCCTCATAATGTACAAAAAAATTCTTTGATGGGTGACATCTTGTCCTAAAGCATGATATTTTATGAGGCTGCCAGCTAAAATCTTTACACGTCATTACAAGTGCACTGCATTTGACACTGCAACCCCTTACTGGGTGGAAGAATAAACAATGATAGTTTAACCCAGTGCACCATTTAACAATTTTTTTGTATACCGTTTCTGCACTGAATGACTTATGTGACATTCTAGGTTCAATTCTGCAAAAATATGACTTATCTAAATAAAAGATAAAAAGGAGAAGTAAATGTTAGATCTCAAAAATAATTGCAAGATGATCTCAAAAAGGACTGAAAATAGAAGCAATTCATAGAAAAGATTATGGCCTAATAACTAATAATCAGATGCTGAATATTCACCAATATGCCATTACTTGTGTGCTTCCCTACATGTCTGAGAGGACAGTGCAGTTTACACCCTACAGCTGTGCCAAGGGATGATGTCAGCAGAGAGCAGAGCCTCCCTGCAGGGGCCAGGTGCTTTGAAATAAAATGGAGAATGTATTCGACATGCAGCCATTACACCTGTGAGAGATGTCTATCTTTTGCCCTAAAGGAAAAGAAAATAAATCAAAAGTACTTCATAAGTAGTATTTCGATCCCTGGAGCACTACACTAAAAATATACCAGGAGCGTTCCTGACTATTTTCGTGCTGGGGGTGGTCTTGAGAGAGTACTGTCAGGAATTATGGGTAAATATAAAAAGCATGCGNNNNAAGGAGGCAGGAGGGAAGAGAGAATGTTAAAGTAGGTCAGACAGCAGTAAGAATGATGACTGGCGTACCGATATGGACATCCAATGCAGCAGATGATTTGTCTGTGGTTGGGTCGCTGACGAGCATCGCTTTTAGGCCGTTGGTGAACTCCAGGGCCCTGTATACCCGCTTGTCCTCTGGGGACCGGATGATGTCACTCACCACCCTGCGTAATGCCGGGTCTGTCATCCTGAGCTGCTGGGGTGCTTTCTGTCTACAGCCAGTGAGGAAAATACAGTAACAACACCTGTGACATGAACATCTTTAATGTGGCTTTTATAGAGATCCAAACACACACTAGGATGAATATCGAAATGTGGGTTATTTGTTGTGTCCCAGCATGCATGTAACTAAATTCATTCATTGAATAGAGTACTGCCAACTGATTTCAAATGAACAACGATTAAATTGAAAATCCTCCGAACTTACAACTCAGCTTTCCTTTAGCTGTCATAGCGGTTAATTATTTTGCTGTGACTATTCTGTGCTGGAGCATGATAATATTCCCATTTGTGGCTGCTCTTTGCCCATGATACACGTCATACTTCCACCATAGAATTCACCATGATAGACTACACTCCAATGACAGGCTACACTCCAACGACAGTGCCATACATTTACACCAAGGCCTACCATTAGAGATCTCACATCATCACAACCACAATATTACACACATCACTATGAAACTAGTGCAGACACAGTACCAAGCAAAGAAGCCCACATGCAGGTCAGCCTGATAAAACTGATGAAACCTAAACCGAATCAAAAGCAAGAATGCATGCAAAATGAATTTAAAACCACACTGTTTTATATCAAAAAGATATCCTGCTTTACATCAGTCATCGGTCTATGGAAGTCCAGACAGCAAAACAAAGTAAAGGTGATGAAGAAAAGGGAAAACACATCATAACCCACAAACTTATTCACAAAGACAGTTACATGAAAACTATATTTAAGACAGAGGGAATTTTGGAGTTTTTTATATTTAAAATGATTACTCCGAAAATGCTGCGGGACATCAAGATTACTTTCGCGGCCTCATGATCAGACAGTTGATCTCAGTTAAGAGTCCTTCACTTGACCTTCAATAATTAATTCAGGCTAGACAGCTGAGCAGACCAGCTAAACGGATCGAATCCGCATGGAAGAGAGAAGGAGATGAGGCATTACAGGAACTGTAATACAACACTCAGACACCAATGTATACACACCGACAGAAAACATTCTGGGGAAAAAAAATCATCTTTATTTTATTCTCTTGTAATTTGCTGGATGCAAATAAGGGGAGGTTGCACATATTATAGATGTGTACAAATAAATTACATTTTGCACAGCAAAAACATCCTTACCATAACTCCCACAACACAATTCCCTTAAACCTGTTTCATGAAATATGTTGGTGTCAACCAAACATTTTAATAAAACACTGAAACAATGCTTAGTGCTATTCTAGCGGCATATTTTGTACTTAATCTTTTGCTAAATCTGCCCATATGTATATTTGAGAATTTATTTTGACAACTGATCGCTGAATTATTAAAAGTGACCAAGTAACGACGCCGAAAGTGAACAATATTTCTACAAACCTCGCAAAACACTCGGTGGTTTAATATAGCACTTTCACGAGATGATGACAGAGATAGAAACAAACAAGCTTAACCTGTTCACTATTAAAACCTAAACCTTCCTATCGTAACATTTATACTCATAGTCAAACCATATGGATTCCATTATGCTCCTCATATGATTATGAATCACCAATAAAAAGTGGAAGGCTCGTTGCGTACTACTGTACACTGGCAACACAGATTTCCAAACATGTATAAATTACATACAAACCCTATTCTGTAATTGCCCTGGATACCATTAAGAAATCAGCTTAAGATTTCAGCTGGCTACATAACTAAGTAGTTACAAAAGTAAGCAGCAAAAGAAGATTGTATTACCTTTGTCGTCTGTGTTTACAAATAATTGGGAAACAAAGTAGTATTTGTCTTTAAGGGATTATAAACATCTGTAACTCCTCATTATCAAACAGGCATCCGTGGGACTGTTCGCAGTAGGCAGGGATTAGCAAGGTTACAAAAAAAGCTAACATGTACACAAAGGGCATGAAAATTGTATGCGTTTTAACTACACCGTGGCTATCGTTAAATATTAAAGAGAAAATCGCCGCCGTCAAGGTATTCAGTCGTTATTTTGACTCGTACAAGAGCTGCACTATGGGTTGGAAACTGAACAGCGTGCGAATCCGGCCTTGCCACCCAGAAAGAGGGATCACACCGGTCCGCAACGACAGTGCGGCTTAAAACCACCAGTCAGCTACAATTTCAACCCCTGGAATCGCTATTGCCAGCCTTTAGTTACCCGTGTATTCATGCGATACGGCGGAATATAAAACGTCGTTTGGAGAGCGGAAAAAAGACACTTGTTATGATAATTTTATCTGCTCGATTATGTGCGATCTTCGCGAAATTCGGTCAGCTGTAAGTGCATCAAAGTGCAGCTAACGGCTACAATAGTTAGCATCATTCAACTTCAGCGAAAAACATATACCCAAGTGCAGACAGCTATAAAGACGTACTTAAACATACCGGAAGGCAGTTGATGCTCCGACCGTTGGCTGTCTATCACTTACCCCAAATCAGGCAGAATATATGAGTACTTTCTAATTAATGGAAGGTATTTCGTGAACCGGGCCCGTCGGCTAACACATTGCTGCATACTTCAGTCACCGACAAAAAAATTTCTAAAAGGTACAGCGCCATGACCTCAAGACAAACTCAATCGATTTCAGAATCTTTCCTTTTGATCAAAATCTGACTTCTTTCATTAAATCCATTTATGCCATTCCTTTCTATTTAAATATTTAACACAATTGAGTTTGCCTTTCGAAACGATGTTAACACATCTTATATAAGATTAATACGTTGACTGAAATTGATTAATACGCCTGTTCCATTACAGTGCAGTTGACGTTGACTCAATGCAAATATTGTTTACTTAACCTGGTAAAGAGTTGGCAAACTGGAATTTACATTTTTTTATACATGGAGTTATGTTATTCTTGTCGACTGATTCCTCTTGGGAATTACTCAGTAAAAATATTAGTTTACTTATTTTAACAGCCCGCTATCATCTTTGATTCGTGGCTATAATCATTTGTAGAAAGTTCGTTTGGTATTACACGTCGACTGAGGAAAAGTAAATGTTTTTATTATCTTATTAAGTAAACCGTATATATAACTTTAGTTGTGTAGCTTATTGCTACCGACGCAGGAGAACAGACTAATCCATGAAGTCAGCGACATGTAGCAAATGCCTCTGCCCACACAGACCCGCTTTGAGGGAAATACCAGCCAAATGTACAACCTCAGAAAAGAGACAGTGGAAAAAATGCAGAACTATATTAGCTATTTGATGTCATATCTTTTCATTACTGCCATTGGTACCGGCCATTTATTGTTTTGTTATATGCTGTACATTTTTCTCCCTTTGGTCAATAAATTACGAATTAACCTTAATTGTGAGTCTGAATATTACCGCTTTGTGACTTTTTGACTTCCTGTCATTGGCTGCATTTTCTAATATTAAATAAGGTTACGGCATTAATTGTATATTTTATTATGCGTAGGCTACTAGTTATAAGAATTACTCCAATATCGCTTCAAGCCTCAAAACACAAACCCAGAGGAATGCTGCCAGCAATTCTAATGTAGAGGAATACTCAGTACAGTGTTTTGAAAATGCTTACTCATTCTTAACTGGAAGTCGCGCTTTTCGTCATTGCCATCCCCAAGGCTAGCGAAATAGCTGACAGAATCTATTATAAATACACAATGAGCGACATCTAGCGACTACTAACAGCAAAACGTAATTCAAATTCAAATAACTTTATTTGTCCCGGAGGGGCAATTAGAGGAACACAGGACAGGTGAAGAAGGACAGGACAAAATGACAAAAAGTGCAACAGTGTTTGAAGGATGCTGTGCAAAATTGTAGTCCTCCTGAGGGAAGCCACTGAAATTCCGGGAACAGAGCATGGGAGGGGTCCAGCAGAATCCTACACGCCGTGTGTGTAGGAATCCTATATGTCTGTGTGTGTGTGTGTGTGTGTGTGTGTGTGTGTGTGTGTGTGTGTGCATAATGTCTTCTGGAAGAATGGGTAAAAATTCCTACAGACATATTCCAAAATCTTGTGTAAAGCCTTCCCAGAAGAGTTGCAGCTGTTATAGCTGCAAATGGGGGACCAGCTCCATATTGATGCCTATGGATTTAGAATGGAATCTCATAAAAGTTCCTGTAGGTGTGATGGTCAGGTGTCCCACTACTGTTGTCCATATAGTGTAAGTTGAGAATTTGAACACTAGATGGTAGTAAAAACTAATATGGGTTCTGTCAGCTACCAATAAACAGAAATATAAGAAACTGCCAGTGTGCCAGAGTGACTTGTATGTAATACTGCTTATGTAGTTATTTTTGTTATACCTTACATGCAGTTTCATTTGTTATGAACAAGGCGAGGAAGAAAAACAGCAGTAACCACAATAATAATAATAATAGCAATAATACTGTTATTTTTTCCATGGTGATTATTTTTTCCTTCTGTAAGTCTAATAATAATTTCGAATCACCCAATGGCTATATTCATAATATTTAAAGTGGAAACATAAATTAAAAGAGCGGCAATTATTGCATAATCCGATAGTATTATTACCCCCAATCAGGGGAGTGATTTGAAATTCTGGGACCCGTGACAAAATGGCCCCATTTGTGGCTAGGGTTGCCACTTTAGATCTGACAAAATACGAGTTGCCCTCCATGGCACCCGGCTACCTGAATCTGCCAAGGGGCCCCTGCCCCAGATTAAATGGTAAATGGACTGCATTTATATAGCGCTTTTTTCTACTCCTACGAGTACTCAAAGCGCTTTACATTATGCCTCTCATTCACCCATTCACACACACATTCACACACCGGTAGCGGAGATTAATAGACATTACTGCTAGTTCCTACACTGAAAGGATCCTGGCTATATAACAACTTTATACTGTGTTATACATTTTGATCCCCTCACTATTTTAGATATTCTAATTACGCCTAGTACAGATTTGGGCTATTATATTGTGCTTAGTTACTAATTGAGTGATGTTTGTGGACTGTGGACCCAACTTCAGCTTTACATGTTGAGCAATGAACAAAATAGAAAAAAAACGAGCCGAACATTTCAGTTACGTCTGTATTACGAGGATGACGGGGAACTAAAAATCACTTCTATGAAACAAGTGACGTAGTTGTTTGATAACACCCGTACACTGAAAAGGCGAGAAATTTTACTGTGCCGTGTATTTATCGATATCGTTAACAATGTCCAGCACACCAGCCAAGGCGATGGATCCTCAACTTACGAAGAAAAAAGTCGTTGCCGTAGTTGGAGGTGGTTTGGTAAGAAACAAAACTGAAAGAACAAACAAATCACTGTAATCAAACTGAATAAAATGAATTTTAATAAATTAAACTTCAGTCATTTGCGATATCGCATTATTTGTCAACTAGGTCAAATTTTGCTAGTATAACTACTATGTTGTTGTCTCTTCAGTTTTGTATTTTTGGTTTACCCAGTTTTATCTCTAGAAAATTGTGAATGAACTATTTGATCGTTAACAACTCAACTGTATCATTAATTTCTATGGTGGTTCTGCCGTTTTGCTTTTCGCAATTGGAGCGTGTTGTTAACTTTTCTGCATTTTTTCCTAAATATATCTTTATACATACAAATTGCACACATTACTTAACAAGCGAAAGTTTTTCAATTTCTTGGTTAATTTTGTAATGATTTTCACGCGTTATACTGTGAAGCCTACGTTGAAAGTGCAGGTTACTTAAAATAATACCCATAAGTAGCTCTCAGCCCCCCGGAAAACAACTTTTCTAAAATCACTTGGCGATTTGTCTCTTCGTATACATTCCGTACTCCGCCTGGGCAAACTTTATGAAGGGGTGGGGGTGACGTCCCGTATTTCTTCAGGGGGCTGAGTCCCCCTAGGGGTCAAATCGTAGAATTGCCCCTGTGAATCACCCCACGAAAAAAAATCAAAACCATCTATGGTGTATTAACTATTGTTGTATGTTGCTTTTTAAAGTAATACATTTATAAACAATTATGGGAAATAGGGGTCATGATCAGTAACTTGTCGCAGTGAGCCTCAGTGTGATATTCTGACTGAAACTCTCACACAGGTCGGTGCTTTGAATGCATCTTTCTTGGCAAAAAGGGGTTTTCAGGTACAGCTCTTTGAATCACGTGAAGGTAACCAGTTTTCTAAACAAGTTTTATTTCTCTCTTTCCTGTTTGAGACAATCAGCGATGAATGAATTTTGCACATTTTTAAGTCAACTTTGGTCGGCGTCTATTTAAAGCACAATGACACCAAGATGCTGAAATGGGCTGTTAGACCAGCTGTCCTCTAATACATGCCCTGTGATTGAAATAATGGTACATAGCGTCTTGCTTGCTGGCCACCTCTCAATGATATTTTAAGACTAGCGGATACATATTTTATCTAAGACGCATATGTAATAGAAATCCAGTTTACTGTTGGAAAGGAACAAGGGGGATTTCACAGTAAAACCCAATTAATTTGGTTGGTAAGCAGGCACCAAACCCACAAACTGAATGCAGCTAATCATGGATACTTTACATGTGTTTAATCATTTGAATAAATCAGACTGTGTCTTTTAGAATTCGAGTGTGTGAGTATCACCTCTATGGTGCCCATAACATCTGCCGACTCCTGGACCATCCACAGATATCCGCCAGGCTAAAATTGTGCGTGGCAGAAGCATAAACCTGGCGTTATCCCTCCGAGGACGTGAGGCTCTAAAGCACATTGGGATGGAGGAAAAGGTGACCATGCATACAAACACATCCATCCATCTATCTTCCATCTACTAGTGCTAGTAAGGATTACAGGATACCTGTCCCTGATGTACACCCAGGAAGGGATGCCAGTATGCCAGAATGCACGTACACATGATTTCAGTATCTCTTTATAGCGCATGCTGTCTCACTGCTAGACCACACATCGCTCCAGTCCAGGTTTCACACTTCCGTGACTTTTCAGCCTGACTCATTCAGACAAGATCTGATCCAATAGTTTATCTTAGACAGAGTCACAGGGCATTCACGCACTCACATGTTGTAGCCAATTTAGAAACACCAGCTAGCCTAAATGCATATCTGTGGGAGGATAAAGGGATACCAGAGCAATGCAAACCCCTTGTACACAGAGCTGATGCAATACTGAAACCCATGACCTTAGTGGTATGAAGCAACACAGCTACTGTCAGAGCCACAGTGACTTCTGACTTAAGTCAGTGTCCATTATCAGATTATAGTCAATTTCAGACATTATGTGACAAGATACATTGACAACATTCCAATGAATTAAAGGTTACGATTCTTAACATGAGGTTTTCATTGTAGATCATTTCGAAGGGGATTCCAATGCATGCTCGCATGATCCACTCCGTTAGTGGGAAACAGTCCCCAATTCCTTATGGAAAAAAGGGTCAGGTAAGGCTCAGTTTTAACATCACGCCAGTGAGAAAGTGAGACCAATAAGTCTGGACTTAGAATTTTTAACAAGCCCAGTTTATAACCTTTCCTCTACGTTGTCAGTCAATGAAATTTCAACACCTACAAACGATCTGTAAAAGAAAAATAGTTGAACACTTTTGTACCCAGTACACTGTTTTGAAGATATGACCATTTCAGTAGGTTTATGATATTCATTTTCTTGTAATAGTTGAAGGTCTGCATTTTGAAGCTTAAGTTCTGGTTTTGTTGAAAGAGCTAATGGACCATGAACTTGCATAAAATCCTGAAATCTCTTGGTTACAAATCCAGAGGTTGGATTGCTTTATTGTAGACCAAACACTTATTGATTTCCCGTGGGCACTGCTGTTAAATCATTGTGGAAGTAGGTAAGCTCAGTCCTAGTGTATTTGTGAAGTGTGAAACCTCAGAACATAAGAATTTTTGCCAGATAAATATTACATAGTTTAATAATTAGGTTAACCAGGTGAAATACTCAATTAGTAATTTTGGGAGAGGTTCTGACATCAGTGCAGATTTGTGGGTTATGCAGCTGCAGCTCAGGTGTACAGAAATATGATGGCTAGAGTACAGAGAATGTAGGGGTGTCTAGTTGCCATGGTAGCAACTAGAGACAATTTAGGTTTTTATTGCATGAAGTAGTGCTGCATTTAGGTCAGACTCATCAAGGGCAGTTAGCTGAGGATGGCGATCCCTTCATCATAGGGAGAGACTAAGGTAAGACAGACTAATCACTAAGCACAAATGTAGGTTGTCTTTGTGTGGAAACCGGGTGTTTTACTCACTGGTCATAGAAGCATCAGATTGTAAGAGCCCTGTCTGATGTATGTGCCTGGTTTCCCTCCTCGAGCGCATCCTCAGCCTTTAAAAGGGCAATTTGGCTGATGAGCACTTTTCATGTCTGACCCAGTCCATCTACTGTAATGACTTGCTTTCCTCAGTGACATTTTGCAGAAGTCCTATGGAATCGTGGCTTTTGACACTGACCAGGCGAAAAATGTGATGTTGTTTTAAAAATCCATTATGTTAAGAGGGTGGTTTGCTCATTTGCTCTTTTCTTTCCAGTACATCCTGTCCGTGGACAGAGCCAACCTTAATAAGCAACTCTTAACAGGTATAGAAAGGTGTTAAATATGCTTTTTCAGTTTTAACCTGTAACATCCTGGGAGCAGTTGTAAATGATTCTCATTTACATATTGTTTCATATTCAAAATGAGTCTGATATGCGAGTAGCTTCAATACAGGCATTATCAAAGTACTGGAAGATAGTGATGTGGTATTTAGGCTGCACCTTACACAGTGCCATTGCATAATAATATAAGTAATTTTACAGAAACATTTTGAGGAAGTACTACATTAGCACAACCTCTTATCCAGAGCAATGTACAAAAGGTTAAAAATATATATTCCATGCAGTCCCCCTGAAAATTCTCAAAACGACCACAGCAACCAACAAATAAATGAGGAGTAAATTATGCAGTACACACTGAGTTTTAACAATAGCCTATTTAAAACAAAATTACTCCAGAGATTCCTGTAACTTAATGTGATTTTGTATTTATTGTCACGGTAACAGTGGATTTATGTTTAGTTTTTACTTTTAGCTGCGGAAGCCTACCCAAACACGAAGCTGAACTTTGGATACAAGCTCTTGGACTGGAGCTTTGATTCGGGCATGATGACCTTCCAGGGGTAATGACCGCTCTCAGGCTATGTGTGACCAAACTCATGTGATGAAGTGCAGCAGATCTATATGGGTCCAGCTTATTCCATTTTTCAACTTATAGATGATATATGACATTAAGTTGAAGACCATAAATGCTTTTAGGTACGTGGTTCTCAATGTTCATGTTGACGCACACCTGATTTATGTAAGAGTACGGACGCTCCTCTACTTACAAACTTTCAACTTATGAACTTTCAGACATACGAACGATGAGGACTGTAAGTCCAAATTGTGTCCTGTTTCCTGTCCGCAACATCAATTTTTTTTCTGCACGGCAGTTTCCCCTAGTACGACTTCTGGCTGCTACTCCCACCGCACAGCAGTGTAGCATGCATACTCCCAGCATCCTAGTTATTTATACTTGTGTATACCCTTAAAATGATGTTGAATAATGACTTACGAACATTTCAAGTTACGAATGGCCATTCTGAACATATCTCATTCGTATGTAGAGGAGCGTCTGTACTTCATGTCAGAATCAACATTTACAAATATATCTACAACCACTCCTCGTTTAGCGACTACCTCAGTTAGTGACTGTTTGCAAATACGACGGTAATAAATAATTTTCCAACCAATGCATGCATTTACGACCAAATTTTGCACCCCTGACAATAATGCAACCCAGAGTGAGAGTAATGCTGGTGTAGCTGACTAAGAACTTCATCTGAATGAGACAGCAGCAACCAATGATCATTAATTGCAGCACGAAGCCCAATTCTACCATCGTTACCGTGATTTTCATTTAGTGACCATTTCACTTTATGACCTGGTCACTGGAACAGAACTCGGTCCCTAAACAAGGGGTGGTTGTAAAGGGATTGGTGTGCTCAAGGAAACATATGGATATTGAATTTTTAGCCCTATAAATAACCTACTACAATTTTTCATTACTAATGGCAATATTGTGCCATAATATCTGACATAGTGAGCTGTAAATAAATATATACAGGTAATGGACAGAAAACCATATAACAATGACTTTAACATTAAAGTAACCGAAGTAGAATTATAAACACAGGAACCAAGCTGGTTTATATTACATTGAATGCTGGGTAGCACTATGGGTGAGCTATTAAAGAAGTCTAACACTCAGCACTAAATGTTGTGAGCTTCTAAAAGCTGGATTTTCTGTCAGAGTTGCTTTGAAAAAATCTGCCTGTACCCATGGGCAATGCTCAGAAACATAAAAACTGGTTCAAGGAGCAGTGGAAAACTAAAATGGTCTGATGAGTAATTTCCCACACTTTCTCAACATCCAGATGGGTTTACGTATGCAGAAAACTAACAGTCAAGCATGGTGAGGAATTCATAATGGTTCTGGCAGCCATGTTGTGAGAGTCATTAGGTCCAAAGACTAGTCTGTATGGCTATATAACATAAAAAACAAGAGGCAATTTTACTAGACCAGGTACCTTATGATATTCCCATATTTCCAGGTGATACAGCCCTCATACACAACTTCAGGAGTGAATCTTACATAGTCAGCAGAAATAAACCTTATTAAACTTAGATTCATCATTAAAAAGCACTGAGTCCTTCAAGAAACCAGAACTAGGTTATCTATCACTATATGCAGCATCTCAAGAAGGTTTGAAGGTATTTTTAAGGCAACAGATGGTCCTACTACCCATTGTGGATGGGCATGATGATAGATATGTGATCTACATTGTGACTCACAAAACACACAAGAAAACAAAAGGACCACGAGGACAAAACTGAGGCAGGGAGCAATGCAAAAGCAATGTTCAACTGAGGAAAGAGGGCGAGAGCAGGCACATATATATACATATATATATACATATAATGAGGTCCTCAATAAAGGACAGGTGTGGGCTATTACAGAACACCGAGGACTAGGACTAACAAAGAACAAATGAGTCTAATTAAGGATTACTACAGTCACAAACTCTAGGAAAGACTTGAGACATCGGTATAGGAAATATCTACAAGCTGAACAGAAGGATAACTAGAAACGTGGATCTATGCCAACAATACATCATGAACATATTAGCAGGGGAAAACAAAACTAATAAACAAACAGTCCCACATAGGCTTGAACCCTCAATGTGAGAGTATCCTAGATGCTCAGCCATATTCCTAGCATATTCAGCCACACGCAGAAATGGGAAACACACTAAGAACTAAAACAAACATGGGAAATAACGTGAGACAGGAAGACCAGTATCAAAACAGGGGGATGATGCAGGGCCCAGGGTAGGACAGGGACCAATCCTGACATTTCCTTATTTAGTAAACACTTTTATTCAAAGTGATCTACAATTGAGACAGCAGGATCAGCCAGTCCCTGGAGCCAAGAGCAATTCTAGCATTTTTTTAATGTGGGGGCATAAGCGAGGTAACAATTCATACAGAGGGGCCAACCTTTTCGTTAGCCAATGATATGCTTTGAATCGGTGAGTGATGGACAGGGAGGGGGTCTCTGGGGGTCTGACATATTGATTACAATTATGTTTTGCACCCCTTGCCTATTATGAAGAAACTTTCCCAAAGCGCTGTTTCCTCCAATATTAATATATTTTTAAGTGTTTCTGTTATTTCGCTCATCCTCATATTCTCTTTACTAGTTTATTATGGACACGATTGCTAGTAATTGTGACTGTGTGTAGTCTGGTATGCCTCTGCAATCTGCATCTATCTGATCCTAAATCCACCTGCAACTCTATGTTTCAGACCAAATGGCACTGAGGAAGAAATCTATGCTGACTTGATTGTGGGCTGCGATGGGGCTTTCTCAGCCGTCAGAAAGCAGTTTCTTCGCCAGAGTCGCTTTAACTACAGTCAGACGTATATCCCCCATGGATACATAGAGCTGACCATGCCCCCCATTGATGGACAGGTTGGGGTTGTAATTGTACATTGCCCATCACACAATTATATAATGGGGATCAGTTTTACATTCTTTGCCTGTACCTGAATGAAATGTTTAAGATACATTTTATAACAGAATCAATCTACTAATTTAATGTTTTACAGTATTATGAAATGTATTTACTGCTGTATTCCTTTCAGTTTGCCATTGCACCGAATTTTCTCCACATTTGGCCACGGAACACATTCATGATGATCGCCCTTCCAAACATGGTGGGTTGGTTTTGTTGGGTTGTGAATTGCAGCAGAAGCAAGCAGCACTGTTAATAGGCACGGTTTTTGCTGTTTGTGAGGAAGGCAAAACTTCATTTGTTGCAATGGCTGCTTTTGTTGTGACGCCAAATTAGATTTCTCAAAATTATGGACTTGGGTTTCCTCTGGGTACTTCTGTATCCTTATGTTTCCTTATCCTTATGTCCAATGACATGCAGTTTATACAAACTGGTGTCACTAAACAACTCATAGTGTTTGCAAGTATGTGCCCTGTGATGAACTGGAATCTTAGCGAAGCTGCCTGAGATGTGTCCCAGGCCTGACACATGCCACCGATTAGGTGAGGCTGGAAGAGGGATAAAATATTAAAGAACCAACCTTGCACCCTATCAGTTAATAGTTTAACAGCTTTTGTGAACTTTGTGAACCAAGCTTGAGTAAACTTACAGATACCCTTTGATGCTCAAAGACTGGGTAAGTGTAACTTGAAAGAAGCTGCCAAATTCAGTATTTATTTCATATAGCTTTGCTGATATTGTAGCTATTGTTGAGTATAGTCAACCAGATGGCACGGTGGTCCTTGTAGACAGTAAAATCGTGACTAGTACATAAATGATGGAAAGTGAGTCACTTATATGGCAATTTTTCAGCCATTACCAATGCTGTCGGTGCAATGATATTCCCATTTGGTTTTCTTGTCCTTTCTAGGCTGTTTTTTTTTTTTTAAACCCTCATTCAGATATAAGCTTGTGTGCTTCTTCTCTTTATCCATCTAGTAAAATGATGCTCTTCACAACTGCACCCTTGAGAAACACATAGTTGACATTGATGCATGACTAAACTGGTTGCCACGGGAACAGATGACACTCTGACCTGTTATTCCACATCCACCATTTCAAGTTAACCTCTTGTTTTCAAGATTGCATTCAACAATTTTTAACTCGGTTGCTCCAATGGCGTGTGTATATTATAAGCAATATCATAATATCTGTTTTCCTTGAAAAGGAATTAATCCTTAATTAAATTCATTTTTAGAGTAATCTTGATATATGTGTTCTTAAAACAGGACAAGACATTCACCTGTACCCTCTTCATGCCATTTGAAGAGTTTGACAAAATTACAACAGGAGCTCATGCTCTGGAATTTTTCCAGAAATATTTCCCGGATGCTGTCCCATTAATGGGAGCGTAAGTAATGTTCTCTTCTGTTCTATACTAACCTTCCCATCCACCAATCTATGTTTTTAACTATCTGCTTATCTCGCTCTTTCTAAATCATCCCCCTCCTAACACAGATGTTCTGTCCAGGACGCGTGAAATTGCAGGTTCAAAGATCCAGGACAAGATGCACTTTGTTTTGAATCAGTGACCAAACATGCATGGAGCATGCAGATAGCATGTATTATGAAGCCAGTATAGTAATTTTTGTATCTCAGACGTAGCGTTTACTCAGCTGACAGAAAGAGATCCCAAAAGAGAATTCTAAATTGTTCTGGATTTAACAAGTTTGTTTGCAGCTGGTTAGATTTATTTCAAGCACATAAGGGTAAAAAAACATTTAATTTTATTTCTTTGCAAGGTTCAAACCTACACTCAGTTGGTGCATAGCGTCCACAAATGTTTTGTTCAAAGGGTTAAAGCCAACTTAGCCAAACACAGACCCTCATGTCAGAAAATAATATCATATTTATGAATGTTATTATTGGGAAGATGAATATCATGTTATGCAATATTGTAAAGAATTCAAAATAATATTAATCTCTAATAAGAAGTGGATAAAATTCAAACTGGGAAGCAATTTTGTCATATTTGACTGAGTGTGTGCTCACTGCTTCTTAAAGAGCTGCTCTGAAGCGAGACTTCTTTCAGTTGCCGGCTCAAGCCATGGTGTCTGTGAAAAGTTCCCCGCACCACATGGGCCACAGGTGCGTCCTCATGGGGGACGCTGCTCATGCTGTAGTGCCCTTCTACGGGCAGGGCATGAACGCGGTGAGTCAACATGCTAAAGTCATTCACATAGACCCACTGAAAATCACTTAGCATTCTCAGGGTATAACTGCATTCAGTTTCTTGAAATTTCTTGAAATGTCATGATTTTTTAAGTAGATGAGGTACAAAAAGTATTATATCATTGCAATAAAAGGCGCGGCTGATGATGCATGTTGGCTATTTATTAGGTAGAGAATTAGAATGAAAACCTTATTAGTTGAATCAGTGTTATAGTTTGTTGAGTTACTTACAATACAGATAACATGGATATATAGTTTCTAACACCTTTCTTCTTTGGAGACTGACCGTGTCTCACCTTGTATGGAATTAGTTATATAAGACGGAAGAACAATTTTGCTTTATTTTCTAGTAGTGAGAAAAATCTGTTAATACAGTATTTATGAGTGGATTTTACATCATGTCAAATGCATTACTTATGTTCAATTTCTAGGGCTTCGAGGACTGCATTGTTTTCGATGGTATAATGGACCATTTTAATGAAGACCTAAGTGAGTATAACCTACACAAGGGTTCTTCAAATCTGGACCTTGATTCCAAATCTCGGCCATGTTTTCAGCTCTCCCAGGTAGTAAGTGTAATAATTACTGATTCTGATTGGTCAGAGGCTTCACACCTGGCTCCCAGGTAAAAGAAGGTTGGAAAATTAGCAGTGCTTGGATCTTGAGGACTGCGATTTGAATATCCCTGACCTAGACTGTGAACCTAACAAACATAGTTACTTGCTGTTTTTAGGTGCTGTTCTTCCGGAATATTCCAAAATAAGGGTGCCAGATGACCACGCCATTGCTGATCTTGCCATGTACAATTATATTGAGGTATGATAACATCTGAAGGAGGTTCCTGGGGTGTGTGACATTGTTATTATGATGCATCAATACTTTATTTATTGGGTAACTTACTGGGGGACAGTAAATCTAGAGCCTATTCTAGCATGTACAGTACAGTACACAAGACAGGGAAACCATCTAGGTGGAATGCAAGTTGCCTTTAAGCATCACTGCACATGTCTTTACTATGGTGGGAAATAGGAGTATCTGGAGAACCCAGAGATGGATCTGGTGTTTTTCTTCACTGTCACTGAAGTGTGAGGCTGCAGTGCTACACACTGGGACACTGTGTTAGCCCAATGACTGCTGCATGTATTACTATTATAACACATTCTGCCAAAATCATAGTTACATTGCTTACTTGTTTAATGACTTACATACATATTTCCACCACATGAAGCTTGATTAATTCATTTCTTATCTTGAAGGGACGCAACCACAATTCCATTACTAGGATGTGAACTTTACTAACAAGTCCATCCATCACCCATCGATCTTCCAACCTATTATGCTGCTCATAATGGCAAGGGTGGTGGGGGGTTATATAGGCCATAGCCTATCCTAGGCAATGAGGTGTCAAACAAAAGCAGGAAGTTAAAACCAGTACTAATAATGGCGGTACTAAAACACAAGAGAAGCGCAATCAGGAAATCACACTAGAACAACCACAAATGCACACAACAAAACCAGAAGCAAACATAGCAATGTAGAAAGAACACAGGTATCTATGCAGCAGCAAACACAATGACCAACTGTGGAACAAGGACAAGGGCAGGAACTTAAATACACAGCTAATAAGGGTATGATGTGAGACAGGTGCCATCATGATGGCGCTGAAGTGACGGCAGCCTTACCAGTAGCTCTGTACCATATTGTCGGTGCACTGCTGCTGGAACAAATTTCCCGGAGGAACATGCCAAAGGGATTAATAAAGTACTATCTAATCTAATCTAATCTAATCTAATCTAAGTACTCATTTCACAAACATTAGACATTAGGCCAAGCAGGTGAGGGCAATTGGGTCTGTATTCTAGTGCAAAATTGACTTTCTTGGACAGATATAAAGTTGTAATTCCGAACAACCAATTGTGATTTCTCATCATTATTATGCTTCAGATGAGGTCCCATGTCAACTCCAGATGGTTCCTGTTTCGGAAATATCTGGATAATTTTCTTCACCGGATCATGCCGAGGACAATCATCCCATTGTATACTATGGTGAGTACGGTTGTGCTTTTTACTTCAGTAAACCTTTGCATTCTAGACAGCATGATTTGATCTACTGTCCATTTATTTCACATGATATATGAGAAGACCCATGAAGTTTTAAATTTACCCTGTGGTTGGAAGAAAGCTGCAAACCCTCAAACAATTCTTCAGTTTGTTTCTTATGATGCAGCCTGTTATTAGCTATTAATATTCAAAGAATAATATAATTTCCATACAGCAAGTCCATATTCCAGTTTTCAAAAAGCCTTTTTTCAATCTAAGGTGTTTTTTCCAGTCTTTCTTCACTTGAATTTTATATATAAAGGTCAAGCAAAAAAAGACAAGCACATCTCTGTTTTCTTTTAGTATTGCAATATTTTAGTGCCTTTTTGAGAGAGTGAGAAGAACTAAAACTATGTTGCCTTATTCTGCACACCCAGGAGAGAGGGCAGCACTGGCAGAACAGCCTTAGCTATGAAGTCCAATCTAACTGGCCTCTCTCCATAACGCCATCATTCATCTGTTGTATCTGGTGCTCTCCACTCCCATGTCATGCCCTTAGGTAACATTCAGCAGGATGAGATACCATGAAGCCGTGAGACAGTGGCAATGGCAGAACAAGGTTAGCGGGATCTTTGTTAGTTTGTTTATTAGATATCTGATGATCTGGCATTGCGTAATTAGACGGAAGCCAGCCAAAGCAAAAAATCTGGAGTCTGAGTGATCACAGGGACAGTGCATGACTTTTACTATGATACAGCAAAGTTTCTGATTTGTTATATTTGAAGAGGAGAAAAGGCATTTAGTCCTAGTTGTGTCTTAGGTTAGGAGACCATGTCATTCCTGATTAGCTCAATTAAATTTCAATCTAGAATGCTGACAGCGTTATGCCTGCTGAAACGCAGCTTGGAAAATACTTATTGGCATATCCATGCATGAGTAAATGACTTTGACAAATTAATTCCTGAAAATAGAATTAATTTGGAAAAGGCCCTTGGCTTGGTTAGGAGATAAATATAAGCGCAGATACAACTGGCTTAAACATTCTGAAGATGCTGTTATATCATTTTCTTACTGCTAATATTAGTAAACATTAACTTCTTATTTTCAGGTGATTTCTAGAGGCCTGGTTGTATGTGGTACCGCATCTGCAATTGGAGGAACCTACTTGCTGATTAAATTTTTTACAATGAGACCCAGGATCTCGCTGGAGCAGCTCTGGAATCGGGTTCTGGCTCTCAAGTGGTTCTGAGACTGCAGTAGTTGAATGGGGCCATTGAATCCATGAATCAATCCAATTAACATAATCTGATAAATTAAGAAACTAAGGCATGTTTGAAATCATGACCAATAGAGATGACATCATTCGAAATATTCCATAGATATTTCTCCACCCAAGGCTAAGAAAGCTATTTTATAAAAGATATGTCTATTGGTAATGTAATAAATGTGAGAGTAGTCTGTTGCCTTGGTGACACTGGGAAAAAAACAGTAGTTGTTAACAGCATTCATTTTTAAAGTATTTCTGTTTCCTCACAGTAAACAAATGTAGTGTTATCACAACAATGTTATGTAATTAGGTCATTTAAGATGTGTTTATATCTTCAGTGCCAGCCACAAAGTGTCATTAATGCAAAACTGGTGCGTCAAATAAGGTGTCTTGACATTTGCTGCACAATTAATGACAATCAAAACTACATGAATGGTGGGTTACATTATATCTCCAGGGGGGCATTATTTCCTTCACCTCTGTCACCTTCTTGTTCTGTGTCAGGGATTTCCACTAAATAATGAAACAGCTCAACTTTGGGACCATTAAGAAATTATTAACGTCTAAGTTCATAGTAGGTGGCAAATGGTGGTTGGTGGTTGACTGGGCGGCACTGTTGCCTCACACTACAGGTTAAGGGCTGGTGTAACTTCCCTACTTTGTGTTTGTGGAGCCTGCATGTTTTTCCACGAATTAGTGTATGTTCCCCTACCAGCCTGGGAGAGGCTCCTTCTGACCCTTTACCAGAGGTATTTAGTTCAGGTCCAGAAAGTAAATATCCAGACCAGGATTTCATTTCAACCAACTAGTATAAAGTACAAAAAGTCACAGCCACAGAGTACTCAAATGATTGGGGACAACAAAATCCTATCCACCTCTGCTCTATACTGGTTAAGGGGGTGAAAGATAGATGGATTAAGTGGCAGATATTTTTCTTTGTTGTGTTCATTTTGGAGGATAAACCAGTCCTGTTGGAAAGCTTCTCTGAAATATACAAAGGCTGCACAAATCACTATACCAATAGCAAAGGCCTAGTAAGGAGTAGGACCACATGCTTCTTATATAACAGCCTTTAACCTTTCTTTAAACTGTGCTTAGTGGGACACTGGACCGTTCTTCAGGAAAATAAACTTGCAGTTCCCTGAGGAAGCAGAAATGAGACTTCGCACTCTGCGGGCTGGGTACTCAATGTACAGGAGAGTGGTGAGACCAGCAATGCTCTACGGCTTAGAGACAGTGGCACTGAAGAAACGACAGGAGGCAGAGCTAGAGGTAGCAGAGCTGAAGATGTTGAGGTTCTCTTTGGGAGTGACAAGGATGGATAGGATC
>JABFEB020000060.1:11705927-11716844 GCA_019775895.2 Stomatorhinus ivindoensis
ACATTTCATAATTATTCATTTGGACCCCCCCACATTTAACATAAATTATTACTTTAAAGGCCAGAGTTCTCCCCCCCCCCCACAACTTTCAAAATGCTTCTGACGCCCCTGCCCAGTTAAAATGAAGAATCAGTACAAGGGCATGTTTTGTGTGACTATGTCAGTCCTTGTGGTTTTGTGACCATGTATGTTTGATTGGATAGGAAAGTTATGTGGGAGTAGGTGTGAATTCTTGGATAGGAATGTTACGTGGGAATTATGTGTGAAGTACCTTATGTATCAAAGTATTAAAGACTGTTCTTGTATTTCACAACATGAAAATGACTATCAATGTTCAACCACAAGCAAAGTTGCTGTCCTTTTTGCATTTTCTGGGTTGGGTGCTCTGGATAATTAAGGGCATGGCATCTTAACTCAAAGGCGGCTCTGTCAATCCCCACAGCAACCACTGGGTAGGTAATGACTGAAGAATGACACCTAACCTAAATATTTACAATAAAATAACCAGTTGTGCAACATACTGTACAATAGATTTCCATGTATGACATCACCCATAAGCTACTAATTGCAGCTGCTTCCAACTTCGCATTCAACATGAACATAAAAAACCTCAGCTGGTGTTGTAGGTGTTAACAATACCTACAATCCCATTATGAATATTACATATGTTTTGTCTCATTGTATGTCAGATGTCTTTTGTAGAAAACCATCTGAAGGTGATAAAAGTTGATCCATTAAATGTTGACTCTTGTTTACATGGTACCCTACCTACAGCACATGCTGAGGTCCTGACCTTCTGCACAACACATGGGGAAACCTTGACAACACACTTCTTGGAAGCTCATGCCTATTTTCCTCCTGCCATTGGTGACATGCTATTAGACATCAGATTAATCAACTTAAAAATGAACACTGTTTAGAAAGTAAATAATCAGTGATTTTGTGTGTTTGTGTAAAAATGTATGTATTTTTACTGGTGTTTTGGTCTAGGCTCCAGTGTTACGGTATTGATGGATGGATGGAATTTAAGTTTTGTTCTAGCTAACCTCCTGATTCTGGGTGTCAGCTGGGTGTTTCAGCATGATCAATGTTGCCAGTGCTTTGCGTAACCAATTTGTTGTAAAATTCTCATGATGATGATAATAATAATTATTAGATATTTGGCAAAACGATGTATACCTAAACTTACCATCTCATCTAAATGCGAAATATCTGTTTCACCAATTAACACTATGAATGTTAATTTTTCTGATTTTATAATAAAGTTCTCTTATAACCAGAGCAAAGCAATGCAAAAGACTACAGTTTACAGGTAATGTCCAATTGCTGCTGACCATGTACACTGTCTGCTGCATGAAGGGCAGACCCTCTCTTGGTGACAGACCTGTCAGAGTGCTTATTACATTACACACATCACCTTAAGGAGGAAGTCTGTGATAAGGGCATCTTACCCAGGTTGAGATGGGCGTAATGAACCAAATCACAAATCTGTTTGCCAGCTAATAACTAGATAAAAGCAAATCTCCTCTACTGGAGGATGAGCAATCGTTCATTCCATTTTTGAAGCTACGTAACTGTGTAACGACTGTCTATACCTAACTCTTGATCCATTTAAACAGTCAACATATTGTCCT
Source organism: Stomatorhinus ivindoensis (assembly GCA_019775895.2). Taxonomy (NCBI): domain Eukaryota; kingdom Metazoa; phylum Chordata; class Actinopteri; order Osteoglossiformes; family Mormyridae; genus Stomatorhinus; species Stomatorhinus ivindoensis. The sequence continues at coordinate 11,707,562 of JABFEB020000060.1, forward strand.
TGTTCTTCTGCAACGTTATTCTTCATTTTGATTTTTTATAGAATCTTCTAGAATTAACATTGCCATTCCCCCCTCTACAGTGAAATCATAACTGTTACAAAAATTCATATTGCACATTCAACACTCTAGCCATAATGTATTACTGCACATTCCAACATATACAACTCACACCTATTTGCACAAATGCATTTATATTTTTTAACTATTTTAGATTTTTCTATCTGTATTGTCTATGTCTCAGTATGTCCCGTTTAAATTGTAAGATTTTCAGGGCTTGAAATATTCTATTTATATTCTATTTAACACTGTTTTTCTTGCACTGTGATCAATGACTTCATAATTTCATCCCAGCATATGTCTCATTTATAATAAAGCTGAAGATGACAATAAAGCTATTTTTACTTTGTATTCTGCCTTACAGGACTGGATTCATAGCTTCATTGGCTCATTCGTATTCTGTATTCCTTCGGTGTAATAGTAACATCTGTAGGTCAGTCAGTTTAAAAAATAATTATTTAAAAATGTAATAACGCGTATGCATTTGAAGTTTACTCAACACCACAATTCACAAATAAGCTGCCAATAGGCTATAAAATTACAATTTATAAAATGACGAACAACATTAATATCAAATAAAACTATGAGACAACTATAAGCATTTAAATAATTATAATTAGTAACAATTCCTGCAATAAGTATGTGACGTATCTTCTACAACTATTCCGTATAGTCGAAAACCCAGTTATTAAACATTAAAATATTCATATCGATTGAGTGCAAATAAAAACTACCGAAATACCAACCAAATAAACTGTTGCTGAAACCATCCCAGATGCATGTTGGCGAATTCCAGACCCACCCTCCTTTGATGCAAGAACCAAATGTAAAGTTAATTCCAAAAAGAGATACCAGCAAGTCGCTTATACTTATATTTACCAATAACAAATTTGTGGGCGTCCGGAGTCTCTTAAATTTGTAAAAAAGCACCAAAACGATTACGTTGTTGCAAAAACCAAAGACGCCAATTATTCCGATAGTGAAAGCAAGAAGTTTGAGAGTGCCAGAGGCGAAAATGTACTCCTCTGCACTGGATTCGGTCTCTGTTCCATTCGCAGAATTCATTGCGTGTGAAACTCCGCGTCTAGCATCTTGCTGTGTGCGCTGATCATTGCCACTGTTTCGTAGCGCTACGGAGAGGGTGCTCTTTTTGCGCCGTTCTTGGATTTCCAGTGTTGCAATCCGATTAAACCCACCTTCTGTGGATTGGAGAATTAAGACGCAATTTAAAGAGGGTAGAGGGTTATAGTTTAGCGTGTCAGAGCTGCTTTTTCGTGTCACGTGTGTAGTGAAGTAAATAACAGACACAGATATAAAAAATGGTTCATTTTTATATTTTTAAATTCCCCACACATTGGCATAACGTATACATTTATAAGCGTAAACGCGCTATGGTATTTACAATAAGACTGAGCCTATGCAAATAAGTACTAAGACACAATGGGAGTCTTGCAACAGTCTCTTTTCTTTAAAAATAACTGCACATGGTTATTTATCTAAATGGGGAACGATCTAACAAGAGCTGATAGGTAATCCTGAACATGAGTTTGAAACTAAGACAAAACAAATGGGTTGTAATTCACGCAAAATAATAGCTAATTGTTTGATGTGCTGATACCGTGATGCTAGCTGTGTACATTGTGTTAGACTTCTTGTTATAGGCCATAGAATCGGAAGGACAATATTAATGTGTTTACCAGAGATTTAAAGCTATAGTCAAGGCCTAATGACTGTAACATGCACTATTACAACTTACTGCCACCGGAGCAGACTGAGGCCACGCTACTGAAAATCATCGTAGGCCTATTTCATTTATTACATTTTAAACGTGACCAATCACATGGTTTCCGGATTTGTGAAAGCAGTAAAGTCTTAAGTTGTCTGTGGTGATATCAAATATTGAATTAGGTCAAAACATCATACCGATAAATAAAACCTTTAAACGCATTGCTTGTATGCACAGATAGATCGTAGGATGTCATAAGCCACGCAAAGTTTGCGAAGAGTCATAAAGTGCACGTCATTGAACTTAACCATTTGTTATATAAATATAGAAAAACAAGGTTTCGAATCATCTGAAGCATAGATTACGAAGCACATAAAGAGACTTATTATTATTTTTAAATGCTTTTGCGTTCCCTCGCAAATGTTTAAATGCAACTTAAATACCAAAGAATGTGACATCCTATTTTATTATACCTAATATAAACAAAGCAGCCAATCAACCTCAGTAGTAATCTAAAGATAACCATTCTGAATGGTGCAGCATCTGTTTATCATTATAATTGTGACAATTTCACTATGCATCTATAATGACAGCATATTGAAAACATTTATTCTCCAAGAGGACTACTTCAGCGTCCGAATACCAACAAAAATATGTAAAAGAAAAAGCAAACAAAATCTTTCCGCCATAATATCGTCCTGAGACCCAAGGAAAAGAACTGTCCTTCACTTTAAGTTATTTGTCTTTGGAGGAAATTAGACATCTTACAATTTGGATTTTTTCAAATTTATTTTTATTTCTAATTTCACAGCATTAAAGCTGAAATAGCTCTTTAGTGTACAACATGAATAAATACGTTTCCTAATATCAGTGAAAAGATAGATGCAAAAATAAAATGTCATGAATGAATGGGTGGGGTCTCAGGAGGTTACACATACCCCGAAATACCCTCACAGAACAGGAAAACTACTTTTCTCGTTCCTTGGAAAAAGGAAGAAAAATATTGAAGACTAACAATAAAACTGAAATGTGTTAAAAGAAAATTCTACTTACACAATATAGTAATTATACTATGAGACATGCCATAAATTCATTGCCTTGCGAAAAGTATTCAGACCAGTGACATTTTGCTTGATAATAATTAGACAATTGTTTAATATTTTAATGTCATGTTTTAATCGAAAAAAATTATACTCACAGTTATTAAATTAGTGGTGCTTGCCATCTAATTATTTTCCTTAGCTAATTGCTATCCCATACTGCTTTTGTATGCATTCTGATGCTTGAACTGTAACAAAACATAAACTCCAAGCGTCAAAAAGGCAAAGACTGAGAGTGTGGGTCACATTTTCATACTGGCTCTTTTGTTCAGCACAGTGAGCTTCTTTAAAATCTAACTATGCTGCATTTCTGCATGAATGAGCACTATGTGGTCGGATTCTTACACTGATTGCGAGAGCCCGGCAGTGAAGCCTATGTGGAAATTGAATCTTTCACTACTTACCTAAAATTGTAGTAGTGGCGAAAGGCCAAAAGCATAAATTTACCTCTTCAAATTGGAGATAAATTGAAGAAAAATGTGATAGAGCAAGGAATGATGATATTTAAAAAGCGTAACTGTAAAGCAAATGGTTTTGTGCCCTACAATTAGAGGTTTATTTTCAGACAACAGGCCTGATAATGCAATTTACTGAAATTCCTAGAAAGAGGGACAAGCATAAGCTTTTTGAACATGGTAGTGCTTGGTATGTTATCCTGAGCTGAATGGGAAGTATGAGTGTAATGATCAGACAGAGTGGATCCAAGTGTAGGAGGTGTGGATGTTTAATTCAGAAGCTCAGATCAAAGTCAGAGACAGGCAGGGTGAAAACTGGTAAGGCAGAGACGCAAAACAATCCAGATATGCGATCCAAAGTACAAGCATCGGCAAGCCAGTAATAACCAGCAAAATACACAGACAAGAGTCACAAGACCTGTACAGTAGGTCTGAAACACAGATGGGCACTAATAGACAGTAAAAGAAAACCACTCAGTAAAGCACAGGGACTCACAAATACTTCACAAATTCTTAAGCAAAATACTACATTTATACTCAGGATCTAATTACTGGCAATGTATTGCAGCTGACAGTGATCGTTCCAGGTGTGGTGGGTTAGGTGAAAGTGGGTGTGGTCAAAGCTGATCAGATGCAGGTATGAAAATGAGCTGTAAGCCTGCTGCTTCCCATGTGTTTAAGCGTCATCAAATAGAAACTCAGAAAAATATTGGTTTATTCAACTCTGTTTGTCCACAATGAGAATAAGTAAAAGCATGTGATAAAATAATCGCTGTTTGTCATTCTTTAAAAAGTTTTCCTCCTTGTATTTCTTTATCTCTCCATTGTTGCTCTCCTTCTGTCATATTGGTTTCATCCATCTTTCTCTGCCTGGATCCCGGCATCAGAGTCTGAGGGTGGCTGAAACCAGCACAGGTTTCCACCCAATGATGCAACACAAACTGACAGGTCTAAAACTTCAAAAGCTCCTTGGTTCTTACAAAGTTGTCTCCAGAACTTTGAATTAGCCCTGTCCTTTGGGGGCTACAGTTCCTCAGGGCTAGAATTTGTTTTGCAAATGAGGTCCATTTGGATGGTGTTCCGTCTTCTTCTGTGGGAGATGCCATACTGTCGCATCTCAAACATACCAAAAAGAAACAAGACTTCTTAATTGATTACATGGTACAAATATAGAATATGATCACAGAAGCTTCCTTCTAAGAAGGAATCAAGGGAACATATTGTAAATGGAATAAAAAGAAAAAAGCTATAGCAAAATTTACAATATTTAAACATAGGGTGAGTATCCTGAAACCTTCTTAATGCTATGTCGTTCGTAAGTTCTGTGTTAAAAGATGACTTTAAACTAACCCATAATCTTTTTTATTTATGCTTATAGATCTATCAATAATTTGCTCAACTCAATATTTCTCAAACCAGTACTCTGGAACCCCCCAGATAGTCCCCACTTTTGCCATATATATCTATATAATTTGTCATAGCTTTGTATAAATATATTACTGATTTTTTATTGGCTGTTTTCAGATTATTAATCAATAAGTAAAAATAATTGTCATTAGTTTGGGGTTTGACAGATCTGCAGAATTTCTCATTGTTCAAAATGTCAAAATGCACAAGTCTCCCACACCAAGACAAGCCCAGTCAACTCCAGCTGTCCAGCCACACCCAGTCAGTTCTTATGAAACCACCCCAGAATACTAGGCTCGCCCATAGCTCATCAAGCCGATTAACTGACATGCGTTAAAAGTGCCTGATCTACAATTAACTCTTTGTGCAGATCACTTCTTGTGTGCTATCAGATTGAATGTTTCTTTCTGTCCTGAGCCTGTATCATAAGGCTGGCTTTCTTGCTTAGCCAGATAACTTGTCTGTTTTAAGGTGCCCCAGTTTAAATGGACTTTATCATCATTCACTTGCATTTAGTCCAGACTACCTTAAATCCATCAAGTTATCCGGCTAAGCAAGAAATCATGCTTTGTCATACAGGTCCCTGGTTTTTGACTCATTGCCTGTCTGTAGACCACAAATTGCTTTGTCATACAGGTCCCTGGTTTTTGACTCATTGCCTGTCTGTAGACCACAATTCTAGAAATCAATCTGTTACTCCTGCACTTGGATATTCTCCCTGTCCAGTCATTAACAAGGAAGACATATTGCATTTTAATTATTTAGTAAGTCAGGTGTTTATAGCACCAGCATTATTTGGTTAAGAGCATGAATCATTGTTTTTCTCTATCAATTTGTTTTCATTTATTATATTGTCAATGCTTTAAGATAATATTTACAAAGAAGCAAAGGGCATTCAATCATAATACTTATTGTGCTGTGAATGTGGACCATGTTCTCTGCATTTTGTATGTGCAGAAATAAAGTGAGACTTAATTAAGATTGATGAATGTGTCATTGTGTTTCAAAAAGTAATCTTCCAAGAAGCTGTCTACATTAAATACCACAACTTTTATGAAGGGGAGAATTATGTTCAAACTTGTCTTGCTTTTACAATGCTTGCGAATGTCCTTATATAACATCTGCACTAACCCTACACTTGCATTTGTATGTTGTTGGAAACAAGTCATTTTGAGTTTTATAGTATAAGACAAGGCATTTTCAAAGTAACATTCTACAATTTCCTTGCAATATGTTTCTTTTCCATGTACTTCAAGATCAGTTATTCAACTAGCTGTATAATTAGCAGTGCATTTCAGAGTGTTTGGTAGGTCACAAGGCTAAATCTATTTTTCTGAAAAAAATTGGGTTAAGGGATTGAATTCTGACTCTGCTTGTGTGTTTGCAGTTTGAGAAAATTACCCATAATACATTTTGGTTCGCATATATATGGTTTTCTCTAGCCTTATATGGTTTACTCTAGCCTTGTGCATTATGTTGCCTGTGATAGGCTCCAGGCAACCCTGACCAGGATAATAGATGAGAGGATGGATGAGTGGATGGATAGATAATGCTTCATAATAAATTTATGGGCAAAGGGACACACAGAATTTGAAAAACTTTGTGTGAATTTGCTGTATCCATATGATGTGGCCTTTCTCACTCTAATACTAATAATCTCCACACTGGCTCTCATTTTAATTATTCTGCACAAGCTCCTAAGAATAAGAATTCATCTTGGTAACTAACATAATGCCATCACTTTGTGATCAACTTAAGGAAATGTGGTGGGGGGAATTAATAGTGTGAGTCTATCGCAGCAGACATGATTTTGACCAGGAAGATGAACGGATTGATAATGTAAATGTGATTGCAAGCCTGATTTTTTCTACTGCATAGCTCCCTCCACAGTTATGATCTTTGGGCCCATGTGCTTTAACAACACTCTAGCAGCTGTTTCCTCCAGATGCAGATTTAAGGCCAATTTTAGGAGTGGCATCAAAGAATATTGTCATTATCATGTCATTATGACTACATACCTCACGCTGAGAGCAGTGACACTTTAATCCTTTGCTGAAGTTTGTCTAAAACTGGCAACATTTGATTATTCTAAGCTAATTGTTTATGCTTCCCAAGTGATTTAGTACTGTAAAGCAGGGGTGGGGGGTTGTTCCATTGAGGACTGATGTTGGTGTTTGTGATGGCCACTCAGTCAGCCAATAATAAAACAGTGGTTCTCAAACCCAGTCCTGGGGACGCACTGTTATTGGCTGATTGAGAGGCCACCCAAAACTAACACCTACACCAGCCCCCCAATGGAACAGGTTTCCACCCCCTGCTGGAAAGCAAGATGAGAATGATTTTGTGGATGTTTTAATGAACCCGAGGATTCTATTTGGAGCCAGTTTAATTGAAACGACTTCTTTTTGGAAAGTTTATTTGAGAAACAAGGATTTAAAAATGGAAATATATTTAACTGGAAAGGAACACTTCCAATCTAGATACATGGAGTTTAATATAGAAATTATGACTCTGATTTGGAAATCGGGGCTTCAGTTCTGGGCCACCATATTGCAGTCTGACATATGCTAGGTTGTTATGAAGAAGTGGTAGGTCCTCGTGGCGGTATTCCAGCCCTCTGCTGCGGTACAGCCTAATGGATTTTCCCTTTGTCAGTTTCCCTAATGGGCTTCCTCTTTGTCAGATCTCAGTGTCTGCGAGACGACAGCAGTATGATGTGCATTCTGCACCACATTCTCCTGACCAGTCGTTTTGCTCACATTTCCGGGTCTGTGGTGCTACACTCAGGATGTGCTTCAAAGCTTCACTTATCCAGGTTGCTTTCAGGGTGTCAGTGCTTTGTCATGACCTCTGTGATATACCTCTTACAAGAAAATACTTAGTCAGCATATATAGATTCTTTTTGTAGTTTGATACCAAATCAGATTATTATAAATGCTACCTATTAAAACTTAGCACAGAAATTACCTTCTGCATTTATTGTCTATCTTACTGGTATTTTGCCATGAGTTACAGGTTAGTTACTCTCTACCATTCCCATATGTTTGCTTTTCCAGCCTTATCCAAATATTTTATTAAATTACCCAAAAGCTAAATCCTATAAATATGGTGTATTATTAATGCTAAACATAGTACTTTTGGCACAGCATAAATAAAAAGTACTGCCTTAGTTATATATCTCCTGTGATCAGACCCGTCACATGAACTTACTCAGAAAATTTAATGACCACACTTTTGTCTGAAAGGTCGGTAGCGTGCACAATGCCTTACATCAGAGAGGTGGAATGAAATACAATTTATTGTTGTAAGTGTAGTTATTTAGCAAAATAGAAATCTATGCCTGGTGTAACATGAGCTATTTACAATAAAACCTGTGCAGACTTGCACATTACATCAAGGAAGTCATTCTTTTTTAAGTATTACTGTGTAGGATTATCTCGCATAATAGGTCTCTTAAGTGCTCAGGAGAAACACATGCATTGGGCATGTAAAGCCTGATAACCTCCCCACATTGGCAGACATGTGAAAGGCCCAGTTCACAGGTGAAGAATGGAGTATTCAGAATCCTGCATTGACAATCAATGCACACTGATCTTTCCAAATAATTCCAATGGAAACCACTGCAGGAGAACTTCCAACAACATATACTGGAAACCGTTTAACCAGAGGTATTATAAAAAATATAAAGTGTACCGGTGCTTTTATTAAGATATATTGTTTTCTCTGGACAGCGGCACAAACAGTAAGTTTAGAAGTTAAAATTTTAAAGACCTTTAATGGACATATATGGAATTATATTTAGACATTCATTTTTAAGAAAAAAAATGACTGAAAACATTTTCTCCAGTAACTCCATCTTTGATTTTCTCCAGTAACTCCACTGTTTTCTGTAGCATTATGTAAACTTAGCTGCTCATTGCACAAGCCTGATTTCTGCCAGAATGCCAAGGGCAGCTGATGAACATACCCCCTTGATTCACCTCCCTGTCTGTCTGCTCTTCACACGGCAGATCTGTAAGCGTCATGTGGGAGAGCAGGAGCAAATAAAAGGGGTGGATGCAATCGGTAAATCACAGGCATCTGACCGACCACTAATACTGTCCTACATTCTCCTGAACAAATGATTTTTAATTTTTGTGATTGACACAATCAGGTCTAAGCTCACACTTTCCTAAATGATGCTAATTTAAGGCAATAACCTAAATGTTGCTTTCCTGAGCATGTTCCACTTGCATTGTTTGCTAGAGGCCCACATGAAAGAGTCATTTTACCTTGCATTTAGTTATCAGATGCTGATCATGCGCACTGCGCCCTAACTAGTGAAGCTACACCTTATTCTACAGGAAAACAAGAGTTCAAATAGTCCACTGAGAACCCATGAAGTAATAGAGGCACTTGTGTCTGGACCAGTGTTTGACACACCTGTCATTCACTTGGCATTCAAAACAAGCATGAACTTATTGCAATAGCCATGCATCCATGATCTATACCCGCTTATCATACTGGGTCACGGGGGGGGGGGTCCGGAGCCTATCCCA
>JABFEB020000060.1:11738326-11748415 GCA_019775895.2 Stomatorhinus ivindoensis
TAAGTGAACGAATATGAAGTCCATTTAAACTGTGGTACCTTAAATCTGACAAGTTACCCCGATAAGCCAGTAACCCCACTTTGTAGTACAGGCCACTGAACTACCAACTTCTTGTTATTAACAGTAATCCAACTCTCCTTAACTAGTGCCAGATCTCGGTAAATCTGAAAGCTACCCCAGAAAGCACAGGGCAGAGTGCATACACAGATACTATGGGCACTGACGTAGCACTTCACATAATCCCACACACTTGTACTGTGGTAGAAACTGTAGTTTCCAGAAAAAACCCATGATGCAGATAAAGAGATGTCTGGTCTTGTCATGGGATCAGCATTTTCTTTGGCAGTAGGATTAACCTTTGTTAGTAATTCAAATACAAATAGTTAATCAGCTGGCTTAGGAATGTCAGGGAATCCCGCTGAACCAGCCAAAGTCTGTAGCTTGGTAATGGAGGTCTGCAGCTTGGTAATGGAGGTCTGCAGCTTGGTAATGGAGGTCTGCTCTGGCCTGACTGGCCTGTTGCCACCGTCACCCACACCAGAAAAAGTAGCGTCACAAGAAAAAGATGAAAAATTTCCCCCATTACTTACCTTTCCTTTCCCACCCACCCCCCAAAAAATGCAAATAATAGAATATTAATAATACTAGATCTTTTCATTGTTTATTTTAGACACCATTAAAAAAAGAAAGGAAAATTATTCTACATTTTCACATTTGCATGTTATAAAGGCTGATTGCACAGCTTGGTCTGTAAGTTTTGGCAATGAAGAGGGTAAAAATGGTGACTTTATGAGCTCTTGGGTGGTCTTCGTAATGGAGCCTTCAGAACGTTTTAAGTTTGTTAGTTAAACAGTGTTCTTAATACTTGCACAACTCCTTTTCTGTTAACAATAACTCATTTAAAATTAGCTCTGCTTCTACCGGGAGAAAAATAATGAGGATATATTCAGCAATTATTTCCCTGATAAACTTAGCTCGAATTAACCAGATTTGCAAGTTTCGAGATTAGAGAAAAATGTTTAAATGTCATTTATGAGACATCTCCCCACTGATTAGGCCAGATAATGTAATAAGATGTTTGACATCGGAATCATCTTCAATGTTCACATATCACTTACAAAGTAAAATTCCACACATCATCCCTAAAACAATACAATGTCGCAATACTCATATGTCTATGACACATAAACTAAACATTATATTTGTTTTGTTCCTTCCACCTTTTGAGTTTGTTAAAACAAATGACAGAATAGTGATTGCTTCAGCCTTATAACTCATAATGGAAGAAATTGCAAAATTGATAGTAGTTGTATTTATTTGATTATCAGCAACAATCTTGAACAATCAAAGAACTTGAGGCCATTTGCTGTTACAAAAACAAACACTTTGAGGGGCAACAAACAATGTTGTATTAAGCTATTACCTATGTATTAATTAACCACAAACTAAGTGTTAAGTACATACTAATCCCACATTCACTGATCATTAATGAATTGTGATATCTTTCATCACAAGCATTTGTTACTAGATCCGTTAATTCTGTGAACCCTTGTGAACTACTGAAGGAACTACCCAAGGAACAATTAATGAATAACATAAGTGAAATACTCATCTCATGTTTGTTCATCATTAATGAATCAAGTAGCATCTTTTATCTCAGGCAGTAACTATATTTGTTACTATATATGTTAATTAGGTAAACCTCTGCAAACAACTGAATGACCTACTGAAGGACCAAGTAATGAATAACACAAGTGAAATACTCATCACATATTTGTTCATTGTTAATGAATCATGACACATCTTTTATCACTAGTAGTTACTATATATCCTCAAGATTTGTACTTCAGTATTACATGAGTACAATTTGTATCCCTTCAAGTGTTACTGAAGCATGTCTTGGGTCGTCTACGGTGGCAGTCCACTGCTAGCAATTTGCATCAGCAATATATAAAAGGACATAAACACAAGCTCTTCACTGATGAAGCTCCAGACAGAATCTAACCCACAACCCTTTGGCTGTAGCATAATTTCACAATGCATCACACCACCATCACATGAGCATGAATGTCACCATCAGCAGCTTCAATGCTGGTCGCATCAATGCTCTGAATAAATGTAATGAGAAAAAAAAACTAGGTGGATCACTGAATGTTATATTTGTACTTCCTTTAAATATCCTGTCATAAACCACAAGTTGATTACCCATAACTGGAAAAAGTGTAAGTGTGACAGAGAATAGTTGTTTTTCCATATATCTGCTGAAGATGAATTACTGTAGTTTGTCTATTAGGCTGTAATGTTACGGATGTGCATGTATTTATTTTATATAAGTAATCCATTTTGTTTATGTGATTCTTGGCAAATCTCTTGTAACACTAGAAAAATGGCAACGCATATATTTCCCTAGACCAGAAGGATAGAAAGGTGAGCACTCGGCTTGATCACATCATTTTCATTGCTTGAGGGATGCAGAGGCAAAGCAGAGTTTGGCATTTCCAATGTCGAGACTTAAAATTGATTATGATTGGCCCATTTTTATGATCAGAGAATGCTGATGTTAGTGCCATGCCTTAGCTTTGGCAATGATCCAATGCCTTGATAGTGGAGCTTTAAATGAGATGAAATACAGATGAATAACACACCTCACACCCATCTACATTCTTCAGAAAATTCTATATCCAAGGATTGAAATGCAGGTTACATGCTGTTACGTACATTTCAGAGCAACAATCAAGAACTGTGTCTTCTTCATTGCTCGCTGCTTAAATAGTCCTGCACACAGACAAAATAATTGTCTGTGTGATTTCATTCTGCAGTACTACAATCTGAACATTCATGTTAAATTATTTTTCTTTAAACGTGCTCTGAAACACATAGAATGTGTGATATTCCTTTCCAAGTAGGGTATATAAAAATCCTAATGTAAAAATTCTCTGCAGTGATTGGACAACAGGTAGCAGGCTTTTAAATCAAGAAGAAACTGGAGCTATGGATTTTAGACCAATATCAAAAAAATAATATTTCAACAGAGTTAAAAAATTATGAGAGAAGTTCCTTCCCAGTTGTATGTCAGTGACCTGCGAGGGATTCCATTGTGACACAACATGGGTAATAAGGCACAGAGCCTCTTTTTATTTTTGAAGAACAGCTCTTTTCGGTTAGACTGTTCTCTGTTTTACCACCCAATAATGAAAAAAAATGTGAGAAAATATCATCTCTTGAGGTAGCTGCGCACATGGTGATGTATAATTCATTTAACTGTAAGAATACTGTACTACTTCACACGATTGTTATGCTTTATGGATGATACTTTTTCCCACTGCTTCAGTTTAAGCCTGCCACTACGGGTGAATCGTATACTGTGTATCAAAAGCAGTTTTTAATTAATGATTATAATTTGCATTGATCAAACACTACAGCCTTGGCACGATTATATCCACAATAACAGTTTGCTACATAGCTGTGAATGTTTCGTGTCTCCCAGCGGACGCTCGCCATCCTCCAATACTGTGTAAACAACACTGATTTACTGCTTAAGTACACCGATGGTCAAAGATAATTAGTCAAGTAGCTTTCAGCACTGTGATCTTACGTGAATGTATTACATCTCCAGTTCTCATTTTTAAATATTTTAATTATTAAGGCCACAGATGACATACTCCTGCCCTGCTACTCTTATTGAAAGTTCTTCTTTGACAATTGTTGCACAACTAATGATTCATAACATATAAATTCCAGCAGAGATTTGCAATTATGAGATCAGTTGCTTTTGGTTGTGAACAAATAACTTTATCACCCGGCATTTATATGGGAGTTTCGAAAAAGTCCTTTTAGTTTGCAGAAATTTGCTCAACTAGTCGAAGAAAAATAAACATGGACTTTGGAGTGTTGAATATGCATGATAAATCACATAGGAATACGGATTCCTAGACATTTTAAATTTCTCTCTTCCTCGTCCCAAATTCTGTTATATCTGGAGAGTAAATTTCTCAACCCATTTTATTTACAGTATAATGCTTTTCAATAATTCTATTGAAAAAATATGTAAATGAAATCATGCAGCACTTGTGAGGTATTGGTGTACAATGAGTCAATGATATTACATTTTGCTTTGATTTTCGTACAACTTATTCAGGGAAAACACACAAGGCTTTTAACCATTAAGAATAGGGTCTGCGACAGAGTATGAGTATGCGATATAGCCATCTGGTTATGTATGTTTACCAGTGTCATGTCAAAGGCTGTGATAGTGGTAAGGAATCTATCTTAGGAATCTGAACTATTATGTTGCTTGCTTCTTAGGGAGGACACTGAAGTTTCAATGTCATGCTTTTGAAATCAAATACAGCTTAAATACATCTTTGGACAATGACATACATGCTTTACCATTTTACTGAAAACAACGGTATACTACCTGGTGTTTCTCATTTAAACAAGTGCTTCCATTTCAGGGTTGTCACATCTAGGACTCTCTGGTCCAAATCTATATTGTGACAAAAAGAAACCTGCATTATATGACATCAAAATATTTAACACATCACATGAAAGCGATTGATAATTATGAATCCGTCAGCATGTTGGAAAACTTTCAGACAATAATAAGAAAAAAATCAATTATGAAGATGATTGTAAAAGAATGGTGGCTTAGTGGGTTCTAGTATAGCCTGGAACATCATGGGCTGGTGGTTTTTCCCACCAAAAGCATGTAGTTTAGTGAATTGGCTACTACTGTACGTATTTGGATTGAAATCATGTCATTTCCCCCAGTATTTGATTCTTTTAAACTAGCATCAGATGTACATGGATATTGTCATTAACCCAGATTGCTAAGGTTGCTTCATTGTGCTTTCACACTGGCACAGTCTGACGTCCACCGCTTTAAACTCCTGCACAGCATATGGGCTTTTTGTACTTTGACCGATTCTAGTGCAGTATGAAAGATATAATTGGCACCCAGCTGGGGAGACCTATAACCCATGGCCAAGTCATTTATCTATTTTTCAGGAACATTTGTCCAGTTAAGGCCACTGCGATCTGAATTCTTCACAGGAAGCACACTTTTAAGGTAAGGTACAGTATACCCTGGACAGGAATCCAGTCTGTCACAGGACGATCATTCATACACACCTTCACATTTTAAGGGTACTTTTAAACATCTGAACTTCATGCCTTTGGGCTATGTGAGGTAAAACTCACATAGACTGATCCCCAACTCAAAATGTTTAATTTAAGACGATTACCTGTGCTGCTCAAAATGCCTAATCCCAAAGCCTACTGCTCTGTTAATCTGATCTGGTTCAGGAGGAGACAGCAAACATGGTATAAATATGGTTGACATCACCTCCTACTAACTCAGCAAATACATAATATTTCACACTTTATATGGAGCTACTATACTTCAAGCAGGGTAACATAATAATTACAAAATTATTATATAAATATTCGCAATATTTATATTCCCAAAGGGATGAAAAAATGTCACTATACTATACTAAAAAGTCTTGTTGACAGACACTAATCTGACACACATCTAGATATTACATAAAATTACTTAATCATGATTTTCTGATTCATACCGCCAACACCATGTACCATCAATAAAAGGCTGCGAACCCAAATAATACTGCTAAATATTAAGAAATAAAGTGAATGTCATAAACCTGTTATAGTACCTGTAGTCCCTTTAGCTGTACAATACAGACTTTTAAGGATGTCATTAGTAGAGCAAACTGATGTTAGCATTTAAATATAAAAACAAAGAAGCATTTATAAAGGTTGTAGTGAATCTCTGACAATTTACAGTTGTCCTTGCCAACAGCATTGAGTGCGACATGAAACAGCTGCTGATGGCAAGAACAGGCATCTGTTTCACAATGTAAAATTTTAGCCTTTTGAGCAAATGGGGTGGAATGGACTCACTGTGGTGTCTCTGTGAGTTGGCTTCCTGTGGTCTTCAGAAGCAGAACAGGTCCAATATATATAGGAGTCCCCCATCACTGAAGTGAAGGCCATGACTTTTTGTGGTACCTCCAGCTTGGAATCTTGGACATCAGCGTATGGGTATGAGTAAGGGATTGGGGGTTTTATTTTGGGAGCAAGGGTGTAGATTTAGAGTCGAGACTGGTAGAGAACAAATCAGCCCGAACCTGCTACCCCCCCTAAACACATATAATACTCCTATATAATTGGGGGGGCATACCTGAATGTGCATCCTTGCTGGGAAGACTTGGCCAAAATCCAGCCTGTTGATGGCTGAAGTATTAAAATAGCTTAACCAAATAGTGCTTTTATTTGGGTGCTTAACTCTGGGGCATGATGAGAGAGTACAGTTTCCCCCATTTTACATGGTGTTTAACTGCAAAACTAAATTGCATACATAACAGAAAAATATATGTTAAGTTATGTGAAATATATTTATTGTATTCATTGTTCAGATTTCATATTTAAAAATACAAATGACTGCAGTAAAATAACTTATTTAACTGATGTTATAAAATTTCAAGTGTAAGCAGAAAAGGTGAGTCTTACCTGTTGTTTTGACAAAGGTATTGTGTTGCTGAGGCAAAGTAAAAAAAAAAGGTTAGGTTATAATTGTGAATAAATCCAGCACAGGGCACTACCACAGAAATTAGGTTGAATGCTGGATTTTGCTGTTGGCTCCAAATAATGGCATGAATACAGAGAATAATTCATTGCTTAATTTGTGTGCTTTTATATAGAGCCCTGGGGTTGCCAGTGATCTAGCTACAAAAATAAGCGATAATCTCATTATCTACTCTTTTGTGAGATTTGTTTTTTTGATACTGTACAGTTTAACATATTTTTGAGTAAAAAGGATATTTCAACTTATGGTTCACAGGTGGCATATTTCTCAGTTTTGTTCATGTATTTTTTTCATATCACTGACTTCCAGTAGCTTAGTTTACATACACATTCCCATTCAAGCTTGTCATGCTTTCAGATATTTGCAGAGGGATTACCTTATCATCAAATATGTCTGCTGAAATTAAGTTATACAAATTACATAAACATACACCATATCATGCTGATTCAAGGAGTTAGTGATGCGTATTATTAGAACCCATTATTTCTAACATAGTAAATTATTTTATATTATATGATCTTATGTGATATATATGTAGGACTAAGGGTTGTTTACATAAAATACATACTTTTTTGTCTTTTTGAAATATTAAAATCAACAGAAATATGACAAAGGTTTGAGGCTTTTCAACATATCTGATAGCCATAGAAATTGATACAATGCAAATAAAAAGTTTTCAATAATTATGATGACTGAAAAAACATCAGAAAACTTACTTTATTCATTCAAACACTGAACTACTGAGGCATTCATGTCACTGAAAAGTACATTAAAATTCTTTGCAGCAGCAAGGACAATGAGTTGCCCTGACCTTTCTTTCTCGTACCCAGACGGAACGTGTACTAGAATAGAATCACAATTTGATTATTCAAAGGGAAGACAGCTTTAATTGTGCCTACTGTGTTCCATGGCCCACTTTCAGTTCATCCACAATTTCTCAGACATTCGGCCTATAAAACAAGTGCTATTGTATTAATGCACAGTCCTATCCATGTTTATTAGATGACTTTATGATATTTAACGTGTAAGGAAAAACCACCCATAGGCCTAATAGCGGAATCTAATTAAACAGCCAAGGATATCATATGTAAGTAGGTCTCTCCTTGCAACCCTGAAAAGTTATTTAAACTTCCAATTAAAATGAAATCCTACTCCAGCTTATTTTAATATAGGTATTTGTTTTTAGGATACTTAGAAAGGATCGCTATGTGATTTAGAGAAGAACGGATGGAATTAAAGATCATAAAGTGTGTGAGAACGACCCAGTGAGCTATGTCTCACATCTTTGGAGATGTGGTGTGTCTGACCGACACAGCAGAGCAACTCAGCCAGTCAGAGCCAGCTTGGCGGTTCACCCATGAAGTGAGATACGATGCTGGCCCAAAGGGATCCATGGTCACGGGGGGGGCTGCGCTATCAGCCTTATGAAAGACACTTAATAGCATGAGAACTTCATGCATGCCTTACATACAACTGCAGCTCTAGGCATAAAAAAAAACACCCATTTCATAAAAAAAAATTACATCACATTTAACGTATTTTTGCATATGCATTTATCCAAAGCAACATACGCTTTTGAGAAAAATCAGGCTCAGACAGTCAGTTAAAGGCCTTTGCTCAGGCGCCCACCGGTGAAATCACTCTGCCAACTACTGCACAATGGGAAACAGCAACAGAAATGTACTTAGAGGACTGGCTCTAGTTACAGGCAGTTACCCAGATTTACCTGCATTGTGGAGGAACTGGGATGGTCATCAATGGGGCCTCCCTTAAAAACATATAGCTGGCCTTGCCTACTTAAGGTCTTTTATCATAACCCAGTTTCTTTGTGCTGTCATGTATAATGATAATAAGAAATTGAATTGCGAATCTTTTTGTACTATTAAAATATATTTTTCGGAAATCACAGTAGATGTTACAGGTTTTGACAGACAGTAACAACGATACTGGCATTCCCCAGACTAAAGTTAGGTTAGCAGTAGCCTTGGATCCCTAGACACTAGCACAATTGGGGCTTGTGTCGCCACCTAGTGGCCAAAAAGTGAGTATAACATCTGCTTCTAAATGCCATTAATCCATTCATGCCCATGCAGTTGCATTAACCGGGAGCAACGGGAGAGTGCCGGTGTTCTGGGAATCCATCCTACTTGGCAAACAATCCTACCCGTTGTTTCTGCGCATGCGTACAACAAAAAAACGCCATTTTCTTAGAGTTGATAGAATCCGCCCGTAATTTCATGCTACTCCGTTTTCATAATTGGAAAATAGGTAAGTATTAGTACCTTATTGACGTGGACACTTGATTTTTTAAGCCATTGTGAATGTTTGTTAATTTAAACCTGGTGTTAATTTTGTTGGCCTTTAATATTGGTCCTAATGCAGTTATTGGACGCATTTGCCGAAATTGGCCCAAAAGTGCATTTTCGGTTTTCGGCCGAAAGATTTTTATCACCGAAAATTTTCGGCCGAAAATGGCCCAAAAGTGTATTTTCGGTTTTCGGCCGAAAGATTTTTATCACCGAAAATTTTCGGCCGAAAATGGACCAAAAGTGCATTTTAGGTTTTCGGCCGACAGATTTTTATCACCATTAATTTTCGGCCATTTTGTGTATGGTATGTTACGCCTATATAGATAATGTGGTTATTTTATAGGTTAAATTATGTGCATTGTTTGCTGCACATATTGAAGCTCAAAAGAAAATGTCTATTCGTAGATATGGAGAAGAAATGGGAAGAGATTTACTTGTTCATTTCTGCTGGGTCCTACCCTTCAGAATATGACAAGGCTCAGAGGCAAACCCTCAGAAGATATGCCTCAAAATTCAGACTGAAGGGTCTGTAATTTATTGTTAATACTGACAACCCCTATACTTGGTTAAATACATTTGTAAATAATTATGCTTGACAGCAGAAATGTGCATAAACTGCATACGGTAGGACGGTTTGCCAAAGTAGGACGGTTTCTCAGACGTGACCGTAAAATTATCCTACGGGTAGGACGGTTTGCCAAAGTAGGACGGTTTCTCAGAACACCGGCTCAACACCTGAAGTTCCTCTGCAGCTGCCAGTATCTTTCTATGCATTGCTCTGCACACCAAAGTGACCAAAATTACCTTTTCATTTACTGATGACTCTAAATCTATTGGCCTGCAGCAGACTCGCCTACTATTCCCAAACCCTATAGTGTCTGAGATTTCCTGTTAATTCCTATATATTCCCAGTAATTCCAAAGGAAAGTTTCCAACTTGGAATATTTCCAAAATTCCCCATCTTAACTTCCCATGGATATGTATAAACTTGCTCAAACACGTGTGTGTGAAATTTATACCTGCAGTGTTTTCAAATATACAGTGATCCCTCGCTACTTCGCGGTTCACTTATCGCGGATTCACGACTTCGCAGATCTTTAAATATACAGTAGTAGTAGTATTTCCTAGTCTAAGAACAACACAAGTTTAGTGACTACGTGCGTTATAGCACGG
>JABFEB020000060.1:11753923-11768447 GCA_019775895.2 Stomatorhinus ivindoensis
CAGGCGTGTGTGCTTCTCCTGTGGCAACATAGGAGAAGACACCCTTGCAAGTAAAAAGGTTGTTGTCTCATTCTTTCTAAAAAGGGTCGAAGCTGCTGGTGGTTAGAGGTTTCCTCTGACAAGCAGCACTAGTTCCCAGTAGAAGCATATGTCAGTATTTCAGACTCCTACAATTTTCCCGCAGAACAGTCAGTAAATTATCACCTACTGTACCTATTTGAGGTCCCTCACCTTACCCTACACTCCTTCCCATGGTTTTAGGTGTAATGATTGGGAAATACCACCTTCATCACAGAATGGCATTCTAGTGGTAGGATACACTGATATGGTTTTTTGGTTCAAATCTGCCTGTATCCTAAGTTTTACATATCTTACTCAGTTGTTTTCATCACACCTGAAAGGTGCTTTGGATGAGAGCATCTGCCAACTAATCGTGTATCACTTCAAAACCACACAAGCATTTGTTTAGTTACATTTAGTTATTTTGTTTTCAAGGTTCATAGCAGAACTGGCCTGCTTATTCCACATATTGCCTTTCTGCATACATTTTGAAATGTATGTTTTGCCTAGCCATATGCTTGGCTCCATGGTCTTGTAAGACATCAAATGGTTGCTTAAAGGGGAATTTCAGTATTTTACACTTACACTGTTAAATTAGAATTATGATGAATTTAGACAGGATGCAGGATGACTTTCAGAATGCAATCCAAGCATTACAACAAATATCTGCACCCTCCCCATCACATGAACAAGTGATATGGGAGAAACCATGTGAGACTCAACGGGATATAGTGGGCTTGTGCAGCAACGTATAAAACCTGGCATACAGAAGAAAAATGGTAAGGTTTGCCTCCACAGTAACACTGTAAAATAGACCTCTGTATAAAGAATAATTTTTCATAGTAAAATATTACTTCTTAGCAAATCCAGTAACAAAATATGGGTCAAAATGTTGTACGTAATCAGAAAGGATGTCTTGGTTTGGAATGTATGACTAATCAGTAACTTGGCATTCTTCTCTATATGTAGTACACAAACGTTGTTGTCGCGATCACGGAGGATGCATGTGGATGTCGGCGGGGCGGAGCGAAGCAGGCAAGACGATAGGGAAGCAGGTAATCCAGAATTACCGGGTTTATTGAACAAACGGACGGGTAAACTCCACAAGACATCACAATGACAGAACTAGGGAGACTAACTCAGACGCGGACTAAATGCAAAAGACTAACAGGAAACACATGATCACAATCAGACAATCAACGACAGGTGGTTTCCATCAGGGATTGAACACGGGGAGCGAGGGGGTGTGGCACACACGGGGAGCGAGGGGGTGTGGCACGCACGGGGAGCGAGGGGGTGTGGCACACACGGGGCTCGTACGGACGGAGCATGACAGTTGTTACGTGAAAATGAATTTTATTCTGCAGTGTTTATATCTTAATTTGATTGAAATATACTCTTTGTATATCCACTACCTGAGCCTGATGAGGGGCAACAATGTTGGAGACACAGTGAGGTGCAGCTTAAGGAAAATAGGGAGCAACGCCTTGTGGGGAGAGTACGGTTTGAAGGGGAGGAAAGGGGAAAGGTCCTTTGAGGTGTTGGAGCTGTACAATTTGATTGTATGTAAGTATATATAACCCTAGAAATAATATATAATAATAAAGACCTAAAAAAGACATACAGACATACTGTATAAAGACCCTGTAGAAATGAGTCATGGAATCAAATTAGATAACTTTGACATGACGTTTTAAGCAAAACTTAAGTATACTTATGATTAGACAAAATAGGCAATACTTCTTACATATTTACATCAGGTGACGCTCCCCTCTGGACCAAGAGGTCATGGGTTTGAGTCCCATGTCTTGCACTACTGTCATTGGGTCCCTGAGCAAGACCTTAACCCCAACCCCAATTTGCTTCAGGGAGACTGTCCCTGAATTTAGAAAATGGAAGTCACTCTGGATAAGAGCATCTGCAAAATGCTGTAAATGTAAATGATTATCTTGCTCCCTGAGCAAGAGCCTTAACCCCAACTTGCTTCAGGGAGACTGTCCCTGAATTTAGAAAATGGAAGTCGCTCTGGATATGAGCATCATGCATCTTACATGCATGGTTCATAACACCTGTCCCATTCATACCATACAAGGTTATCTAACGAATGCATTCAGTTTTAGAGGTGAACTACTGTACGCTCTTCTGAGTATTTCTTCTGTGTTCTCCTTGGATGATGCTGCAGTGAGAGATACAAGGGAAATGGAGCAGGGACCGGAAGCGGGTGAATTTGCTTGTTAATGTTGACTTTAACATTTAATAAAATGTTATTAAAGTTTCTGATGTTAATAAAGTGAGATGACTGAAATATGGAATAAATGCATCATTCATATTTAAATATATATCCATCCATCCATTATCCATACCGCTTTATCCATCTCGGTTGTGGGGTTTAAATATATATTATAATATAATTATTTAGAATCATATATTGCATATATCATGGTTTGTTTTATATATATATGGTTAATTGTATGTTTATGTTAAACTGCTTAAATTGTTTAGAGATTTCTGCCATGGTCAAAAAAATGTTATATATATATATATATATACCTGTATATATATATATATTTTTTTTTAAATGAAGTGTTTTATTTGATTAATAAGATGTTTTCAATTAGTCTAGCTTAGAAATTTATGTATGATCTATACATAAATAAATGTATAAATCATTTGAAAATGTCCTACAATGGATACCAATGGGATGCCCTCTTGGAGCACTTTTAATCAATGGCTCACAATGGTGCTAAGAAGGACTACTGAGCATCCTTCCAATTTGCACACTTCAGATGCTACAGTGCCCCCTTCAGATGTGTCCCTAGCATTGCATCTTAAAAGCCGTTGGCACCAACCGCAGCACCGAGATGGAACTAAGGCCCAGCCATTCAGAGTTCACATCAAGTGACACAGTACAATGAAACGATTGCGTCTGACAGCTAAGTGTATGCTACAGAAAATTAAGGCTTAAAGAAGTATTTTAGAGGGATTTTAAAATGATGGCTGCCTTTGGCAGTATTTTTAAATGATCTGTCCCTTTTTAATAACTGAAGATCACACAAAATCCACTGAGAACCACACAGCCCTGTTTGAGCACCTGCCTTTCAAACCGTGTGTGCACCTCACTAGCAGAAGGACATGTGGAGAATGGCAACAGTTTAAGCTTAAGGCATAAAAAGCAGCCGTATATTGGTCGTCCAAGATTAAAGCCATCAGTGCTGCTCCTCAAGTAGTAATAACACTTTACATTAAAGGAGACCCCCTCTCGACATTTCATTTGGACTATAGACAAATATATTTTAAAAGGTGCTTCACATTGAACGAACGTATAGCTCAGTTTTCAGGGATTTTATTCACAAGCCCCCTGAAGGAAGGTGACCCAGCTATATGCACCTAGTATGCACTGGGCCACTTGCCTGCTGTAGAGCCCTGTCCTTTTGTGCTCTTCCTTCTCATGCTCAGGTGACCTCCTGCCAGAGCAGAGCCCAACACAACCACAACACCAACTGAACTCCAAGAAGCATGGGAACACTGGAGACAGAATGGAAGTCCGTCTCACACACTGTAGGCTATTAACAGACACCGGTTCTCCTAACTGCTTGCTGAACCAAGCCAAAGCTAATGTTATAGTCTTTTAATCAGCGGGAGTTTTTACCACAAGGGGGAGCCAAAAGAACATAGAATGGCTGTGTAGTGCATTTCCTAGTGATTAACATTGCGAGCCCTTCACTATTAGTAGAAGTCATAAAGTTTCAATTTTGCCATCATTTCTGTAATGCAATTCTCAGTAGGCACTTCTCCATAATCTGGTTTTTAAAAATGGAATTTAGATAGCAGCACTTTACTTTAATGTAAATATAACACTACGTGAATGCTGATTTAATAAACAAAGAATGTTGATCAGAAGAGGAACAGCAGGGGTAGAGCATCGTTGATCTGGAACAAGCACATTCACTGTGGAATGTCTATGCCCTGGGTGGAAACATCTCCTAACATCAGAGAATAAAGAGTATGTGTTGTCATTTTGGATACAGAAGACTTACCAATTAATTAAATTTATTTTGACCAATTTTTGGGTGAGATCTACCTGGTAATGAATTTGCTTTATTACTCATATCGGCCAAACAGGGTCAGCAACCTGACAGGATTGTTTTTGTTAAGTGATTGAGGCAAGGAGAGGCAGTTTGTGCACCATCCCTCAGAAAGACATTATGTATGTTCAATAAACTGAATTTACCAGAAATACACTACATGAGTCCAAGCATCACCTTAGCAGGTCATGCTGAAGAGCCATGAATCATCACTCTGTTCCAAATGTGGAAAATCTGAACTGGACAGATGGCGTTGGTCCAGAGAGAACAGGACTGCTCACATTTTCCAGATTCCAGCAAATTAAGAATTTTTTATGCAGAACCTGAGAGGTGTCATTCCTGCCTGCCTTGGATGAACTTTGGGCCTGGACTGGAGAGAATGTGGCTCACTGGGAACATGTCAGCAGCAGTTGAAGGACCATCACCATTTTAACCCCCCCCATTTTCATCCCTCAAAAAAGTGTTGTGTTTGGGTTCCGAATGAACAACGGCTCTGTGGCACACTTAGCAAAATTCATGTCAGTCAGTCAGATGAAACAGAGTATCTTAGCCAAAGCTAACAGGTGAGACCTTGAAAGGGAAAACAGAAATGGTTTCAAGACCATTCCAGGAACATAGCACAGCTGTATCCTTCCATGCCTGTGTACTGGGATACATAGATAAATAAATAAGAGCACGTCCCTTATCTTTTACTGTGAATCCACACATTACTGAGGCCAGGAATGGATGCCGGAGGGCTCCAAAAAGCTGCTGCGAGCCATAGACTGCGAGGGGCTGTCTGAGGTCTGTGTCACTATCCGAGGTCTGTACCATCTGAGGTCTATGCCGTCCGAGGTCTGTGCCACTGTCTGAGGTCTGTGCCGCCTGAGGTCTGTGCCGCTGTCCGCGGTCTGTGCCGCTGTCTGACGTCTGTGCCGCTGTCCGAGGTCTGTGCCGCTGTCTAAGGTCTGTGCCCTCCGAGGTCTGTGCCGCCGTCCGAGGTCTGTGCCGCCGACCGAGGTCTGTGTCATCCAAGAAGGTCTGTTTCTACGAAACATCAATCTCATTTTATCTCATGCAGCTGTTATTTTTTGGCTGTTTAGTTACGAAACTGTACCTTATACAGTGTTACCCCATGAACTGGCAGAATGCATACCACAGGTCCTTTCACTCACCCCTCACAATTGACTGTACCTCTGCAGACCATCAAAAAGTCCATCAAAATCTTAAAGTTTGCAGATGACAGAATCATAGTGGGACTCATTTCCAGTAGCGATGAGACCTCCTACCATAGAGAGGTGGGACATGCAAGTCACTTCCATCACAAAAAAAGCCCAGAAATAGCTGTTCTTCCTACATTAACTCAAGAAGCTCAACTTCAAATGCATCTTCCTGAACTTCTACTCTGCCATCACTGAGTATCATGATGTCCTCCATCACTCTCTGGTTCCCCACCCTCTCCACCCTCTTCAAGACCAGGTTGCAATGTGTGGTCTGCTCAGCTGAAAAAATCACAGGCTGTCGACTGTCAAAACTAGAAGACCTGTTCACTGTCAGGGCAAAGAGGAGGGCTTGAACATGGGCTGCTGACTCCACCCACCCAGGGAGTCACCTCTTCACCAAACCGCCATCAAAAAGGAGGTTCAAGTGCATAATGAACCAGACCTCATGCCATCTTCACAGCTTCTTATCCGTAGCCATCCAGCTCTTAAATAAACTCACCTAGTACTTCAGTAATCCCATCAGTCACATGCAATCCATTCAGTCAGGGATAATTCTCCTCTTCTAAGTTCATTTGTTGTCATAAAATCTCTTGTATTCTATCTTCTGTATGATCATACAGGTTTTTCATACATGTTTATGTGCTTCGTTGAATTCCTATTTTTATACATAGTATTCTCTGAAGTGTTTCTCCTTTAATATTATGTACTTCATGTTTGGCTTTGGACCACAAACAATTCTGGTATGTTGGTACATAACGGCAGTAAAGTAAGTTCTGATTCTCATCATCCTATGAACAGATGGTTTATACACTGCTGGCTGTGGGATTACCCCAGGAACAGTCAGAATACACATCACGGATCCTGTGATTAGAGATTATCCCATGTAGAGGTAGAATATACATCACAGTACCTAGGATTACAGATTATGAAAAGGCAGATACAGTGCTGATACAGTACTGGGTAAAATTAGGGCATGCAACAAGTGTACAGAAACAGGTTCTGATTTTCAGAACAAAGCAGGGGTCATGAAGATGCATGACAGTCTGTCTGCCCCCTGTCTTTAATCACTTGAACACCCCTCCCCCCACAAACCTGTTTGATGTATGGCTCATTTGAACATATGACCAGGAGCAGATGGCCAAAGGGTGTCATACCGGGGGAAACATGACCAAACAAACTGTTCCATATGGATGGTCTGACATGGAGCCAACACTAACATTTCAGCAAAGGCACCTGCAGACCTGTAACTGCTGACCTGTGAGGTTAGTTGACAATCGCCACAATCAAAGTGGAAGTACATGTCTGCCAGGGTGATCAGGGGTATGGGAAGCCAGGGGGCAGAAAGCAACCTGCCCTGGGGGGTGGAGTGGGATGCAGGTAGCATGGGCACGCACACAGAAATCTCACAGCTGCTAACATGCAGCTTTCCTGCCCCATTGGAGCATGATGGATTTATTCATTAAAGTTATGCTGTCAGGGTCAGTGAGAGGAAATGAACAGAGGGCAGCCCGTGATGCAGGCTTCTGGACACATAAACGAAATAGACAGTAGCAGAGTGAACCAAGACAGTATGTGTGACAGTGACAGCACAGTGACTCAAGCTGGGGAACACACACACACACACATATGTTTGTATTCATATCTTTGTGGGGACTCTCCATTCAACAGCAGGATTATGAACCAAGGTAGTGTCTTGGACTGTGACATCACAGTAACAACTCAATGACACAGAATTCTGAACACATAAACTTTATAAAAAGTAGGATATTCAACTAAGAGAATGAATCACTATCTGAGACACTAACATCACAATGACTTGACAGGCTTCAGAACACACACTAAATAAATGTGGATATGCAAGAGAATGAATCACTGTCTGTGACAGCGACAGCACGGTAACATTAGAGGTTTCTGAACACAAGAACCTGCACAGTGGGGTGATTTGGGTTTCACTCCAGAAGGCAGATGTGTGTTGGGATGCTCATTCAAATGTTAGCCTGCATGTCCTCAGCTCACAGTATCTTGCAGCAGAGCTCTGTGAAGGGACCTTATTCTCCAGAGTGGTTTTAAAGGGAACCGTGCTTCAGAAACGGTTCACACCTGTCATTAAGGGACTGCAGTCATTACAGTGTCAAGCCAGGTGACTGGCAGTTTGTTGGAATTTTTGTATTATTTTAATATCAGATTGTACCTGGGAAGTAATTTGTAAGAAATTTAAAACCAAATAATCAGAATGTCAAACATATCATTAAAATCATAAAGTAGCTAACAAGCTGTTGCTGCTGCTAAACACTCCAGAAACTCCAGACTGATTGATACAGGCTGGGAGATGCACTTAGACCAATAGAAAGCAGGCTGGGAGATGCACTTAGACCAATAGAAAGCAGGCTGGGAGATGCACTTAGACCAATAGAAAGCAGGCTGAGAGATGCACTTGATTGATGGATTCTGACAAGTAGATGCACTTAGATTGACAGATACAGGTTAAGAAATGCACTCAAATTAACAGTGACACAGAGATATGAAGGGTTCCACTCTTCAAACAGGATCTCTGTGCTCCAGGTGGCATCTATGGCCTCCAAGCACTCCACTCTTACTGCAGCTCGGCCAGGGCGGTCTGGGCCGGGCGAGGGTGGTGGGGGCCACTTCTGTGTGAGGGAGATCTGAGTGATGTGGGGCCGGCCATGTTGTCGACAGTAAGAGACCTGTTACAGGTAGCATGCATGGAGCGGGTCCACATCAGTAATGTGTACAGACCCCCCCGTGAGCAAAAACAAATGGCTAATTTAACATGCGCTCTGACAGACTCCTGACGGCCAGCGGGCCCAGGGTTTGCTTGTCCTCCTAACGAGCTGGAACAGCCGGGAGCTCAATCTGGGCCTGCTGCCAGGCCAAAAAAACCCGGTACGCTCAGTCACAGGTGTGCACCGTGATGCTAGCTACCTAACGGACCCAAACCTTTGTCTATCAGCACTAAACCCAGGGCATCGGTGACCCAAAACACGTCAGAACCATACATTCTGGGGTCAGTATGCAAGAAATGGTAATGGACCAGTGAACACTCATCATCTCATCAGAGATTGATCAACCATGCTTGTCATGTGACGCTATCCTCAGTACATGTGGCAAAAAAAAATCCCGGGTGCTATTGTGGGTCTGGACACCGCCCCCTGGTGTTCAGTGAGTGTGGGCTCAACATACCGTCAGGCATGTTTGAGAGTCTGCCAGATTAATTTCCTCTTTTTTCAACAAAATCAACTCAAATTAAAGGCGCTTAAGGAGCAAAACAGTTTAGAAAGGGTGCAATAATTTCAACTGGATAATGGAAGCCAGAGATCAGCCAGGCAGGAACTCTGGTTGACTACGATACATCTGTCCACATGGACAAAGAGGCTAGCCAGATCACAGACTCCTGCATTACAGCACTCAGCCAGGGGACCGCTCTTCCAGGAAATGCTGAGAACGCGAGACCCAAGAGGTGTGTTTTGGACAGAAAAGGAGCAGTCAGTCACTGGGCATAATCAGTGAGATTGACGTGCAGACCCACCAGGGATATGCACACAGTGGTGTGACTTCCTGTGGAGGGCTGTCATTTTTGGGCTCCGCTATTCTGAGTTTCTGTGTGGAAGGAGAGAAGCCTTCCAAAGCAACAGAGCACGGCTGTGTGAGTCACTGAAGGCAGTGTTTCCCAAGCCCACTGCAGCTCAGCGGCTCCACACGCGTCTCCAGCCCAGAGCATGCTGGGACAGCATGCAGATGGCTCATGCATAGAATCAGCCCTCAATTTCTGGCACAGGGGTTCCATTACCATCACGCCTTAGGGTGTTCTGGGAGAGTGAAACACAGGGTCGACAGGGTTAAACAATGCATCGCCAATGCTGGACCCAGCATCGTATTCAGTGTTGCTGGCGTGCCACAGGTATCTGCTGGACGATGAGCAGTCTCCATATGAGCAGCTCTCCATCCCAGCAGCATTGTGGGAAAACCAGCTGTGAGTGGCACCTTCACTCTGTTCACAAACAAAGGCACAGACCCTCACAGTCTATGGCTCACAGCAGATTTTTGGAGCCCTCTCACATCCATTGCTGGGAAAGATAGCATTCTATTTGCTGGGCTGCTTGGCCCGTCAGTGCTTTGATGAGCTCTCAGAGTCCTGGTGCCTTTGTCTGAAGTTGCAGTAGTGCCCCCTTCACCAGCATTCACCAATGCTTCCCCGCACTTCCCCGTGCTTTGGTACAGGTGGGGGGAGTCAGGGCGTGAGCGGTGTTCATCCAATGAGGTCATCTGTGAGAGAGCACTGGGTCACGGCTGACATACTGCTTCCCAAGAAATGCTGGGTCCATTTTCTCCACTGTAACATGCCACAGCATGAGTCCTTGGGGGCTCATGCCTCACGTTGGCAGACAGATATATGTAATCAGTGTATGTTTGACAGACCAGATGCTAATCTCTTACCCACAAGCGTCTGTATCTTTGCCAGTTCCCCTTATCGGCCTGATGGGAACACACATCGCTTCATGGGTGGCTCGCACCAGTCCTGACACTTTAAAGCTACACCGATAGTTTGGTTTAAGATACAAGGAGTCCTGATGCATTCTGATTCATGGAGCGATAAGACCATAATCTCATGCTGGATGAAAGAGATGAAAGGAAGGGCTTCCTGGCAGCCCCCACCCCGATTCAGCAGAAAGCTGAGGGCACATCAGCTGTTTCCCCTGAAGAGCATGGTAATCACATGGCAACCTATTGTTGGCACACTGGCAGCCAGGTGCAAGTCCTTGAATGGCTGAGCAGCAACAACAAGCAGAGGGAGGGTGATGGTCACCTAAGGTGGCACTCGGCCTGGTCCCTATGCCCAGGAGAGGGGCCACAACGTCACCAATAAGAATGTACTTGCTGTGAATGCCAAAGGAAACTGTGGACTAGGAATCTGGCTGTAGCCTCATGATTAATGAATACAGTATAAATCGGGATAATATTCCACAGCAATACGATAATAGGATCATACTATGCATACAAAAAAAATGATAAAATGTCATTCGAACAAACAGCCATCTACCTGTCCAGCGTAGAGTCAGTTGGAGAGCAGCCTAGAACAGTTAGATCCAAAGCCCTGTGTAACACATGTATGGTGAAATGGGAGACCTTAACTGAGGTGTGACCAAAACCCCAGCTGCTGGAAGACGCACACCCTCTTTCTGGCGCTGCTGCATCCAGGAAGCTGCGTGTGCGAAGGATTTGCGTGCAAGTCCAGTGGGCCATCAAGAGGCAGCAAATGTGGCTTTCATCGCTCTCAGCCGACTGTGGAAGAGCCGATCTTTTCACAGTCAGCAAAGCATGAGTCCAGCACATCTGTCCACATATGAATGAAAGAGGGGCACATTTCCTGTGATACATTCTCAGCAACATACAAGAAAATAAACCAACTTCTGGACTAATGAGCCACAGATTAATGTGTCAGTGGCCAATCACAAGGCTGCTACTGTGTAAGTGCCTCAATATGCCCAGAACATGGATGTTCCTATAAATATCCTTCAGAGTTCATGATGGGTAGTGAGTCCCAGCTGTTTATGGACATTAACAGCAGCTGTTCACAGAGTGATGGAGAGTGTGTCATTATAGCATGAGAACGAATGAATTTCCAACAGATCGCCCCCATTAATGGGCAAGCACAGAAGACCAACCCAAACCCAAATGTATCCTGTAAGACGTCAGGATGAAGGTTCCCTTTACAGCTGTTCAGAATCGGCAGCCCACCTGCCTGCTGCCGCGTGTGAACCCGCGGGCCGTCTGTGCTGTCCACGGTGCTGACAGCAGCACGGAGCATGTGGACCAGAGTCCACAAAAATGCTTTCATTTCATACCACAGACAAAACAGTATAGCCTGTAGGTTTATGTCTTTGATTTCAAAGCGATGAATTAGTGGAGATATCATTATATGAATTGTTTTGTCTGTTTTGCAGATTTGCACTCATCTGACAATAAAATAAGTAAACTATTTGCAAATAGTTTGCAATGGAATTTGAAATCAGAAATTTCATTAGATTAGCCTGCATTTGGGGTCAAAGGCACTTCCTTCTAAAGCATTTTCAGACTTAAGCTCAAATAATCCTGAGAGGACAAGAGCTACTAGAAACCTAAACTGCCAAATACTGTCAA
Organism: Stomatorhinus ivindoensis; assembly: GCA_019775895.2. NCBI lineage: Eukaryota > Metazoa > Chordata > Actinopteri > Osteoglossiformes > Mormyridae > Stomatorhinus > Stomatorhinus ivindoensis. The sequence goes on from JABFEB020000060.1 coordinate 11,765,430, forward strand.
AATTGCTGTGCAAACTTGCACATCAACACCTCCATCATCATTAGATGTTTTCCACAATATCCTGACAAATCGTTTCAGCAGACTCGGTGATTCACCTGCCCAAACACATAGCTAGCACACAGAAAATTCTTATCCTTTTTAATTCTAAGGATACAGATAAAAAATGAAAAACATAAGATTTTCGTAATACTAGTATCTGATTTTGGACTCAAACTTGGCCTGACATTTGCTTGCGCCCTAATCCTGTTAATGCAGTAAGATTTACATTTATTTATTTCGCAGATGCTTTTATCCAAAATAATGTATATTTAAGTAAGTAGAGTTATTTAGCCCCGAAAGCAACCAACAGAGGCCCAACAGTGACATCACTCTGCAGACCATGAGACCTGAACTGGCAACCTTTCAATCACAGGTACAACATCTTAAGCCATTGAGATATACACCCCACCGCTAAGATCCTTCTATTAATTGGCTGTGTGCTCTTACTGAAACATTCATTCAGTTGGCCCCTTATTACGTACATCCAGCTAGTAAGACCTAGTCAAATCTTACAATGTGCAGATGCACCTCTCACGGTCTGCTAATGCCTAAAAGCCAAAACGGCCCAGTAATGAGCTCTGCATGAAGCAGATTCTGAGTACAGCCCTCTGGATCTGCTCTGGAGAGTCAGTTTCACCAAATCTTAACAGTTTGTCAAGACAACATATTGTAACATTTAAGGGGTCACAGAAATATTACCTTTGGTTCCTGAAGCACATTCCACAAGCTTCATTCATTCGCTTGGCAAAGGTGTTTTACTGTCTGGCACTTTCTATAAATGTTAAGCTGACAGACTGAAAGGTTGAAACTAGACCCCATCAGCACCATCCTCCCATTTTTATTTATTATTTTTTAGATTAAAAACGTATTTATTTGATCTGACAGAAGTTTTATAAAGTTTCAGCTGGCTATTATGTATATGAATTCCCTGATCTAAATAACTGGTTTGAAAAACTTTCAGAGTAGATCTTAAATGTCTGATGAGAGAAACAGAGTTTCTTTAAAACACTTGTGACTTACCTTACAGCGGTAAATTCCATGTTATCAGCAGGATTTAAATGTAGACGGAGCCCAAATCGCACCTTGTTGGAACGCAGTTGTGTCCCCTTCAATATTAACCATTTTTCTTAATGTCCCAAAATTTGAACATACTCCATCTTTAAGATTGTGATCATAAATACATATGATACCTAATAAACTACACATGGTACCTAATAAACTAATGTACAGAGTGACTTATTCAGGATACCCCCCACTCCAAGCTCTGTACCTGATAGGGCTGCCCCTCCTCTTGTATTCCTATTTTAATCCCCGCTAATCAGTATCGTTTGTATCCAAGCCATGCTACAACACATAGCAGAACTATGATCTTTCCTCTTCTATAGCAACACATTAACTGATGTACGTCCCTCCTCAGTGCTCGACCTACCAGCTAGCATTCCACCAATCAGGCCTCAAGTTGAATGAGACACCATGGACATCAGTTCACAACTCTGGTAGTGAAAATGTAGGACCACATAGCACTCCCTGGAGGGAATCTGGGGTCAAACGGTCAGGAGAAACACGCACGACGGATTCTGCCTGCGGCAATCAACGTCACCCTGAGGAGAGCAGTGCCTATGGGGGTCGACTGGACAAGAGATGGATTAGGTCTGTCTAGAGAGGCAGGGGCTCAGTAGCTCAGGCAAAATTGGTTTAGATCTGTCATCTCCCTGCTGACAGAGGTGCATACTGGGAAGGCCACATATAAATCCACTCTGAGGGTGTGGTTGTCTCTTTAACTTCCTGTTAGTGGTCAGACAGCCGATGAAAGTGCAGAATGTGGCCTGCAGTCTGTTGAACAGTTCAGGCTAATGGAATATTGATCCAGCACATGGATCCCAATGGAAGCTGACTCCAAACACAGTAGAGGCATTAGATATAAGGAAAGAAATGAAAAAAGTGGGCCTAATATACCTAGCCAGTTCTCACCAATACAGAATGACTCGGTCATTCACATTGAAAGGTATGACATGAAGCACTTCAGCGATTTCTGCAGACACTGGGAAAACATTAAAAGAATTCACAGACATTTTAAAGCACCCAAGATACCTATAACCACTGGTATTAATGTCAGTGATATATGGGTTAAATGGAGGGTTTTATAAAGTGGCTTACTGCAGAGTAAACTTTGGTACAATCCAGAGGGATGGTCTCCTCCGTACTGAAACCAAAACAGCCATTTAAAACAATGTCTACTTAAGAGACATGAACCAGGTAGGTCCCAGTGCCAGAAAGGAGACGCCTACAGGAGGGACCTGAAGGTGTGATGCCATGACCATAACCTCTTCCTGAACATCAACAAAACAAAGGAAATCACCAGAGACCCTAACTCTCCTCTACTGCTTGGGAACATGTAAGTTCCATATGAAACCAGATCATCAACTCCTTCTCCTGGTCTCTGAACAATAGCTGTATCCACAGAAAAGTGCAGCAGAGGCTGTTCATCCCCTGGAAGCTAAAGAGCTTTGGGAACCAAAAACCTGCTGGGCTTCTACCACTGTACCACGGATAGCATCAGGACTACAGTGTAGTTGGGTATCCTAATGGCTCAGAAGTCCAAATAGCCTCGAAGATCATTACCATTGATCTTCCTCACTTACAACCATCTGCCTCTCTCAGTGCCAGAAGAGGGCCAAACCCATCTGCAGGGACACCAGCCATCCTGCTCATGCCCTCTTCACACTGGAAAGCGATACATCTCCACCCATTCAGAGACAGTTTCCTCCCCCAGGTCATCACGTCACTATACACCCGATGACCTGCATCTGTCTCCGTTGCACTTTATTACACACTGTCTCCAGTTCTGAACCTTATCAATATTACTCACTATACCGTGATCTGTTACATATCTTTAACCCAATGTAGGAAAAATTATTAGCTCAATTAAAAGTTTAATATCTCCACCAATATGTTCAATTAATTAATTTTAATTAATTA
>JABFEB020000060.1:11768547-11779018 GCA_019775895.2 Stomatorhinus ivindoensis
CTCGTACTAGGCTGGCCTTGTCTCAGGCCGCCTCTGGAATTTAAGTTCTGTAATCAGTTCCAGGTGTGATCCTACACCAATTACATCCTATTTATTACTTATTTATTGTTAAATTGTTCTTATGTTCCACTATTATCTTTTATTGCACCAGTTTGTCTTGCTTGTCCTCTTGTCCTCCCCATTCATTTGTCTCCCACCCTGAACTGTAGATTTCACCGTGTTCCTCTAAACGTGTGACAATAAAACCTGAGAATGATGGAACTATGGTTGGTCTGTCTCCATCACCCAGGACAGTGTCTGCCAGGCAGCTTGTTCATACGTAAAATTTATTTAGCAGATATTACTGAGATACTATACAAAGTGACAGTAATTTTTAAGAAAGCAGAGCCAGAATGACCCTGGAGCAATTGCGTTAAGGGCCTTGATCAGGGGCCCAATGGTGAAGTTACCTTGCTGATATTGGGATTTGAACCAATGATCTACTGATCACAGCATCTTAACTGACTAGCTCTGTGGGTTAGGATTTAAAATCCATGAATGGCAGAATGACTGTTGGGTAAAAATAAATGTAAATGTCGAAGAGCTCAATTTATCATTGTCCTTTTGTTGAGTATATTGCCAAGGAAGTTCTGTGGGTGTGCGACACTGAAAACAAGAATGATGATGTGGAGGACAGTGAGGGTGTGGACATGAATCAAGGAGAGCAGAACGAGGCCGAGTGTGTGAGGAAGGGCTGTATGTGGGGGGGTGTGGCATGCTCTGAGAACGGCCTTGTGCCACTACAAACATGCACCCCTGACTGTAACCACAGGAGGGGATCTCTAGGGCCTACTCAAATCACACCCCACTCAGCGTGAACAGGAAAGGAGAATTCCAGTAACGGGAAATAAGTTGTCATTATCTGGAATCTTAAAAGAACAAAAAAAAACTCAAATAAACATTGATTATATCTTCCAAGTTAATGGATGTGAATGTCAAGTCAGCTTATTTTTCAGAACAACTGTCCTTGGCCTAGTCTAATGTGGTGATGGCCAGAATGTGATCTGAAAGGCAGAAGCCAGAAATCTATGAAAGGAGACAAGTAGGAGAAAAAGGGAACCCCATCTCCCGTCCACAGCTCAATCTGAGCAGGAGAAGAAGAGCAAAGGAGACAGTAAAAGGAGCTGTCATGTTTTAGTGATTTAAGAGGAATGTGTGATAAAGAGCCTTGAAAAGACAAAAGTAAGATTCCACAGCTGGAAAAATCCTGAGGCAATATTAGAAAATGAGCCCTGAATGGCTCTTGGAGATGGAAATTTCAGAAAAGAAGAAACGTTGTAAGAGTCGGAGCTGCACTGCTGACAGCGGTGCGAAAAGCTCAGACGTGCATGCTCCAGCGATGCCAGCCTCTTTGGTTTCAATGATACTTTCCCCTCCATTGAAGAGGCAAGGTTCACAGACCTTCTTCATGCACGCTGAAAGGCTTCTGCTGTAAACAGGATGTTTGCTCCATTTGCCAAGCTGGGCCTGGGCAGTGCCCACGTGGTCAGTTCTTTTCATTATTTCTCATCCATCTCTAGAGAAATGTGGGTGAATCTATAAGACACCTGTCATCATTTGCTCCCCCCCTACAACTATGTCATTTATATAACCAGATTTATCTTGAGTCATAATCATTCCAATAAAAAGCTACCACTTCAGGGAGATGTGTGATAAGGATAACAAACACTTTAAATGTTTTATTGACAAAACAAAATGACTTGTCTGAAATCCCTTACAGTCACCTTCACATTGAGTGAAGTTTGATGTCTGGTTCATTTACAGCTTTCTAGGACACCAAACAAAGGTTTTTAAATGACTAATTGTAGTCCATGGTGATTTAAGCTCAAAATTATGGTCTTCATTAGGTGAAGAATCCAGTTTGGCTTCAGTTAAGCAATGGACTGGGCCACTGCATAACACAAGTTGGGTTCAGAGACTCTGACAAAACCTATAAACCAGGGATAGGAACAAGTCATTCCTTGGCAAGTCTGAGTCAAGTCTTGAGTCAAAACATTGCAATATGAGTCAAGTCTTGAGTAATTTGCCCTGAAGTCCAAGTTGAGTTCAAATCTTTCCATAAATTTTGCAGTCAAGTCACAAGTCATCAAATTTGTGACTCGAGTCCAAGTCGTGTTGTCAGTCATGTAACTTGAATCCCTACCTATGTCTATTTTTTAGTGATTAAAACTTGCTGCAGCAAAATCCCACCACAATACATCATATGATACATTCTTTATAGGCAGAGACAGGTTGAAAAAGAGAGTCTCCACTCAGAGTTATCCTCACACAGTTTTACGTAAGGAGTGATACATCTTCCCAATAAACGATCTCAGGAGACTTTGCCTTCAGCCTATGGAACATGCAGACAGCAGAGAATTAATATACACTGAAATTACAAAATTAACATTATGGGATCTAGAGGGGGACTATAACCTCAAGTCCTCGAGTAATTGAGTCCAAGTCCTGAGTCATTGCCCTCAAGTCTTCCATCGGTTTTGCTGAATTGAGTCACAAGTCATCAGATTTTTGACTTGAGTCTGAGCCAAGTTGTGAGTCAGTGATTCGAGTCCCCACCTCTGCTATAAAAAGATCATTTGAGCTGAGATCAGGGGTTACTTAATGACTCAGTGTGATACAGAAGTGCAATTGGGGACAATATCAGGTAATCAATCAGCATATTGTGGACTTTGGTGAGTACAGCCTTGACAGCAACCCCAGGAAAGTGTAATGTGAAGTACCTAATATTTACCTTGATTATACTGTAATCAATGACCTTGAACTTCATTTTGCATGGAAGTGGGACTTCTTTAAAAAAAAGTATTGGTTGGGTATTTTGGGTTTTTCATGTCTTTCTGGGGACAGTTAGCATTTCTCAGAAAAGACACACGCACACACACACGCTGACAAATGCTGTCAGCTCTGATTCCAGCCTGTGATCCAATGTTCAGCAGATGGTATTCAGAGCGCAGAAGGCCTCTTGGTAACCAGCTTATCATTCATGGCTCCATAAAAAGAAGTATCAACCATGGCAACTCAGTGGGAATTAGATGTGGGATCACAAATTGGGATGTTATACATCCGTATCTACCTTTCCCGCAATTACCAAAACAAGCAAACTGCTTCACAGGAATGCTGAAGACAGACCTGAATCCCACCATGGAAGAAAACAAGGGATTCATATACAGTAAAACTGCAAAAAAGAACTCTATGGGTATAAGACCAAGGGAGAAATTTTCATGATGTGGTCTGTTTATGCAGCTTACAGAAACATTAAACCCACTGTTTAATATGCCAGAATCAATGCATAAAACAATTTTTCGGAGCCCATTTCTTGCATTTTACATAAAGTAGCCACAACTTCAATCTATAATTAAAAAAATTATTGTACAGTTTGTTTGTGGATATTCCAGATACAAACTACAGCACCAGTCAAAACCTACACATATAACAGTTTATTTGTTTAAATAACAAAAGTTATAAAGATAACAAAACTATAACATAACACACATGGAATTATGCAGCGACCAAAAAAGTATTGAACAAAAAAAAAAAAACAATTTGTTTTGCTCTATGGGTTGGGACTCAGAAAGTTGCCAGTTTAAATCCCATGGTCGGCAGCGTGATCCCACCACTGGGCCCATGAGATTAGGGTGTCCAAACTATTCACTGGTACTGTACCTGGACATGATACCAGTAGGGATGGGTACCAAAGACCAGTAAACTGTAGCCAGAACCAGCCAGCTGTTCCTTCAGAATGTTCCACGGCCTATAAGTGCATCAAAGCCATCATCAGCCAACATCAGCACCCTCATAATGACACTCAGAATGACAACCAGCATAACTAACACCCTCACTCTAAATTTATATGCAGTTTTTTTTTTAAACACCTAATTTTCCAGTGTGCAGTGTGTATCTTGGAGGGGAACTATGCATTTCTCTGTTTACTTTAACTAAAGAAGCTCAAGAACAAGTTGCCTAAGTAAACTGAGGATCATTTGCAGCGTGCTAATGAGGATGTCAGGCGCTGATGAGTGCTCTCAGACTGCCGACGGATCCACTAAAGGTGGCGACTCCATTGAGATGGACAAGGTAATACCTACCTGACTTTTTTCCTCTGCTGTTTTTATCCAAAGCAACTTACAGTAGATAGAAGGGCTAAAATATTTTTTTTACATGTTATAACACATTTAACATTGTTCTCTGCAATTGGAACCCGCAACCTTGACTTGTTGGACCGCAGGGTACGTTACACGTCAAGCTATTCAAGCTAAAGAAGCTGACTATGTTTAATTGCTGGCGTCTTTATATGGCATGGAAGCATGTGACAAGGGCTTAGCACAGCCTCCGGCATCAGCCAGTGCAGCTCACGCTGGGCTTGCAGAAGAGGTTTGAGTGGAAGGAGTCCATAGAAGCCAACAATCAGGCATATGCGGATATCAAGCTGAGCCGAGTGGGGAAACTCAAAACTGCCTGGGTCGTGGGAAGGCCAGGCCATTCATATGGTTCCCCCTAGTGGCCACCTTTAAAATAAATTGGTGAAAGTGTGATGTGAATAATATAAGTCATAATAATAAAAATAACACTGAAAAGACTGTTATGTGTTTATTTTTGCGTGTTCACTGCTGGCTTGAGCCTGTGACTACCCAGAGCCTGTGTCACACAACTGTCACCAATCAGGCCGCAGGTCCACGGCTGATTAGTGATTGGCCGGTTCCACAGGCTGGGGCGGAGCTGGGTGGAACCAGCCACACAGGTGACAGCATGACTGCAGGTATGAAAGAACTCAGCAAAGCCCCACTAACATGAAATGATGAATTTTTCTGCATTAAATTGCTCATAAATATTACGACGAAGTTATGTTCCGATTAATCCATCGTAAATGGAAAATATCATGTCAAAAAGGAATATGACATGATAAATATAAAAATACAGAAAACAAAACTGCCCTATCATACATTGATAAACACTGTATGAGATGTTGACACTTAAAATAGTTACAGAGACTGGAAACTACCTTTGGCCAGCATCAGTTTGTTAACTACTGAATGCTTCACTATCACGCCATCATGAAGCAGAAATATCATTAGTCGAACCATTCTAAAGTGAGGAGCACCTGTATTAGAAAAAAGAAAAATAAGGCTTGCAGATTAGATGAATGCTCTATTTTTTATGGTGAGCAATCTAATATTGTGAAGTATATTCTTTTATCATACAAGTACAACCCTAAAAATAAACGTTTGATTCTAAAAATGAATATAAATGAAAGAGAAGCAGCACTACACTTGTTGAAACTGCGTCGCCGTGTGTGAAAAACCCACCTCCCAGGCAGCAGAAAGGCCTGGCATCATCCGAGGAAAGCCAGCTACTCATAACAGGGAGTCTTAAGGGCCACAGGGCCGCCATTCACAGGCCCTTACGCATCCTCACGATCATCACCGTCATCTCACACCCTAGACTGAGCCACTTTTTCCAGTTCACATGCTGCATCGGCAGGGCCCCCACTGAGCTGACTTCACCTGAACCTCCGCGAAGGAAACGGGCGTCTCCACCACAGAGTACTTCGTCATGCATCCTGCCTGGCCTTGACCAAGGCCCACCCAGAGCAGAACAAGCGCAGCATTGGAGCATGAGCCTCATGGGGAATACCAGCATGCACCATGTCTTCAGAGACAGAGCAGAGATGTGCAATAATCATTCCTTCTTATGAGCCAATATAATGGCCGCCCATGGTATGGTGCTGTACCGTATTCCCACTGTCCACTGCCAGAAGACCACTGCTTAAGAACTACCGAATGATCACCAAGTAATAATTAATTAAATCGGTCTTAGATATCTCACTTCTTCTACCCAGCTGAGAGTTCATGTTTTTGGCAATGCTGACAAATGTGTGATTTAATGGAACCAGAATTCCAGGCCATGACCCTGGACTTTCTGAAAGGGTGCTATTTGCACAGGAAAGGCCTTACTGCAGATCCTGCCCAATTGATGTCCTGGACCACCTGGGCAAACCAACCATAAAGCCAATAAAAATCAGAACATTTCAGGTTTAGAATGTTCCACCCTTTAAAAGTCAGTGAATACTGATGGATGACTGCAAGACGCCTCATAGTATCGCCATCTGAATGATCAGTGCAGAATCCAGTACTGAACCAAACAGCATCCATAGCCCTTGATTATTTGAATGTTACACAAGTGTCAACTCTGTCCTACTCAAACTACAGTATGTTTACTCAGTCACAGCTTTTGGAAAGCTTGATACCAACAGGAGAACAGATCGCGGCCATATTGGGGAAACTTCATTTTCAGGCTCTGTGTGTGAGCACACACACATACGTACACACACATACGTACACACACATACGTACACACACAGCCGAAACACCAACACTGTGGCACCCCACATTTCAGCAGGACTAGGAGGAAAGTCTTGCAGCACTTATATTTTTCTTCATGAGCAGCACTGCATTTCAGAGCTGGTTGGTGAATACAGTCATTAAAATCATTATCACCGGGAGGTTTGGGTCTCATCCAAAACACTCGTGTGAACAAACACTGCTGTGACATTCTCCTGCTTAATTTTTTTCGTTTCATTGTGTCCCGATCTCAAACCTGGCCTCAGTCTGAAACCAGCTGCAAGGACCCTTTAATGGAATAGTAATTCAACCGAATAGTGGTATTAGCTTCCTGCTTTGTTAGAAGTTGTTGTGTAACTCCTGCTCCAGTACTGCTAACACTTGTACCTGGGCGTTCATTGGAAGCTCAGCCCAGCTGCACTTATGGCTAGTTGGCTCCTAGACAGCCTGTATGTTTATAATGTGCTATCTGCCTCACTTGTACATCACTTTTGACAAAGGGTCTGCTAAATGATGTAGATGTAAATGTAAATGTAACCACTACGGTGTGGATTTTAAGAGTGATGTCATGGTCTGTGATTCAAATGCTTTTGCCCCCATCACCGTGACATAGTGGATCCTTGGAAGGAGTATATCCGGCCCAGTCAGGAAGACACTCAAAACTGTGTGGAAGACCAAAGGCACGAGCGTTTGGTGTGCTATCCCAGCTTCACCTGCAGCAGCAGAGCCCAGAAGGGGACCAGAAGACGACGGGACAAGCGCAGCGTGCAACTGACAGAGACTGACGAGATTCCGCTTTGGCAACAGGGGTAAAGCCATAGGAGGGCGATGCTTTTAAACACTCGAGAATTATTTACACAGTCTCAGCTTCCAGAAAAGCGATTCAGGAATGTTTGGATGTACCATTAGTCCCATCACAGACAAAAAAGCAAGGAAGTCAGTGAAGCAAGTAAGGATTTAACAGCCCCGTGTGCTTCACTTGTGTGCTGTTAGCTGAACATAGGATTGCAGTCAGCTAAGGGCAAATCTCTCAGACCTGGACTGGTCTGGCAAACATGTTGAGGACAACAGAGTATTCACTGCAGCAAGCTGGACCACGTACCTAAATGAAACATATGACACAATACTCACTGAAGCACATTGGACTAAGTACCTAAATAAAACACACAACAGAGTACTCACTGAAGCAAGCTGGACCAAGTACCTAAAAAAAAAACTGGGTACTCACTGAAAAATACTGAGCCAAGTACCTCAGTAGAACATACAACAGAGTACTCACTGAAAAAAAACTGTGCAAAGTACTTAAATAAAACAGGGTATTTGTGGAAATGAGCTTGGCCAAGTACCTAAATAAAATATACAACAGGTTTCTCACTTAATAAATCTGAGTGCTGTCTCCTCCCAGAGCTGGTTTGTTTCATGATTTCAGATCTATCTGTACAGCTTCAGACTTGTCCACATATTTTGCTCAAACAGTTATTCTGCTCAACCAGATAATTAAGGATTTATTTATTATTCTAATTCCCTTGCAGATGCCAAACACACCACCAGGATGTTTGCGGTTGAGGCAGAAAGCGTGTTTCGCTGTTTGTGGGACTCACGGAAGCGTGTCCATGGTGCTCAGCCTGGAAATGGCTGCATGCTAGAATGTACCTGACAAGGCCACAGAAATCGATTCGCCCGCCGGCGTGGTCCGCGGCAGCCAGCGCTGAGGAAAACCAAACATAATGCAGAATAAATACATGTGAAACCTCAGGGAAAAAAGCCTACTGTAATAAATCACTCCGGCCTTTTGTTTCTGCCAATTTTTCCCCCTGTGCTTTTTGGCTGGGCCTGGGGTTTTTTTGACTCCTCTATAAGTACGGCCGCCCTAGTTGTTAAAGCCCCCCCCCCCCCCCCACTCCCTACCTCTCATAGTCCTTTGGCACCAAGGTGATGGGTGATGAGACACCAGTAGTGGCATTCGTGTGCAGGAGTGTGTGTGGCTTGTGCGAGTGCACATGTGGTCGCTCCTCTCCAAGGCTAACACAGAAGAGGGTGTGCAATTTATTGAGTGCAAATACCTCCTCGGTTTCGGTGCCCGGCCCTGCTGGTATTGCTACTTTCCCTCTCGCTGCCTTTGGCAGCCTCTTCCTGGGCCCCCGGCCAGCCGGGCGGACATGTCTCCTGCCCGGGCCACTCGTTGCTGGGACGCCTCGAGCGAGCTCTCAGACGCCAGAGGAGGGAGGCCTTCTAAATTCAATTAAAATGCGCCCCGAGGTGTCCCCCTTGATGTGGCGCTTAGAAGGTAATCCTGTGTTTGCGTTACACATGCCAGCGGCTCTGCCACTCTGGTGGCTTCCGAGCAATGTGTCTGACAGAAAAACACCACAGAACACGTCGATAAGACTGCCTGATAAGCGTTGCCCTAATTTAACAAAACCAAACACGGCAGTCGGCGCTATCTAGATGTTCTGATAGATCTGACACAAAGCAAACAGAAAGCTGTCAGTGCTGGATAAGCTGACATCACCCATGATCTGATACTCAGGGAAAGCAGCCCAAGCAGTGAGATACTGATCAGTTTCACAGCAACGGCGCCGAGTTTAGTGCCTCGGTACAATTCTTACAGAAAATGCTGACACTGTAACTTACTTCTCAGGGTTCCTGTGTCAAACACCCCTTTAGCGTCTGATGCTTGGCACCACGAGAACCTTTTGCTCCAGCAAGTTATGCTCAGCTAGCTGCCCTGAACAGGTTTACAGCCCTACAGCGACAAAATCGATCCGTAATTGGAATTATGCATTAATTCCATGCTATGAAATTCCGTAATAATTTCTGCATAGCTCTGAATATCAATAAGACGGTATGTAACACACTGAACTCCAAAAATTCCGGAAAATACGGTTCCAGCTTTAGGTATTAAAAGATTTGTTTCTTTTTCTTAAAGCTAGTAATGTTCTGTTGGAAGGCAGCTGTGAGGATTGAGTGTCGCCGCAACCTGATGTGAAATCTCATCACTTTGTCTGTCAGTTGAAGGCCGGTTGGCTCCTAGTGTCTACTGAGGCTGCCTGAATTATAATGTGCAGGGGGAGGGTCGGACACCCTACTCCTCTCCGGAGCATCTTGAGGAAGTGCAGCGTAAGCAGATCACCACTTTCACGTCCCTGCACATACCACCTGAACCTGATCAGGCGGGTCCAGGCTGAAACAGGAGTCGCTTATAGGGGGAAGCAGTACTGCCTGTGTGCACGTAGAGCATCCCCCCCCCCCCCCAAACATGACCCCTGTAAACCTCCAAACTCATTCAACCTGTGGCTTTGTGTGCAGCCCTGCATCTGAGCAAGAATTCTCCCCATGAGATTCGGGATTAGGCACATTTCTGCAAAAGAGCTAAGAGTCTGTCCAGTTAATATGCACCACATAAATCTGTCCTCCTAATTTCATAAAAGGGGCAGCTGATGCTGGAGAAAGACCAGCATGCAGACGGGCGCGAGGCAGGTATCCTGAGAGAAGAGAGCGACTTCTCAGTGGCTCAGTGTCCATACTGTACAGTCTCTCTTTACTTGTGGCCCCGATAATGCTAGATTTGCTCTTCTAACTGCATTAAAGATATCTTGAAGGGTAATCCTATCTGCGGACCCTTAACACACCAGAAAAACATATTACACGAGAAGCACAAATCTGAAGAAATATACTGTGCACGTCTGCAAATGTGCCACCGTGGAAACAGGAAGCTATTGCTGTTGCAGATGGGAACTCCAGTCTACCGTAAATGTGTGTGTGTGCGTGTGTGTGTTTGTGTGAGTGTGTGTGTTTGTGTGTGGATTAGATACAGTATATATTACATTGTAATAAAAATCAGCTTTTTGGGGAGCATTTTTCAAGTCCCCACAAAGATCTGTGAATGCAATCAACAAAGTAAAAATGCCAAAAGTCTTGTATTTTGTTTGGTTACTTATGATTAAGGTTGAGTCATGTTGGGATTAGAGTATTTCCCACAAAAATGAATAGAGTCTGCACAAATTATAATTACAAGCCCGTGTGTGTGTGTGTGTGTGTGTGTGCGAACAGGTATACCTATCCTTATGGGGACACAATGTCCCCATAACGTGATA
>JABFEB020000060.1:11779154-11811514 GCA_019775895.2 Stomatorhinus ivindoensis
CCACTCCTGCCTTGAAATTATGCAGCCCCGCCCCCCCTTATTCAGATGTGTTCCATGGTCCATGCCATTTATGTGTGGGGGTCTTGTGGGGGACCACCGTGCTACTCATCCTTTGGTGTTCAGTGGGGAAAAATGATAAGAAAACTCATCATTGGAAGGAAGAAAATAAAATCTATAATTAATTCCTAACAAAATCCCCAAATGAAATCTTTAACTTTAAATACCCCATAGAGCACCGATAACTTGTTCCATTGTTACAGCTCTATGTATAAATACAATATGAAATGATATCTTTGGCATTAGATCAGAAACAAAGTGGTCCAAATTCTCTAAAGCAGGATAAGGGATTAGCATTTAGCCTCTGTGTCTCATTTGTTTTGACAGCTCTGTAAGATAATCCCCTTAGCACACAGGGAGCCAGAGGCCCCTATCCCATAGGAGCGCAGGCCTGAGACCAGCCTGGTGCTTGAGAAGATGCCCCCACTCACGTCCATGGCTGGGGTTGATGGTAAAACATGCTAACAAGACACATGCGTCTAATCCTGTCTGAGGCGCCGCTGCTCAGCATTTTTACACATGGCACTGAGGTCTCAGCTGTGACCTGCGCTTCACCATCTACCCTGAGACATGCTGTGCCAAATAACTGCCTGACATGTTGATAAAACCCTTGAGCGACATTGCGACATGTGGAAGCACCAACGTGACACAGCAAGAGACGTTATCTTCTTAATAAGCCTCATATTAATAATCAACTATCATCAGTATGACAATATGTTCTTTTTGCTAATATATATTTAGCGGAAAAAGAATGAAGCTTTAGTTGATTTATATGTGGCGCTGCATTAGGATCAGAGATTTATTAATTCTTGCCCCTACTGCAGGTGAAATCAAGCTTGGAGGTCACAGTGAAGGGACGGCCACCATGCAGCGGAAGAAGGTATAAAGGCTTTGCTCAAGGGTGCACAGGCATGTGACAATTCTGCAGAGGATGGGCTAGAACCGGCAACCTTTCAGTGAGAGGCACAGATGCACAGCACCACCTCCTAACTGCTAAAATTGTGGCACACTGTCGCACATTGATATCATCAGATATTCCACAACGAATATCCTTTACTGTTAACTGTGCTCCCTGTCATGAGCAATACCAGTGCAATTTAATCAAGCAGTTAAGAGTCAAGACTTCCAACGCCCCTGCTTTGACTGTGCTTGATGTGCAAAGAGGTTCAGCTTCTCTGTACGCAGCCATCTGAATCATTCAGCTAAATAAGATTCCGCACCCTGCTAAGTGAGATTAAAGCCTATTGATAATCTGCACTTAAGCCATTGAGCTGCATTGGAGCAAAGGTTGAAGAGCTGCCTTGTAGGGTAGTGTGGGTAGGAGGAGGGAGTCACAGTTGTATCTTATACCTCACAGGAGAGCTAATGATTAGATGGTGCCTGTTTAACAGTCCATTGGACCCCAAGCAGGAGGCCTCTGTCGTGATCCTTTGGATAATTTCCCACAGAGTTTATTAGCATTCTGTACTCCGATCTGAAACAAATTCTGCTCGTAAACAGCACTTAGTTGGGAAGCAAGCATGAAATTGTGGTTGCTCAATAAAACCCACCGTTGCTTTATGAGGTAACTGGTATACTGGTGCTGACTGGATTGTCGAACATTCATTTCGCATAAAACCATATCCAATTACTCGCCACATGCAAGGTCATCATCGTCTGAAGCCTGGCCAGACCGCAGACTATTTTTGATATATACAGTATATCTATAGAAAGCACTGTCATGTTCATGTTTAATAAAGCATCACTGTTCATTTCATGTCAAAGTATTGTTATGAGACTTTTGCAGGGCTTTTGATTAAATTTTGTTGGAATACATCACTTTGCTCTAACAGAAAAATTAAACATTTAGTCAGAAACTGTGCTGAAACCAGCAGTTTGTCAGACTGAATCCTAGCAGGCTCACATCATATTTACGGTACATTCCTACAGATTCGGGCCATAAAATGCTGCCACAAAGTTACCGCTAAATAGGAACAGAGATGCTGGCAACACAACCAAATGCAGCTCATCATGATCTGTCAACAGCAGAGGATCTTTATGTGCAAGAGCTGAATGTACTTGTTTTTTTTCCAAATGTTTTATATTTTTCCAAAGCTTATATCCAAAGCAGAACACATCACTTAAGAAATCAGAGTGAGCAAACCTATAGAGCGATTAGAAGTTAAGATCTGATGGCGAAATCATTGTGCCTGTCCCAGGATGTGAACTGGTGACATTGTGCTCTCAAGCACAGTGTCCTAACCTGCTGAGCCCCACAGCGCCCCCTGCAGGAAGACTGCTGTGAGAAGGACCACAACCTGCTCCTAACAGCACCTTCTCGGAAATACCTCCCATCCTGTTCCAATGCAGCATTAAGGGATAATGCTGCATTTTAGCTAGTGATGACCTTTACAATTTTAGAATGAATTAGGAAGGATGCGTGAATGAATATCATATGCATAAAGGTAATTACTGTTTCCACAGCGACAGTGACGCCAATAAAAGCAGACCCCATGACGTGTGACAAGTTAGCTGTGGCAGCACGTTGTGTTCGTGACCACCCTGCTATGAATGATTTAAATCGAGGCTGGCAGCAGATCTCTCGCTTTCCAGCACGATGCCCCGATCGATGCTGTGTGTGGCCACAACCATTCAAAGTCTTTTCCATACAAAAACACAACGGACCCACACAGCCAGGACAGGAAAGGATGTGTGGGACCACACCAAGACCGGCCTGCACTTCCAATTCGGGTTACCTTGATTGTTATGGAATTTTAATAGAAAAAAAAAATGAATGAGATGATTCTTTACTTGCCATTTGTACAAGTGCAATGGAATGGTCCTTTTCACATAACCTATCTAGCGCTGCTTTGAGACTCAAGCACATATATACAGTTGAGAGTGAATCTTGGTTTGAGCACAGAGTCAGGACATTGATCTGGCACCCAGGAAAATTTGGGGGGGGGTAAGGGCCTTGTTCAAAGGCCCACTGGAGAAGTGTCGATTCTACCAATGCTGGGGCTTCAAACCATGACCCTCTGACCATAGGCACAGACAGTTAATCCACCGAATCACCCCCCCCCCCCCCCCCAGTTATAATCAGGTTCAGCTTGATAGCGCTCTGTAGCCCTTGGTTAATAAGTGCCTTAGGAACGCTATACATCCCATTCACCTTATTGCTATTTTATTGCACTGTATTACCTGTCAACAAGCAACAAAAACATTACAGCACTATCATGGGGGCTACACTGTTTCCATGGTAACTCGCTGCTATTTTGCCCTCGTTTCTTGAGCACCCGTGTAACGCATATACATACGAAGCCATGTATAAAAAATGTAAATGTGTGCTTATATTCCCAAACTTCCAGGGTCGAGTTTTCCCTTCAAAGTCACCTATCCTGTTCATGCTGCAGACTGACAACAACGTCAGTGGGGGGCCATTATAGAGAGACTGTTACATAAATGCGAATATGTGCAGGATTAAGCAGACAAACTTTGCAGAGAAAAGCAACTTCATTCATTCATATTTCTTGAAAATTATTTTTCCTCTCTGCATCTTTTTTAAGTATAAACTGCTGAAATTTGTTTCACTGTCAATGTCACGGATTAAAAACATGCCCGTCATACTGACCACAGTGGACTTCCTTACAAACTCAAGGTCGTGAGGAAGGGCAGCATGTTTAAACTACCTGCCGACGAAGGCAAGTTCCCCGCGGCATTTGTGCCATGAAAAGGCCCGTTTTGCTGGCCCCCTGCGGTCGGGCCCCCACACGCCCAGGCCTGGGCCCCTCAGTGTGACTGGGACTGATGGAAAGAGACAGAGCTGGGGTCAGAGCCATTCAGAGGCCAGGAGCCACATTAGCATATTTCATATAGGCTAGCTTGTGGCTCCGGGGACCTCATCGCCGTGAAACCCTTTCATTTTAAAACCGTTTACTTCCTAATCGGGAGGGGGGCTGTAGGCAAAAGGGGGATTATGTGAGAGGAGAATGCCTGTGAGTCAGCCTGTGAGAACGAGAAGAGAGAAAAGAATAAGCAAAGCGATGGCCTGCGCAAGCATTGTGCTCCAGGAAAGCCTGTGACGGACTCAAGTAGTACAGGCTGGGGGAGGGGAGTGTCTAACTAGGTAGAGGCCACGCCTCCCTGTGCTGTGACTGGTCAGAGGAGGAATAAGGAAGGCGGGGCATGGGGAATGGGAGGAGGAGACTAGCAGCAGGCTGTAGAGGGGGCTGGCATTGGGAGTCGGAGCTCTCCGCTGCCTCTTATACGCTAGGTGAACCTTAGAGGACCTGGCAGAACAGAGCAGAGAGTCTGTAAAGCATCTGAACGCAGCAGGGCTGCAGTCAGAGCTCTGTCCCTGACGGGATTACTACCGCCTGCTGCAAACGCACATAGTTGTTTTTTTTAATAATTCCATTTTTCTATCATTTTTCTGCTCTTCGGCCAGAAGATGGCGCACATGCGAAGCGGTGCTCTGCTGACACAGGTGCTAAGCCTGACCCTCCTCACCTGGGCCGCCGAGGATTACGACTATTATACCTGGCAGGCAGACAACGTCCAGAGCGGGCACTTCCACACCAAGCAGCCGCAGTGTGTGGATATCCCGGCCGACCTGCGGCTGTGCCACAACGTGGGCTACAAGCGCATGCGGCTGCCCAACTTGCTGGAGCACGAGAGCATGCAGGAGGTGCGGCAGCAGGCGGGCAGCTGGGTTCCCCTGCTGGCCAAGCGCTGCCACAGCAACACGCAGGTCTTCCTGTGCTCACTGTTCACGCCTGTCTGCCTGGACCAGCCCATCTTCCCATGCCGCTCGCTCTGCGAGGCCGTGCGTAACAGCTGCGCCCCCGTGATGGAGACATACGGCTTCCCTTGGCCCGAGATGCTGCAGTGCCACAAGTTCCCCAATGACAATGACCTCTGCATCCCTGAGCAGTTCGCCGACCAGCAGGTGGCGCCAATACCAGGTACAGATTCCCTGCCGGGGGGGGGGGAATGTCTTCTGGGCATGAAAGAATCCCTGTCTGAATGTCAGGTACTTGCTCCGTCACACAGGAATATAATGAGATATGTGAGGAATCTAGAAGCGCATAAAGGTGCCACCTGTAGGAAGGTGCTCCATGGTACCTAAGGCATCAGTGTAAGTGCGGGAAGAGCGGAGCTCCCACCACACGTCTCAGGGCATAAGACTTTCAATGCAGAGCTAAAGTCCTCAATAATCCATAGAGAATCAGTCAGCCTTGGTTGTTTTAAAGTTCATATGCAGTATATTTTACCTTCCATCTTTATGGAGTGGCCAGTAATCAAAAATACTAATTAAGTTTCTGAGTTTCTGAGTTTTAAAACTGAGCTTGTACTTGTTAACTATTCTGACCATTGTATGAATATGAACCAGGTTAATCACATTTACATTTACAGCATTTGGCAGACGCCCTTAGCCAGAGCGGCTTACATAAGTGCTTTAAGACTCTACAATGAATTTTTCCCGATACAAGCTCAATAAAACCAAGGCTATGTATATCATCGATGTAATACTCTATTGGGAAAGTGCAGGTTTTTTTTTTTAGGAAAAGAGCTCAGAGTATTCTGGAAAAGGTGTGTTTTAAGTCATACAGTGACTCAGCTGTTCGGACATCTAGGGGGAGGTCATTCCACCAACTTGGTGCCAGAACTATAGAATTATAGGCAATATAGGTGTAGTTTTATAGTAATAGAGAGAATGCTCCCGTTGTTTTGTGTTAAGTTAGGGTTTGGCTCTATAGAAATGCCTTTTTCAAAAGCGCCAGCAGACGTGAGGGAATTTGCCATTTTCGGCAAAACCTTGTTCTGTATTTTCATTATAAAAATCTCTTCCGGAATGTGGAGGGGACACGTCCAGCTGTGTCCTTTCACCCGCTTGGCAGTTGGTGGCTGATTAGCCGAGAAGCCAATTAGTAAGGAAGGTGAATAACCGTCATGGCAGGACGATCCAATAGGGTGCCAGGGAGATGGGATGGGAAGTGGGTGCAGGAAACCGGCAAAGTACAGTGGGGGGAGTGCCATACAAATGGCTGGGCACTTGGGGTGGGGGGTCAACGGCATAGTGTGATGGCGACTGGGGTCTCCCTTTTGGTCTGGCGCTCACAGTATCATAGAGCAAGGACACACACAGAAACCCTCACAGGCGTCCGCAATAAAATAAAAGGTTAGACTCATGATACACAAATGGTATCACATATGGTCTGTAAGTCACCCTGATTAAAAGAGGCACGAAGATAAATAAATCACACTGCAACAAAGTTGGACGTACATCAGAAGAAGCAAACCAGCAGACACATACACATCTCAGGGTCTAGGATGTTATACAGAAAGGAACAGCCTCTTCTGCTGCTATTTGTCAAATGTATGTAGGGGCCTTCTACCTGCGTATATATTAAAGATGGGGTTATGCGTGCATGTAGGACATGGGATCAGCAGACAGGATGAATCCACAGACTCTTGGAGTAAGAAAGCTTGGATTATAGTGGGAACTGACTAACAGCCCCACGTACGGCTGCTAGGCAAAGTCATCAGCCTCTGATTCCAAAAAAGATCAAGCCTTAGTAGACAGAGACAAACGCTTTAATTTTGGATTAAGTTATTCATCGCAGAAACGAAGGCAGACAGATGAAATTCAATGTCAGATTCGCACAGTGAGGAGTGAACACTGGCAACAGACTCTCTGATTGGGGCACTGAGAACGTCACAGAACAATAACCTGTATGGAATGTTCAGGGGACTCTGCTCTGTGTGCTGCACCAGCCCAGCCTCAGGGAGATCCGATTAACCAAACATCATACTTAGAAAACTGGTCACATACAATACTGTGCTAAAAGTCTTAGGCAATCAAAGGAAATGTTAAAGGCTATTTATCTGGGTAGTAAATATATATTTGCCCAAAACAAAAAAAAAACAAAACAAAATTTAACATAAGAATATATGCATATGTAAGAATAACACAATAAAAACTAACAGTAATTTCTTCTTTTCTCAAAAAGTTACACTACTTCAGTTCCCAAACCAAGCCATTAGCACCTCACTTAATAAATGAATTTAAATACTTTAAAAGGTCAGTGAGGTGTAGATTAGCTATACAAGATACGCTAATGGGTGAGTCAGAATATATATGGGTGTGTTAGACGGTTGGTGCAAATACTGGGGTGACTTAGGAGAGCATTTAACCATCATTCTCCACGACTGCCCAAGACTTTTGCACAATTCTGTACGTGGTTCAGCTTAGAGAGCCTCCCCCCTGTTTGCATTTCAACTGGGAGGCAGGACCAGCCTTTGATTTGGGGCTTTGTTTACGGAATAGATGTAGCTCACAGAATTTCCCTTTTCACTCATTGTGTCCTAAATGACCTTCCGTAAATAATTTCCATAAAGCCCATTCCATCACTACTGCTAGTGGGTCCCTTACACAGTTCTGTAAAGCGACCCCCCAAGCTTAGGAGCTGCTTCAGAGCTACTGCTGGACAGTCTAAGTGAAAACCACAAAGCAGGCTGGCCGTGGAAGGCAGCAGTGAGGCCAGCTGCTTCGTTTACCTTTAACTTACACTCACTTTGCTTCGTAAAACCGCAAGCTTTATTTATAAGACTTCCTACAACGGTAATAGGCGTCGTATTTTCAGCGGTCACCGTAGAAGGCCAGGGGACCATTTCGACCATATCTTTCTGCACAAACGGCACAGTTACTCAGATTCATGACATAAATTACACGCTGTGTTTTATTCAGAAGCAGTAAGGCTTTATGTGAAGTATCATTGCCCATCATTCTGAGTTGGAAAACAGTGTCCCCCAAGGTGCCTTAAAGATTTCTGTAGTCTTAGGTTCTAGAGGTGCAATTAAACAGGAAGGGAAAAGGGACGTGCAGTGTGAGCCTGCAACATGAATCTGAGAGTTCAGTGACGGGGGCATTGCACCCTGCTCCATCAGCCAGCCAAGGCCCCACCCCCATCTCGCTGCCCTCCCCCACCCTGCACAAGGCAGGGTGTACCTCCGGTCCTTGAAAGTGCCATACTGTAACATAGCACCTGGAGGACGTGCTCTGATAGAGAGAAACAAGAGCGTTAATGTCTGCGGGTGCCACCATTTGGCCACCGGGTGACTGACTGGTCCACTGGCCCGCCTCCAAGCAGTCCGCCATGTTGCCAGTCGACCCCTTTCGAATGATGGCCGACTCAGACATAGCATGCATGTCCACAGCCAGCACCACCCAGAAAACAACTGAGAGATATTCAAATCCTCAAAACCTAAATATGGCATGCGGCTACCTTGCTTAGTGTAGATGTGCGAGCCGGGTTTCACAGCATGCCAGTCTCACTCGGGGGAAGGCAAAGAGCGCCGGAGGCTGTGGGCATCCTGTGCCAGCAGCTCATGCCCCTCTACCCCCATGGGGCCTTCACAGTCCAAGACTGAAGTCTCACGACTCCTCGACACTCCCTGGCAGTGCCATCGTCCACACCGCCATGCCAGATGCCGTATTAGTTACAGCAAGCCTGCCTGATGGGTATGACTGGGCTGTATGCATGATCTCTGTGTGCCATTTGTATTAGGGCCAGAGGAGAGGACGTGGCATCATCTTACACTTTATTCAGGGCTGGACAGGACACAGAACACTTATTATAGGGGTTTTAGGGCAACATGCGACTGTAAATAACACCTAGAGGAGGACAGGATATCACTAGTGAAATTAGCCATGATAGGGAAGGTCTTCCAGCAAGGCAAGATATTGAGAGGATGGCTGTGAATTATGCTCATCAGAGCATCACAGTGACGTGTCTCTGTCCCCTGGCATCCAGCTCTGCTTCCCTTCGCGTCTGTTGGTACCTCCGGGAGACCTTACGCATTTCAGGCCATAAATCCAGATGATGACCCCTGTAGATCACAGACTTAAAGTCCCATTCTCAAGCCATTCCTAAGATAAAGGCAAGAGGACTGAGATGTAAAGGATTTTTACATGCTTGCCAAGTTGAAGATGGCCTGCAGCTCACACCAAAGCCCAGTTCCAGCTCCTGGGGTTCAGATGCCTCTCAGGGAGGAATCTCAGCATGACTTTCCTAGACCGCCTCCTCTCTGCATCCTCTACTCCTCTCCAGACCTTAGAATGACCTCCATTAGCAGCCTATTGGTCTATATTGTCATCTGCACGAGAGGAACAGAGACAAGGTTGAATTCACCTTGTTTCTTTGAGTAAGGCTTCATATCAGTATTACGAAGAAGAAAGCGAAGGAACAGATAGTATATGCTGCTGCTTTAAAGCACGAACAAGCTACGTCCCATACTGTACATTTCTATACTACAACTTGCTGAGTCTCTCTACACGGCAGTCATGTTTATCATTAATAATTTAATCTACTCTACTACTATACCAGTCCAAAGCTAAGGATGTGCAAGGCCTGCATGTTAGTAAACCTACATGAGGAGGTGAGGACATCACAACATCTTGACAACCCTACAATTCAACAGGAGGCCTGCCGGCTCCATCGTAAGCCAGATCCCGCTGTGATCTCCCAGAAATATCCACACAAATCTATCCGTCACAACAGAAACTTATGTCATCTGCAGACATTTAAAAAACGTGACATACACAAATTTACTTCTGCATCTGCAACTATGGCCAAAATAATTGGTTCCCCTCCATCTTTTCAAAAAGAATCTCAATCTTCCATGAAATAAGTTGAAACTGACAAAAAAGTAACTGGCTTCTGCCATTCTTTATTACATACTCCATATAGTAGACACTTTGTTTCTGATTTATCACTTACTCAAGGAAACTTACATCAGTTTATTAATGTTGTCCAGAGCATCTATAGGATCAATAGGGTGTAACAGATGCACCTCAAAATGGCGACCTTGACTTCACTCCTTCCTCTCCCCTCAGCTTCCAAAGTCTGCCCACCTTGTGACAGTGAGCTGAAGACAGATACCATCCTGGACCACTTTTGTGCCTCTGATTTCGGTAAGAGCCTGACAGTAAGACAAACAACACAGTTTATGTACCTCATTACATACCATGATATTTCCAAGCCATATTTTACACTGAAAAATGTCATCTAGCCATAAGGTACACCTGGGGTAATCAATTACTTTTCTCTGAGGTCCAGATTCCATCAGCGAAACTAATCCAAGGTCCACTGCCCCCAGTAAAAGTTTCCTGTGGGGGGGGGAGGGTAGATTTCACCCAACATGGGGAGGGTCCACACCAGTACATTTCTCTGCTGACCAGTGAGTGGTTGGTTAAGCGTGGTGGGGATCTACTGCATGGTCCAAATTAAATCGTATTTCAGTCCTCCAACTGAACACCGCTGGTTTCACAGCGAAAGGCATTATCCAGCCATTGTTACTTTGATACTGAAAGATTTTTCCCGGCCATTGTTTACAAATTGAAAGATGTTACCTGGCCATCTTTTATACACTGAACGATGTTACCCAGCCTTCATTTCTGGCTTATAAATGAATACACCAGGGGGATATGCTGTGACCCCCCAGTGGAGAAGTAGTTCTGAGACACTGCTGTCAGTTGCGTCCAAAATGGCTGAGGTAAGTCAACCAGATGCGACATGCCCCCAGCATTTTTTATCTAAGTTATCAGTTATCAGAGTTTTCAGTTATGTATTTTGTGACTTAATGAGTCTGTTTAACTGCTAGCATTATTTTGCAGTAATAATAATAATAGCAGCATAAGGAGACTTTTTGATGGCTTACAGTTTTCACCAAAATGTACCAGGTTTCCATCACCCAACTCCTTGTTTTCACTGCAGTTAGGATGATATAGACAGGAAGCTACAACAGTTACTGACCTACTAATCATCCTATTCCAGCAGCCAAAAGCTCAGAACGAATAGTGTGAAAAGAATAATAAAACATCCCACTGGGTTTATCTTACCACCCTATTTATTTCTCTTCCTCAGTGTCCAAAGGCTGATTTGTGGGACAAGCTTTTACAGCTCCTGTGCTGGTTCAAGGAGTCTTACAAACCGTTTCGTTATCAAATGTTTATATGTAAACTTTAATCATTCTGAGAGAAGCTCTTTGAAATATCCAGAGATAAAGACAATCGGTCCTTTGTGTGGACTTCCCAAAGTGAAGAAAGCGGAGGGCTGTAGAACTGTCCGCAAACTGCTCCGCTAACAGCCATAAAGATAAAAAGATGAAGTTCAGCGTTGCTGTTCTAAATCATGTCTAGCACTGCGGGAAAAGATGAACTGTCTTCTAGACAGGTAGTAAACTACAGCATGCAGAAAATAAATGAATTAAGAGCGTGACATGAGTCTCACTTCCATGCGTCACAGTCAGCAGTGAAATAACTGACTACTATCGCATTTATACATCACAAACCACTCATCGAGAGATGAGAACAGGGCTTCCGCAGAGCAGGGATAATCTCTCTCATATAGACGAACCTGTCAGGTTTACTTGCCTGGGAGCTAGGGCTCTCAGCACCACGGCATGACATGCCCTGACATGCCCGCTGAACGTGACACGGCACATGTGACAGCAACACGGACACTGGTACTTCGCTTAGGTGGTGTGTTTTGGGGTTCAGGTACCAATAAGTTATGCTGTTTCACATCAGTGAATGACATCATCTTCAGACGCTCACACTTAAATTATTTTTCTAAATCCATTTAGCAATTTGTCACATACTTTCATGTACATTCCATACAAATTTTGCACACCCCCCCTGCCCCAGCAAATTTTATTGTTGGGAACCCTAAAAATGGCAACTCAACTGCCCCCCCCCCCCACCCCCAAAGGTTGAGTCTTGAAACTGCCCCTAATGTGGTTCCCGTGTGAGATGACAGTGCGAGTGGTGCAGCCAAAGGCTGTGGAGTTACTACTGATTTTCTAATACAGCCCTCCTGCAAATGACTGGTGCGATCATTTGTGTGATGAAAGACTGTGTTACTTACTCCCATGGGGTGTATTAGAAAACACTTCTGGTAGGTTATAAAAGTGATAAATAACATTAAAACATATGGTGAAAGGTTATTTGTAGTACATACCAGGACGTGAAGACGTATGCCGATAACTCAGGAGCCATGATAGATGAAGCCTTGACATAAAGTGAATGGAGCGTAAGTGTAATTTCTCAGGGAGCCTGACAGGGGGCAGTGTGACTTATGTTGTGGGTAAAATGTGCAGGGTTGGAGAAGGAGTACAAGCAGTGCCTGATTTCCTTTCAGAACGAGCCTGCTTTGCGTCATCGCTGTTTGGTTTTTGTGGTCTGCCCCGCTTTCTCTTGAATGCGACATCAATCACTAAGCCCCCTGTGCATTGACTGTGATGTTTGTCCACATTGAAGTAAATTGGCAAAAATGTTATTCTAAGCAGGAACAAAATCCAAAGAATCTTATTTTTTTCTCCTAGACAATAGCAGATAAACTGCAGCTGTCAATAGGTGTGATGATCATACCGGTCATGCCTGGCCCATCTAATTGGCTAGTGAGAGCTGACGGGCAAGAGAAGAAAAAAACTACCATCAGATTGGTGGCTGAGGCTTAGAATGCTATTGGCTGTTAATGTTGCAAAGGTTGATTGGGAGCAGAACTGGAACAGGGTGTAAAGGCTATCAGAACCAGATCCCCCCAGGGGTCAATTTGTATAAGGAGTCTGGACCCAGACATTGCAGCATTGTCTGGCCAGAGCAGGACCACCCTCCCCCAGTGAAGGCTTTTCCTGGCTGCCATGTGGGGACACCACCACTCACCACCCCTGCTGGCTCTGGGCCTCTGAATACACTCCCACACATGGTACCACTTCTGTCCTTTTCTGGACAGGTTTGCTGGTAGCTCTCCCTCACAAGCTCCAGGCCCACCTCAAATCAAGGCGTCATTAGCGGGCCATCACCCAAGACTGGAATCCGTCCCTGAGCATGAGCTGGAGATCTCGGAGATAAAGTCTAACTGCGTTACATCCCAGTTAATCCAGCCTGTCGCTCCTTTCTCATTCCCATGATAGCAGTCGCCAGAAAAAGTCTCACATATCATTAGGTCAGAGCTAAGAATCTCCAAATAATCAGTATATACACACATCACTATTAGCACTGGAGCTAAATGGGTCCCAGGTCTGCACACTGAAAGCCTGCGGTGTTAAATAACTGAACGCCATAAATCACTAATTAGTGAGAAACGTTAGTGAGGCAGGACAATCAGCCCCTCTCTGAAGCACACTCCAGTTGGACGAAGTGCAGACCCCCTGGGCTATGCTCTGAGTGATGGTTTATACAATCAAAAAGGTACCACTTCTGGAATTACTCAGCCTGCATACCTGCTCTATCCCTATCATTGGTCACAGATCCACACCTTCCAGAATAATCATGAATGTTTACTAATCACTAACTGTTTCACCAATACGATGGGCCTTTGCCGTCCCACTACTGGGCAGTCGAGGGCATTCCGTCCAGTCTTTTCATTCCTCTGCCTCTTAGAAGAGATGCTATACTCTATGAGCCTAGATCTGAGCACCCCCGCCCACCCTGTTGCACCTGTCTAAATTATATTGCGCAGTTGTGCCTCGAGCTGTACCACTACATGGTGCTGGGGGAGAGCATGGGCTGCTAAACGGATCCCCTTTTTCAGTATCTTTGTTCACAGCTGTGGTTATCTAGGGCCAAAGCCGACTCAGCAGATATCTCAGCTGCATATGAGGACAGGCGCCTATCGGAGGGCTCAGGTGACCCCTGTGCAGCCCTCCACGGTCTTCAAGGGACTTTCTGCTGAGAGCTGCAAAAGAGGTTTCTGTTGGAGCCAGCAGACTGAGTTTCAGCTAGCGTTTTTGTGGGTCCTGCTCACGGCTGGTGCGCCCCTGTTTCCCATTCAGAGGTGCTCAGGCCCTCACAGTTGATATAATATTTACACGGTCGCCTGACCTTCAGCAGGGAGCCTGGAATCCAATAGCAAAGACGGGAAATCCGAAAAAAAAGGCAGAGCCGCAGCACATAGCGAGAATGAAAGGCTTTCACACATCCACACGGAGAGCTAGTGGTCTGACTGAAAGACAGGTTCAGTGAAAGGCCCACTAATTCGCTGGGAACGCGGGGAACGTTTTGTAAGTAATATTCATTTTGAGCTCCAAAAGAACTGGCTGTAACATCTGGATTAGTTGCATGTTTTAAATAGAGCACTAGGAGTCAATCCGGTGCGGTACAACCACAGGACCTTTGTAAAATGGACACTGCTGCCATCCATCCATGCATACGTACAGGCAAGCGTCACCACAATATTCCCACAGCATGGGTTGAAGGTCACTAATGTACCTTATCTCCACTCCAGCGCTACGGATGAAGATCAAGGAGGTTAAGAAGGAAA
Source organism: Stomatorhinus ivindoensis (assembly GCA_019775895.2). Taxonomy (NCBI): domain Eukaryota; kingdom Metazoa; phylum Chordata; class Actinopteri; order Osteoglossiformes; family Mormyridae; genus Stomatorhinus; species Stomatorhinus ivindoensis. The sequence goes on from JABFEB020000060.1 coordinate 11,793,518, forward strand.
AGAACGACCGCAAGGTGATCGCGGCGCAGAAGAAGTGGAAGGTGCTGAAGGCGGGGGAGCTTCGCAGGAAAGGCCAGAAGAAGCTGGTGCTGCGCATCAAGAATGGTGCCGACTGCACCTGCGCGCAGCTGGACAGCCTGGTGGGCAGCTTCCTCATCATGGGCCGCCATGTGGGCCAACAGCTGCTCCTCACCACCATACACAGGTGGGACAAGAAGAGCAAGGAGCTCAAGTTCGCCATCAAGCGCATGAAGTCCCATCGCTGCCCCATCTTCCACACCGTGTTCCAGTGACGTCCAGAGGAACCACCCTGCTGCTTCAACACACACAACTTTCTGCCTGTTTCCTATCAAGCGCTGTCCTTGCAGTACCGTGAGACAGACATTCATCTTAGCCCATATATGCAATAGGATATTTGACAACATGAATGGATCCTTGACGGCAATGACATCAGACGCCAGTATATCTGCAACGGTCACCTGTAATCTACACTGCCTGGCCAAAAAATAGTCACACACTTTAATATTTCGTTGGACCACCTTTAGCTTTGATTATGGTGCACATTCGCAAATGCATTTTTTCCACATTCTTATGCAACACCGCAACATCCAGATTTGCATTCATTTCTCGCCGGGATCTTGTATTGATGACAGGTGAGTTGAACCACTCCGTAAAGTCTTCTTCAGCATCTCAAAGACTTTCAGTGAGGTTAAGATGAAGACTCCCTGGTGGTCAATTCATGTGTGAAAATGATTTGTCATGTTACTGAACCTTTGACAATTCAAGCCCAATGAATCTTGGACGCATTGTCCTGAAATATGCCCATACCATTAGGAAAGAAAAAATCCATCGATGGGACAACCTGGCCATTCAGTAGATTCACAAACTCAGCTGACTTCACTGTATTGCAACATAACATTGCTGGGCTGAAATAATGAGACAATCGTTGGTTCTTACGTACTGATTAAATAGTGACTTTTTTTGGCCAAGCAGCGTAATTTCAATCATAAAGGATTTAAAAGACGTGTAAGGATTTAAACAACGTGGGGAGTGCAAGCAGGGCATGATGCGAGGGAGAGTGAGGGATTCAAGAGAAAGGGGAGTAGAAGACAGATGGGTGAGTGGTGGTTTACATGCAAGTACAAGCAAATATGATTGGCCACTGATCCCACCAATGATACACCTCGTCTGTCCGAGAGAATGCGTTTTTTCAAGTATGGGACCCAGAAACTGTCAAACACCTATGCATGGTCTATTCAGAACTGGCACCAGGATTCACTGATATTAGTATCTCTGTAACTGTAGATATCGAAAAAATATATGAAACATTTACATACATATGTTGTATATATATGTAATGTAAAACAGATTGTTTTAATGACAGCCAGGTGAGATAGAAATATGGTCATGGCAGCATCCTTTCTCCCCAAATGAAGGGTGGCCTACCAGAAGTGATGGAGTGTTTGACAGTACAGTGCCCCCTGCAGGTCAAATGAGGGTTTGCACCACACTACTCTCAATAGGAGGATTAAAATTCCAGCCTGGGACGTGACAAGCTCTGCTCCTGCCCACTCACTGGTGTGGGCCACCTCTGCTCGCCGTCATTATAAATCATCATCTCTTTTTAGATATTATTTGCTTAAAATATATGTCTATGGTACACCCAATCTACAGACTAGGCATCTGCGTTCACTGTTTCTGTAATATACAATGAATGTAAAACTTAACAATAAAAATAAGATTTTTATTTAGCTTTTTGTAAGTAGTTACAGTACTAAAAAACGTTTTTAAATAAAATACTGATATGACACAAATCCGTAAGCTTATTCAAAGGCCACGTTGGGATCATTTTCCTCTAATTTTGTCATGGAAAGGCAGCAAAGTCATGGAGATGCGATGAACAGCGAGAGGCCATGCGTGTACAGAGAGGTGTGTAACTTTGGGAGCTAGGCCTCAGTATCCGTAATTGGAAGGTTGTCAGTTCAAATCCTGTGGCTGGCACAGTGATGTCACCAATGAGCCCTTTAGCCCTTAACCCCAAAAAAATGCTCCAGGGGAGAAATCGCCCTTTACCATCCACTGTGTGTTAGCCTAATAGGAGACAAAGATTACATTTCGTTGCACAGGTAATGTACTTAATTGCACCAGTAGAATGACAATACAGGTGTTTTACCATGCGATGGGCCAGATGGATTCTGCAAGGCTCTCTCAGCTTAAGCAACTAAGAGCAGCATTCATTGGCACACAGACACAGTGAATCCAATCCCACCTGACATTGCCTCACATGAGGCAATCTGGGCCAAATGGCTTTCTGTGGGGAGGGGCCACAAGGCCCCCCTCTGCCACCCTCCCTCACAGCATCCATGCGTTCTGCCCATCTGTTCCACCCTCCCTCACAGCATCCATGCGTTCTGCCCATCTGTTCCACCCTCCCTCACAGAACACCAACCTGGAAATGCAGCTTTACAAATGGTAACGAACCCCAGCCACGGGTGTCTGTGGCATGACCTCCCAACCCCCCAGGTTCTGGAGTCAAAGAGCTCACAGGAAACTGGCAGAAGCTGGATCGATCCCAGTACAGCGAGGCAGGCAGAGTCTGGGACGGAGCAGGGAGATGGGGGTGAATGAGGTTCGGTCAATGGCGGTCTAATTAAAAACGGAATTAGTGTCACTGATCCGTGGTACTTTGCCTGGGTTGTTCATCAGTGCTCCATAACGAATCATCACTCAATTATGCCACTGATTCCCTGCAGGGATGATTAGCTGGTCTCCTCATTTAATCTTAGGCTGTGTGGGCCGCAGCTTTAATTATTGTCTCTGGCAGGTAATTAGCACGTGGAAACTCTCCTTTAATGTATCACTCCATTAGGATCTACTGGGCTTGAATCTGCAGGTTTTGTCATTACCGAACCGCTCACTCAACACACAGACAAAGCTAAACAAACCCTGCAGGAAATCGAAATCCACATCTGGCAATATAGCTGGCAATTACTCCCATAACTCAGTCTCATAATTGAAATGGAAAATTCTAAAGACCATCTGTCTGTACTATTCATTAACCCATTTCGCTAACATCTATTTAAAATGTTTAACGTGGCGTGCTCAATGGCAAAATGATTTATATATGCCCTTCACACCCTGCTGAGAATCACCCAATCACACTAGACAACCCAAACTGGCTGACGGGCACATCAGCCAATTGACAGCTGCAGAGCGAAGTTCCGCCCTCCATGGGAGGCGGAGCTTTGTTAGGTCAGGGCAGGCTGGCAGGAAGGTGGAGGGCAGCCATGGCTTCAAACTGCTCTGTGAAAATGAAGCACTCTGTATCCCCCAGCATGTCAGCAGGATTTTAGTCAGTCATGATCACCCTCAATAAGCATATCTGAGAGGCCAGCATGGAGCTGAAGTGAGGCTTGCACTGCCATTTAGCAGAGCTTTATCAGTCATGCTCAATCATTCTGTCAAGTGAATCCACAAGTAGTACAAATGCACTCAGAGCATGATTCAGTAAGGGACCTTAGACAAAGCTAAACCATTCTAAGAAAATGATGATTCATGTAATTCAGGGTCCTAGGCGACCACATATTCTTTCGATATATCTAGAGGTTGCCATGGTTCTGCCTGCACAAATATTTTAATTTGATATGTTTTTTTACATTACTCTTAATCTTGTGTAATTGTTCTTATTTCTACATTTTTTTCTTGACTTTGTATGGGCTCCCATGTGCCGAGCAGCTGCCTTGTTTCCAAGTGCCTGAGTCCGACCCTGGATGCAATGAGGATGAATCTCACAGCGGGGAATGAGAAAAATAACGGTGGCCCCTCATCGTGACCCATAGGGGCCCCCTGGTAGCCTCCTCACAGAAAGGCAGGGAGGTATCCTCAGACCGCCTCTTCGTCTCAAGGCTCTGATGGCTTCCCATCCTTTTTTCCTGCCACGTCGAGCATCTGTGTGCCTGGTGACACTCAGGAACCCAGAGGAACTCAAAGAGCTTCTATATCCTTATGGCTCAGCGAGGAGGGGGGGCTCCAGTCAGCGAACAGCTGTCACCATAGCCGACACTGTTCTGTTGGCTAGACATACAAGAGATTTACAAACAAGAGGAGGCCATTTGGTCCATCAAACTCGTTTGGGGAGAAATCAATAAATAGCTCAGAGTTAGTTATCTAGCTCTGATTTAAAGGAACCCAAGGTTTTAGTTTGCACTACACAAACAGGAAGACCAACCACACGCTGTGTAAAGAAGTGCTTCCTCAAGTCCAGTTTAAAACGTTCTCCCATTAATTTCCACCACAAGTTCTTATATTTGAAATAGTGTTGAAGTAGATATTTGGTTGAACAGCATATATACCTGTTGGAATCTTATATACCTGGATCATGTCCCCCCTTAGTCTGCTTTGCACATGGCTAAACAGATTCAGCTCAACTAACCTCTCCTCATAAGACATTCCTCTAAGACCAGGAATCATTCTTGTAGCCCCACGTTGAACCCCCTTCTATGGAAGCAATGTCCGTTTTAAGATAAGATTACCAAAACTACACACAATATTCTAGGTGGGGTCTTATCAAGCAATTGTATAATCTTAGCATCACCTCCCTTGACTTAAACTCCACACACCTAGAGATTTAACCCAGTATCTCATTGGCCTTTTCAATTGCTTCCCTACACTGGCGAGAGTGGGACATGGAAACATCAACATACACACTGAGGTCTCTCTCATAATCAGCTTCCTTTATTTCAGTGGAACCCATAAAATATCTGTACTTTATATTTCTGCTCCCTGCATGGATTACCTTACATTTGTCTACATTAAATTTCATCTGCCAGGTATCAGGCCAGTCACTAATTAAATCATGATCCCACTGCAGCCTCTGTGTCGCTAGTTCTGCTACACCACCCACCTTGGTGTCGTTTGCAAATTTGACCAGTTTACTGTACATACTGGTGTCAATATAGTTACTGTAAATTAGGAATGACAGTGGTCCTAAAATTGAACCCTGCAGTACACCACTAGGAACGCAGGCCCACTGTGACATTGTGCCTCTAATAACAACCGGCTATCAGCTACTAAAATCCCTGCTGCATTCCTCTTAGCGAGTCTAATATTTTTTAACTCAACCTGTACACTTAGATACTCCAGCTTTATTCCAACATCATTAGTTATTTTTCATTTGTGGAACCGAGCCCTTTTCCTCCTGACTTTATTCTTAATTTCTGTAGTAAAGCAGCTTGGTGGCAGTTTCCTAGATTTAGTTTTGCTGGAAAAAGGTATGAAGTCCTCTTGCGCTTACAATAATATGTTTTTTTTTTTATTCCCATGCCTCTTTGTATATTTACATTAAAATATTTTTTGTATATTTTTGTTTTGGACTTTGCTCCTCAGACACTAAAATTAACCCCAAATTTAACCATGTCATGATCACTACTGTCAAGTGGTTCTAAATCCTCAAATTTTCCAATCCTATCCTGGTTATTAGAGAAAACAAGATCGAGAAGGGCTTCTCCCCTGGTAGGGGTATTAATAAACTGAGTGAATAATCAATCCTGTACCAATTCCATCATAATTTACAGTAGAGCCAGAAACTCTGTCCCACTGTATCCCAGGTAAATTAAAATCACTCATAACTACCACAGCATTTTTATTATTCATAATCCTGATATCATTGTATAACATTCTGATTTCCTCTCCAATTACATTAGGCATTCTATAACAAATATTGATTATCAGGCTATTTGAGTTTTTAGCCTATAGTTTTACCCACATGTGCTTTTATTTGTATCAGTGGGTTCCTTTGCCCGCAAGTTTTCTTTTGCATATACTGCAACACCACCTGTGGCCCAGGGGGTGGAGACGCTGTGCCTGTGTTCTGAAGATCGCTGGTTAAAATTCCAAGGTCGGGTAAGTGGTTTTTCTGCTGGGCCCTTGGAGTAAGGCCCTTAACCCCCAACTGTTCCAAGGACTTCCTGACCCTTCTTTCATTTGTAGGCAGAGGCGGAAAGTTCAGATCCAGAAAGTACAAATCTAGACCAAGGTTTTATTTCAACCAATTGGCTGAGTACTCTGCGAATGTGACTCTTTATGTTCAACTGGTTGGTTCGAACAAAATCTCAGTCTGGATTTGTGCTTTCTGCCCCCTAAAGCAGCACCATCACCTCTAAACCATGACCAGAAATGAAAGAGGATAAATTAATCTCACACCACTTTAAGTTCACTGGCTGATGTTCCGCTTGCTGATAAACACCTGGAGGAGGAGGGAAATCCGTATCCACACTATCAGTGGCTTGATGGTTTGTATCATGGCATGGACATGTGGGGGGGTAGATGGATAATGGTTGTCATCCAGGAATCAGAGCACTCTGTGTGAACAAAGACAGCTCCTAGTTTTGCATCTCTGCTTGGCTGTGACTCAATGGACTGACACTGACTCAATGAAATGGTGAGTCAAGGAAACTTTGGTAAGTAGGTGAGCTGCACTGCCCAGACCTCCCAGGGGCCATCACACTGGCCAATCTACATCACTGACGCTCTCCCATGATGCACCAGGGCTCCTCTCAGGCCTCCACAAACACTCACAGAAGACAGAAGACCAAAAATTGGATACAAATTGCAAAATGTCAAAAAACAACAAATATCAGAATTACTTCTTTCAGACAAATACATCATTATGTTGTTTACCTTTGTGCTGAAATTGAAACATGAACAAAGTCACTTTGCTTTGCATTGGCCAAGTCTGAGGATGTACAGAACATGCCTGGTCCAGAGCTCCCCCTAGAGGTATAGCTGAGAGGTGCAGCCCCCCACTTTCATGTGTTGATAGTTTGGCTATGGGGGATCGATCCCCATGAATAATTGGACGTAGAGACCAGTTCCCTGCATCCACTCGTGCTCTAACAGAAATGGGCACGAAAATGGCACATCAGTGGATCACTGAGCACCACGGGAGATGGAGCCGGCATGCCAGGCTGTAGCCGGCCATGCGTACCAGCACTCAGGCCTGCAGAGACAGCCTGCTCTGCCAGGCCCTCGTCCAGCTCATTTCCCTGAATAAATGCTGCCGGCCAAGAATGTACCCGATAGACCCTACAGACCAAGCCAAACTCCAGATCACAAACAAAGCTACCTTAGCTATTGCAGAGCAGGGTTGCCAGCTCACACACATCTGGAGTGACACTCACGCTTTCAAGCTCTCAAGCAAGAAATCTTACAGCAAATCTATATTTTTCCATTACAAACCTAAACTTAGCTACATCAAAAACGTTGGGGTAGTTTGCAAACCCTACAAACTATTTACAAGGTAATAAAACTGTTACATACAGTACTGTACATGTAAATGCATGTGCATGTATGTGCAGACTTGTCTCGAATTGAATATCTCACTCCAGCCAGCTCTGGCAATCTGGCAACCCTGTAGAGGGTCAAGAAAAAATCCACCAAAACTCTTTTCTTACTGTAAATGAAAAGCAAACTTTGAAAACTCACCCAACCATTTTTTTTTGTTTTTCAGATGAAACCACCAGTGATCTAAAGCCAGGCTTCCACATCATATGTTAAGTTTCAGAAAATTTTGATTAGTCTTAGTCTTTTGGCAAAAATGCTGTTTAGTTTTAGTCATATGTTTAGTCATCTGTCATCAGATTTTTCTTTAGAATAGTGTTAGTCAAGGAAAATGACAGGATATTAAGTCGACTAAAACTACAATATATGCAGTCAATGAAACAAAGAGTCATTGTTTGAGACAGTTATCCAATTCTGGTCCTGGAGTACCAGAATCAAACACAGAATTTGCATTTTTCCCTGCACAAACACATTTTAATCAGCTAATTACCAAGTTTAATAGTTGTGTTTCTGCAGGGAAATCTGCAAACTGTGTGGGATTTTGGCCACCAGAACTGGAATTTGTGAACCCTGATCTAATACATCATCCGCACATTTCAAGCAAAATTTCACTTAATATTCTGTGTACATACACAGAGATTGGTCTACCTCTGTCTGCCTTAGATTCCTGAAGGAAACATCTGTAAAGCTGTTATTATGGCATGATATTAGGTTTGAGTATGTGGTTTGTAAGGACACAGATTTAGCTGTTGTAAAAGTGGTAATATGACTGCATCAAAACTGACTTTATATGGACTGTATTTATCATTACATAAAATAAAAATATACCAAAATTTAGTCTCAAACAAAATACTTGTATATGATGCATCTTTATCATTCGCATAATAAGGAAAAACAGCAGCGCATCAAATATTAAGGGGCAACGATATACTGTGATGTTCTGTTTCTTCCAGTTGCAAACCACGTCTCCCCACATCTCTCCACATCTCCCCCACATCAAAGATTTCATGCATCGTTATTCACATCATATCAAATCATGTTTCTGTGTCTATTTAAACCTGCAATGTATGTAACCCAAACAATCCACTGACTCACTGTCTACTGATCTGTAGTCCGATCTGCATCATCAAGATATTAACCCACAGTGAGTCAAATCCCCTCCTGCAGCATTTCTAGTGCCTAGCAAATACACGCCTACCTTTGATTTCTAACAGTCTCTGGCCAATATGGATGTTAACATCATAAACCTAAAAGTTGTCACATGGACAAGCTCATAACTCAAAGTGGGGTTAGAGATCAGACTGGGGTCAAGTAGCATTTCTGTGTTGTGATGCATACGCTCTTGCCCAGTTGTGTTCATGCACATGTTCCTGCCCTCCTACTTCTAACCATCTGGCCCAGGAACATGGAGGAGCTGGTTTGGTCTGGCTCTTGTTCTGAGGAGTCTTCATTAACCGCAGGTCTGCTATGAAATTCTTATGCCTGGTCAATGCAATGCAAGATTTCAACTCTCAATCTTGACCTTGAGAAATATTTTTCAACAAAACAATAAGGTAAAACACAGTCATTTATAACTTTATAAAGCTGCTGACAAAAGCCTTACATTAATGTATTATACATACACTTCAAGGGCAGATGTAGAGCCAAATATGTCAGGCATCTTGCCCTTGAAGAGTGCAAATATGAAGTGGATTCATGGTCTTCTCCAACAAGGAAGTTATATGCAATGGTGGGAAAGTGTGACGATTGAGGGGGTGGCTAGGAGGGACTAAGGAAGGTCCCTGTGCCGTGCTTTTATGTGTGGACCATGCAGGGATTGTCCCACAGGTTGTCAGCCTATCAGACACCACATGACTTTGCAGCTGGTAGGGAGGTGATTTATAGGGGCCTGCTGAGAAATAGCTGTGCTTCTCCAAAACCAGCATTCACTAGGGGGTTGGAGGGCGGTGGCTCTTGGCCAGAGAGGCTGACAGGCTGAGTTAGCCAGCCTGGCGTTATCATTCTCCAGTCCAAGGGGGACCAGTGATTTATGGGCCCTCAGGTGATTGGACGCGAGATACAGCTATCTGACACGATCATATGATGTGTGTGCCTGCGGGAATGCTTTGCAGGGAATCGTGGGTTGGTTTTATGCAGGACTCTGACCACCCGCTACACAAACATGACACAAGCCAACATGGGCTGGGGGGGTCAGGTCAGCCGCTGCTATGACTAAACATCTTGACATGAGATGTGATAAGGAAAGGGAGTTCAATATGAAGTCATATCCATGGAGAAGATAAATAGAGATCCATATAGCTTATACAAGACCTCCTCTCGTTTACATTTATCCAGGTAACTCCAATGAGGCAAAAAGTTAGGTATTAACCCAAGCGGGGCTGCTTGTAGCAAGCTGTGCTCATTTAGCATGTAGGGAGAAGCATTAGCCACGGTCTGTTAACCTCCAGGAAGGCTGAGAGTCCCAGTGCTCAGGCTGACCTAACAATCACCTGAAAGTCACTGCGAAAGGACTTCACGGGCCGCCCTGCTGCCTCACACTGGGACCAAACCTGCCGCTAGAACTTAGGCTGCACTGGCGAGCGTGAAGCACGATCCCTGGCCAGATCCTCGGAGCACCTTAGCGGGACAGAAGCGGGATGTGTTCCTGACGCAGAAAATCAGCCGCGTCGCAGCCAAGAAGGAAAAGGCATTTCCTTGACTGACAGAGGCATGAATTCAGCACGGCTGCAAATGCTGAGAGATACAGCCCTACGGTGACCCCAAATCCTCAGGTCATATTTGTTCTGCAAATAAGTGCAGTACAAGAAGGGGCCAAAAGGCACTTTGGAAGGGACGCAGTCCACACTCTCACTGAAATCCAAGTGTGTGGAGTGCAGTCCTGTCTATGAGAGGAGCTGCTTTGTCTCACACTCTCCTGGTCAAACCTAAATATAACCCAAATCCCTCCCACACTTCCCTGACCAAGTCTGTCCGGCTCTAGTGAGCACGCCTCATCAGAAGTACCTCATGTCTGAAGGCCGCCGCATCTGTCTCAGCAGGTGCCTTTCCTCCCCTGACCTCCAGCACTCTAAAGCTGCACGCAGTTGGAACTTGGGTGAGCTTCACCTTCAACTTACAGATGACAAATAACAGAGGAGAAATCGCTCTCACCTGCTGTCTTTGAGAATGTACGCCCTGTGAACCAAGCCAAGGTAGCATGCCATCAGCCCCAAACATCACCATGACAGATAAGAGGCATGCAGTAGCTGGCCACTTCATTTAGTGAAAGAGATTAGATAAACTGCCATGAGGAATGAAGGGTATGCATGGCTGCCTAATTTGAGCTGTGCAACAGTGGCCTCTGCTGGCCACAGTATTTTTTGCGTATATTACATGCGTGAGCTTAACTGCAAGACAGTGAGCATAGATAAGCAACGGTCTACGACTAGTGTAGAAGACTGACATCATCAACACTTCGACCAAGGGCATGAGGGAAATCTTGGGCTATGAATCCCAAAACGTTCAACTAGGCAAGTTGTGGCAGTTGGTGGTGAATGGGACTGGATAATGTGACTGGGATGTAAGTGTTGGCCATGTCAATGTGGATTCAAATCCTCGATGACTTTGATGGCAGTGAACCCAGAGGACTGAAAAAAGAAACATAGAGTTACCAAAACAGAAAGCAAGGTCTCCTTGTCTCAGCCCCCTTTGAACATCGCATCCCTCTGAAGAGCCATTCCTGAGACATCTTCAGATTCTTCACCATGGTCTTTGGGATCAGAGACAAGAAAGATCTGCTCTGGACTAAGCAAAGGTACTGCTCCAACTCCTGGTGTGTGATGAATATTTATCATATTCTATAATGAGTCACACAACCTTGATCAAGGATATGAGATTCAAAATCAGTGATGCCAGACACACAAGGACCCCAAACGTAGGCACAGCCCCTGCCCAACCTGACAGATCAGAGAGTGTGTCATCACACACTGCATTCGCCATTGTGTACCATCACACACACCCACAGAAGACAACACACACTGTGTAGGAGAGCATGATTCTGCAGATATATCAGGTAATGAAGGCTGAAAAGACACAGCACTTTGAAATGTGTTGTCGTTCCTAGCAAACACCTCCATGGTGCACCATGAATAATAATACTTCATAAGGTACTGTTGCCCCAATACATGTCCTCTATATATAGACCAGCCGCTGACGTCTGCTCTAATTAGGGAAGGGAAAGTGTCGGAATGGATCAACACCGCGGCCCTTATCAGTGTAACAGGTGCTGCTCGGCTATCGGGTACCACAAAGGAGGGAAGTGGCCCCCATGTTTGGAGAAGGGCATGCTGGGGTGGGGTAGGGGTAGGCCACCTCCAAGAGCTACCATTTTGCCATGAGCTATGAAACCAGCACTATGCTAGCATCTTCCTAAGGTAGAAGACATCCACTGGCTCTCATGCCCGCCAGAGCGCAGACCTGCTGTGACGTCACTGAGGCGGGGGCGGCGAGTGGATCAGCAGGCTGTCTGTCTGCAGTCAGAAGATCACCAGTTCAAGTCCCAACCTCAACAGAACAGTTACATGTCCACGCACCCTTAAGCAAGGCCCTTAAGCCCCAGCTCCAGGGGTACTACACATGAGCTAGCCCTGCACTATCCCCCCCCCAAGCTACGGAGAGCAAGATGGGGCCAGAAAAAAAGCATTCCACTGTAACTGCAAATGGCAAATAAAGTATGTATGTTTGCTTTGTTTGGAACCTCAGAGTTACTTTGTTACACATTTCACAACCTGCTAACTTTGCAGGCCATGCTATCACATCCCACTCAGCATCCACCCAAACTCCCTTTCTCCTGACATTACACTCACATTTTTTTCACCTGCTCCTCCCTCAACAGAGAAACAGGGTCCTTTCCCAGAGCCCATAACTGCAGCCCTAAGTCCCAGTCTGGTCTCCCCAGGAGAAGTACACCCAGGTGTCACTTGCGGGGGGTGAGGACTTCGCAGATCATTAGGAATAGAGCAGGGGAGTGTCTGTCCGATGGCTTTAGCAGCTTCCCCTATTCCCAGCCATCTGAAATGGTTGGGCCTGCATACTAATCCAATTCAACATCACTCCAATTTAGGAACCAGTGGGAAACAGTCAATCCACAGCGCCAAGATGTACTGGGCAGTGGGGAAAGCTGGCCAGCACCAGAGGTCCATAAAAGTCTCAACTTTTCCTACCACATGAGTATTTTTTAAAAGAATAATGTTTTATTCTATAAAATATATGGGCTGTTGTACCAGCTTCCTGGACTGCTTCTCTTATTCAATGTTTCAGTACTGACTGTCTGGGATTCGTTTTTGGGATGGATTTGAAACTGACTCCTACATCCAGTAAATCCCTGTTAGGAGCACGGCTTTGCAAGCATTTTAATGACCAAAACAGACCTAGGGATCACCTCCGCCCCTTTCCAACACACAATCTGACTCTGTTTCAGCAAGGTAGCCTTCTCAACCGCAAAGGCTACTCCGCAAGGTTTGAAAATGATGACATTGTGCCCCCTAGTGACCAAATTTCAAGCAGCTTAGAATCTGAGAAGTACAGTGACTGGACAATAAAACTGAAACACAAGCACAAATAGTGTTTGAGTATTCACATCTATATTTGCAAAGACTGGTGTCCAGTCTTCACTGATTGCACAGTCCATCTGTAAGACCAGAGTGTGAAGTTTGAATTAGCTGAGCAGAGAATAGCACAGGCGTACATAAATTATTGCAATCCACACATTTGGGAGACATATCAGAGTTCAAAAGAGGACAAATTGTTGGTGCGCATCTCACTGGTGCATCTGTGACCAGGACAGCAAGTCTTTGTTCTGTATCGAGAGCCATGGTATCCAGGGTAATGTCAGTATTCCACTACGAAGGACGGACCACATCCAACAGGAGTAACTGTGGATGCAAGAGGAAGCTGTCAGAAAGGGAGGTCCGGGTACTACCCTGGATTGTACCCAAATAAACACATAACCACAGTTGAACTCACTGCAGAATTAAAATGCACACCTCAGTTCTCCAGCTTCTGCCAAAACTGTTCGTCAGATGCTCCACAGGGTCAATATTCATGGTTAAGATTCTATAACCAAACCTTTCGTCACTCGTGCCAATGCCAAACATCAGTTTCAATGGTGCCAGCAGTGTAAATCTTGGACTGTGGACAATGTGCAATGGGTATTGTTCTCCGATTAGTCCACCTCCTCTGTCTTTCCCACACCTTGGAGACTTAGTAGAGAATCCCCAAAGAGGTTTAGTTCCTGGACTATTGCATACCCAGAGTGTAGCATGGGGGTGCATCAGTGGCGATATGGGCTACGATATCATAACATTCCCTACTCCCACTACTCGATCTAGAAGGGCATGCCACAGCCAAAGACTACTGAACCATTCTGGACCCAATGGTTCAAACATTGTACCCTGAAGGTGGTGCCCTGTATCAAGATAATAATGCACCAATACACACAGCAAAATTGCTGACAGTAGTTTGATGAAAGTGAAGTTGAACATCTCCCACATTCTGCACAGTCACCAGACTTGAATATTAGTGAGCGACTTTGGGGTGTTTTGAAGGATCAAGTCAGGAAACGTTTTCCTCCACCAGTATGAAGCAGCAACCTGGCCACTGTTCTGCAAGAGGAATGGCTCACAATCCCTCTGGCGGCTGTGCAGGACTTCTACCTGTCATTCTCATAATGGACTGATGCTGTACTGGCCACAGAAGGAGGCCCAACACCATACTAATAAATGATAGTGGTCTAAAACCAGGAGTTTCTGATTAATTGTCCAACCCCTATATATGCTGGAAAATTATTCTGACCATTGGTTTGCTACAATTCATCAGTACGCCTTTATTTACATGTAGTACTGGGGTGCCCAACTCCAGTCCTGGGGGGCCGGAGCCCTGTGTAGCTTAGGTCTTTCCCTGTTCCACCATAAATGATTCAGCTCAAGAGCTGTGTGGTAATTAGCACAAAGAGTTGAATCAGGTGTGTTAAATTAGGGGGAACCCAAAAATATGCAGGGGTCTGGCCCCCCCAGACTGGAGTTGGTCACCTCTGATGTAGTACCTTTGGATTTAGGGTTATACAGAACCACGCAGAACTATCATTACAGTTAGAAACTCCAGAATACACCTGAGATTAATAAATTCTTAGTCTTAGTCTTAATTCTAAAATATACTAGACATGGCTGTAGACAGGCGAGAGGACGTCTCAGGCAATTGAGGACTCTACAAGCAGGCAGAAGCGGTTCCTGCTTCAGTCTCCACTCTGCATTAAATATAGAGCTGCTGCTATAGAAACCTCAAACAAAGGCACCGAGGTATAGATCTAGTGCAAGGCCAATGTCTGCCCAACCATCCATCCCAAAGCACAGCACTCGAAACAGAAAGGGCTCCACTCGCCACAGAAAAAAGGCACCACACAGACAACTGTGAACAGGAAGATGAGGAGACCACAGGAAACGGCTATACCTCAAAAACACAGAAGCCGATGATGACTCAAAGTCAGATGCAAAAAAGCAGTGAAAAATGGCAGACAAATATATAACTGTGCAGTGGTGTACTCACCCCCAACAGGCAGATGTTGCATTAATAATAAGCACGACATGCCTGTGAAGATCCTCATAAGCTGCATGGAGTCCTGGGTAGAGAGATCTGCTAAATGAGTCAGTAATTAACACTTGTAAATTACTTATGCGATACGCTTATTACATTAATCCCAATAAAAACAAGTAAATGTTACTCTACATATTAGCCACTAGAGGGCAGCACACGGTAATTCAGTCCAATGATCTTAAAATAAAACGTAGCGCTTTTGTTTGCAAAATAATTATGAACTCTTAGCATCTCGCAGTTTAAGCATGTATAGCAACGGTGTGTTACTGAAGGGGATTTATTAAAGTTATTAACAGCTTCATTTAAATACATTATTTAAAAGGCGACACACGCCTAAAGGTTTAAAATCATGACGACCAAGTCCTGAATACTTCTACTGAGCATATAGAATATTTTTAATATTGGCTAGAACAGAACTGCGCTAAAGATTGAACAAATGTTAAAATGTTCAAAACAATAGTATCATTATTTTCATGACAAAAGATGATACAGTAGGTAGATATTTTCAATATTCTCTCTAACTCCATGTTTTCTGTTAATCTCTGGTTTTACAAAATATTTTTTTAATTTACTGAATAGAGTAAACGTATGTATCTATGTAAAGATAAAATGTATGTATCTATGTATGCATGTATGGTGTTGGAGTAGCACTCCGCCGAGTCCGTTGATGAGAGGACATTCACGTTGGAGGAGTTGCAAGTTTATTTAGCAATCTGATTATAATCAGGGAGCGACTATCTGACATACATTCAGCATGTGCATCAAGAAGCTCGAAAGTACCTTATCTGCTCTGCTCTCTTATAGCCCATTTGGGCTTCTCCCCCCTCTCTTGGTATTGTTCCAGCTACGTGACAGCGACACATTTTAACTTTGCTCTAATTTAGCTGTTAGCGAGTGTTCTTTCCCCCCTCTCTCGGATGGCACCCTGCCCGCACATCTCCTTTTCTCTTGAGCTAAAGATATTCGAGGTCCGTCTATATTTTTGGCCAATTTTCCCCTATCTGGCTGGGTCAAGTCGCCCTGGCCTGTCAGGGTGCCAGCCAAGTCTCGTTTTGATCAGTTTCAGTTCTCGTAAGCTTTCTTCCCGAATTGTGAGTTATTTGTAGCCTGGTACGCCTTGTACATGGTCTTAAAATTGTTGGTGAAATCCTTATAAATTTTGGTTCCCATAATTTGTAGGTCGATAATAAAGAGTTCCAATACGGAAGGCTATATACAGTACATTTTATACATGAATACACCTTGTTGATGTACATCTATATTGTACTACACCGTACGCTTAAGGTAAATGTTATCTGAAGCCCTCATCATGGTTCATGTTTGCCCTTCCTGAAAATATCTGAAACTGCAGTGGGGTTTTATATAAAAGGCGCGTTTAAAGAGAGCAGCATGGGGTGGGGATAATGACCCAGGTTTGGTAACAGTGTTTTATAGTGCTTAAACCTGCGCAGAAGGGCAAGATCCTGCACTACAGCAGTTCATGCGAAAGGGCAATTTGGCTTGAAAGGCCATTTACCAGGTGTTAAGCACTCTGCCGAAAATCAATGACACTCAAAACCCGAAAGGCATAACAGACCTCCGTTGCAGCGCTAGACCAGACTACCAAGTGCGGTGAACGAGGCCGCTCGACCGCGCACCGGGAATGGGCGCCGCGCTTCCCAGCATTGTCAATGTCGACACACCTGGGGAAGGGGTGCCGGCGCCTCTTGTGGTTCTTGTGCTCTTTGTGTGACAGCAGGGTCACCGCGACTCTTCCAGCACAGTGTCCATTGACCATAACCCTCTCTCAGGAAAGCCACCGGGATCTCGGGAGTTCTATATGTCCACCGGACACAACGGGGTCATAAATCTCATTCGTCACTGAAAGTGAAAATCAATCCGTTAATTTGTACGAGCATCGCGCTGCGCCCCTAAAGTCAGAAACTACGGTTTCGCTGAACAACATAAGGTCGAAAATCGCATTCAGATCATAATGATCTTTTTTTTAACAACTACGTAAAATAATACACGGAGTACAATTTGGGGCTGTTTACTGGTCACGAGTAAGAAACTGATGACCCTCGACAGCAACTCATATAATTGCAACTTGCAGCACAAGTTCCCGGGACAAAACACGGGTTGAGTGCTTCTCAATATGAATCGACTGTAAACTAAATAAAAATGACATAATTTCGCTTTAGATTTATGTAGCTTTGAGCTGGGGTCACTAAGGGTAAATGCACACTTCTGATCAAACATCTTTCTTATAAGAAGTGACACAGGACAGTAGGAATTCTCTGTAAACTATTAAATTAAAACTTGGGATGGGTCGGTATCGTATGATGTTTAATTAAATCAAGCTTTTTTGGAAACGCTCTTTCCATGTCGTTGAATTTTTAATCAGCTCATCGCGCGTGTTTCTATATTGCACTACACTTGTTGTGTCCACGGCTCCAGTCTTCCTCTCTCACTGTTCTTCTCGCTCCCAGCTCTCTCACTTCGGCACCAGCGGGATCCGTGTCGGTGCCGAATTACTGTTTCAATGTGATGCGAGAAGAAACGGAGACAAGCTGCCGCTCCTCATTTCTGTCTTCCTAGTTTTCCTTTATTGCCGAAAAGGGGATGCACACTATTATTATACGAAAGACGGATTAATAAACCACTGATAGCATTGCAGGCTCATTCCAAAGCCGCTCATCGAGCTCTTTTTTGGGATACATGTGCGTTAAAAACTTTAGAGTTGAATTTGCTGAGTGAAGCTACGAAGAAACACCGAGGTGAGTTAATGATGCGAGACTGTAAAAAGACATCTACCACAAATGTTTTTTTTTCTGCACAGAAATAATATTAAGAGTTACTTTATTTTTTATGCTATATCGACAGGTAGATTTATCTTTGGAATGCGTAAGTTACAAATGGTTCGCTTTATTTTATATATTGGTTTAAGTGCGTTGAAGTCCTGTAAGTAGATAGCATTATACAGATAATTACGTAATGAGTGTTGTCTTCAGTGTTGCTCGATATACTTGCGTTTCCCTTAATGAGATCTAC
>JABFEB020000060.1:11827883-11839523 GCA_019775895.2 Stomatorhinus ivindoensis
GAACAGTCATTGGTCCGGGAGAGGGGGCTACTAAAGAACAGTCATTGGTCCGGGAGAGGGGGCTACTAAAGAACAGTCATTGGTCCGGGAGAGGGGGCTACTAAAGAACAGTGCCCGGCTGCTCCTCTTGAACGACCCCCAGTCACAAGCTTTTAGCATGTCAGTGTGCGATAATCACAGAAAATTAGAAGTGACTGGCGAAATGCCGTGGATGGGATCATCAACAAAGCTTCTGACGGCATACACTTTTGGCAGGGATGCTGATCACAGGCCTGATCAATCTTGTGTCAATCTGGAAGACTCGGCAGATTGAAACCCAAGCCTTTAATGCAAGGGGCAGCTGCTATCTCACCCTAATTTTAGATTCCGGCTTCAGAAAATAGTGTGAATTTACTCCATAGGTTGAAATCAAGAGAGGTAATGACAGACAGAAAGGTTTTACCATTCCCTCTGCCTTGGAGCAAGATCCTTCTTACTGCCATATTCAGCCGAAACACTCGTAGTGTTGGCATCTCCAAGCATGGATGGCTGAGAACAGTCTTACAAGACCCACAATGCATTTTATTAGATTAAGAGTAAAATTATGGTGTGCTTTATGGATCCCAAAGCGAATACCGTAGTGCACAGACGAACGTACACATACAAATGAACCTACATATAGCACCAAACAGGTACAAAGACAGGACACACAGTGTAAACAAAGTAAACAGAGTGCAAACAAATGTAAAGTGTACACAGTACATGAAAATATAACTTGAAAAAACAGAATAATACATTTCTTTCCACTATCAACACTGGCATACATTATGCTTGACTTTCCTACATTGTGTGAAGCACTGACTTCGTACTACTAAAGGTTATTTGGCACTAAAACCAAAATGCTAATGTATTCCCCTCCAGCCAGGCAGATGAAAACAGATAAGGCTTTATCACAATGTGTCTCCTTTTCCCCCAGTTAGGAGCAATTTATCTGTATCTATAATAATAATAATAATAATAATCATAACAGTTTGGTCTGTCTTTTGTTTCAAACATTGGAATTTTTTTTTAATCACATTTAAACAAGACATTTTACTGACCTAGTTAGAATCAAGGATCAGGGATTTGTGTTGGTCATTGTGCAAGTGGGTTGCAACGAAATTAAGTGGTATTCAGGTGCTCCTTGACTTATGATGGGTTTATGTTCCAATTAACCCATCCTAAGTGGAAAATATCTGAAGCTGAATATGAATGATGATATGATGAAGTAAATAAATACTGAATGAGCAAATTAATAATTACTGTGACTAAGTGCCAGTCATTGAAATGTAAATAAATTAATACAAGTTTATTTGGTTATCACTAGCCTAGAAACAGATCAAAAGTCAAAATTTGCTCACTGCAACTTGCCATTGCAAAAAGTTGAAATATCCTAAGTCAAACGATCATGTACGGAGCATGTACTTTACTCAGTAATGTTTTTGTGCATGTCCGTGCAGGGCTGCGCAGCACCTACTCCTGCGGCGTATGCAAGGTGACGCTAAATTCCATTGAGCAGTACCACGCGCATCTCCAGGGCTCCAAGCACCAGAACAAGTGAGTGATGCTGCTAGCTACTCAACTGTGCTGTTTAATTTGCAATTACAAGTCAGCCATGTTTCTCCATGAATGAGCAGATGCATGTGTGATCAGCCCGGCAGGTGGCCGGCGGGGGAAGAGGGAGGGCGGGGGAGTGGTTCACAGCGGGCTTTCATCTGGACGTTACGTGCAATCTGACTGGAGAATCGTTACATCTTCCATTTTGAAATTTGAAATAATCACTGTGGTATGCAGTTGATATAGAACTTGTCATCACTGAGATTAAGTTTACAGATGAAATGCAATTCGCATCTTTTTACCTCACATGGGCATAATTTCTATTTATGTTATGTTAAAGTTAAACGGTTTGTTTCAAACTAAACTTCATTGTATACTAATATGCAATGACAATAAAAGGATTGTGCCACGCAGTGAACCAAGGACAGGGTAGCCCAGGGCACTAACTATGTTAACTACATTGCCATCTGGGTTACTGTTTAAGGTGGCCTTACATTTCAAATGAAATAGACAGAATCAGTGTCGTTTTCCCAATACCACATGGTATGACGTTTTGGTGCAGCGTTTTGTAGGGCACCTGAGGCTTTTTCATTTGTTCTGATCCCACCCGCCGCCCACGATTGGCTGACATAATTTGATGCTGCGAGGTTGGTCAGCAGAATTAATTATGCAGTTACCGGCATGATTTCCCCGCACCGCATGTATCTTTAAATAGTGTAAATGAAAATAGGTATTTGTGTATTTATGCTAATGGTAAATGTCATAACCGTGTAATGTTTTCTGTGGAATGTGTTTCATTAGCATATAACTGTGGGTGCCGTAAAAATCGTTGGACTCACTATCTGTGCCGCAGCTAGTATCAGACAAATAATGTCTGTTAATAAAGAGAACAGCTTCCATTTTTGAAGAGCCATCATCTCCATTATTAAAATGACTCATGCACTCACCACGGTATGTTTATTTGTGCTCTGTATGCGGGTTTGCTGCATCGAAAACATTCTGTGCCCTCTATGGTTGGGCAGTAACATAGGGGATGAGGTCGTTTCTGGTAGGTGTGTTTGTGCTGATGTGTTGGATTTCAGTTTGTCCGGGTGTTGTTTGAAATGGATGGCCACGCTTGACTTACAGTACTGCAGTTTGTGGTACACTAGAGCTATGCACTCTAGATATGTCGGAATTATTATCCAGATAGCCACCTTATTGTACTGCAAGAAGCAGTTCCTTTTCCCCTCTATTCTTTAAAAGTTGTCGGTGACATACTGCCAAATGCAGATACCGTCACTACATGCTATGATTGACAGGACCTGGGACCTCATTCACTCACCTTACACTGTACACAGCTAATGCAGCACAAACTGCCCTAACCATGCTCAGAACTACACTGCTTAATTTCTCAAGCTTTAATGAGTTGACCCTGGCATCTTTGCATGGAGAGGGGACAGAGGTCACATGCTCATATCTAGGGACACATTCCAAACGTGATGTTCAAATGCCCGGAAGTTTCCAAAGCTCCCCACAAATCCCTGAAATCCCAGAAGCATCTGGCCCGACCACAGCTGTATAATTGTGTGAAACGCGTGATGTTTCACGGGATTAACGGCTCCTCTATAAATACATCCTTAACAAGGACACGCTGCTGCGTTGTTGGTAGAAAATTTCTCTTTCCCGAGTTGCTCGGCAACATGCCGTCTTGGCTGGAGTGATCTCACATGCGGTCACATGTGCAACTCTGACGTGCACGCAGCCTCTGCGTCTCTCTGACGACTGCAAACCGTAGAACCAGTCGTCAGTAAAGCCAAAGCTCTGCGGAGCTGCACCGAGGAACAGAGTTTTCTGTATGATTGATGACACTGGGGTAAGATTGACGGATCAGGCTCAGATGTCCTTGTGACTGACAGCGCCATGTAAATTGCTTTAATGCATTTATTATCAACTTTCCTGTTAATGCACCCCGCTTGAATGCCACTGCAACGCTGTGTGCTGTGTAGAACTGTACTCCTTACACTGGGCTGGCGACCTTTCTCCTACAAGCGCCTGACATGCGGTTTTTGGGCAGGCGAGTACAGATGAGTTTCGCAGGCAAACGGTGAGCTACAAGACACCCAGTGGGCCGGGGGCTGGGTGGACAGCATCCCTCACACACCCAATCAGCCGGAGGGTAGTATCCTTCACATACCCAATCCACCGCAGTGTAGCATCCCTCACACAGCCAATTAGACGGCACCTTGTTCTCCTCCCCAGTGCCTTTTAATCCTTCTGCTGTGCACCACCTGCTGCTTTCCGGACCCAATAATCCAAGTGTGCAGCCTGATGGCTCAGAAGCCTGGCCCAGCTGCCCCTGCCCACCGTCTGCGCCCGGCCACTGCTGGGAGTCACGCCTGCTTGGTCAGCTCAGCCATCCATGTCTGTACGCTTGTCATCCTCGATCACCCATCTCTTCGTGATTCACCTGGAATGCAGACCCTGCCGCAGCTGCCAAGGTGACTTGCCAGGGTCTTACACAGAAAAAGCCTCCCCCTGCCTGCGGTGATCTCTGCACACGTGGGGTCAGAGACCTTCTCGTCGCCGGTTAGCACACCAACGTCACGAGTAACCTCACCAGTCAGATCAGAACGCGGCGAAGCCACCAGCGTCATACTAAGTGGAGATTTCAGAACGGAAGCTGCTCATGGGATACGCGTGTCGGGGGTCACGGCCTGCAGTTATGCTAGCCTGAGACTGCCAAGGTCCTGCTGGTGACACTCTGCCGCTGCTGGTGACACTGACAGATGGCATACTGGGCCACGTTCAATAAAGGTTAGAAACACGTTTTTTTCCAAAAATCACTTTCATAAATCTAGTAGAAGAAACATTAAAATGAACATCTTTCAGCACACTTCTGCCCTTTGGATTTCTACGCTAGATTGGCCGGCCAAGATTTTGCCTGCCTGAGCCTCAGATCCACATCCTCCCGTAGCTGTTGCAGAGGCGTCTTCTGCTATAGGCCGGCTCCAATGCTGCCTCGCTCTGTGTAAACAGTGCCTCCTCTAGAGACGGAGACGGCTCCATCCGGAGGAGATGCCAAGAGGGGCACGAGACACACAAAGCCGCCCATTAAAATTTACGTCCCCGTCAAGTTGATGGAGTCCCGGGGCCAACACTCGCAGCCTTCGCAGTCTCCCCGGGTCGGGTGCCCAGCGGCAGATGTCTGAATTTTATGTTCCTCATTCTTTCTTAAAATGTCCTGCATCGTTCGATCGTCCCTGGCCCCAACTTCAGAGCGCCGCACTGCATTGTGGGAGCCAGAGTGCTGCCAAGGTGACCTGGCCAGGATAATCTCTCCTGTGTGAGGCCACAGTCTTCCTCTGCAGTTTATCTACTCAGTTTCAGAACACACACAACACGTTACCATGTCTCCCCCAGGAATACAGCTTCTAAGGCTTAGATAGATATATTTATAATACAGTTAATTATGCACCACAGGCTCAAACCAAGGGCAAAACTCCACTGAGTGTTAAATTCATGGGAGAGACTGAGCATCTCACCAGGTTTCAGGGAAGGACGTCATCTTCAGCACAGGCCTGTTAATCCTGGCCGTTTGAGAGGCCTTTCGCCACATTACAGTAAATGTGTCACAGGTCATGTGATGAGCTATACATGCACATTGGGGCTGTGAAGACACACATGGACACAAACACACACACATACAGATATGCCCAAGCAGACGTGTCTGTATTTCTATATTTATGGTTGCTTGGGTGGTTATCTACTTTTTCCACACTGTCATGCTGTCCATATATTACCAGTGTTTCCCCACGCAGTCCTTGGGGAACCCCCAGACAGTCCATGTTTTTGCTCTCTCCCAGCCCCCAGCCAATCAGGAACACCAAATACCTGGTACAGGCGCTAAGAGCTGAGAGGAAGCAAAAACATGGACTGTCTGGCGTTCCGCGAGGACTGGGTTGGGAAACATTGAATTATACCATATATGTTATTTTGACAGTATTTTGTAATTTTCAAATCTTGCTGATAAATTTACTGGGGTGGTGGTTAATTTTGTTACAAAGCTTTGAAAATACCAGAGTATGCCCAAAATACCACAACAGACTGTAATTCCACCAAAGCCTAATTTATGCACACTTCCTCTTATTCCAAAATTAACATAATTAATAAACTGTGACCAAAACTCTGAAGCACGTAAGAATTTTTGCACCTCGTACGCTGCAGGTTTGATTTCTGGGCCAGCAGTGTCTGCATGTCTGGTCTGTTCTGTGTGGGGTGTAACGCTTCAGGCCTGCGCACCTCCGCTTGTCTCGGACCCAAGGGGTCAAACGGATGCTGCCCAGAGCAGCGTGAATGACTAGTTCTGTGTTTTGTTTCAGCTTGAAACAGCTCCAGCACTGAGGGACACCGTCCTGGAAGACGGGGAACTGCTTGAAGCAGGACAGGGAAACTTAAATCTATAAGGTTTTGCTGGAACAGCTATCCGGCCATCTTGGATATTGAGGAGCCGCTGGAGTTCATCTTAACCCCCAACTTCACTCACTGACAGCCAACTTTATTGTTATAAATGCATATATAAGAAACAAGAATTATTCTAAAACAGAAACAACTATCTCTACCTTTTTGTGGTCTTTTTGAAACACTTTTTTTGTATGTGGATAAACATGATCAGGTTCTGTGATGCAAAAATGTAGACATGTTTTGGCTCTGGAGAGGAAGCAGCAAAGTGGATGCATTTGGAACCCTACAGCATGCTGCCGCACAGGTCATGTGACCGACGTAAGGAGCTGTGAGCGGCCCCTGGTGCAGGGACAGGGCTGGCTTTGGCTCCAGTCCATGGGAACCTCATTGGGACCCTCAAGTCAACAAAGACCAAACAGAGGACCAGCTAGTACCTGACTGCACAGAGCACACACCACAGGGTGACCTCGTTCTGTCGGAGAATTTGCTGTTACTATTAAAAGAACAGCAGAGGACCTTGAACGCGATCTTGTGCCACAAAACAAACATTCCCTTCTCTTGACTATTTCTTGTAACAAAAATGTGATGCAGTTGATTGGGAGATTATGCTATTTAGCTATTGTGTACAAACACTGGAATAGTGACAGTCCTATAGAAAAGTCTATGATTCTATATTTTTATGTGAATTTCACACAGTTCAAAAGCAAAATGCTCCATTATCACATTATGAAAATCGCTATCTAAACATTTTCTTTGATGTTGCTTATAGAATGGGTCATAAAAGCTCAGTGGATCATTAACCACACCTTTGACCCTTGGAGCTCAGAAGCACACGCTACTGGATGATGCTTGGCTCTGTTTGATATTACCAGGTTTTTTATAGTGCAGATGCATTGCATTCAGAAACACAGATTATACTAACAGATTATATTAACAGCCATTAAAGCAACTAGACTTAAAATCCATCACTAAGCATTGATGTGATTGAGCATTTTACCATATATGCCATTATGAAATAAACTAAAGTTATGTATGTTATAGCCTAAAACTGTATTAAATTGCTTTGTTTCAAAATTAGCATCTATGAACTGACTATTAAATAAAGGGCTATAATTTAAGAAGGAAGGTCCCCAGGCAATCTGTCTGGTGTTCGGACTTTATCCTGTATCTTGTTGTCTTGTTCTTCACCCTTTCTTTGTTTTTGGTTGGTGCTGTGAGGTTGAGTCACGTGCATTTGAACTCGCTCAGACACCAGCCTTTGTGATTGAAGCCCCCCCCCCCCCCCCACACACACACACACACGCACAGACTGTATACACCAGTTTACGTGGTGCTGCATCTCTCCTCTCCGCTCCTCTCCGCTCCCCATCCATGTATCCGTGTGTGGAGTGGGCAGGTTGTGGGAGGCGTCCAGGCCCCCCTCTGACGTACCACACCCACAGCTAGGATGGACGTGCTTAGCAGAAGCTCCAGAGGGCAGAAGCATAAAGGAGGCGTCACATTTTAACTGCATTCATCATGCTGATTCTCACAACTTCAAGAAGTGAGACCCTCACTGTCTTCCCTCACCACACACACATCATCCATCATATCACACAAAAATGCGCATACAACTGTCTGTAGAATAAAATATTATTATCAAATATGTACCCTTGGACAAATAAGAAAATTGAATTTACATCATTTAGCAGCCATTTTTGTCCAATAGCACATTGAGTTGACTAGACGTAAGTACAACTCGGCCGATCTTCCAATGAATGCCCAGAAATACATGCAAAAACAGGCAGTCTCCAGGTTATGAACGAGATCTACTGTCTGTCTTTAAACTGAATTGGTAGATAAGTCGGAATATAGTGCTTAATAATAATAGTAACTACTTTGGGTACTGCACTGTACCATGAGCTGCACAGTGCTTTCATGAGCATCACAAAGCAGTGCATATGTTCCTTATTATGAACCATTATATTTAACCAAAAAATTTAATGCAACAAGCTTTATGGCGGTCCATTCATGTGTGTGAGTTCTTTGTAAATCAGACGTTCTTAATCCGGGGCTGCATCTTCCAATAAAGCAAGAATCTAATGATACTATTCAATGTCTAGAAGTGTAGCATTATGAACATTTAGGGAATGTAAAGAGGCATCAGGTTAGAAGAGAATTTCCTGGAACACAGTAATCTTGAGCCGTTTCTCAAAGGTACAGAGGGAGTTTGGTGATCGGCCGTGATTGAGCTGTTCATTCCATCACCCTCAGTGATGTATGTCCAGACTGACATTGCTGGAATGTACTGTCCGGACACTCAGTAATGTGAAAGATACAATGTGCAGGAATCCAAAGATATGGAGACACAGGGCATTATACTGGTATCCTCACAAACAGAATCAGAGTTGGCAAGCAAGGTCGGAGTCGGGGTCACAGAGCAGGTGGGTTCGGTAGCCTGGTGGTCAGTCCTACAGGCACGGCATGAGACAGGAGGAAGACAAACCGGGAAGGTTCGGGGCTGGACAAGAGACAGAGGAAGCACACTCTGTAAGTTGCATTAGGATCAACAATACCTTCACTGAATGTGAGGTTCGTGTGGGGTTTTAAAGGGGTGGAGCAGGTGATTCCGCTCGCCACTGATGACCCGGCATTCTCACGAGGACGGGGCATGACAGGTGATATGTATGTCTCAAACTCAAATTTTGTCTTCACAGATTCTGAAAAATGTATCCTGACATAATCTCATATCGCTGACATCAAACGCCCAGCGTCTTCCTCTAATGGATGAAAATATATTAAACTCGTGCTTCAAAATCTGTCAAGTATGAGCGCTCGGTGGCTTGGCTGAAGCAGCTGTGATTTGTGAAGGGTGGCCACATTTACCTGCTATCCTGAGAGCGACAGCCCCATCCTGGGTGTCTGTAGCGTTTTCTTTAGGTTCAAAGGAAGTTTTAATGTGTTTTTGAGCTCTGTGAAAAACCATAACATTTTTGTTTAAAAATAAAAAAACCCTCCAGCTGCCCTTTTGGGTTAATTTGGGGATGGTCATGCAGACCTGGCCCAGGCTACAATTTCATTCGAATTAAACTGTAAAGAGGCTAGAAAATATTCTGTCTGAAGATGGACCAAGTGTTCAGGTATGGCCAGAAGCTGCCTGTGTCTGGTACAACTGCCCAGGGAAGCAGGTTCCTCTGGTTCTGGTGGGCCAGTATGGTCACTGTTGAGATGTTCACACTATCCCACACATTCCCATTACAGAACCAGGGCCATTGGGGGGGGTGGCATGCTAGACGCTGCCACCATAGGGTGTGCAAAAATAGTGCAAGAGCATCCATCCAAACTGCGTACTTTCTGAAAATGAAAAAAAACATCACTTGGAAAATGAAAACCACTCCCAAATTCTTGGCTCGAAATGAAACGCTTTTCTTACTATTAATCTTTTAAAGTCTCCAAACTGTGAAAGTGGAAAAGCTGGGATTATGTCAAAAGAAGCACCGCTCTTTGTTTTTCTCAAAGGAGTCTTCAGAACACAATGCGATGTACAATGCAACACACAATGACAGTAAATGCAGATGTATATGAGCCCTATCAGACTCACCGCTGTCAGTGTATAATCTACAAGCGCCTGAACGGTTTTTACCAAAAAAATATCCCTTCAGATCCACTGGGGTGTTTTAGCCCTAGTCCTCCATGATTCAATAGTATTGTCCAAAGTCTGAAATAGAACAGCACAGCTGCAAATGTTCACATGAGCATTTAAAAATAGAAGCAGCTTAAAAAAACAGTCTGTTCTAAAGAAGCGTTTTGATTGCAGAAGCCACTACTTTACTCTCATCACTGCGGTTTCTCCCCACTCACATGCATTCGCTTCCCATTCCACTGAGTTGATGTACCTTGCAGGTGATCACATTCGTTTAATACTATGAAATCGATTTCAAGTCATTTTATTTTTCTGCGTTTTTGTACGACGCAACATCCACAACAGCAAAACCACTATAATGAGCTTCTAAAGGTAAACAGTCCAGGTTAGACCAATGTAAGACTCCTGCATTTTCTGGACCACCAGCATCTCAGGCAACATTTCACCCTCATTTAGCAGAAATCATAGCTGTATGTGCCTCCCTCGGCATTTCTGCTCCCCTAATCCGTAACCCATACAGGTTCCAGCAGGAGACGAATAAGCAATAGTATGAAGCATAATGGACACTTAAAGGGCATCTCATTTTCCTCACAGAGATAGCGCTGCCTCCGTGCAGATATAGTTATACCTATTTACTGTATGTATAGTTATGTCAGTGGATGATGAGCTGATTTGGAGTTTTCTACAAAGGTCTGCAATGCAGACCTTGATTTCTCAGACAGACGGCATTCATTTGAAGCACAAATGAACCCCCCAAAAACTCTTTCTTGTGGGAGCTTTACTTACACAAAAATGTCATGAGGGCAGAACAAAAAATTATAGACTAGATGAGGCAGGACAGAGACATATGGTATAGTGGCTCGGACACACCTCCTCTACAATTTGATTGGATATCTCTCAGAACCAATCATTTTTCTTTCTGCCCTCAGAAGTAAAACTCCCATGAGCATCTTGCACACACAAGTGATGAAAGAGGACAGAAAGTGAGACTCGGTGGTGTACTATACAGTTTTCCTGTTATACTTTTTACCTTTAGTCTGTTTAATTTAGGATGTTAAGCACAGCTTTGGATTCCATCCTCCCACATTGAATTCAGTGTTGATGTTGATCAAACACATAATGTTTGCAGTACATGTCTAACAGCCTGAATTTCAGTAACTGATGAAACTAGGCTTATTATTTGTTGAAGGTCAAGCCACATCATGTTTGTTCTTTTGAAACTTTGTATGTATGTTTGAGGACACGGCTTTACAACCATAATGCAATTATCAAGAGTTTACATCGCCCATGGTAACAGTTGCTACAGACCCCTTTTTTAGAGGCAGGCAGCAAATATAATAAAACAGCTGAATTAACAGTCATTCTCTGCATTTCCTCCAGTCTTTCTAAACATATTTCAATAAAACAGCCACAGGCTTGTAATTGTGACGCACACAGTTAATGTGCATGTATATGATTACCAAACAATTTTAAGTAACAGTTATGAAAGCACATGGCTAGCAGGAGCATCCCACGAGATGAGAGGAGGTCCACTGTGTCCTGTGAACAAACGCCAGCTCATGCTTCCCTCATGTCTTTCGCTAAAACATCCGACCGCACCCGCTGGCCCTCTGGTAACAGGTGTGGGGCAGGAACGCCAAGGGAATCACCCGAAGAATTCATCAATGGCTGAAGCACCAAACCCAAAAGGGAAAAGAGAGCAACACTGAAGTATCTCCATAGTCTCATTGCGAAACCTGCTCGGTGTTGGCTTCACTGATGCTCTAATGAAACATCTCACACTTTCTGTCCATCTGTGTCACAGCCGCATCTAGCAGACCATCCATTCAGCCACACCCACATTCAGAGAGTAAAACAGGAAGATAACGCCCTGCCCCATAATCCTGTGCAGTGTAAGAGAAAAACTGACTAGAGGAACATATTTGTAAACAGCTTTGGAACGTATAGGGGGGGGGGGGGGGGGGGGGGGGGGGGGGGGGGGGGGGGGGGGGGGGGGGGGG
>JABFEB020000060.1:11866062-11885747 GCA_019775895.2 Stomatorhinus ivindoensis
TTTTTTTTACCTATGGTATCGATTTAGTATCGATACCAAGGTATTAGATCCTAGTATCGTACCGAAGTCAAAACTGTGGTATCGAGCCATCCCTAGTTGTTAGCTGCTGTTACAAACACTAATAACACTCAAAAAACCGTAATGTTCAAAACAGAGTGGCTGTTCCGTCTTGAAACCGTAAAGATCGAAATTTTTAAACGTAGTATGCATTTTATAAAATGTTGAATAAATAGAAGTCGTTTATTGGTGATTTCATGATTCCGCTTTTTAACAACTGTACACAGTTATTTTCTATACAAATCAATTCAGGTGAAACAAAAAATGTACGTGTTCACTCTTTCAGACTGAAGCACAAGAAATCCTATGGCAAGTATATATTCCATTCTGAACTTAAAATTTGCTGCACCAAAAAGGTTATGGCAGTTTGCAAACCCTACAGGCTATTTACAAGGTAATAAAACTTACATACATGTAAATGTGTGTACAGAACAGAGAACAGAAAATCTCACTCCATGCAGCTGACCAAAGTTGCCAACCTTGCATTTTTTTTAAAATAAGAAGTAAAATGTAGTAAAATGTTTTCGACTGAAGCAGCTTATCATTTCTGTGCCTTGTTACTCGGACAAATACAAAACGAATAATTAAACATTATATGCATCTCTTTTGTATGTTTTCTAAATAAGACCGCATGCCCATACCCAACTGTAATAGCGATTAAAGCGATATATTATTTTAGTATTTATGTTAAAGCAAGACTTTTATCTTATTACTGCTGTGGGATTTATCTTTGGAAATTTAATAAGCACAAAAACATATGACATAAACACGACTGTATTGTGGGATTTATGGCCTTTTTTGAGGTCACCGACTCCACTGCTGTGAGAATATCTGACTGTCTCGTTGTTTTGATGAGTTAGCGGTATACTAATGCTATTGCCTATTAACAAAAACCAAAGGTATGATACCCTGCAGTATATTGCAGCTGGTCTTTAAAAGGAGCTCGCTGGTTCTATTGATGATAGGACCTTTCTGAAACAATCTCGGACTATGAAATAGGAAGGCAATTCATTTACAGCTCAGTAGCGCAATCAATACTTTTCCGCTCCGTGAATGTAACATTTTCCTTGGGTTTCACGTGTTTGCTGTTTGTGGGCCTATACGCCTTCTTGGACCACTTCTGATTGGTGAGAATGCATGTCACACAGGGAGCACGGCATGAATTTGTAAAACTATTCTCACAGCAGTTTTAAACCCTGAGTCCAACGTACTGTATAATGTATATCCTAAATCGCGATTTTTGCGACTTGCTAATTGCGTTGATTCAAATCGCGATTTTGATTTGAAATCGATAAATCGTGCAGCCCTAGTTTATGCCCCATCCTGTATTGTTCCCTGCCTTGGTCTCTTAACCCCTGGGATTGGCTCTGCACCCCCTACGAGCCTGAATAAGACAGGTGATTATGCTGCCACATCAACTAGGTTTGGTCCTGCTGATAATACATTGGCATTACACATGCATAGGAAACTTGTGAATTTTTATATTATTCTATTGACGAGGAACGTTTGTGTATAGTATTGTTATCAGGAACATTAGAAGGGCATGGATACCTTGCCAGATTCAGGGGGCACATCACAGTAAGGAGCCCCAAAATGTACCATCTGTGCTCAGTAAAATCTACAGTGGCAGAACCTCCCCTTCCCCATTCATTAAAGGCCACAGGAGACATTGTCATGGGCGCAAAAATCCCAGCTACAACCCTGATTGCTATATTCTAATGAGAGGATTACTGTACATTCCTATACTATAAATTCTTATACAGTAGTCGTATGTGTAGCCGTTTCTTTTACACTAGATGGCACCATTCAGCATATTCCACCAGGATGTTTCTAAGTTGACAATCACTGCTTCTAGTGCAGAGGTCTCAAACTACTAGCTCGTAAAACGATTTTTAAGTTTTTATTTGCATTTTTTTAGCATACTGTTTTAATAAAAGTGCTCATGACATGTCACACATGGCTTTTTCTTAAAATCTTAAGTGTGTGTGTGTGTATTTATACGCCGCACTGATCCGCCTGTCGATCTCCCGTTCCAAGACCCCGAGATACTTAAACTCCTCCACTTGGGGGAGGACCCCTTTCCGACCCAGAGAGAGCATCCTACCCTTTTCCGGCTGAGGACCATGGTCTCGGATTTGCAATTGCTGATTCTCATCCCAGCCGCTTCACACTCGGCTGCAAACTGTCCCAGTGAGAGCCTAAGGTCACGGTCCGATGAAGCCAACAGAACCACATCATCTGCAAAAACCAGAAACCTAATCCTGAGGTCACCAAACCAGTCACCCTCAACGCCCTGTCTGTGTGCGTAGAGTGGAAGAGGGTTCAACCCCCCTCAAGGAGACTGGTTCCAGAGCCCAAGCCGTGCATCGACTATATCTAGTCGGAATTTCACAACCTCGTGCACCAGCTCAGGCTCCTTCCCCGTCAGAGAGGTGACATTCCATGTCCCTAGAGCTAGCTTCTGCAGCTGAGGATCGGACCACCAAGGTCCCCGCCTTTGGTCACTGCCCAACACGCACTGAACCCGACTCTATGGCCCCTTCTACAGGTGGTGAGCCCATTGGAGTGATATTATATATAAAAACATGGAGACATGGTGTTTGGTCCCTATTGCCCAGCCCTGTCTGCGCCCACCCCTTCTGCTCCCCCAGGCCCACCCCTTCTGCTCCCCCAGGCCCACCCCTTCTGCTCCCCCAGGCCCATCCATCAGTTTTGTTTTGGCCCCAGCACTGCCATTTACTTTGAGTTATAAATGACTGTCGTAGATCTCCTGTTGGGTACTGAAATATCAGGGCCCATGAAGCTATGTCAGATCAAAATCAGGCAGACATATCTCAAATGTCTTTTCCATTTCCCAAACATGGCTCCTCAGTTCCATGAAATTTCAAGACATCCAGTCATTGATGAAAACTATTACATATAGTGACATCATTTCAAAGGTGTGTTTTGGTCTATTTGAAAGGGAGATTATAATTATACATGGCAGTCTAATCTCCAGAAATTTTAATAAGTTGATAATTGATTATTTTCTCAACAATGTAATAGCTTATTCTATTCTATTCTTTGTAGTACGATGTAAGAAGTTTTATCTTTTATCTGGATATTTATTTTGTAGCTGGTCATTGTCCCCTTTGTCTGTTTTGCCACCCATTTACAATGTAACTTCAGTTTGTTTCACCAACCTAATCCTTGAACATGGTGGCAATGTGTGATGCTGCAGTTGTCACAGATTATGCAGTGTGCATAGAGTGTGCCTTGTCATGATATTGTTTGATTGGCTGAAGACAGTACATTCTTTGAGCATACTTTACTGCCCTAAAAAACACAGTATCTCTTTCTATTAATTGGCTATAGCTCTTTCTGAATATGGAAGTGTCATTAACGCATACATACAAAAGGCTCAGATTCCTGGAATGATTTTTTTTTTTTACCCAGGATGGATTACCAAAATCCAGAGTGGGCTCAGAAAAATGCTGGACAAGTGGCAGCAGTACTCCTGAGAAATCCCTACAACACCTTTCAGCGTCTACTGAGTGTTCAGATGTATCAAGCTGATATTTCACTTACTTTAATTGGAACACCAGCTAACCGTTCAAAGCAAGTCACTTAGCACTTAGTGGCAGGCCTGGCGCCAGCGGAAAACAAGTTGGGGGGCAATTGAAATGCAGAGAGGGGGTGGAGATTTAGCTCCTAAAATATGCACACTGTACGATTGTTAGTTCTACATGATAATAACTGCTTGATCACACACACAAACACGCTACCGTTTAACAAACCTTAAACGTACTGTAATAATCCGCCCGTACGAGCCATGTGTGTGCCAAGCCCCCCTCGTTACCTTGTGTCTGCTCCCGATCGTGGCCACCTGTTGTCGATTCGTTCCTGCCTCTTCTGCTTGTATTTAGTCAGCGTCTGTGTTAGTCTTCCCCAGATCCGTCATCTGTGTGGACATCTGTCTCTCCCCCCGGTTTCCTGGATTAAACCCACTTCTTTGCCCGTCACCCTGACTCCTGCTTTTGTTTGCCTGCCCGACTCCGACTCAACGTGACACGTACGTTCCAAACACCATGGCACCGCAGTGATGTTTAACATTAAACATAAAGAAAGTGGGCGCATATTTCTCGATCAAGCTAACACACCAAAACACTTAAAAATTAAACCATACCTCAATAGAGTTGAAGTCTTCGATTTGCGGATGAGTTAAATCTCCTCAGAAGAGTATCCTTCCGTTCTTCTTTAACCTTTTTGCACATATCACTCCAAAAGGCCATCTTAATCACGACTGTGCACAGAAAAGACATTCTTTAACGTAAAGAAACAATTCTCGCACACCGCAGCTGAAGCTCCAAATGTCAGTGCAAGTCTGAATGCAGTAAAAACCACAGGCATGGCATCAATATCGCTGGTGTACTTGCATAAAAACTGTCCTAGCGTTAATTTCTCGCCAGCCTGGCCCGTGCACCAGCTTTCGAAAAACTGACGCGCAACAGTAAACTTCGACATCCATTTCGATTTGCGTTAAATCCATTAACGGTTAAATTTTCCTGGTATCCAGAAAATTCCCACCACCGAGATCTAATGCACTTGTCCACGTATTTATGATTGCGTTCGCTTAAACGCACGGCGATCTCCCCCAAAATAGAGTCGATAATGGCATAAAACAGCCTTTCGCATTCTTGTTTAATGTTCTGCTCTTCCTGACCAAGAGTTTCATCCACCACGTACTATTGTAGCACTTGGGTGCCCGGTACTGTCGTTTTGGAGGAGAAGGAACCTGCCAATCACAAAAACTGTCAGTCCAGAATTTAGCAAATTCTTCGTCAGGTCTTACATTTTCAATGCAAACACAAGCACTTTTAATGAGTTGAATTGCTGTAATAAGGTCGACGTGTTCAGCATCCTGTTGGCTGGATCCATCAGACTTAAAACTTTGTGCATGACACAGGCCAGGAATTTGAAGGTTGGTTCTGTAATGGCCCTGTGTATTCCAAGAGCCTCAATTTTCACATCAGCACTTGCTCCCCCGCAATGGCAATTCGTTTGAGACAAGGAATTCAAAAACGTCTACAATGGCAGAGACATACAGGCGGTTTCGAGGGAGCTGATCGGAATTAACCAGAGATGAAATCTCACTGCTTGTAGAACATCGCAACTGTCTCTCTTTCCAAAAAGCCACGCATTTTTGATGTTCTTTACTATTGGCATGTCTGTTTAACCCTTTTGCCGTGTCTGTATCATGTTTCCAGTCGCTAAAACCCAAAGTTGTGAACACAGAGTCGCTCCCTCCGTATTTTCAACATGAATTTTCTTCAACAGAATATTCCAACCAATCTCGCCCTTTGTACCAAGTGGATAAAAGACAATCGTTTTTGAACTGCTGTTTCTTCGGGAATTGCTTAAGAAATGGCTGAGCTGGCCTGTCGTTGCCAAGGTCTCCTAGCTGAATGCTAACGTTACCTTTAGCAGGCTGAGAAGGACTGTCAGTAAGCGATAGTGTCTATTCAACCAAAGTCGTTTTCACTGTCGACATTCCTGTGTTGTCCTGACTGGCTGTTTTGTCAGTGCCGGTTGATCCACAATCCTGTATTGTTCATTTCCCCCCAACCATTTTCTGATATCCATTTTCTATATTAGTTTGCTCCCGCTCACCCAATTGACCAATCAAGTGCCTGGATTTGAAAATCTAGTCTTCTAGAACATAGCAACACGTATGTAGACTTTATTTTTAACTATAGTGGTCTAACTTATATATTAGTCTTTTAAAAATGAATATATATATTTTTTAATTAAAAAGTTCAATTAGGGCTTATTTTAAGAGAGGGAGCGGCATTATCCCTCTGAGGGAGCGAAGCCCTCCCTACGCCCCCCGTGGTGCCGGGCCTGTTGGTGGTCTGTAGGAGTCTCCTCTTAATGTAGCAAAGGTGTTATGGACTCCCCTAGTGTGACCACATAAATGGTACTCTGACAGGAATGCACATAAAAGCCACAGGTTTTCTTTCATGTTCTTTTTTTCCCTTCTTTCATGTTCTGATGATGGTCACTGAGAGGATGTGTGTGTTAGGAAACAGTAGCGTCTGCAAACAGTTCAAGATGAACCCACTGGCCACACAGAAACAATATGGTTGATAGAGAGACATTGGGACTGTGTCTAGGCCACAGTGTGTGTTTCCCTCAAGATGTAGCCCCTGATTACACATCATCAATATGCATCATCTTCATCACACCATCTGGACAGCTGCGATTCCGCTGTCTACGCGTATTAGAGGAGAGCACTTTCATGGTATCCAAATCTACGCCAGCTCAACAAGCATACATTATTGAGGGAATACAAATGAGAAATAGACAAATAGTTCAAAATGTCACACCTGCTATCTTGTTTGACTGTAACCATATCAGTTTCTGAGGAACTGTATGAAAATTGAATACGACAAACCATAATACATACATTTTCTTTTAAGTGTAAAGTATGTGTTGTGGCATAGTAGTGCTTATTGGCTCATTTTCAGAACTACAGAAAAAGATCTCTAGCTGTCATCAATGACTTCAACGGTATGCATTTAATTAAAACGCTCCCTAAGGCTTAGTTTGCTTTGAAGCCCAGGGAAGAAGGAATTGGGTAAAATTACACTCTGTTGTTGAGCAGCGTTGATGGGGATAGAGAAACAGATAGCATGGCTGCTTCTATGGATACTATGAATGGGAAACACTTCTTTGTGCACAAAGAGGCCCTGTTTAAATCAGACTGTTTGGCAATAAGCGGATATGGCTAATGACATGGTTACCATCTGCTATGGGCTGGCTGAAAAAGAAAGCGTTGGTATTTCCACAGCTCTATATATAGCCTAACACACACACACAATATACATCCCATTGCCACACAGGGCTAGAACAGAGCACCAATTCAGCCTGGAATAGACAGGAAGTGACATCACTTCCCCTGAGAACCAGCTTTAATGCTGTGTCTGAAAACATTATTAATATTTTTGTTTCAAACTGACCTGGTTCAACTGAAAAATACAAAGTTACATGTTAGCTGGAAAAAGTCTCTTGGATTAAAAATTTAAAACCATATCATGAAGGAATTTGTCATCACAATGGTCAGACATTTTTTTTACGACTGTGCTGTCCACAGGGACAACAAGCTGCATTTTTGAAGATAAACGAGTACATATGTTTGATATGAAGGCTGTAAGATTTTGTAACTGCTGATCGTGTCTTGACACAAGGCTGCAGTATGCAGACCCCAGACCTCTCTGAGGGTGTGTCTGAGAGATCGGCATGCAGACACGTGGCCAGCCCCGTGATGTCTGACCACTAATAACAGCGGCTGTGTCCCTTCTGCTCCACATGAACACACACACACCAAGATTAATTTCACACATCAAGAACAGGCATTTGTGTAACCTGTGTATCCTGCTCCCAGTCAATTTATGGACGTGGACAGAAGCATTCAAGGGACACCCTGGTGTGTTAGGCAGCTGTTGAACATTAGCGCTAGAAGAGCCCACATGTCTTTAAGTCATTTCACCTCAGGGGGCAGTCTGTCCCTACATCCATTTCCACACCCACATCCGCACTCTCCGAACATGCAGAGGAATGTACACTTCAGCATTGTGGAGAGACAGTGTGGTTTGCAGGCCCTCAGAATGCTATGTGTTTTTGTGACATCTGACAGCAGGATCTGTGGCAACCATGTGAATGTTCCCATACGGAGCTGCAGGAAAGGGATGCAAGTCATCCTGCCCCCCAGCCGCCAGACACCCGAATGGACCCCACAGTGACTACAAATTTTTGCACTTTTGCATGACTATTCAGCTCTCAGTCACACATGCTGTACGGCACTCTGGCAGAAGGAGAATGGGAAAACAACGAAGTATATGTCACAGAACAGTTGTATATCGTTGCAGCCCAATAAAAAACATGCACTTCCGAAAATCCATTATGTTGTGAAAAAATGCATTTCATAACACCACAGGTGGAAAATTCAGGTTCAGAAAGTACAAATTCAGACCAAGATTTTGTTTCAACCGACTAGTTGAGTCCTTTGTGACTGTGTACACTCAATCTTGGCCTGGATTTGTACTTTCTGAACATGAACTTTCCACCTTTGCTTAAGAAAGTGGTTAGTGAATGGTCTAATGTTTTAAATGGTGAGGGATTATTGTCAATGAGGCAAATATGTCGGCGTCATCAAGATACAAATTCATCATGCTTTATATTCTGTCAATTATGTTAGTTAGCTAGCTGTTTTGCCATCGATGACAAGTTATTAAAATTGGTTATATGAAGCAATCCATACAAATGACCCTCACGAAGACAAATGTGGGTATATATCATGGTGGTGCAGTGGTTAGCCCCGTTGTCTTACACCTCTGGGACCAGGGTTTGAGCCTCTTGCATAGGAAACTTGTGAATTTTTGTATTATTCTATTGACGAGGAACGTTTGTGTATAGTATTTTTATCGGGAAAGTGATTACAGAAAATGGATGGATGAATACAAATGTTAACCATTACAAATAAACTAGTTAAACAGAAGATTTCTTAAAACATTTTGTCATTGGTCAATTATATGCCAAATTCTATGAGTAGACAGAGGTGAATGGGCATATTCCATCTATAGTTAAAAGTCACAATCATTAAAAAGTCCACATATGTGATTTTATTTGGATAGAGATGACATAAAGCATTCTCCCATAAGATCCTGGATATCGGCAGACTGAACACTTAATGAGCACATCAAGGGCATCCACACATTCAAACACATGCATCATGTGTTCAATAAAGCCTTAACATATGCATATTCCTCGGTCAGTTTTAATAAATGCTTCATTCAAACATTTTTTAATGATTTATGGTTTCCATGTCCTCATGGATCATTCTGAGTTCCTGAATCACTCCTGCAGAAACACAGACGTTATTCATTCACAGAGATCGCCGTCATGGTGTCAAAGGGCCTGCATAGTAAAAAATTGTTTTCAGCCCTGTGCTTTATTAGCAGTAAATGTTTAGGGATGCAGCAATGCCAGCAAACCAGTGCCCATCAATTGTTTGCCCGGTAAATTTCTGTCCTTTCTGCATTACTCCCTGAGTCCTTATCATTCTGCTAATACTCCAGCCTACAATTTCCTCCAGCTTTCTGCGAAGCCCTGAAGACATGCTGAAATCTCCCATCATGTTGCTTAGTAACGTTATTACAACGGTATGCAGTTTACTTATTTTGGTCCCTTCCAAATGTGGCTCCAATAGCTTCTTGGCAAACCATAAGAATCGTACTGAATATCAACTCAAGAACAGGCAAGCCATTTTAGCCAGCAAATACCGTAGATGGAACACTATATGTGACTGACGAGCAGCTCAGTGTCATCAGTGGGCCCCATAGACTGCTAGACAGCATCTCACACATTGATGTTGACAGAAGGCTTGCAGGAGTTTTACTAACACAAAAATGTTCTGAGGGAGGAACGAAAAATTATTGGTTCCGAGAGCTAACCAATCAGACTGTACAGGATTTTGGTCTAAGCAACTAGAGGAGGCAGGCCCAAGATATCTTATTGGTTAGTCCCATCTCCTCCACTTACTCTACAATCTGATTGATTATCTCTCTGAATCAATAATTTTTCCTTATGTCCTCAGAATATTTCTGTGCAAGTAAAACTCCCATGAACTGACAGAAGGCATTGGACATCAAGAGCCAGAGGAATCCAGTGAGAAATGGGCATGACCATGCTGCCGGGTAGCGACAGCCAACAACAGAAGAGAAGGGACACTGGCACTACCTGACTGTGGCTCTCTATGGGAGCCAGGGGACATCTAATGATCACTACTCTGTAAACTGGAACTACGTTAAACGCAAGGCCACATAGGATGCAGTTTGTGAAAAGACATTCCTGTTTTTTCAGGGGTTACAAAAATGATCTTAATATTGCAGATGGATATTTTTGTTCACATTGTGTTATTATACACATATGATATTATACACATATTTAAATGATGTTTATCATACACACATTTACATGATGTTTATCATACACACATTTACAGGACATCAAATACTGCCAAATTCAAAATCATCAGCTGTTTAAAATGATCTTTATAATTTCTCTGAGGAAAAACTGCACCTCAAAAATGTTTTATCGATGTACATGTGATGTTTCTGTTGAACATTAACTTAACAGACCCATTTGGGGTCTGAAATGACAGGTTTAAGGTGCCACAGAGGTCTGCAGGGAATCCTGAAGTAGTTCTTGGGTGTAATGAGGTGTTTGTAATGGGACAAGATGGTGTCCACAGCTGGGGAGTCAGGCTGCTTTGCCATGCTTCATACACAGGGAAGAGAAGCATATTCCTCCTAAAATTCTGTATTGAGAGGATGGAGTATTCACGCATGTCATGTTCCAACAGAACACTTTGTTTTGACTCTTGGTCTGAAGCAGTGAGAAGACGCCCTCTAGTGGATGTGGGACCAATGTGCAGCCTGAAATGGCCAAATGTGAAGGGGATAATTTAAGGACCGTGTTCTCCGCATGTTTCTTTGCAGGACATTGTCCAGACACGCTCTGCATTTACCGATTCTGCTGAGGGAAAAGTACTATAGCAAAAAGTCAGAAGGCAGCATAAGTGCAGTAACGTATTTTATTGAAGTACTTGTCCTACATTTACATTAGAAAACACTCTTAAATACAAAATAACCACTGACACATCCAACGAAGCATAGTGTTATTTCATGATTAGGGTTACAAGCGTGCTATTTCTCCTCATAAACACAGTCAGACAAACATTTACAAAATGATGACATCACCCTCTAGGGCCATGAGCTCACCTTGAGCTAGAAAACCAACACAAGATGAGGCTGGTCAGCTGACAAGACAGACAAATTCACTTTGTTCGTACATGGCCATCGTTTCAGCTTTAGTAACTGATTACCTTTTAACAGTCCTTCTAAAAGTATTGTATAATTCGTAGTGTTACCAAAAAGAAAAAAAAAACCACAAAAATTTCCATAAACATAAAATAAAACTTGTATGAAATGTATGTGCTATTAATTTACATGTCTTTAAATATTACATTAGTGCCAACTAACCTGTAGAGTCTGCCCTGCAAAGATCTGCTCTCCCCTATCTCCAGAGGCCAGCTGTAAAAGGCTATACACAATGTCTTCTTTCCGTCCCTTTATTCGTGTCAGGTTTACAGGGTAGGTCAGCGGCACCCCTCCCCCCATCCTGTGTGCTTGATTTAGGAGTTCAGACCACAGTCTGCTCGCCCAGACACTTCCTGCACCAGCCGTAGACGGCTGACAGCAGATAAGCGGCAGCGCACAGACAGCAGAAGACGGAGGCGGTGAGGTACACCCAGTAAGGACAGGCGTGCTGGTAGTGTTCCAGAGTGCAGAAGGTCTTCTCCTGCGTCTTGGAGATCATGATTCCAATGGCAGCCAGGTAGAGCAGCGTGGCCACCAGATCGTGCAGCGCGTTGGTGACCAGCCAGCGCTCCCCTCCCACCAGGGGCACCAGGTCTTGCTTGCCCAGCAGCGTGAGGAAAAACAGCGCTAGCGTCAGGAGCCAGAAGAGCACAGCCACGAAGAGCACAAAGTGGATGGCGCCTTCGTACTTGTTGGCGCCGATGGTGGCCCACAGCGCGACGCCCAGTAGGATCTGCAGCACTCTCAGCACCCCATAGAAGCTCTTGAAGAACTCCAAATATCTCTTCCTGACCTGTGGTGGCTGGGGGGGCATGCCTTTGTGCTCTCCTGATGCTCCTCTTCCCATGGGGCACTAGGCTGCTCTCCAAACAGCGACGACCGAAAGAAATGAAGGCTTTGGGGCGACTTTTCTCTTTCTCGTCTCTTCCGTCTCCTCAGCCGCAGCTTTAGAAAGACCCTTCCCTCTCGTCCGCTTCTCGCACAGGGAGGAGGGAAGCTGGGGGGCGGTCTGAAACCCAAAGCCTTTTTCTCCTCCTCCTCTTCCATCCTCCTGCTCTGTGTGTCTGCATTTGTGAGAGACTGTCAGCTGGAATCAGCCCCAGTAGCCGTTGCTCCACTCTCTACAGTTTAAACATTAATCCCAGGTCAATAACTCCACAAATAAACACAGATTTCTAATGACAGGGATTCTTTATAAAGGAGCAAAAAACATCATTTCCACAATTTAAAGAATGTAAGTGCAAGGAAAGAACAAGACCGATGTCTTTATTTTATTTTGAACATTTACTAATTTTTAAGAAATTTACACAGATCAACAACTCAGTACACTAGCTGCCAAAAACTACAGAAACACAATCTTTCAAGATTGCAGACTTTCAACTGTTGCTCCAGTTTCCTATAGAAATTTTGAAAGCATAATGCCAAAAAATGCAATGTTATTTTTCACAACTTTGGCCACTTGTGTATTTTTGTTATAATAAACTATATTAGACAATTGTGTAAAAAGCAGCCAGATTATTAAATCGATTCTGTATTATAGAGACACAAACAGCAATGGAGTTCCCCTTCGTGTGACAGAAAACGTTAGGCAAAGTGAACGTGTTTCTGCAATACCAAGCTATTTGCAAAGCCTGGCCCAACATGCAACACTTCAAAGCCTGATGGTTTAAAAAAAAAAACAGTCCATACAAAACCAAAACAGCGTATTACAAAACCCAGCAGTGACCCCACCCGAAGGCACACAGGAGTGACAGGAAACTCGGTTTGACTGCTTGACGTGCATCTCGTATTTGATGGCATTACTAACAAACCGTGACGCCCTCGCAAAATAAAGACATATTTATGTCAGATTAAATGCACAGTGAATGCTATGGTTCTCTGCGCATGTGCCCTACAACTAAATAGTACCTAATTCCTGGGGGTTGGGTGTGATAGTAAGTCTAACTCGCATTTAAACATGCCAATTTGGAATCTACATATTCCGACAAATTTCAAAAATAAACAAACAAAATCTTAAGAAAAATTTAAGATAGAACCTAGATCACAAAAATAAATTAGGACCCACTGAGAATACATACTACATGTATATATTTCCTACTTTTCTCGTACATAGAACACGACCTGTACATTTATCCCAAAACTTGTTTGTGCTATCTACCATGAGACAATAAGTGTGTACTTTACTACACGTGAATCATTTTAATCAAAATATCAAGACTATAGGCTATGGCACAACACAGACAACTCAGTTTTAAAACCCACGTCAGGCTGGCAGGAACTGAAAAATAGAAAAGAAAAAGCATAATCCCATAGCATGCACGCATTCTTATTGCTGTGCATCACACTAGCGGGTTCGGAATACCAAGCGTGATTAATTAGCGAAACCAGTCCTCGGGGCTCCGACCATTGACGTCAACTGACCGCATGTTTATAAACTACGTGGCCTAGCTGTCCCATTTCTGAGGCAACGCCTCCCGGCAATTATGATAGGTCAGACCAACATCAATCTACGAATGTAGGCGGGGATTATGGCAGTGCCTATCTATTATTGGTTACGTAGCAACAGTTAAAACAAAAATATGAAACTCCGTGCAGTTTGTACAAGTCGTTCGGAACAGTCTGTAGCGGAGTGGCTTTGTAAAAACATATCATACTGTGCAGAGAACATTTAAGCGCATTTTTCCGGCAGCTAAAGGTGAGAAAATACTTGTCTCGATGTGTGTTTCACGTTTCAGCGATGCCCAACATTTGTGTGTTAAAATTACTATTTGAATATGGAATAGGCCAACGCTGTTCTGTCTTGTCTCTGCTGTGCAGCATTAAGAATGAGTGTATCTGCGTGATATTGATGGTTTTAATGACTATTACAGTCTTTAAGCTTGACAAAATATAACAAAATGTCCATGAAAAGTGAAAACGCAAGTTAATGCTAGATAAACAGACCGGTCATTTCTAAGATATTTTATTTTTACATTACCGTTTTCTGAGAATTTAAATTGTACTGTTCTTGACGTGATGTTATAGATACTTTCTTAATTACTTAATAATAAGCTCAAAAAAAGAGTCCCTCTCCCTGGCATTTGGGCGGATGATAACCCATAAACTGTACGACAATTTGAAGGAAAGGAGCTGGAC
This sequence comes from Stomatorhinus ivindoensis, assembly GCA_019775895.2. Taxonomy (NCBI): domain Eukaryota; kingdom Metazoa; phylum Chordata; class Actinopteri; order Osteoglossiformes; family Mormyridae; genus Stomatorhinus; species Stomatorhinus ivindoensis. Next base: position 11,880,174 of record JABFEB020000060.1, read on the forward strand.
CGTCCTGGCTCCGTTTGAGATACTGCTGTGCCTCTGCCGGCTTAGCAGGGATAAATCTTTCATCATGAGTTGTTGTTCTGTTATTTGTTTGCAGGGCCAGAAGTTGAGTCCCTTTGTGGAGGGTGAAAAGAATCTCAGCAACAGAGAAGAAGTCAGTGCAAGATGAAGGTCTCTGTAAAGCCGGGTGCCGTCACTAGCCCCTCCCAGTCTTGGCCTGCAGCCCATCGGCAGTGCCGCAAGGCCGGATCGGGGAACATCTTCCGAGGGGTTGACCTACGGCAACTCCAACAGCTGTTCCACACATCGGGTGACCGGGATGCGGAGAGGCGTGCTCGGCTTGTGTGGAGCCTCTGCAGCCGACCAGAGCTGGCCAGTGCTCTCTGGGGGCTCCGGGTACACAGTTGCAAGAGGAGGCTGAAGGTGGAGGAGCCCCACTGTGCCGTGTCCAGGTGGCTTCATGCATTTGGTCACCTCAGGTAAGAGGAGCACTAGTCATGCCACAGAGATACCAACCCTAGGACAAGGCTTAACACTTTGCACAGTAGTGGAGAAATGTCTCAGATTGGTCGTTTCTTGCTTTTACTTTCATCTAGTAACATCTAAGAAGCTTCAGAATGTTGTTGTAATATTATCTAATGGTCTGCATCTGCAGGATTGATGAGGGGTCAGCAAGCAGGTCAGACGAAGAGGAGGATGAGGAGATTGGGCAGGCAGCCAGCTGTGGGGGTGCTACCAATGATGAGGGCACATCAGAGACTGAAGGAGACTCAGGGTCAGAGCTGCTGGAGGCTCCACTTTGGCACCAAGCTGGAACCACCAATCAGGGCAGCAGCAGAAACCAAGACTGTTGCGTTCACCTTATCCTACCCTGATTCCCTGATTGGCTACCTGGAGTCAGCTGACCCAGAATGTCCTGCAGATATGTTCTCAAACTGAGCGACTATAGTACGACTGGTACCATTTTTTTCTCTCTTCAGTACAGTAGATATTTTGGAGGTATTGTAGAAGAGAGCTCTTTTGCTATGTTATAGCACTAAGATTTGACTTGAGCAGGGTATGTAAGGAGCCATTAGAGACTTCCTCTAGGCTGTGATTTCCCATGGGCACAGTTAGCTAGATTGGTTGTATCCTTAACTCCTGTCATGGGTGGGTCACATGTAAGTGTTAATCAGCTGGAATCCCAGATGAAGGACATTGAGACAGAAGGGGCTGGAGAAGGTTAAGGCTTTTCTCACAAGCACAGCTTTATATGTACATTTTATAATTTCATGTGTACAAGGCATGGCATTTGCTGCTGCCCCAGGTTTTTGTCCAAAAAACACAAGAAGTTGGATGTTTTTGACTACATTCAAATTCTGTTATTAATGTGTAATTATGTTATGTGAGTGTTCTGTATTATTTCATCTTTTCGGTTTCTTCATTGAGGCTTGGACTGCGAGTCAAATGAGTGTAATCACAGAGAAATCATCTAAAACAAACTCAGAAATTCACAGTGTGTACTTCCACGGGATTATATTCTCAACTGGGCTTGTAGTCTTATTTTTCAAAAATCCTTCTGTTTGAGTTTTACAATGTTGCCTTTAGCAATGGGCACACATTTATAGATGCTCTTAATGTCACATCTCCCTCTAGTGGCTGAAAAAATAAACTGCAGTGGTACCTTGGAACACGAATTTTATTTGTTCCAGAAGGCTGTCGAGTTGCGATTTGGCCGAGGTCCAAGTCGCATGTCCCCATAAGAAATAATATAAATGAATTTAACCCGTTCCAGACCGCCAAACGATTGCCTTTCTATCTAGCTATCTAATGATAAGACGTGTCATGACCCATTCAAGCTAAAGCAGAAACACTCAAGTTCCAAGATTTCAGTCGAGGTACAAGTCGAAAAAAATCAATATACTTGCTCGACGCTCAAGAAGGTAAAGTTAAGAGGCATTCGACTTCCAAGGTTCCACTGTACTGTGGAAATATCCCCTGGGTTAAACTGAAATTACATATCTTTCCTGGCTGAATTTTGCTATAAAGTGGGGAGGGTTGATCCCCCATGATGAAATGTGCCAAGTAGGGGGGGGGTGGTCCTAATACATTTTGCCAGACCACAAGCCCTTGCCCGCTATGCCAGAAAGCCAGCCCAGGCCTGTCCCTGCTTATCTTTGGAATATGACTGTAACCTACTGGAACCTTGGCCTACAGCTCCCCTTTGTTAAACTGGAATGAGCTATGATTGGTTAGGAAATGATACATACGCAGTCAAAGCAGAGCTCCAGCTCAAAGGCGGAAAACTGAGGAAATTTCCATTTAAATGCCCCCCATTAAGATAAGACACAAGTCAGGAGTCAGAGAGGTCCTCCTCGGTGTATTCCATACTTTAAACATATTTTTCATTTAATATATTACATTAAATTATACAGTGCATTGTCAGAATACATGTAGGTCAGTTTTGGTAGCTACAGCAGTAAATATGGGTACAAAATGCTCTCCATTTGCCTAAACTGTGCACTTTCATCTGGAGATAAGGGAGATCACACCCCCCCCCCTCCCAAAACGAACTATTCCGCTTACAGAAGCGCATTTTCAGCCCAGTATTGTACATTTGCTGGAAACCCACAATCCCCAGTGCTGCCTTACATCACTGAGCACATGCACATGCTCTGTCCTTTGCTCACAGTCCATGAGAAGCAGATCCGGGAAAGGAAATTCACTGCAGGAAAACCACCACCCATTCCGTGCTGCCCCACCCCAGCAAATACCCTCAAACACATTTGCCCTGAACAGCACAAGGCCATGTGACACAATGGTGGCAGCCATCCTCATTAAGCCCGGGGACCAGCTGTAGGTCCCAGCATGTGGCACCGCATCTCACACGGGAAGCAGAAGGCAGGCATGCAGGCTGTTAGTGATAGTAGAGACCCCCCAGCAGAAACAGGCGCAGGGTAGCTGACGGCGACGAGGGTGCTTGTGGTTCCGGGCCTCTGGTCCCACATGCCACGTTAGCTACAAGCGCAGTGACGATTCATAAAGGCAAATGTTTCGGAAACGGAGTATAAAAGGAAACACGAACAGCTCACTGACACCGAAGACACCTGAAGGCGTTTCTGATTGAAGCCTTGCAGTTTTGGTCTTCGCAGTTTAATCCTTCGGAGAAAGCAGGCTGTGGTTCCTAGCTCAAACTGCTACCTAGCTAGCATCCGGAGAGTAGTGATGTGGTCATACAGAATTAGCCAATGACTAACTTTCAGATAAATCCCCATAATCATCTAAAATAAAGCTAGAACTTTTTAAAACAACTATCAGTTGTTGTATCTGCTATAACAACAATAACCAATAAGTCTAGGATCCGCAGTTGTGTAGTTCACTGACATTACATAGTACCTTGTATGCCGTTAAAAGCAGCCTAAAAACTGTCGATCGGCTCCTGTCAGTACCTCACAGCCATGTCTGTCACCAATCTATTAAAAGGCTGGATGGGACAGGCTGACGGCTCCACTGGCACTGAAGGTAGGAACCTAGCAGTGAACATCAAGGTGATTGGCATCTGGAGACTCTGCTGGGCTCTCCTCCACAAGGTTCGCCATTCCTGATGTCCCCCCCCCCCCCCTTTCCAAAACCCTCCCCATTTCCTTCTGGAAAAAGCCTGATGCTAGACATGCAGCTTAGCTGCCCAGGAGGTTGGGGATGTAAACATGTCGTGTACAGGGCAGGGCGAGATGCGTGTGCGGCGAGAGGAGGTGGAATGAAAACATAAACCTCGGAGGAGGACATTCCTCAGAGTCGCCCCCCCACTAATAGACAGCAGAAGGCACAGAAAAGAGCGTAAGAAGGTCAATCGGTCTGACACGCTGTCCGTCAGGATGCCAGCTGAGGGGAGAAGGGAGGCTTCCCTGTTAAATGCCTCACTGTTTTCCCTCCCAGGAGGCTAAGATGGAGGGGCTTGCCCGCACTCCTGCCCCGGCCCTCGCTGCTCTACCACCAGGTGAAAAAGGGCCGCCGGCTCTGGAAGCTCTGGGTGTAGGATTCGCTGTTGGCTCGCTGCGGCGCCCGTGCTGTCTCCACAATGACCGGCGGCATCTGCACAAGCTGCAGGGGGGTCTTGCCATCCTTGAGTGCCTGACTTAGGTTGAGGATCTGGAGCAGAGCACCAGCACGAGGCGAGTTTCAAACTCACAACCCACAACGCAGACACAGAAGCCCACTGGCGAGCACAGCCGGTGCGCCTCACCTGTCCTCGCATGACCGCAGCCTGCTTATGGAACTGTCCCCGGTCGAAGCCTGGGTCCTTCTGTGAAGCGAGGGAGACAGAGAGCAAGAGAGTACAAGAGAGAGCGTGCAAAGTCAATAAAGTTCAAGGAGTGGGAAACAGGACTGTAAACTACCTGCATCTATATATGACATAAAAAACACTGCTCACCTTGAACAGCTCATACAAGTCTTCCTCTAGGTCCTTAATAAAATTAGGATCAGACAGCTTGGGTAAGACGAGCTCCTTGATTTCTTGTGAAAAGGGTACCTTTGCTTGTGCCAACCAGGCCCAGTAAAATGGATCTGTTGGCAGAGAAGGTGTTCTTCCTCTAAATGGCAGCACCAATATGAAACTGTTCACGTTTTGAAGCCTTCGCTGCCTTTCAAAGGGGTGTATGCAGCACAATCAGGCATAGTGTAGGCTAGAGGTCTGCATCCCCTTGGGACGTGCAGCAATACAGTGCGGCGGGTGACACATTTTCATTTCTGAATGCGTGAGTGGGCAGGAAGTGACCGATATGTCTGCAGGAGCCTGAGAATAGAAATGATTTGTGGTAGACCACAAAAATTAATTAATTAATTAATATTGCTCAAATACTGTATGCTTGTTATTTTATCAAACAGTAATTCCTGTTCACGAACAAAGAGTTGTATGGAAAATCTCACCGAATTAAAAAAATAAATAAATAAAATTGGCTTCTATGCCTAATTTGGTTGTACACAGCCAACCTATTCCAGAACTTTCAGAAGAATGTTAACATTTTGAAAGTCCCTCATTACACTAATGAGCACCTGGCTAATGCAAAAAAAGAGCCAGCGAAAAAATCGTTTAAAAGATGAGTATCTTAAATAATAATACTACAATTACAGACACTCCTCTACTTACAAATGAGTTACGTTCCGAACGGCCGTTTGTAACTTGAAATGTTTGCAAGTCGTTATTCAACGTCATTTTAATGGTATCCACAAGTACAAAGCACTAGGATGCTGGGAGTATGCATGCTACGCTGCTGCGTGGCGGGAGTAGCGGCCAGAAGTCGTACTAGGGGAAACTGCCGTGCAGAAAAAAAATTGATGTTGCGGACAAAACACGGGAACACAATTTGGACTTACAGTCCTCTTCGTTTGTATGTCTGAAAGTTCGTAAGTAGAGGAGTGTCTGTATAGAATAAAGTGAATGAAACACAAAAATGCAGGGATATTTGTGCATATCTACGACCCGTTATTGCAAACATATGCCTATACAGTTGTGTTCAAAATAATAGCAGTCCGACATCACTAACCTGATCAATCACTGTTTTTGGTAGAAATTATATTTCTACATGGCAAATAATT
>JABFEB020000060.1:11885847-11935800 GCA_019775895.2 Stomatorhinus ivindoensis
TGGTGGACTCCATGCAACACAGATGTGCAGCAGTTCTCAGAAACAGTGGTTATACAACTAAATATTAATGCAGTGATACAAAGGAAAACAAAATCTTAAAACATTTTTCAGTTTATAGAGTGAATGTTTGAGTTTGTAAAGAAGAATGTGGACACTGCTATTTTTTTGAACAGCCTAATAGTCCCTTTCTTTCACTTTCTCTAAAGGAATAACAAATGTGATGAGTTTTGCTTCATGTTTTGATTTGGAATAGAATGTGTAGTGTTCCCAAAGCATTTACTTTATGGAAATAAAAACTATTATAAGGATTTTGAGCTTTATTCACTTTTTTAGGCACACTGCTATTATTCTGAACACAGCTGTATGTATGACTAGCCTACTTTTATATGAAAGCTGTTTTTACTGTTAAACATTGAATATAGCCTATTTGTTGTGGCTACAGGTTTGTCTCATCTTAATCTGAAAATAAGCACAGTCATCAAAACATACATTTCCATTGTGGGCGGGAGTAGGACAAAATTTGACAAATGTTCTGCAGGAGCAGGAGGGACTGGGACAAAATATTGCGGGTGTAGGATTTAAAATTCCATCCCTAGTGTAGGCAACAAGGCAGCTGACGTGGCTGAAAACAAAGAGCTGCTCAAGGAGCGACAGCACTTAATCCAGACGGTTCAGAAGGGTGTCTGTACTTACAGGCTCTCCACGAGTCGGGATGCTTGAGAGGGAAGGCCAGACCGTTGTCTATAGCGGCCAGCTTAATGATAGGCTCCTTCACGAGAACCCAGTCAGTATCCTGGCCAGGGAGAGAGAGGAAGGATCCATGGCAGGGGCCAAAAGAGGAAGGGAGGTTCCCAGGTCCTCTGCCAACACAGACACTTTGCAACCCATGAAAAACCCATTACACTGTAGCCTAAGGAAGATCCGTTACAACATCAAGTCACACATGCACTTTCCACAGTACAGTCTGACTCAGTCTCCATGACAGGAGTCATAAGACCTTCAATTCTGAGTTTGCTTCATCATTACAGGTTAGATCCCCCCCAAACAACTTACTCTAGCTCCCCCAGTGTCCATGGGACAGTCATATTTTAACAGCCAGTTGTCATTCCCTCGATCTGTCAGGAACACAAAGGTGTGATGTTTAACACAAAGACAAGTTTTACCTCATATGTGATCTATGCACAGCTTGACCCTCCCCTCACCCCCCTGCCCCCACACTCAAGGACACACTGCCCCCTTACCTGTGTTCCTGATGATGTAATCTAAAACCACCAGCCTCTCAAACTGCAGCTGGAGCTGTCGATTAGTGTTCTCTGGGAGTGGTTCTGCCTCGAATCGCCGCAGCCAGAAGTCGGCATCTTTGTACCCTTCTACAAACAACTGAAATGACCCTACCTGTAGAACGCACCAGCACAACACACACCAGCCATAAGCACTGTGCAGTGTAAACCGAAATGGAAATCACAGAAATTCTCTTAGATTTGGGTCCAGCTAGGCCTGTGTCCTTACTTTGGGGGGGAGACCTATCCGGTGGAATCGCTGGCCAACCTTTGGCACCTTCTCCAGGGCCAGTTTCTTACCCCGGGACTTGACTCTGTCGATGGCACTGTAGTTGAAGGTCTCGCTTGCCAGGTAGACCACCTGCAGGGTACAAAGGTCACAGGGACTGATGGTTGGCGTGGTCACCTGCACCAATCTCACAGGCAAACTCCCCTCCATGCTGTACCTTGGTTTTGGGCACAATGTTAAGCTCAAGCTTTTGGTCCACCAGGCTGGCCCCAGCCTCGGACAGGTAGCCCTGGTTCAGCACTAGACAGTCCCTCCCAAAACAACAGGGGCAGCAAAGCTTCTGCAGCCACTTGGTCCACTTGGGGTTCAGCTGTCCGTACGGCTCCTCGTTCTTGGGCTTGTACACACCGATGATTTTCTGTAATGACAGGTGGACAGTGAGCCAGAGAGCAACAGGCAGGGCAGAAGCATCGGGGACGGGCCGTGTGAACAGACGTCAACATTCTGCAGCAAGGACACCTTTTAGAAAGTGAGTACTATGAAAGCAAATCGTTAATTATGTTCAAAGGATATCAAAAGCTAGCTGGAAACCAGCCTGAATCAATAGTCACAGAATGTCAGCAGAAACGCCGCACTCCATGTGAAGGTGACACATGCAGTGTGGCTTTAATGTACGGACCTAGGAGATGTCAACGCAAAACCATCAAACCCCGAGACAGCCTGTTGGGCCAAAGGAAGAACAGCAATAGCTGCAAACTCATTACGGAAGTAAGATTGCCTAAATCTTCCTCACATGACCGCCTAAGGTCTGCTCTCTAATCTATCCTAACGCTAATATAACTTAGCATTTTTTGTATATAATATGTTTATGTTTGCATCATTACATGGCCTGACTATAGATGAAGACTCTGAAGGAAATAGCTGTCCACTTCCCACTGTGTGGCCCTTCCAGAGACGGAGTCTCTGTTAGGTCTCACAGACAGGTCAGCATTGTAGGAAATGCAGGGACGGATTATGGGTTGTGTGGGCCCCTGGGCACCACAACCACCACAATTCAAGGACCCTTGGCAGCCAAACGCCCTCCCTCCATGGTTCCATCAGAGGCCCTATAGGGTCAGGGGCCCTTGTAGGCAGAGGATCAAAGAATGTAGGCCCTCGAAAATAGACAAACGAAAATACATTGTTGATAAGCGTTGCAAATTGATTTGAGCTAGGGGCCCCAACGGGCCCCCTGCACCCCAAGGGCCCCTGGGCAGCGGCCCCGCTGGCCCTGCCCTTAATCCGTCCCTGAGGAAATGGCTGTCCTTACACCAAACAGACTCCGCTCCCAAAGTGACAGACACTAGATACCATATTTTGTTCAAATTAGGCTGCCTGGCTATCCTTCTGCAACACACACACACACACACACACACGAACAGAACACCACAGTAAACACATAAGTCACTGAAAAGTGTGTAGCACTTGTACTGCTTTGCAAACCTGTATGTATTCATTCCCCTCTTCTGGCCAGATCTTAAGGGCACTGGGGCCCTCCAGAGAATTAATGAAGGGCTTAGTCTCAGTAATGTACAACGTGCTGCACTCTCATCTAATCCCATTAGGGCGCTCATTACCATGCAGACAAACAATGGATTATTGAGAGGACTAATATTCAAATACTGCGGCAAATAAATAAAACGCGATTTTGTTCGGCTCATAAAATTTATGGAATGGAGGAAGAAGTCACAACATTCCGTTTCATTTGCTTGTATGGTTAAGTTTTTCTATACTTATGACAATTCGAAAGCAAGAGACATTTGTGAACACCACCAGCAACACGTGACCCGATCCTAAACTGCAGACCCTGACACCAGTCTAAGGATGCGGTAGCAGTGACCCCGAGTCGTCCTGGGCTCAAAATACAGAGTCCCATACCGGGTATATATCGGTGACAATACAATCCCAGGCACATTCACGAAAACACGTAAGGAAGCGCTCGAAGCAGGAGTGTTTCGTAACTCCAGTAATACTTGCCCCAGCATCGCCGGCTCTGAGCGCCATAGCGTTCAGGCCTCGGCTGGGCCAGACCCGTTCGAACCTACTCTATGCCATGCAATTAACGCAATCATTTGAATATGTAAATGACACCAGATGAAAGCGTCATGATTAAAGTTAGTTGTTGCACTGTTACCTACCCCATGTGAATCTTTAACGAAATAGCTGCCGCTGGATCCCTGGTAGATCCTTTCTGGAAAGACTCCCTCCTCGATGGCTCGCTCCGCTCTCCGGATTATGTCCCTAAACTCTGGATCCTCCGGGAAATCATTCCTGTGCGCATCCCGCGGAGAGCCTCCCCTGTCCCGCTCCAGCAGCGGCTGTCGTTCACGGCTGCGTCCAGGGCTTCCAGCCGGTACACGTACCACCGAGCCCGGCGCCCCGCCAAACACGCTTCGGGGACTGCTAGGTTCTGTGGGACAGTAGCTGAAATCTGTGGCATCCCTGAGTGGGGAAACGAGCGGACTGGTTTCATCCATAATAAACAAAGCTATGACGGGGTGAAACTCGGACTTCCTGTATGAGGATTAACAACCTAACTCTAATCAGTGACCTAACTTGCAACGAGTCTCAGCAAATAGAGCAGCTGACTGTCAGCTTCCGGACCAAAACCCTCCTACTACCGAAGATACAACTCGCCACTGCCGATGACGTCAGCCTAGAGCTTGCTGTCATTGGCTGCCGCCTCCTCAAACTCCGCCTCCATGAATCGAAGTCAAATTCATGTTCTTAATGTGCAATATGCACAGGCTTTTTTCCTTTAGGGGCAGTGCTTTCTCGTATCCTAATATATATTTTTGCGACTTTTAAGACTTGTACATAAAATGATAATTCTATGTCATTACTTCATCTTTGGCTAGATGTATAAAGCGGTTATCATTTTTACGCGTTAGCGACAAGATAGTGTAAATAAAACTCAGTTCAATAAAATTTTGACGTGTATGTCTCCAAAGTAAACATCAACGTATCATAGAGAAACTATACAATACTACACATACATTTGAGTAGACATATAGTATATTACTATATATATATACTATATGTCTACTCAAATGTATTAGTATTGTATAGTTTCTCTATGATATAGATAGATAGATAGATAGATAGATAGATAGATAGTAAATTATAACTTCCTCTCCATCTGATTTACATCATTACCGGGCCTTTCGAAGTGCCTGGCTGCATCACCGTGACATCACCCTGCAGACAGGCAGCCTGACTGCACCTGGTCAGCACCGTGGGTCCCTGGATTGCTGCAGTGTACTCCTTGCCTTTGACACCACTACAGCATCTCACCAAGAATGCTGATTCAGAAGGCTTCTGGAGGAGTTGCTGGTGCTTTCCTGTTCAGAGTTAGAAAATGTAATAGTACGTACCAGGGTTATACCTGTCAAGACGTTAACAGGAGTTTCAGCATGTATAATCCAAATATGATTAGGCAAGTTTAATCTTGACCCGTAAATTAGTAATATTTAGTCGTGTTACTTATGGAAACGACTCCCCCCTTAAATCAACTCATTTCTACAGCCCCTTTATAAAAAGAAATATCCCCAATTATTGCAAGAGAACCGAACATATTTTGCTGCAGCATAAGAAATCGCCCCCAACACTAATATTTACGGTAACGGAGGTTCACATATGACGTTCACTTACTGGTGATTCACTGTATAATGAATTCAGTATTCAGTGGGTGAACTCAGTGTAGAGAATCCAAACTGGTAGTAAGACGCTACGGCAGCTAAGACGGTATTTAACAAAAGCGATTTCTAATAACTTCCAGTTAAAAGTCAAAGAATGGCAGCGTACAGATTGGTGCTGTTTCGTCACGGAGAGAGCTGCTGGAATCAGGAGAACAGGTTCTGCGGTTGGTTTGACGCAGATGTGAGCGAAGCTGGGGTCCAGGAGGCGAAACGAGGTGGCCAAGGCTCTCAAAGGTGCTGTACTTCACGTGGCAGCGTTGTTTGTTTTGGTATTATTAAACTTGTTGCCAGTCGTAAAATGAATGGTCTTGCTTTATGGGCTGCGCGCTGTCGTTGTGAGTGATGAAAAGCTGCGATTGGACCTTGTCAGTTACTGTACATCAGCTAGATCCATCACTGCGAAATCCTTTCATGCGCAGAATGAGACTGATCATATCACTTTATGATGTATTATTAGCCATCTGTCTAATATATGAAAGTTGCAGCATCAGCATAAACTTGTCGGTTGAAGAAATTGTGTCATTTTTTCTAAAAGTTTTTGCTTCACTTTTGTTTGTAGCCTGTTAGTTGGCATTGTAAAATTAAACAATTATTTGCAATAACGATATTTTACTGCTAAGCCATTTTCTATTAGTAACATGAATTGATTTAAGGAGAGCTATTTGACAAGTTCCCGCCTCCAATCATATCTTGTTGGGCCCAAAGTTCCTCCCAGTTTAGACAAATCAAAGCCTGCTTATGCTAATTTACAGTTTGGTACCGGACCGCCCAAATCACGCCGTCACATGTGGACGTGCCGTTCGGAAAGTGTTGCGTTTTTCCCCACTTAATAATATTAACAAAAATGTTCCACCAAGCCAAATGTATGGTGCTGACTGCTGTTGGATCCTTGTGAGAATAACGCATATGTCAATAGCTTTGGAAAGACTGATTTAGTAGCTCAGTAAAATAAAAATAGAGGCGTGTACTGAATTCAGGCTTTTGCAGTTACAGGTTTATAACTGATGAGCAGTAGTTTTTCCTGACTGGCCGCTATTCTCCTCGCCCCATCGTAGATGCCCGTTTCGAGTTCGATGTTTGCTGTACCTCGGTTCTGCAGAGGGCCCATAAGCACACTTTGGTTCGTGCTGGATGGCATCGATCAGATGTGGCTGCCGGTACACCGGACCTGGCGGCTGAATGAGCGACATTACGGCGGCCTGACGGGGCTCAATAAGGCCGAGACTGCAGCCCGGAATGGCGAGGCACAGGTCAAGGTCTGGAGGCGTTCGTACGACCTTTCCCCGCCCCCCATGGATGCAAAGCACGACTTTGCTAGGTACTGCCTGCCTCGTAGACACGTCACTCCCACCAGAAGGCCAGGGAACATAATTGGTATCATGGGATATGTGGCCCAGCCAGGTATGTATGGGAGATATTTCCTGCAAAAAGAAATGAAAATGATAAAAAGAAAATAAATTGCAATTACAATAGCATACATGCCATTATATCGCACGACATAATGTTTAATTTCGAATTTTCAAAATGTCTTAACTAAAAACTGTACAGCATGTGCAGCTGTGAACACTGCCCCAGGAAGTGGGAAATGTATTAGCCCCGAAATAAGACGCTACAAATAAGAAGCTAAACGAATAGGAAGCTGCAGATGAGTAGCAAACTTAAGCCGCGTGTGAAAATGAAAAGGCAAAGTAGGAAATGAAAAGTCAAATTGGAAAATGAAAAGACAAAAGGGGGTTTTAATTGTATTTTTAAATTTTTCACATCTGACTCATACGAGTGGAAAATTAAAATGCAAATGGTGCTATTTCATTTTAATTTTTGCAGGATTTTTTTGCACACAGACTTTGGAAACTAAATGGCAAAGTGGAGATTGTATATATTTTTTCGTTTTCATTTTATTTTTTGCAGAAAATACCTCCCATAGGTCATCACTAGTGACAGACCTGCACATGTTTGTATGGTCCGATCCCATCCCATTGTCGTGGATGCATTTGTTCCCATTTCATTCCCCAGGCAGAGGAGTGCGGCCCTCCTTCCTGACCAGCAGCCATCACAGACTAACATATTGAAGTGTCATGTTTCCTCAGTATATCTGTGGCTGCATTTTCCAATATTCGTGGGTTTGGTGGTGCATTGCTGGGTTATTCTGTGAGAAATAATTTGAAGTATCAAAGTGCAATTCAAAAGATCGGTTACTTTTGATATAAGAGCTTGATCTGATAAGGACAGCTGGAATCTGAAGATAACAGGCCTGAAGGCAGCCCATCTTTGTAGCTTGGACTTTCATCTAGCACTCTCTCAGTTCTCTAGCGGATGTATATCTTACATGGAGACTCTTTAGGTAGCATTGTTGCCTCATACCCTGAGGTTTGGTGGTTCAAATCCCACTTGCAGTCTTTGTGGGTGTGCAGTTGAAGTCACTTTATTGCCATTTCACACACATTAAATGAAATCGCAGTCCTTTGGTGCAAACGGCTAGAACAACAACAGTTGATCAGTAAACATTGGACATTAAATACTAAGGGGGGAACAAATTGAAGAATAAAAGTAAAAATAAAACAATAGCAAAAGTTTGGACAACTACCCATAGAAAGGTATATTTTCATAATAATAATGATTATTTATTTGCCATCTGCACAAATACATTGGAATTATTCCCTCCCTATAGCTTGGGGGCCACAGTTCCGGGTCAGCAAATGTGCGGTGCCCCTGGAGCTGGGGGTAAAGGGGTTTGCTCAAGGGCCCATGGACATGGAAAGTCCCAATCTTCTGATCACAGGGACTAAGCCTGCCGAGCCACTCACTGTGCTGTTCATGCTATTCTCTGTGTACTTAAACAAAAAAGAACAATTTGTTGGGAATGGCGGCAACTCTGTAGGTTGCAACTTGTATGCCGGTTGAAAACCTGTGGTGGGCAGAGTGATCCCACCATTTGAGCAAGCCCCTTATCCCCAATTTCTCCCTGGACTGGTTGACCCTACTGTTTCCTCTACGCCAGCTTCATGAGGCGGCGTTCTGGGATGTTTTTCCTGCTGTCCGGAAGCAGGTCCTACATACATGTTTCAGCACTCATCGGCTGCTTTTCCTTCACTCTGTGGTCAAACTCCTCCAAAATTATTTGTATTGTATATAGGTCCGGTGGCCAAGTCATGTGCTGTGACACTATCATTCTCCTTTCTAGGCAGATTAGCTTGTCCAGACTTGTACTGTACATAAATAAGGAGAAATGAATGAACATAAATATCAAGTGGCCTTTTGCTAGTGAATTAAAAATGGATCACTGCTGCCACATTGTGGCCAAAATGCAGAATGCAGTCTTTCCAAGAGTAAACACCAGGTTGTGGGGACATGCTTACAACCTATGACCAAAGAACAGAATAACTGTCCATTTATGTGTGAAATTGTACACCCACTCCCTCCTGGACTATTATGGCTCTTGTTTAAACACCTGTGTAAGTTTTCAGTTCAGACATAGTTTACTAAACATGCTTGACAGGGTTACCACAAGTGGATGAAATAATCACATTTCTTTCTTCCATTCTCTCTGTATATGTGTGGTGTCTGCAGGACCGTCGCTATGGTGACCTGAGAAAGGTCCAGCTACCTACCTGCGAGAGCTTCAAAGACACCATTGCCCGTGCTCTGCCCTTCTGGAATGAGGAGATTATGCCTCAGATCAAGGAGGGCAAAAAGGTGTTGATTGCAGCCCACGGGAACAGCCTGAGCGGAATCGTGAAACATCTGGAGGGTGTGTATTCTACTTGTCACACTACTGTCTAGTATCTTAATACAGATGAAACCAATTAATACCCATGGTGTATAATGGAGGCTGACCTTTATTCTGCAGACATGACAGTGGAGGCCATCATGAACCTCAATCTGCCCACTGGAATCCCCATCATCTATGAGCTGGACAAGAACCTGAAGCCCATCGAGCCCATGCAGTTCCTGGGAGATGAGGAGACCGTCCACAAGGCTATGGAGGCCGTGGCAGCCCAGGGAAAGGCTAAGAAGTAGATCTGCTTGGCTGTGGGAGGAAACAGGTGAAGAAGGCGGCTGTGTTGTGTGTTGCACAGCTTTAAAAGAGGCTCACACAGTCCCATTTACAGCCCATGCATCACGAGGCTTAACACAGAATACAGATAATATAATCATTAAACTGTATATGCTCAAAGGAACTTAGCCCTGCTTGCATCTAGCGCACCATATCTGAAGATGCAGAGGAATGCTAGTGGTCTTCAGTAACCTACTACACCCTCTAGTTTTAGTTTTAGCTTCTCGTGATATTACAGTGATGTATTTGTATTTATCAATTTGTTTATTGACAATGACAGAACTGATGTTAACGCAACCTATAACTCCGTCTGGAGTAAAATCTCATTCTTACACTGACTCTTCTGCCGTCTTGGCGACAGCTGTCATAAGCTCCAGAGGACAAGTGAAGGGTGCTCTGTGATTCCATAGATTCTAAGAGGGATTGGGTGATGTTGTATAGAGAAGTCCTGTTTGGAGTCATGAGCATGCTGGCAGCTGTTTTACATTCCAGAACATGACAATGAAAAGGACAGTGCTCTCGTTATAAGTTGAGGCCTTCATTCAGAGCTATGGAAAAATTATGCCCCCCCCCCCCCCAAACACACACAGTTTTATAAAGGGGCTTCTCTGAGGAACTTAATGAGTGTCGTATTGATGCTGCTCTTGCTGTATTTACAGCGGGTACAACTTTTAAAGATGTGTCTGCATTAAAGTACCAAGAAGACAGTAAGGATTTGCCTTTTTAGTAGAGTAATTTGTACCTGTCCATATTACTTTTGTAAACCAAGGCTAAATGAAATGGTAAAATGTTAAAGTCCGTGTCAGGAATACATGAGAGTACTGATACTGTCCTTGTTTTCTAGTGCTAATTCTGAGACCTGACCTTTTTACTGGTTCCACACTGCCTTTTAAGCTGTACAATGATTTTGGAAGTCTGGCTCTCCAGCTGTGCAGCTACTGTTATCACCTGCTTACGTGTGCATGAGGTTGGGGGCAGTTCAGTGCACGCCCTTCCAGTGAGAGGTCACTTTACCTTTACACCAGCAATCTGTCAGCACCACTCTGTTTAAAGGTTCACCTTTTGTCCAAATATATAAATAAATATAATGAGGAAATATCAGTTTAATGTGCCTTGTTTTGTGTGGGGTAACAATGTGGCTTTACCTCTCAAGTTTTCTCAGTTCAATTCTTGCACTGGGTCTGTGTGTTTGTGGATTTTGCACGTTTTTCCTATGTTTGCATGGGTTGTCTCTCAGTACACAGACAAGCAAAGATAAGTAATTTAGATATAATAGTGTCCTATGACTATTGGTTAACAATCCTATCTCTGAATTGACTCAATCTTCCAATAAAGGCCTTATTATTGTGGTCACATGACATTTTTCAAACACCTGGGGGTATTACAGAAAGAGGGTTTTTTGAATAATTCCAAGTAAGCAGCCCAGAACTGCAATTTCTGCTTCAGAAACCGAGATCAGAATGAGTGTGACTCAGTTACCATAGAAACTAATGCTCTGCACCAAAGCTGTTGGAGAACAGGGGCCTGTATCACAAAGCAGGAATTGTTGCTTAGCTAGATAATTTGTAGAATATAGAAATGCAAAACTGCAGCTCAGCAAAGCAATCAAGGATTTCAAAGATGCATACAAGAAATGGCTAGAGAGACTTCTCTGATAACAACCAGGTCTTCTTGAGCTCTTTGCAGAGACTTACTAACTTCAAACTGAACAGCCGTCAAGCCTCCCCCTCCCTAACCTTGGCCAACCAGCTTGACGAGTTTTACTATCAGTTTGACAATCAGTAACCACCATTTCACCTCACGTGCCTGACAGAAACCAATGACTCCTCCTCACACCCAATTCTGGTGCTGGAACACCCAGTGCACCCCCCAAGCATCCCCCTCCCTCTTCTCCTGCCCAGCAGGCCTGTATGGTGTCTCACCTGGCACTCTAAAACACCACACAGATCTGACCACTCCAATTTTTTGTGGGATCTTCAATGACTCCCTGCATGCATGCAGGATGCCAGACTGTTTTAAGGTTGCTACAATTGTCCCAGATCCTAAGGCAAAATCACTTAACCGACTATAGGCCCGTTGCTCTGACCTCAATGAAAACCAGTGAATGTCTGATGCTGGTCTATCTCAAGTCCATCACAGAGTCCCCCCTTGACTCTCTGCAGTTCATACACAGAGCAAATCGCTCAATGGAGGATGCAATTAACCTCTCCTTTCACTACAGTCTCCAGCATCTAGTCAACACATATGTCAAAATCTCCATACAATTTATTCTTAGGCTTCCCACAAGTGATTGCTCCAACAGATTGTATTTACTATCTAAACACATCAGCATAGGCAGATTTTATTAATCAGATGTCCTTTCATAGCCTTAGTGTGCATATATTGTGGCATCTTTTTATAAATAGGTCAAATCAAACTTGCTGGAGTTAGTGTAATATAGTATTCAAACAATAGACCAATTAATTATTTGACATACAGCACTACACTTTTGATATTGTCATTTCTACTACTTGTCATCCACTAATGTCTTTTATATTAGTACACACCTTACTGGCATTTCAGATGTTTTGTAACCCTATGTGTATGGTTACAAATTTTGATGTCACATTACCTCTGTATAAGTTATTGATGAACTCCTTCCCTGAGCCTGAAAAGAGAGGTTAAGGGCCCTTCAGCGCAGCCCACAGGAAAGCGAGGGTCAGAACTTAAATGACCTTTGGCCGACTGAAGTCAAGGACTCAGTGCCTCTATGAGTTGTAGGAGGCCCTGGATCAGGCATCAGAGACTCTGGCAGCATGTGTCGTCCTCCACGGTATAGCTACTGTAAGGAAAGAGAGGCACTGTCCTGTTAGAAGTACCCCCCAATGAGGTTGCCCCCATAATTAACCCAGATGGCAGATTCCATCATCACATAGTCTTCCAGTTAAATAAAACCAACAGATGTGAAGAAAAGTATTTTATTGATTTTGTCTTTGCTGGGGAAGGAAAAAAAAACATTATGTTGATTATTTTTATAAGTATTCTTTGAGGAAAAATTCAGTGTATTAGCCAAATATACCTACCTGTTTTTCATCTTCAAGCCTCTCAATTTCAAGCTTGACTTTCTTTATTAAAAGTTCTTTATATATGATATCCAGTTCCAAGGTCCTCTTGTAAAGGGTCTTCACACTCTCCGATTCCATCTGATAAAAACAATGTACTTATCATTCTGAATCACATCAAACACACTTGCTCCAAATGATGGCCCTGTACCAATACACTGATGTATGTACAATTGGTGGCTACCTTACCATTCTTGATGTTGGGGCTGACACCGAGGGCCCGGCATGTGGGGATGACACCGGGTTACCTTCCTGCTGCAAAAAAGTAGCATACTTAAAACATACATACACTGCCCATACAAATTCACTATGAGGAATGCAAAATTATTTACCTCTGTTTTTATCTCAGAGCAGATGGATAAGCTTTCTTCATCAATCTTTGCCTGGAAGGGGAGGGGGGCAATCAGAACCGTGTAACCTGCGATGCCCTGCGATTGTAAAATGTTTTGATACTTACCTCAGTGTGGTTCTCCATGGTGGAGTGCGGGTCTAGGTATTTGGAAGTCCCATCCACTGCAAATGAGATATGTAGTCAGTCATAGGTAGTAGCATCAGAGCAGTGAGAGAGAGAGAGAAAAAAATAAGCACTCCCAGTACTAATGGACACTGTGGAGGGCAGAATAACTGAATCACAGCACTTACTACCTTGGAACCCTGTTATCAATGGGCTACCCTCATTATTCGAGAGGGTCAGCTCCTCCACCAGAATATTCTGCAGCGGTCCCCCTCCTCTCTGCCTTACAGAGCCCCGCTTTCTGTTGGCTGCAAATAATGCAACTTCTTAGTTTACATTAAATAAAGTCTCCATAAAAATAAGGTGACGCAAAATACTCACCAGTCTGGACGATATTTTTATATTTTGTTTTAACTTGTGTCCAAGTTCTCTTCACACCATTTGCACTGTAACTGGAATAAAATTATTTCCTCAAAAATAGGAACTTCTTGCAGTGTCATAGCACCTATAGTCTACACTGGCATACATTAAATCCTTGACACAGATACAGAAAATTATAAAAAGTGAAAGCATTCGGTAAATGATGAAATGGCCATTTAAAATAATTAAAAGGAATACTGAATGGGTACTGAAGGGTGATAAATTCATTTAATATTCAATAAAATAAAATGACTATAAACAAAACGACAAATATCAATTAATAAAACCACAAAGCACTTATTACATCGAAATAGTCATGCACATGATTGTAAAGCAAAACAATTCATGACATGTTCATAAAGACAAACTGTACATACGCATTTACGCTGTCGGCGATCCGCTGCCAGCACGCCTTCCTTGCTTTGGCGGCACCCACGGTGTTGCTCTTGGCTTTAAACGTCCCTCTAAATTCTTCATATTTTTCCAATATAATGCGCTGTTCCTCTACCGAAAAATATGGAGCCCTATTGCGGTCCATACTTACGTGATTGTCTGATTCTCGCACACGCCACGTTTTTAAGTTCGCATGCTCAGGAAGTAACAAAGCCTGAGTCATAACAGAGTGTTGCTCGCCTGCGCTACATACATTATTTGGATTTGTTAAACTGAAACTTAGCTGAAACCCTGAGTTTGTTAAACGAGTTTCGTGATACACGTCTCTGCTCTCGAATAGGTTTTGTTCAGAGCATTAGTTGCCAAGGTAATTGAGCGACGCTTATTCTGATCTCAGTTTCTGGAACGGAAATAGCACCGATTTTAGATAGTAAAACGGGATTACTTACTCAACAAGCGACCCATTTCACGAAACCGGTTTAAGAAATCCGGTGTTGGAACCTAATTTAAGATTTAACAAATCCAAACAAATGTAATCCTAAATAAACGATATCACGACGCTGACTACCAACAATCTATGTCGAGCTAGGTTTTCTTACTGAAACCAAGATTACTTCCCGAGCGCGTGCACATAAAGGCGTGCCGTGTGCAAAGATCAGCCAATCGCGTAAGCAGGGACCGCAATAGGGCTACATATTTTTCGGCAGAGGAACAATGAATGGAGAAATACTAAGAACTTAGAATGATTACTAAGGCGAAGTGCAACGCCGTGGCTGCAGCCAAAGCAAAGAAGGCGTGCTGGCAGCGAATCGGGTATGTACAGTTTTGTCATTAGGAAAATATCAGTAACAGGTTTATTTTCCAATCATATGCACGATCATTTCGCTGTAACAAGTGCTTTGTGGGTTTTGTTCCATTCATTATTCTTGGTCTTTTTATTCATTACCCCCTTTTTACGATTCAGTATTAAATGAATGTCACCGTTCAAAACCCATTTAGCATGCCTGTATCCATCATTCTCACTCCCTGAAACACTCACACACGCACGCGTGCACACACACACACACACACACACACACACACAAAGTGTTAATATTCACATCTTTGTGGGGACTCCCCATTCATTCCTATGGGCATAACCCTAATCCTAACTATTACAACACTTTCCCTTAGCTTGCCCTAATCTTAACCATATAAGTAACCAGACAGAATACCAGACTTCGGTTATGTTTTATTTTTGATTGCATTCGCAGATTTTTTTCTAAACTGAGGTTACCATTGTATAGACCAGAAAAATACCTCCCATGGTAAATAGTAAATATATATTATATAGCAGTATGTGTGTGTAATCATATTGTGGGGAAATTTATTTAATGCAAACCTTAAAGCCTAGTCCACAGTTTTTTCGCTTGTCTTTATGGTCCGTGCGAACTCTGGTGTAAATAAGAACTTCCAGTAATGCATTAGTCCGAGGAGGACGAGTGTCGCGGACTGCGCATGCGTACATCAATAGTCTTCCACCAGACGGGGAGCCTGTATCACGAGACTGGTTAACAAACTTAAGGATAGAACATAAGCTTCAGCTTAACAAAACCACATAAATGCAATCCGAGATAAACGATATCATGACGCTGCCTATAAGCATTCTATGTCTAGCCAGACTTTCTTACTGAAATCATGCTTACTTCTACAGCGCGTGCACATAAAAGCGTGCCGTGTGCAACGATCACCCAATCACGTAAGTAAGGATCGCAACAGGGATAATTGTGGCTTTGTCTCATTTCTCGCACTTGGCAGTGTTCATGTGCGCAAGTATTCAAGGGTGTCCCGTTCCTCGAATAAGCCAAGTGCAGCGCGCTTGACCTGCACTTTATCCACACTTTGGCAAATACCATATAGAAGTACATAGACCACAATGCACCACGAATGTGACGACTAATGTTTACGTCTAACACGAGGAAGTCAGCCGGGGTTTATCAGAGCCAAATATACTTCCAAAGAAGTTTCAATGTAAGAGCGCAAAGGAGTATAAAGAATGCTTACACAGCCTAAGGTACAGCGAAGGACAAGTGTAACCAGGACAACTAGCAGCATAGTTGCAGCGTGTCTCTTTGCCTATTCAGATATGAAGTGTGTCCCATCGTTTTCAATGAATCCCCGCGCACGGACTCTATACGTACATATACGCACTTGGCGTCATACGTCATAAGACGTCACCACAGCTGAGTCTCCACAAATCACGTCTTTACTACAATACAACGTGCAAGCGAAGTATTAGTAGATAACCGTACGGAAATCCACCATCCCACAACAAAAAAGAAAGACCATTAAATAAAACACCACATTAAATAAACACAACTAAAAAAGAAAATAGCGGGGACGGGGCATTAATCATATTAATATATCGCGAACTGGGTACATAATGCAAGGACATTCTAATTTTTCAGAGCCTTAAAATACATCTGGAAATTCTAAACAAATAACACACTGTATTATCATAGCGCGTTTGTCCACCCCTTGTGCAAAAAATGTACTAAAGTGTACTTTCTTTAAAATAAAAGTGTACTATTAATGTCCACATTTTAATTACACTTCAGTGTGTGTACTAAATACACTGTTTTGGAACAACTTACTTGAACTTAAGTATATTTAAGTAGAAGTATTCTAAAATGTAATATAAATACACTAAATGCTACTTTAGTGTGTTATTTTGGGACACTTTGTACTTAAGGAACATTAAATGTGTAGTTGTAGCGCTCTTCAAAACACTGTGATGTGTTAAAAAGGTATATATTTAAATACAACCTGTGTGTTACATTTAAAGGTCACTGAAAGACTTCTAAAAAGGCACTTACACCACTTAAATAGGACAGGAGTATGCTATTATTCATACGACATGTTATTCTAAGAAATGTGCTCAAACCGTACTTTTTAACCATGTATTTCTAATAGTTATGCTTGAGTACTTCAGTACACTGGAAGACATAAATAGTATGTTAATGTGTCATGGTACACTTAATCACTCGTCAAATTTATGGTCTTTTTTTGTAAACATTATAATGTACACCACAGAGTGCTCCATATTTGTCTGTATGCTGCTGGCAAATTTTACGTTAACCAGCTGTCAGCTATGAACAGACTCACCAGCCAAGGACATTCATAGACAAGAATACACATGAAAAATAAGGTGCTGGGAATATTCATAACTTTTGTGCTTGTTTATTAAGATAACAGTGCATTAAAATTACAATAGTGGCCAAAATTGTGGAATCCCTTCTAATTTTTAGAACTTTGTTCCAATTACTTATTTAATTGTCCAATATATATCATAAATCACATATTTAACCCCCAGTGTTGAATGAACGCCTACAGTGTTTATGAGTGCAACTGGTTTCAAATTAATACTGTTGTAAGAACCCAATAAACACTGTAGCTGTTTAACACAGGCATTTTTACTGGGTATAATAAGCCTAACATCAATGAATTAACAGTCACTGAACTAACATATCTAACCTAATTTAACCAGCATACCCACTCTCTGGACCTTCAAGAACCTTCTGCCTGTAGTTTTGTTTACCTTAATCTCAATTTTTGTTTTTTTGTCTTTTATTTAATTTCTGTGTGTCATCCCTGCCTGATGTGCCTCCTCATCCAGTTACACCCTGTCTCACTCAGTCAAATAGGCATCTCTATCAGCACCAGGCTTCATTGTGCTCCCTTACAGCTGGCTTCATTGTTGCGTCTTAAGGTGGTCCTGATTTCTGATTTAGATATACCAGGAAATTGTTAACACTGTGTCTGGAAAACAAAATGGTAATTGGTACAGAAGTAATCAGCAATGATTTTGAAACAACTCTCAATAAAAATGAAGGCTTTATAATACGTGATCTGTGCCAAAAGATTTTTAATGACCAGTTGAGGAGTTGAATCTGAGGATTCAGGATCTGAATGAACTGGTTCATTTAGAAAAATTATCCCTCATAAATTACATATTTAACTGGTTTAAATTTAAAGTTCAGAATTATCAAAATTGTTGTTTCCCCTCATTTACAATTATTTATTTCAAAACTTCTAATGGACACATTTTTGCATCATTAGGATTTTACAGTCCAAACAGATCATTTAAGCATGCACTGTTTTTCTTTATTTTGATCAACAATAAGATAATAAACAGGCTTATAGTAAACATTTACAAGACAATGGGAAGTACATTTTCATAAAGTGTGTAATGAAAAATACAGACGTTTTCCTCTAACATATTCATACATACTGATGAGTGCATTAACCTTTTCAGGATCTGAAGGACTTTCTTTTCTGAAAATCACAACAGCCAATTCTTGAGCAAAAGTGGACATTATTGTTCTTGAAAAATGATCAAACATTTTTTTCGGAACTCACTCCTCCAGTATGGCTGGTCTGCCCCAAACACTACAGCATACAATTTTGGGTGAACAGGATGTTCAGAAGAGAGACACCGTAGAAAGGCTTGTTGGCAGCGGATCGCCGACAGTGTAAACAGACAGATACAGTTGTCCTTAAGAAAATTAAATGAAATCGTACTTTAATAACATTTGCACAAGTCCAGGTAGGCCTACATTAGAATGCTTCTTTTCACCTACGCCGTCTAGCTCTCCATGAGACGCCCGTCAATGACAAATGTCAGTAATTATGACATCAGGCTGACAGCTTCCCTGTTTCATAATAAAAATCAAATACCCCCTGTCTAGTTAATTCAAAATCAGACCCAGTTCCCGGTTACAGAAGCAAACATTCTTATTTCATAATCTTCCCCACATATATGTAGTGCCATATAGATATGATTCTGATCACCTATTATTATATCAATAACCTTAATGGCATGAGTATATAGTAGTGGAGCTATTCCCTAGGAATTTACAATTTTCATATGCTGTGGCATATCGTGTTTAAATCATACTGGTCGCTGACCACATTCCACATCTTCACAGATGCGCTCTAGTGGGACAGCCTGCAAGTTCAGCACTTCATTCCCCAGAAGCACCTGCGCTTGTACGTTACTTCCTGTTGCACCTTGTCTGCTCGTCAGATCAGGTCTGATCATGTTGGCATGGTGTAGTACGGTTAGTTCCTTGGTTTGTTTGATAGTATTATTATTTGTTGAAGCAGAACTCTTCCCCTCAGAATACGAATTTTAGTAGAAGTGGGTTTAATTATTTATTTTGTCCGAAACATTGTAGCTTGGACATACGCCTTACTGTAATATCGAGGTTTCTGCCGGTCTTTGATTACTGTTTGTCGCAATCTGCTGGATGCAACCCTTCACAGGAACTGTCATGACCTGAGCAGCTGCTTTCTGACTGCCGGAGTCCCGTCCGAGCCGAGTGAGTACCACTTCTCCCGGTATTACACCGAAAAGTAACTGTCTGATCACTGATAGTGGCGATTGACCTGAGCGGATGGTATCGTTAACATAAGCGAAGTCTATTTTTTCACAAAGGGTCTGATATAAAATAACCTGATTTGTTTTCATTATACTGGTATTTGTGATGTATATAAGCATCTTTCTTAAATGCGGTGCCTTGGAAAACGTTTATCAAAAATCTACGTATGGTGAGTCTATCGTTACGGGAAAACATGAATGATGGGATTTGCAGTCTAAAAAGTGAGAAAGTGGCTATTTCTCTCACCATTCAATGAATATAGGTCTTTCCTAGGCGTTACACCCTTATTCCATTGTTTTACAGGAATGCAGGCAGTCAGGTCAGTACCAGCTGGAATGGTATGATCAAGAGATACAGAAAATAATCCATCTGCTTTCTACAGACAGTATGGAATTACGTCTTCGGGATAGAATTCCGAAACAAACTCAGATCCCATTTAGGTCTCAGATCCCATTCTGGGTTAAATCGTGGGTACTCTGGTGTATAAACACAGCCATAATTTATTATAAAGCCAAATATCTATTCGCGATTCCTTGTCAGGAGAAAGATAAGACTCGTTTAAAGTATTACAAGTTTACTTTAAAAAGTCGTGATAATTCAGGGAATAAGAAATATTTCAAATTTATATGGAAAATAAAAATGGTGAAAAAAGTCGACAGCAGAATAAACGTGTCCACTTGATATTGCAGTTTGCCAATATTAATTTCATACTAACCACATTTTCAGGTGCTGAGATGGGTCCTGTAGGGTGTGCTTTGAGCTTCATTTTTATAGACATCAGAGGGGAAAGTGGTCAGGATTTTGTGAAGATTAATGCAAAATAGTGATGGCATTAGTGCTGTAATGGCTGGATGGAGTGGCCTGTGTGTTTTGGAGGCTTATTGTGTTAATCTGGAAAAAGCTTTCTGGGTGTTTTCAGGGAAAAAAAACTGCAGGACAGAAAAGTACTTTTTCTAGGGCAGCAAGGCTGAATAGGTTTTATAACTATCTAGATCCCATTATCTTTGTGCAAAAAAATAAATTGTGAGTCAGGAAGCACGTATATTCCTCATATATTGTGGAAGGTGGTTTTTCAAGTGGTCTGCAGTGATCAGCATGGTGGCTTGTTGTAGGTTGCAGTGTGTCTGATAAACTACTCATTTAGAGGCTTCTCCTTCCATCCCTCACAGTATGATGGAAGATGGGAAGAAGACTCAGAGGGTGTGAGCCCTTCCACTCTTGGTCACGGAACATCCCAGGACAGCTATCTGTATGGTGTCCCCATTTGGAGACCTGGATCCACCCAGTATTTGAGCTGGATGATAGTCATGTGTGCTTCCACAATCCCATCAAGGTCTGAGCGGCTTGCTCCAGATAGGAGAGTCGAGGCCATGTTGGCTAAGATGCAGGAGGGCTTGGAAAAAACATTCTTACTTCTCAGTGAACATGGCATATTATTAGGCAGATCATAAGGGTGATGCCAAGTCTGTTGGCCTAGCAAATATAAAAAAAATAGGAGGGAATACTAGTTACCTCAATGCTCACTATATTGTGGTTTATGAGACTGAAACAGGCATCTATAATACACACAGTATTTTGCATTCATCAATATTATGCCACCAGTTGCCCATCTCTGTGTTTAATCTAATGGGACCCAGGTTCTTTGTCTTGTCTCAGCCTTTATATAGCTAATCAGTGTCCCCAGTAACATCTGGTAAAGATCCTCCAACGTTTTTTGGGATCTTATCAAAAAGCTTTTTTATGCCAAAGAGATTCAGTCTGTTGACTCAAGTGATGTTGACTTTGTTGGACCTCTTACTTCTGAGATGATTATAAGGAACAAGTTTCTTTGCAACATAACAGGCTTACAACAAGCAGAGAAGATATACAGAATTGCTTAGATTCTAGTCAAACCAGGAAAGCATCTGTATAATTCTCAATTTAATATTCCCTTTCAGGAAATGTTGAGTTTTCACCACCGGAGCTTGGTTCTAGGTTACGTTGGCATGGGGTTTGTCACTGCTGTCTTGTAGGTGAGACATTTTGATCATGTTCCTGAGACTGTGGTGCTTTACATGTTGTGATGAAATATTAAGGAGAACCACATTCTGCATTTGGTTTGTTTCAGAGGGGAATTCAGCACCTCGCACTGCTATCCTCTAGCACCATGCGCTTGTTCCTGCGCTGCTTCCGGCTGTGCCCTAGGCGAGGCCGGCTAAGGCTGCCTACGGGCCTCTGGAATCTGTGGAGTTACAGCAGGCTAGTGCTCAGGTCCCTGTACTTCAACACCCTCACGAACACAGATGTGGTCATGGATTCCCTTTTTGAACCTGTGTTTTGGATCGTGGACCATCTTACTCGCTGGTTTGGCATGGTCAGCGTCGACTTCAATCACGCATTTTGCCATCCATGTGTTTCTGTGTTTGTAACTTTGTCCCGTCTTTGGTCCAGGTCTTTGTGTGTCTGGTGGTGGTTCTCACCAGCTCCATCCTCATTATCGCCTACTTCTGCCTTCTGCCCATGGTGCTGGACACCTACCCCATTGCTTGGATTGTTTGGCATATCTGCTATGGCCACTGGAACCTGGTGATGATCGTCTTCCACTACTACAAGGCCACGAGGACATCCCCTGGGCACCCTCCACAGGTATAACATTCATTTTGCATGGGGACTCCAACTCCAGTCCTGGAGAGCTACAATACAGTAGGTTTTCTATTCTACTTTACAGGGTAGGCAAATCTGCCTGTGATTGAAAGATCAGCTGAGTGGTATCATTGTTGGGCCTTGAGCAAGGCCCTTAACCCAATTTCCTCCAGTTGGTCCAAGCTTTCTGAATTGCACCTCTTTGGATTAATAGCATTAGCTAAAAAAGTAAATGTCAATGTTTTCAGGTAAAATCTGACATCCCAGCAGTGTCTGTCTGCAAGAAGTGTATAATTCCAAAGCCAGCCAGAACTCACCACTGCAGCATCTGCAACAGGTAGCTGTATTTTTGCTGTAATTTTACCCTCAAAATGAAGTGTTAGCATGTTGTTAAAAGCAAGGTTTGTGTGTGTGTGTGTGTGTGTGTGTATAGATGTGGTCAAATTTGTCAAATTCCTGTTCTTCTACAGATGTATCCTGAAGATGGACCATCATTGCCGTATCCTTTCCCTGGAAAAACTTAAAGGCTTGCTCACAATAACAACCAAATCTTTCATCCGTAAAAGCAGTGTAAAAATCTGTCTTCCAGTCAGGTTTTTATCAAGGTTATACTAGAGGTGGTTTTAGATTTTCTTTTAAATAAAACCAATGTAAGGTACCATATTTAAACAGCTAATCCTGTTATTTATGTTTGTGTATATAAAGTTTTATTTGTTTTTTTTTTTTTATTATTATTATGAACTATTATATGTAACACAGGTTTTGCAGTGAATATTGCCCTAGCTGCTTGCATGGTGTCAAAATTCAACTACATATGCAGCGTAACTCTGGTCAGAACGTGCCAGATGCACATTCCACTGCTCCCATTAACTATCATGTGGAAAGACTGTTGCCAGGGGATTCCCTGTTTCTTCCTTAGTTGAATGCAACACTTTCAGCCTGGCTGAACAACTGCGTGGGCCACTTCAACCACCGCTACTTCTTCTCCTTTTGCCTCTTCATGACCCTGGGCTGTATGTACTGCAGCATTAGCGGACGCCACCTGTTCTTGGATGCTTACAGGGCCATACAGGTGAGTATGATGTGGAGAAGAGCTGTGGATTTACCTGAGCGGTTCAAAAACACCAGGATCAATGAAACGCATCTAATCTAAAAGCTTTTTACAAGGCTAAATGCCATCTACTATGGAACTTAATCACAGCAACCAGAAAAACGTCATTCCTTCAGCAGGTTTATACTCAGTTGCACATTCACAGACTCTGGTCTAGACAGCTTCAACTCCTACATACACCTAGCTGAACTATTCAAGGATGTGTGATTGTGAAATGCCTTACTTGGGTAACTTGGAGCACTAAGATGTAAACGGCCATTTCCACATTCATCTCCTTTGCAGTGTAGCATCACAACGCCCTCTGTCCACACTCGGCACCGAGAGATCCCCAAAAGTGCTGCTGTTAAACGATTCTTTGCCTTGTGTTCACATTGTGCCGCTAGCACTTGAAGAGCTTGGACGTGGAGCCGCAGGGGGTGCCCGTGACGGGGGTGGGGTGGCCTCTTGGTATCCTACCTCCTGGATCTGCACCTGGGCAGGTATTGCAGAGGCCCGGCAGTCCACTACTCAGTAATCCCATTCGGCATTTATACTCCAGAAGAATTTGATTAATCTGCTCAACCTCACCACTACGCTTGTCCATTCTGTCCATCTAAATTGGCTTGACCAAATGAAATTGAGGGGAAAGACAGGAAGAAAGCTTTTATAGGATACCGGTATTTGGTGTTTTTTTTTTTTTTTTTTTAAAACATGATTTTTATTTGGGAAGGTGAAGGTATCATCCCAAACGGAGATAATTGCGTGTTTGTTTTATTTGCCTGTTCCATGTTGTCCATGTTGGACAGAAGGCTGTCACTGTCATTCAGCATTTTGGGGTCATCCAAGCATGTGTTCATCCCCAAGTATGACCACTTTGAGTTGCCGTCCATGTGAATGTGACCCCCCTCTGCATCTGAATGGTCGTGACCTATATTCTGTGTCCATGTGTAAACGTTCACCGTGGCATGTTAGGAGTCGGTTTGTAGAGTATGTGTCCACTGTTATGAGGGAGGGCTGCCCTGTTTTCTGGATTTGGGAGGATGTCATCGTCAGAAACCACTGAACACACTGGATTGCTTTGGTGACCTCACTTTGTACTGCCAGTACTATTTAGAGTTACACAGTTATAGTAAAGGAAGACTCCTCCTGTACTGCCAATAGTGTAAATGTTTAATGTATGTTTGTGTTTCACAGTGTCGCTGTCACTCTGTATAGGCTGGTTTTCCGCATTACATTTAATGTACTTTTACTTGTACATGTAGATCACAGGTGTGCTGTAGTCAGTCAGTGGTATTAAAGAAAAATGACAAGATATCAGAACAAAATGATTAATGAATCCTGTAATTAAGTCTAGGTAATAGAATGATTATATAAATTGTATAGACTAAATATTGAACAGGTTTCTAACAGATAAAAATACATTTTAATGCAGTCAAAGAGAGTCTTCAGTTGGTACGTGGTTTAAAATATCAGTTTAAACTTGTCCCTTTTTACTTTTTGAAATTTCTCCATTTAATGGCTTGAACTATGTCCATTGGAACACCAGCTTATACAGTCTGCCATCCAGACTGTACTGCTCCAAAAGGCGTCCATCGGACCAAATTTGGGAAGGGACACAATTACATATATTGGCTGCATAATTCTTATTTATTTTTCTAGATCTATTATAAGACTCCACCTCCACCCTTTACCTTTAAGGACAGGATGTTTCACAAGAGCGTCATTTATATGTGGGTGCTAACAAGGTGAGTCATTTCTGCAAGACCCTGTTTATTCAACTCAAACAAACAGCTTAAATGAAAAGGTTGGAATTAAAGCAGTTCATTGTTTAAGAAATAAGATGGATACAACCTCTGCTGAGAGCTGTCAACATCTTAATATGCTTTGTGTGTGTGTTTGTGTGTGAATTTTCATCATTTGTCCTCCCTGCAGCACGGTGGCGCTAGCCCTAGGGGGCCTCACACTGTGGCACGCTATGCTGATCTCTCGTGGTGAGACCAGCATCGAGAGGCACATCAACAACAAAGAGACCCGACGCTTGCACAAAAATGGCAAGGTAGGATGGGTGTCTGGGTTTCACAGTTGTTATAAACACACATGATACACGTTTCCAAAGGAAAAGACATGGAGTGCGTTTCCCGAAACCTTCTTAATGCTATGTCATTCTTAAGTTCTACTCTAAGTTGTCTTTTAACGTTTCAGTGTTCCCATATTTCTGATGCCCTTGCAATGCATAGACCAAACTAAATATGCCCTAGTCACAGTATATCAGAAATTTGGTTCATTTATATATTTATGTAATATATATTACCCAAAAAGCACACTGGAATAGTCCTTAGTAGTCAATACTGAAGCACACAGTACATTCTCTTATGTTAAGACAGTAATGCAGCTTTTCTTTCTGCTATTGGACCATTGCTTGTCCCTAAGTCAATGACATGCACACATATTGGTGCATGCAGGTGTTTTATAGAAGAAGCAAAAATAAAATGGTGATACTACAATTTGGGGAGGCAGGTTTGTGAACCTAGTTGGCGAAAATCTTAATTTATTTATCTATCTTATTTCAATTTGTTAATTTAGAATTTTATTTTTAGCTTCTCCCCAGTTCTGATTAATGCAGTATTTTTAAGATCAGGTGTTCTGGCACCTATTAAGGTCACACTTAAGAAGCTTTCCATTAAGCAGTCTCTTAAGAGACTGTTTGGGAAACATAGGAAAAGCAATGCCTTTCGTAAGGTATATCTTTAGAGTCTTCGTGAGATGCTAAGAGCTATCATCGTGGGAAATGCACCCATGGGTGTTTCTTAATACCAAGACCGGTCTTGCTAGCTTGCCTTCCAGAAATGAATTTGGGCCACAATGAATCATGGGATTGGTCTCGTTCGGCGAGGATGCAACCGATGTATCCTTGATATGGGGTGGGGCAAGAACAACATCCGGGGATTTTTACCATACACTGCACTTCTGTTCTTCAGTATTGGAACTGGTCTTTGGCAATGTAAGAACGTAAAATGGGTACACGAGAACACAATACGGTCAAGTACACACATTAAGAAACACCTAAGTTTATATTGCTTCTCCACAGGCTTTCAAAAATCCATTTAATTATGGCAGACTGAACAACTGGAAGGTGTTCTTTGGTGTAGAAAAGAGGAGGTGAGTCCCAGTATCTTCAGTAACTCTGGAAGGAGGCCTGTTCCAGGTGCTGCGAGTGACTCGCTGTTTTCTCTTGCAGCCATTGGCTGACACGGGTACTGCTGCCCTCCAGCCACCCGCCATATGGCGATGGACTCACCTGGGAGCTCTCTCTGCACAGGAAGGACCCCATTGAGGTCTGACCACAGACACATGCTAAACATGCCCAGCTCTTTGGCCCTTCAGAATCGCCTTCGGGAAGACGGCAGTAACTGCAGAGCCTATACTGCCTTGCCTCACCAGTAGGGGCACCAGTGGGTCTCCATTCAGGAATTGGGCTTTCCTTGTGCATCTAAATGCGTAGCACTGTAGACGTTGGCCACCCGTCTGCTTACATCTTTTCTGCAGACCTAGTGGGGAGCTTCATGCAGCTGAATTCCCAAGGGGCTTTGCCAAAGAGTGGGTAAGAGCCAAGTAAGAAGAGTGACTGTTTACTGTGGTGCGTTGGCACCTCTTACTGGCACATTAAAGGATCCCATGCAGGCATATGAGGAGCACTGTTCTCTTCACTGGTTATTTGTATTTGATCTGTATGTGATCCAATTAAATGTTTTTTTTCCATAATTTTTAATCACTGTTATATTTTTTGTTTTTGTACTGCACAGTTGCATATGTTGGGGTTTAACGGCACCAGCAGAATACACTAACAAAGGATTAAGATATTCCAAAGCGGCTTCAGAAAGGACCCAGGGTATAGATAAGAATGTGTCTTTCAAATGGTGGCGATGATTAGGTAAGATATTAAAGGGGTCAGGGAACCTGCTCTGCTGTGTTAATAGAAGCAGATCAGCCTCCTATTTAAACATTTTTATCATTAGCAGGGCAGTTTTGTTGTATTTGTAAAAAATATTAAACTAATTGATGGAGACTGGAGGATTATTTGAAATAGTAGCTTGTCTGTAGACAGCCAGCCCCTCAAATGGCACCTTTGCTGCTGGACGAGTTGCATATGGGTATCACAGCTTTGGTATTCTCCAGTTTGGATTGAAATGTAGCCTTTCTAAAAATGCAAGACTGAATACAGCACCAACTGAACTACCACCTTCCACAGAAAAACATTCCAATAGGTATTAATGTGGGATCAGAACTTTACCAGCTGTTATTTACATGTCTATGATTATGAATTTGCTGAATCCGTGTTTTATGTGGATAGACCAGCAGAGGGCAGTGTACACACTCCTATGACACTTGGGCAACACTTCAGCATGTACAGGAGTTGGACAATGATAGTACTGGTTTTAGATTATAATAATTTATTAGTATGGTGTTGGGCCTCCTTCTGTGGCCAGTACAGCATCAGTCCATTATGAGAATGACAGGTAGAAGTCCTGCACAGCCGCCGGAGGGATTGTGAGCCATTCCTCTTGCAGAACAGTGGCCAGGTTGCTGAGTGATGCTGATGGAGGAAAATGTTTTCTGACTCGCTCCTCCTAAGCACCCCAAAATGGCTCAATTTTCATATCTGGTGACCGTGCAGAATGTGGGAGATGTTCAACTTCACTTTCATCAAACTACTGTCACCAGTCTTGCTGTGTGTATTGCTCCATTATCATCCCGATATGCAGCACCTCCTTCAGGGTACAATGTTTTAACCACTGGGTGAACATGGTCCTCCAGAATGGTTCAGTAGTCCTTAGCTGTGACGCGTGCATCTAGAACAAGCAGTGGGTCTAGGGAATGTCATGATATTGCAGCCCAAATCATCACTGACCCACCTCTGTGCTGCACTCTGGATACGCAACAGTCTGGGTGGTAAGTCTCTGGGGGGTTTTTCCACTTCGTCTCCCAGGTGTGCGAAAGACGGTGAAGGTGGAGTCATCAGAGAACAATACATGTTTCACATTGTCCACGGTCCAAGATGGCACTGCTGGCACCATTGAATCCGACGTTTGGCACTGGCATGAGTGACCGGGTTTGGGCATAGCCTGAGCATGAATACTGACCCTATGGAGTTCCCAACAAACAATTTTGGTGGACACGAGTGTCGAGGTGCATATTTAATTCTGCAACGAGTTGGGGAGCTGTTGTTTAATGTTTTGGATATAATTCGGGGTAATACCTGGACCTCCCTTTCTGACAGCTTCCTCTTGCATCCACGGTTACTCCTGTTGGATACGGTCCATCCTTCCTGGTGGTATGCTGACATTACCCCGGATACCATGGCTCTCGATATACCACAAAGGCTTGCTTTCCTGGTCACAGATGCACACCTGCAATTTGTCCTCTGTCCTATTTGAACTCTGATATGTATCCCAAATGTTGTGTGGATTTGCAATATTTTATGTACGGCTGTGCTACTGCTTTGTTAATTCAATCTTCAGTCTCTGCTCTTACAGATGGAATGTGCAATCAGTGAAGACTGGCCACCAGGCCTCTTATATATAGGTGTGAACATTATTTTGGCCAGTGTTTGTTTCATTGTCCAACCCCTGTACATCCAGACATGGTTGATCAGTAATAACATTCTATACATGTAAAAGGACTAAAAATTCATTCTTAGTTTACATGCAGATCAGGAAATCAAGTTGGACATGAGAAATTTTTGGCAGGTTTATGGAGGAAAGGTTTCAGCATATCTCTTGTCTGATTAAGACACCTCCATGCATGGGACAGGACATATAAGTCAAATTGAATTAATAGGTCTGTTAATGGTTTATGGTATAAAAACAAATGAAGTTGTGTGTGTGCATGCTGGCCTGTGTCATTCAAAAGTGTACAGTTTTACGGAACAAACACCTGTCAGTCTCTCATCACACTGAAATGAACAGCATAACAAAACGTGTAAAGTTTTTCTTTGCCTGACATCTCATAAGAAGCCCTTATTTTCTGAAGTATTTTTTACGACACAATTACATGTGAATAATTATACAGAATACCACGTCCATGTGATGCGCTATAATCTTCACCCTAAGTGGTGAAATTAACCTTTTATACATTTATATTATATTATTCTTCCTGAGTAAATGGGAGTGGAACATTATTTTGCAGTTTAACCTACCGAAAACCTAGCTAGAGGTGCCTTTTTAAAACAACTCACCATTTGTGGTTCTAAATGCAAACTGGGACCGGCACTGTCCAACGGCTTACCCCGTACTTATTATTGCGCTAAAGTGACACTGACCTCTGCTAAACGTGCCCCCTATGACGTGCGTAATTGTGTCGGTGATCCGTAGTCAACACCTTGACTGGTCTTGCGCATGCGCGCTTCGAAGCTTCCCCCCCCCCACCAGGAAGGAAAAGGAACGGGAGCCTGGATGGAGAGAAGCAGGGAAAGAGTGAAAATCTCACAAAAACTGGACTTCTGCGCTCGTCCAGGTACATATTACATTTTGCGGACAATAACATGAAGCAGGCTGCCTAGCCCGCGAGCCGTATGTGGGTGTCCGGGAAAGCGAACTTTTCCAGCTAACCTACCTTTTTGGGAATTAAGGTAGATCCTCGAGAAAGCTGTCAGGGCGAAAGTTAGGTTGACGATGCCGATAAGCTGTGTAATGCACGTTAGCTTTACCCCCTACGCAGCGCTTTGCACCCCCGCACATCTCTGCAGATGTGACCGCAGGCTGGTGTACAGCGCGCGCGACCTGACAGCTGCGGCTGTGTTCGTGCTGTGTGCACAAGTAAAATAAGTACATCACCAGGAGTGCAATAATTAGCCAGCAAACACATTATTAGCCACCAACACGAAGTCGCTTGACTGATATTTTGTTTAGAAAAAAAGTCAGCTAAGTAAGAATCGTGTGCTGGTAATATAAGTGGCTTTATTTATTATCTGCTGGCTTGGCTGGTATGTCGGCTGCAGGTATAAGTAGTTCAGTGTCACTTTGTGCGATTCATGACTGTATTTTAAGGTCTGGCTGATTGATCACCTGAAATAGGCGTGGCTTTCATGGCTGATTGAGATGCTGATTGGGATCCACCTCATCTGACAACCATGGGAGGTTGTATTGGAAGAGAAGGTGGGAACAGATCATCCAGGACCGGTAGAAGAAATGGGAGGAAGGGGGGAGGTAAGCTTCAGCCGTGCCTCGTAGGTCGATGGCCTGGTGGTAAATGTTCCAGGCTTATGGGTTGCCATTGGGGGTTCACATCCCTCCATGAGATTAGGAAACCTCTGTGTTAATTACCAAGTAAGTTAGATGTTCTGTCCCTTCGCACAGAATTTAAAGGTACTGAAGTTATGGTACTCATGATCTCTTGACATGTTGTATGCCTCTTTGTTAACAGTGTTAACCAGTCTTCACTAGTAAGAATGACTACGTTCTAATATACCTAAAACTGATGCTCACCATGTTGGATGGCTGCTATATTTCTTGCATTGGTTTTTTCCCCCAGAAGTAAGCTAGCACAGTGGGTGTGGCCTAACATCTCTCGGATTAGAGGTTTTAATGCCCATGATCTTCCTGTATTGTGCCAATTTCCTTCTGTAGTCCAGTGGCATGCATTTAGGCTGTTTAACATAGAGTTTGACTGATTGTGTGAAGGTGCCCTACAATAGACTGGCATCATGCCCTGGGTGCATCCCTGCCTTGTGCCCTGTGCAGCTGGACATAGGCTCCACCCCTGTAGTTGATAAGTGTTTAAAAGATGCATTATTTTCCCCCTTTGTAGTATTTAAGAGAAGTAGTCATTACTAAAGTTCATAATTATAATATTGCATAATTTGTCTATCAGAGTTGGATATTTAAACCAGGATAAAATTAAGTGCAGCCACAATCTCTTTAATTTGAAAATTCCTACCAACTAGAGCTGCTCAATTATGACAAAAATTATAGTCATGATTGTTGTCAATATTGAGATCACGATTATTTAATACGATTACTCATTGACCTTGGAAATATCATGTGTTTATTGAACTTTTTTTTTTTTTTTTTTAAAAACACTTTTTAACAGTGGATTACTTTCAACTTTAAATATAATTCAACTGAGAAGAAAAGGGACTGGATAGGTGTGTGCTGGATTTATAACACAAGACATAAGGGCAGCATCATCGCAAAAAGAAATGCGGCATAATAATCTTTGGTAGCCAAAATCACAATTAAAAATTTAAATCTGATTAATTGCCCAGCCTGACTATAAACTCAGATTGGGTGGTATGAAGGTAATATGGTATTTTGTGGTGTTTTGAAATCTGAAAGCTATAAATTGAAATGTATCATATGAAGCCCAACCCCCCTGTCAGCAAATTTTATTGCCAAGATTGCGACGTACCAGAATAATGTTGCTTCTGAAAATAACATCACAATACCATTTGACAGTTTGAATAATTAGATACCACTCAAATCTGCTATATACCCTGTTCCCCACGTGTCCTTTGATTTGGGGAATCATTATCGATTATTATAGTTATTCCCCTTTTTCTCATGGCTGTGCGCCGTGTCCCTTTGCTGATATAACCTGGTTGTGAATGAACAGTGCTTGCTCAGGGTCATCATGACCTGTGTCCAGGCTTTACAGCCACGAGATTTTTTTTGACACTTGGTTTGAGGTGTGGCTAATGGGATCAGGGCTCCTCCCAGCACAGGCAGGTTTAACTGCGTCTGCTGAATAGGCAGTGCAGCCGGGTGCTTAAATTGATCTATTTCTGTGGCCTCTTTTCAAATGTCACTGGGTTCAAGCACACTAGCAAGAGTGATTGTGGGGTTCTAGCTTTGTAGTCCCGAGAGTTAGGGTACCATTACACTTCTTCGATCCAGAAGGTATGTCCTACTGTTCAGGGAATTCTCTGTAAGCTATTTTCAGATTTAATAGCTGTTTACAGTAAATTTATTTTGGGTGAGGACAGCTATATAACCTGGTGGTTGGAGTGGAGTGGTTGGATGTCACTTTCAGCAGTACTGGGATTTTAGCCGGTGCTTACCTAAGGAACATTGTGATGGGTGTCAGCCATTCTGGGAGCTACAGTCCCACCATCGGCGTTGTGCTAAAAAGTAAGTGATCTCGTGTTGGTGGTGTTACTTTGTCGGTAAGTGTGATGCATTGGGAGCGTAGGCTGGTTATTCTGATGATCTATAACCTGCCCAAGGTATTAATACCTGGCCTCTTGTAGTAGTCATGCTTATTCTGTGGTCTGTCCTTTGCCGGGGCAGTCTGCATTCCAGTCTGTCTAGCTCGTCCAGGCCCTCGTGCTGGTGCAGTTTGGGTGGGTTGCTCCTTGTGGAGTAGCATATACAGTGCAGCTTCAAAGACCTCCTCAGTCTGCTGGGTCAGAGCCAGGTGTGTCCAGAGTGTCCGTTTGTTTAACTTTAACCTCGGGGCGGAACGCTCTTCTGTGTCGCCCCTGGCGCATGGAAACTTCCATCCCTTTGCATGTGAAGTGACTTTGGTGGGTGGCCTTTGTTAGGCTGTGTCACCAGGGAGCCCGTGGCTGGGTTGTGGCTGATTCTTTGCGTAACAGAAACAATTTTGTTCAGTTAGAATGAGAACAGGCTTGGCAGTCCTCTCACTTTCCTTGGATAGCGACTGTCCAGTTTTTATTTGCATTATTTTAACTTGGCTAAGTGTCTTATGGTGTCAAAAAAATCTGAACAGTGCCAGCGGTGGGGGTTCTTCCCTGATAGAGCTCTGTTAAGTTGGTTGGTCAATGCGTGTCGGTGCCAGAAAAGAGATATTTGTGCTTCGTGACTGCAGAAGAGTCCCAGACACAAAGAGTTAAAGGTAAATGCTGTTTGCGGCGTGTCGGTAGCAGTGCTGGCTGTCTGAGTGGCTGCTTGGGGAGATGAAGGCATGCCCTAACTCCATGGCTTGGGTGGGCCCTAGTGATGCATGAATGACTGGACGCTTCTGCAGGAGATTGTGGAGACGCAGCCTACCTTCACATCGATAGTCAGCTTCAGTGTTATAGCCTGTTCTGTCATGGTGTCAGGTATTTTATCAGGTTACTCAGGTGTGATGATTGGCCGGTCTGTATGGCTTCCATGCCAATAAGAGCGCACAGACATACATACATGCCTTTTGAATCATTTGGTTGTTGTTCTGTGTTCCCCAACACTTCCAGCCAGAGTAATGTTTACTTGTTTGTTTATGCAGTGTTTCCCAACCCAGTCCTCTGGGACCCATACCCATTCCATATTTTTGCTCCCTTCCAAGACCTGGGTAGGGAGCAAAACTGTGAACTGCCTGTGGGTCCCCGAGGAATGGATTGTGAAACGCTGGTTTAATGAGTTTGTGTATGGCCTGTGTTTTCCCTGCAGACTTAAAAAAATGTAATCTGTGGTACTGGACTAGCAGGTGCTTTATTGATGGCTGGTCTGCTCAGGGGAAGAAGTCTGTATTTGTCCAGTCTTCTAGGTGCAGGCTGAGGAGCACTCTTGGCTTTTTGGGTTTTCAGTAGCTAGGCAAAGTCACTTCATTCCAGTGGCTTCATGCCCTTCCCTGAATTCCTTGACATCTTCAGAGATGGTGGAAAATCCCATGGTGCCTGATTACTGTCTGTAATCTTCTGTGCTATAAATAGGTCTTTTTCACCAATGCCTGGGATGGATGGTTGCCATGGCAGCAGAGATTAGAGAGGGTGGAGCAGACCGTGCCCAGTGTTTGTACACAGTGAGCTCCCTGTCATGGGCTGGAGGGTGGGGCTGTGGGGGAGTAGAGCTCGTTAGTCAGAAGTAACCACAAGAGTATCAATGAGTTTCAGATTCCAGGAAGGGAAACCATTGTGTCTTTTTAGGATGTAATTTAATTATCAGCTTAAATATCACTAGAATGTACTGAAGAAGACTTCATTAATGGAGCTGAACATAGTGGCTGACACTAGCCCTACACTAATCAGCTGTTTTAGTCTATATTTAATATAATCACTAATATCTTGTAAATGACTATCATCTGAAACAGTGGGGTGGCTGAGCACAGCTTCAGTTCTGCACCAAATTCTCCAAATGGGTTACAGGGTCAGCAGCTATATAACTGTAATTCTCAAGGCATTGTGTGCCAGGTGTGAATTGCTCACTAAATATAAGACCAGATAACTGCAAAACCAGCAGCTTTGTTTATTATTCACCAGGAATGCATGATGTAGCCATGAATGCATGATTTAGACGTGAATGCATGCATAGCTTGGCCGCCAGACAGGATGCTATAGGCTCGCACAGTGTGGGCAATGCCTTCTCGGGGTTCACCCCAGTAATGAATGAGCATCACCTAAACATGCAGTCCTTACCCCTTATCCAGGTGTATTAAAGGGCCCGTGCTTTCCTGTCCTGTCGCTGCTTAGCTATGATTCCACCTGCGACTGCCCGTATGCTTGCTGGTGACCAAACTGCTCGGCTGCGGTTCTATACAGGACGCAACGAGCCCCTGAAGAAGGAGAAGCCCAAATGGAAGAGTGAGTTCCCCATGACTGAGGGCCAGCTGCGCAGCAAGCGGGATGAGTTCTGGGACACGGCGCCGGCCTTCGAGGGCCGCAAGGAGATCTGGGATGCACTGAGGGCGGCAGCAATAGCCCTGGAGAGCAATGACCACGAGCTGGCCCAGGCCATCGTGGATGGAGCTAGCATCACACTGCCGCATGGTAGGGAGCTGAGTCAGCTCATCGTTTGCTTTCGCATGATGTGTTTGGCTAATAGGGTAGCAAAGGGGCACAAACTTTCCAGAAACTTTCCATGAGAAGTAGAGCTGCAAAGGGGCAGAAATATTCAGTACATTTCCTGAAACTTTCTAGAAACTTTCCATGGAAAGTTAAGCTGGGGAATTTTGGAAATATTGAACTGTGTACGGGCTGTCAGATATGGCAAAGAAAGCAAACTGCATGAATAATGAAATATAGAATATGACTTATTAGCAGTATGTCTTGATCCAGATGCTTATTTTTAAGTGTTTTTATGCACACATAATTACTCAGAAGCACTTGGTTACACAATGACATCACTCTTGTAGATCTTTTATTTACTTGACATCAATTTTTTTCCCAACTACATTTAAGTTCCCTTTTATAGGCTAACCTGCATTTTAGCAGATTTCCAGTTTATTCTCATTAATTCCCATATATTTCCATTAATTCCCATGGAAAGTTTCCAAATTTGAAAATTCATAGAATAATATTGGTTGATAATCCCTCGTGTCCATACCAAGCTAAACTCCTGTGTCTTGCTGGTTCATCATGTAGGGTCTCTCTCCGAGTGCTATGACGAGCTGGGTAACCGTTACCAATTGCCAGCATACTGCTTGGCGTCTCCAGTCAACTTGCTCTCAGAGCGCTGTGAGGAGGAAGTGGTGGAGCAG
Organism: Stomatorhinus ivindoensis; assembly: GCA_019775895.2. Taxonomy (NCBI): domain Eukaryota; kingdom Metazoa; phylum Chordata; class Actinopteri; order Osteoglossiformes; family Mormyridae; genus Stomatorhinus; species Stomatorhinus ivindoensis. Next base: position 11,921,062 of record JABFEB020000060.1, read on the forward strand.
CCGGAGCCGCAGGTCTCCCACAAGAAGGAGTTCCAGCTGAAGGTACGCCTCTCCACAGGCCGGGACCTGCGGCTCACTGCCAGCATGGCCAACACCATTGGCCAGCTGAAGAAGCTTCTGCAGGCCCAGGAGGACATCAGCGTTGCTCACCAGCGCTGGTTCTTCTCGGGCAAACTGCTCACAGACAAGACTCGCCTGCAGGACACCAAGATTCAGAAGGACTTTGTTATCCAGGTCATCGTGAGCCAACCCCCTGTTCCCAAATGAGCTCGAGTGGATTGGGTCGGGTTAGGGGGATCCTCCTGGCTGACTGGCTGTAGTGCTTTTTTTCTTGGGGGCACATTGCACAGGTTAAATGTTGGGGCTACCAGGGACGAGCAAACTGCTTTGAAACTGCACCGGGATGGAATCCCATACGCTATGCAGGCCAGTTGTCCCCTTAGTCTCTCAGGGACTGTGTGTACTGAGACCTCCCCTTTTATTTATGATGCATACCCCAAGTGTCTGCTTGTTCAAATACAAGAGAATAGCAGGCGACAGAGAATCGGATGGAGTCCAGGGCTGAGGCAGCGGGCTGCAGGCAGCACTAGGGCCCAGGTGCTGACTACTCTCAAAAGGAAGCATGTGAATGTACTCCTGGAGGCTGCTGGAGCAGTCTGGCTTTGTTCACGACTGTCTGTGTAAGGAGGGAAGGAGAAAGTACTCCCAAGCCTTTTTCTTTTTGAGCCCTTTCTCTAACAATTCAGGTTCGGGATGTATGGTAGATGAGTGAAGGGATGTCTATGCAGTCACTCTGGGGGATTCACTCCTCTCTGCTCCACAGTTCTCCACGGTTCTCCATGGTTTTATATCTTGATGTCTTAGCTGCTATTCCCCAAGGATCAAGGAACATTGGGACCACCTGGCCTTTGGAGATCTATGAGATATTAGTCACTTTCAAAACCACGCCAGTGCAGTCAGTAATTCCACTGAAAAGACAAGCCATCTATATGAAGTGTCGGTGACATTTCCTGTGTTTTCCCAGAGTATCTCCTGAATTACTGTCTGATGTTCTCTTCTGCTTTCCACTGCTATGAGCTTCACAGTGCACTTCTTTAAAACTGTCACTGCACATGCTAGAGTGTACAGATCTGCATTAATGTATGTCAGATTCCGCGTGACTCTGCATTGCAGGTCAAGGACTTCCGCCCACCTACATTCATAATCATTACAAGTCTAGTCCTAATACCTTGAACAGATAGCACTTGATATTATTTTTGAAGTCACGTAATAATACTGTACATAGTGGTTCTGTAAGCATATAGCACATTTGAAGCATGTAGCAGTCTCATTAAATCCTTCAATAACCAAGTGGAATATCAGACCACAAGTAGAGTCCCTCTGTTTAACCGTCCAGTCCTGTGGGTACAATGATACACGTCTTCACATTTCTGAACACTTTAAGTCTACATTTGCATTGCTGCTTAATTCACATTAAATAATCACTTCATGTTCCTGTGTTAGTGTGTCGAAATGTTTCTCTTAAAGGTCATGATTTTATCATCAGTGTGTGGAATGAAGTGTTAAGGTAGTGTCTTTTTTATGATAAACCCACTAAGGGAAAGAGATTGCTTAATTTAAATTGTAGATCTTTTATTTCCTTGATGTGAAAGGGTGGTCAATGGGCAGTTTCCTGACATTTCACAAAATGTAAAGGAATACAACCCTGTGTGTTTAGAATGCTTTAAGGATGTAACTGAAATATTAAAAGATGATTTCTAAATTTAATGTGAAGTTTTTTTTAACGTGAGTATGTATGTTAAACAGATTCAGTCATGTTTAAAACTATTATAATATAATATTGTACTTTTATTAAAAGCCTGTTACCATTTATGATGTTGTAGGTGCTAGGCCACATTTGAATATTTTCACACGTTCTAAATATTTGTGCCGCCTAAAAATAATTTTAAATTCACCTAGTTAAGCCAGAAGAACAGACAAAATAGGACGAAAAGATGGAAACCCAGTCACAATGTGCAAGGAAACGCGCCCCTTGTGTAGGAGGGTCCTCACAATAGGGGGCCAAGGACGATGGGGTGCGGGCCCTCGGTAAAATTTAATGGTTCTCGGTGAATTGTTGCGAATTTTGCATGATCGTCTATTAACAAAAGGGGCACACGGTCCGCCACTGTGTGGCGTGATAGAAAAATAAACATAACGTGGCGCCCCCGTGTGGCTCAGAGAATCAAAGGGCAGCATATGGCACACAGTGACGTCAAAGTCATCGCGACAATCCGGCAGCGCGATCCACGCGCAGCGCTGTTCCCAGTTTATCCTAGCATTCACCTATCCGAGTTTCACCAGTCCACCATGGTGAAATCCGGAAAACTTCGGTCTGGGACCGCACAGAAACTGAAGCGATGGAAAAAGGGACACAGCAGCGACTCCAACCCGCAGATCAGCCGACATCGTCAGGCAGCGAGAAGCCGGTTCTTTAGCCGTCCGACTGGTAAGCTGAAGGAGACGCACACGCTCTACAGGAAAACGCTGTGCTCTGGGCCTGCGCCGCACACGTGGGTACACAGCAAGGGGTCGGATCCGAGAAAGCTGCCTGCGTTATGAGTTTCTCTGTGCAGTTGCTGCTGTCGTTCAGCCTGACCTATTAAAAAAGTTCAACATGTCTGTTTCAAAATATATTTATATTCAACTATATTTGTGTAATAAGCTTGGAAAATATTTACGTCCATCAAGAAACTTATTAATAACGTTTACGCGACAGCCTTACGTGTTTCTTCTAAATAACAGAGAAAAACAAAACGTAATATGTCTCGTGTGTCAGCATTGTTTTAGATGTATTTATGCCAAGTGTGTCACTGAGACATTTGTGCTATTTTAAAGTAAGTTTTATTTGCTGAATTCTCTTTCGGCCGACCCCCGGTCCCCATAGATCTGTGCTTGTGATCTTGAGTATCGATCATGTCATATGGAAAGTTCGTCCGTAAAGCTATAGACAAGTTGTCATTTGCGTGTATTGTCAAAGGATTCTGTTTTTGGGCACATTTAAACCACTATTATTAAAGACCTTGTGATGTGTTTGGACATTTAACTCTGTAACTGGTTCGATGTTTTTGCAGAAAATAGCAATTTGACTGTGGATGCACTTAAGCTCCACAATGAGCTTCAGACGGGAACTCTGGAGAAGGCAGAGCCTAACTTGGGAGATGCCTGCTCCATAGAAGAACCAGCTGTGTCAGAACGCACCTCTGGGACCTTCCTGAGTGGTCTTTCTGACTGTTCCAACCTCACCTTCCACAAGGTCCAGCGTTTCTGGGAGTCCAACTCGGCGGCCCATAAGGAGGTCTGTGGCTGTTCGAGTGAAAATCAGCACTAACTGAGAGTGATGGGACCCTCATAACAGCGGGTGCTTTGTGTCTGTCTTGTGGCCCCCAGATTTGTGCGGTTCTGGCAGCAGTCACCGAGGTTATCCGTTCCCAGGGCGGGAAGGAAACAGAGACGGAGTATTTTGCGGCTCTGGTGAGTGCTTTTGTACCTGCTGATTTTCCATGTATGTGCTCTGGGTACTTTGGCTCTGATGGTACAGCACCCAGGGTTTGGTGGAACCTTAATTTTGATTTATACTTATGTGGTGAATCAACGCTGTAAGTACGGCATAGCTGTGAACTCTACACCAAAGCGGTGATGCAGACCGCAAGAACTGTAATTGGTCTGCTTAGTAACGTTTGTTATTTTATTGGATTGAAGAAAGCGTGCATTGCAGGTGTACTTACATCGCTGATTGAAACTGAAGCATTACGGTTTTGAATGGCTGCAGGAATGATGATGCTTAATTTAAATTTTTGTAGCATTAAATGTTTATTAATAGCATTAAATATTACATTTACAGCATTTGGCAGACGCTCTTAGCCAGAGCGACTTAGATAAGTGCTTTAAGACTTCACAATGAATTTCCTCCCGATACTAGCTTCATAAAACCAAGGCTATGTATACCATGGACAATACTCTGTTGGGAAAGTTTTTTTTTGGGGGAAAAAAAGAATTATTAAATAAAAAGCATTATTTGTATAGCATTAAATAACCCACCCCAGCCATCGTAGCAGCAGCTCTGCAAAACACTCAGGATGGCAGCACCAGTTTCACTTGCCTCCATTAAGTTTTGTACTTTACAAGACAAAATAATAAAGTAAAAAATAGATACTAACTTTAGAAGGTGCAAAAAAGTAACTTTGTAGTGGCTCATTTTTCCATATTTGTCTATAGGAAGTTCGGAGGATCACAGATGTAATCAGAATTCTATAAATGTTTGTTTTAATTCCTGTTTCAGTTACGTGATTCAACAATTAAATTTATAGCTGGAAGGGAAGACAATAAATGCATCTTACAAAAATATATATCACCTAGCGTTTTGTCGTGTAATCGCTGAGCAACACAGACACACTGACGCTTAAGTATAGATGCTCGTGATGGCATAGGCTACTTGTATAGGTCACAGTGTAGACTCGACAAAGAAGTTTGATTTAGGCTTTACAGTGGTGTAACAAGCCTTATGCTTCTCTGTGCTGCCAGATGACCACCCTGGAGGCTGTGGAGACCAGTGAGTCTCTGGCTGCAGTGACCTACCTGCTGAACATGGTTCTGAAAAGGTGGGCGTCCTCATGCGCTTTGTGAGATCTCTGTCCCTGGAGTGAGCTCATGGTGCGGTAGCGGTGTTGCATGTGGGATCGGGGAGTCATTAGGAGCTCCTGCCGCTTTCTCACGTCTGTCCACCTCACTGTCCTTCCCCAGGGTGCCGAGTCCAGTGCTGATGAAGAGGTTTTCTGATACAGCCAAGGCCTTCATGAACGTGATATCCTCCCAGGCTAATGCAGATTCATCCTCGGGCCTGCGCTGGGTATGTGTCCCTGGGTTCTGCTAGCATGGTGATTCATGTGGAAGGTCGGCTTGCTGTGACCCAGGTGTACTGATGCGTCGACCTCTGTGTGTCCGTATTTAGATCCTGTCCTGTATGGCCACCTTGCTGCGGAAACAGGACCTCTCCGTCTGGGCTTATCCTTCCACCATGCAGATCTACCACGGTTTACTGAGCTTCACTGTGCACTCCAAACCTAAGGCCAGTGTCCCCAAATTTCCCATAATGCTCCAGTCTGGTACCGCGGGACTTTTAACATAGTGTCAGTGAACCGTGCTGATTCTAATCACAGCCTCAAGAATGATACGTCTGTCTAGAATGAGCCTCCTCTCCCTTGTGCAGGTGCGTAAAGCTGCGCAGCACGGCGTGTGTGCTATCCTGAAGGGGAGTGACTTCCTGTTCAAAGACTCCGCCCCCTCGCATCACCCCGCGGCCACGAACACGGCCAAGTTCTGCGTTAAAGAGATAGAGGAGGCAGGAGGTGGGCGATGTGCTGGGAGTTGGGCTCAGAAGCTGTTGTGTTTGGGCCGCAGCTTTATGCTGAGTCTTGTTGTCTTACCAGGCAGTAAAGAGAACACCACCACGCTGCACGTGCTGGGCCTGCTCAAGGACATTGTGACTGGGTTTCCGGTCAGTGCTGTGAAGCAGTGCTGTGAGACGCTGCTTCGTGTGATGACGCTCAGTCATGTGGTGAGTGCTCCTACAACTCCTTCTCCTGGCCATAGTCACATTTCTGCACTTGTTTTTATTATCTTATTTCATTATTTTTATTCTGTATTCTCTGTCCGTCTGTCATTGGTACTAAGAAGGACTGTTACTAGGCCTTTCACACCATAGGAACTCCTGGAACCAGGAACTTTTGACATGTTCACACCACAGGAACTCGGCCCACATGTAGTTACTCGGAGGCAGTTCCGGAACTCCTTTTTTAGATCCTGCTCCAGACTAGGTACTTTTCATTCAAGTGCAAACTACTGGGAGTTGCTTACAGTGATAGCTTGCTGATTGATTGATCACAGGCACGGGTGCTAACTTGGAAGTTACGCAGAAGCGCAGTAAAAGAGAGGTAGCGGAGCAAAAATTGAGCAGAAACAATTATTGCTGTTCCTCAGTTACATTAAATGTGTCAGTTTATAAAATTTTTTTGCTTGCATCTCTATATTTCTGCATATGAAAATGCAGAAAATGTACTTTTGTCTGATATTTCTAGCACTGGTGTTGAATCTTGCCAATGCTTATTAGCTGGATAAAGTTACATAATTTTTTGTTCTGTGGAAAACAAAAGATCGATCTGCTGGCCAGGTTTGTTAAGAATCATAAACATATCGCGAGTCATATAATAAGTTAAATATAAATACTGATTTTGATAGTAAACGATCCCCCCAGTAACTGACAAATAACTAACAAAAGTTATTTATCCTTTATATTTTTTGTTGTGGTAGTATAGTTTCATATGAAATTACATGTGAAGTTTAACCTATAAGCTTTTTGCGTTTCCCATGCTTATTTAGCATAATGATCCCAGTTCCTGTTATGTGGTGTTAAAGCGACACATGAAAGTAGCCACAAGCTGCGAAGTTCCCGGTCGAGACGGCCCAGGGACTTGTAAACCGGGACCAGGCTCGGGAACTAAAGTGTGAAAGTGCCTTTTGTGTCCACACCAAGGGTGTTGCTAGAAATTCTGTACCCCCTGCACCCCTTATAATTGTACACATTAAAGAGTCGCTATAAATCTGCCAGGATATCCATGCCCCTACTGCGCCCCTGCTCCTTCACCCACCTGTCATTTACCCTTTCCTGTAATATCTCTCTCTGTTGAAGCTGGTGACGGCAGCAGCGATGCAGACCTTCCACAGCCTCTTCAGCGGGAAGCCCCGCCCCTCAACGATGACGGCGGAGCTCAACGGGCAGATCGTCACGGTGAGCGCTGCATCATCAGATTGGTGCTTTCAGGATACACTCTTACACTTTTTAGGGTTTTGTGGGTAACCAGTTAAGCATTCTAGTACCTAGTTAGCATTCTCTGTGTTTTGCCAGGCGCTGTATGATTACCTTCCCAGTGAGAATGACCTCCAGCCTCTCCTGGCCTGGCTGGCTGTTATGGAAAAAGTCCACATTCACCTGTGCAGGTGAGCGGACTGTCCACCGTCACCCTTAAGTTCCAGCGTAAAATGGTCCGTCTATATTTCTGTATCTTGTTGTTAACTGTCTCTCTCTCTGTGTTGTGAAGTTTGCAGAACCAGCTGTGTTTAGGCCACTTGCCCCGCCTCTTCTCCACGGCCATGTCCTGTCTCCTGTCGCCTCATTCACAGGTCGTCTCTATGGCAACGCAGATGTTGAAGGTCAGCGTGCCCTCAGTTACCCCCTATTTGGTGCCGCCTGTGCTCTGGTTGACCTTCTAACATGGCTGTTGTTCTCCGTCCATAGACCCTGCTGACGGAATGTGTTGCACCATATATGGAGGATATTGGTTACTCTGTTACGTCTGCCTCCGCCACTGGTCACGCCTCCTACATCTACAAGATGTTCCAGTAAGTTCTCTAAGGCAGTGTTTCCCAACCCAGTCCTTGGGGAACCACAGACAATTCACGTTTTTGTTTCCTCTCAGCACTCCTGTACCAGGTTTCGGTGTTGCTGATTGGCTGGGAGCTGGGGGGGGAGCAAAAATGTGGGGTTCCCCGGAGTCTGGGTTGGGAAACACTGCTCTGAGGGATGCTGCATGTGTACCTCCACTCCAGGCTTTTGGCAGGTTTAACTTCCAGTTTAATGATTTTGGCTTCGATATTGAAGAGTCCAGTGCCTCATTTCCATCAACACGGAGGCGGTGCTGTGTTGGTTCCTACTTGGTGCCTTTTGATAATTTACCTGCATTTTCACAGGTTTAAAAAAAATGGTGGAAACACGTGGCACTTTTATATCTGACCACTGCTTATAGCCTGTGTGCTTCATTACGAATGGGGGGTCGTGTTGCAACCCCCCCACTCATGCTTCGTGCCTCTTTTTCTCCTCAGCGTGGTGGAGGAGGGACTCAGCTATCGTTTCCATGCCTCCTGGCCACTTGTTCTCCAGATTCTTGGGTGCTTTTATAGGGTTGCTGGGAAACAGGCACATCCCATCATGGCTAAGGTAATGACCCAGCCCCATCTCTCTCTTTCTCGTGCGTGCGTGTGCGCGTGCGTATGCGTGTGTGCGTGTGCGTGTGTATTTGTATACTCTCATGCCCGTGTCTCATTCACCAGAGCCTGCAGTCCCTGAGTGAGTTGCGGGTCACACCTCGCTTCCCTTACTGCGGGGAGCTGGACCTGGCTGTAGGGGGTGCTGTGGAGAGCATGGGGCCAGAGGTGGTGCTGAGGGCGGTGCCCCTGCAGATCACAGGCACTGAGTGAGTCTGGGTCGCCCGCGTCAGAGGGCTGATTCTGCACAGCACACTGAAGGCCTCACCCGGGGGGGCTTTGGTCATGTGAAGTTTTTCTGCATATGTTTTCTGAATGAAAATGACCGTTTCCTACCTCTGGGTTGTTTCAGCGACGACATGGACTTTCCCCGGAGCTGGCTGGTGCCTGTGATCCGTGACCATGTGAAAGGGACCCAGCTGGCCTACTTCAGCTCCTACTTCCTGCCTCTGGCCGCCACACTCAGACAGAGAGGTGGGCTGGCGAACACTGTGACGGTCAGATGCCGTTAGCCATGGTAGTGCTTGAGTCTGAAAAGCCTTTTTAATTTTTTTAAAGCCGAGGAGCTTGACCAGGCCAACCATAAACTGGAGGCCAAAGTCTACCAGACTCTGCAGCTGCAGGTAAGCTCTGGGACTTCCTCCCGGACTCCCGGCCAATGAGAATAACCGATCAGTGATCACAAGGCAGTCACATGTCCAGTTTTGAGCTCTGTGCCTGGCCGGCCGTAGTCATGTGACCATTCTCCCATTTTCATGGTAGATTTGGACCATGCTGCCTGGGTTCTGTACCGAGCCCACGGACCTGGTGGCCTCCTTCAGAGGCATGGCGAGGGCACTGGGCATGGCTATCAACGAGAGGCCCGACATCCGGCCTACCATATGTCAGGCACTGCGGACGCTCATCGGCAAGAGCTGCCACACAGGTGAGGGGGGGGGGCAAGGGCTTCGTTCATCCAGGTTTGCTTGTTTTAACGTTCATATTGAACTGTGGCGTTTACAGTCCTTGTTCTTAACCTCTCTGCCCTCTGTTGGTCGCAGATGGTCGATTGGCAGCTTCATGGTCATGTTTAACAGAGGTCATTTTCCCTACAGAGGAAGAAAAGGCTGAAGTTGGTCACTTTGCAAAGAACTTCCTGCCTATTCTGTTCAACGTGTACAGCCAACAGCCCACCCCAGGCGAGACGGCGCCCCCCCGCATGGCTGTACTGGAAACCATCAAGGTCTTCCTGACCATCGCTGACCAGCCCGTGAGCATCTCTATCCACCTTGATTTTGGCTTTCTGGGCATTTTTTTCTGCCTGCCATCTTTTTGGCTAGTTGTAACCTGGAATGCGTATCCCTGCCGCAATGCCCCTTTCTGCCAGCAGATGGTGTGCGCATTTCTGCAGAAAGCCAGCGAGAAGGTCGTCAGCCCTGATAGCACCGAATATACCAGGTAATGGGTGTTTCTGGGGTAATTGACAGGAGGTTAGAGTGCAGACCTTTAGCACAATCCAAGCTGTTACTACGTTAAGGAGACCTGTGCTTTCTTCAGGCTGTCTGTGATGGACCTGGTAGTGGCCATGGCACCTTATGTTGATGAGTCTACAATGAGCAGCACATATGAGCTCATCAGACCATATTTGGAGGTAGGACGTTCTCAGTGTTTTTTGTAGTGTTCTTTGTAGTGGGGGCATTTGTCTATGTATGTGTCAACCTCTTCACACACAGAGTAAGGAGGCAGGGATGCAGAAGAAGGCCTACCGTGTCCTGGAGGAGATGTGTGGGGGCAGCAGCGTGGCCTGCCGCAGCTTTGTGCTGGCCAACCTAGAACAACTACAGAGGGCGCTGTTGGATTCCCTGAAGAGCGCCGCCTCACCCGCCAAGAGGGTAAGCCTGTGAAGAGAGAGGAGGACTCTTTGGAGGAGGACAGATGTGGTTGATTTTAAATGTGAGCTGGCTCTTTAACCCCCTGCAGCCCAGACTCAAGTGCCTGATCCACATAGTGAAGCAGCGGAGTGCAGAGCATTGCGACTTCATCGCTGCCCTCCTGCCCGTGGTATGTCACCCCCCCCCCCCCCCCGGGTTCAAACACAGAATCGTTACAGCATAGATGTTTGACTTGTGCCCAGTAATATCAGCTATATCAGTCACCACTCTGTGTCCTCCTTCGTTCAGGTCATCATCTGCACCAAGGAGGTATCAGTCGGGGCCCGTAAGAATGCCTACACCCTGCTGGTGGAGATCGGCCGGCTCTTCATTAAGTTCTGCGATACTTCTAAAGGTACAACGGCATGGTGCTGGATCATCTCGGTGAGGCTCCAGTATGTATTGGCTGACGTGAGGTCATGTGACGTGTTTCTATGCCTGCTTCCCTCCCAGAGGCCATACAGCAGTACCTGGGTCTGGTCTATGCTGGCCTGACAGGATCAGTCACCATGATCAGCTGCACAGTCCTGGCACTGACCCGACTGCTGTTTGAGTTTAATGGTAAGGGGGGGACAGTGTGGGGTAGCTGTGTAGTCAGGGAGGGGGGACACTTTTGTTGGCCTGTCTGTGCCAGCTTCCTGTCTGTCTCTGCCTGCCCGTGTCCTGTCTCTCTGCTTCTCTGCTTGCCCGTGTCCTGTCTCTCTGCTTCTCTGCCTGCCCGTGTCCTGTCTCTCTGCTTCTCTGCCTGCCCGTGTCCTGTCTCTCTGCTTCTCTGCCTGCCTGTGTCCTGTCTCTCTGTTTCTCTGCCTGCCCGTGTCCTGTCTCTCTGCTTCTCTGCCGGCCCGTGTCCTGTCTGTCTGTCCTCATCTGCCCAGATCCTGTGTAACGGCTGTTCTCTGCTCCACAGATAACATGGAGGTATCTGTCATGGAGGAGCTGCTTCGCAACGTCTGCCTGCTGCTCACTTCCAGGACCCGGGAGATAGTGAAGGCAGCGCTGGGCTTCATCAAGGTCATCCTCTTCATCATGGATGTCAAGGTCCTGGCCAGCCACGTGCCCACTATGGTAAGACACTCCCTCTGGCAGAGACACACACGCACACAGTGCCAGGGCCACCAGGCTCATGGTGTTACTTCTCCAACCTTATCAGATGGAGGCAATTGGGAACATCAAAGACGACACCAGGCGTCATTTCCGGACGAAGCTAAAGAACATTTTCACCAAATTCATCCGCAAGTTTGGGTAAAGTTACAGGACACATCATCTGATGCTGTAGAAAAAGACTGTATTACAAACTGCTGTTCTGAATAGCAGACGGGTAGCCATGACCCTGCTGGTGTCCTACACGACTGCCGCTCTGTAGTCTTACTGGTCTGGAAAGTTCTGTGCTGTGATCAGTAGCACTGCATGCTACGGGGTCTCTGATGCTGTGTGTGTTTGCTTTTGTGGTCAGGTACGAGCTGGTGAAAAGCATGCTGCCAGTGGAGCACCACAAGGTGCTGGCCAACATACGCAAGGCGGAGGCCCGGGTTAAGAGGAGGCGACAGCTGCAGAAGGCTGAGGAGGAGGGGTCAGACAGTGAGGAGGACACACCCCGGGCCAAAGGGGAGAGGTTAGTTCATGTGCTGGAGGCGGGACTGTCCCACTGATGGACGTGGCCGTCATGTGACCTGGGTGCTGCCTTATTGTCGTCTTCAGCATTGAAGAGATTCTTGCGGAGTCGGACTCTGGGGATTCTGAGGATGAGAAGCCCAAGAAGGGACAGAAAAAGTATGTCAGGCAGAAGGGCCAGGCCTGGCTGAAGGAGGGCGAGGGCGATGAACCCCTCAACTTCCTGGACCCCAAAGTCTCCCAGAGAGTGCTGGGTATGGATGCCTAGTGCAGCCACTAGGGGCCTTAGCCCCTGTTTACAAAACAGCGGTACTGTTGTGAGGTGGCCTTTGACGGGCAAATGAAGCTTCATGAACCATTTGCTGTATTTTTTGACCCCACTAGATGGAGCTCTTTGTTTGCTTTGGGGTATGTTTGAGCCCTTTTATGAACACAGAGCTCCATCTAGCCTCACTTTTATCTACAGATCAGGGGGAGACCAAATAATCAGAGCTTACATTTAAGACCCTTTGCCAGATGTTTGTGGCATTTACGCTGTTGTTTTTATTCTGATCTGAAACCTGTTGTCTGGTTGTGCCTTTTACATTTTTGGTTTAGCTACAAACCCAGATTTGCAAAAAGCCCCCAAGATCAAACATGGCTTCAAAACAACATCAGACGGACGCCTGATCATCCAGGAAGAGGAGGATGATGGTGATAAAAAGAATGGTAACTACATGATTCTATAAGTAAATCTGTAAACGATGGCAAAGACCACAGCCATGTTTGTGAAACATAGTTGATCAGGCTGTGAAATGCACATCCGCAGGTGATGCTGGGGAAATGGAGGATATTCTGGAGGAAGCTGGGGTCAAGACTGTAAGTCGGCAAACCACTGAGGCACCAAAATCCACTTTCAAGCCAAAAAACATTATGCTGGATAAATGAGTTGTACACCCAACTTCCTGTTGGTTTACATCTTGTTAGTAGCCCTTGTAAGGGCTGTTTGGCCGCAGAGGTGTGGCGCTAATGGCCCCTGACAGTATTCACTCTTTTCAGAAAAAGACCCAGAAAAGGATATTTCGCAGTGGTGACGTTGATGAGGAAATGGAACCGCAGCTGAAGTATAAAGGTATATCCAGCAAGCTGGCAGCTACCGACTCATTCTGGCCTCTCTTCCTCTGTCAGTTCCTGGTAAGTGTTTCATTTGCATCCATCGCGCTCGACTCTTATTTGTTTTATGGTCTCGCTTTTAGCTGGTGGTTCAGGGATCCACCGACCTTTATCTGGGAAGGATGACTTTGGCAGGGAGTACAAAGCCAAGGTGAGACTGGAGGCGTTTGCTGTCCCACAACCCCATTTGCTGGTCGTGGACGGTAGCTTCGGTGTTATCACTGGACAGCAGTGTCCCTTGCATTTATCTTACAGTTTGTGTTTGGCATGTTTTAGAAAGCTAAAGGCGACGTCACGAAGAAGGGCACGTGTGACCCCTATGCGTACGTCCCTCTGAAAAGGGCCCAGCTGAACCGCAGGTATGATGGGCACCCGCAGGATTTTCTGGTCTCAGTAAAGTAAATAAATAAACTTTGAACTGTTCCAAATTTTGAACTGAGGCTGCTGAAATTGTTTCTGACTGTTGCGGGAGCCACATGGAGAATATTGTGTTTCTATGCTTTTGCAGGCAATTTATCCACAGTCTTTGGTTTAGGTGCAAAATGTAATCCTCCAGTGATGTGCAAATGAAGCTTCATGAACCATTTGCTGTATTTTCTGACCCCACTAGATGGAGCTCTGTGTTCATAAACTGGTGAAAGCATGCCCCCAAGCAAACCAAGAGCACCGTCTAGTGAGGTCAAAAAATACAGTAAACCATTCATGAAGCTTCATTTGCTCATCCCTATAATTCTTCCAGCAGGCGTCACCTGCCATCCAAGGTGCCTTTGGGGGTTGTGGTCGGTGGTATTCTATGGCTGGGTGGGTCTTGTGGGCTCATATTGACAGAGGTCTTCTTGACAGGAAACGGGCCAAGCTGCAAGGCCAGTTCAAAGGCATAGTGCGAGGTGCCCAGAAGGGGGCGCGGTCTGGGCGGAGTCAGCTGAAGAAGAAGATGAAGAAGGCCTGACCTTTTTCTGGACCCTGTGGACTGTGTGTTTGTGTGTGAGCTGCAGCTGCAATGTTCCTTACATTTTTTAAATCAAAACCAGCACCATGCGGTTTGGTCTGGACTGGGTCCTGTCCTTCATGGTTGAAGGCATGTTGACTGATGGTCAGCCCGTCTTCTTATAGGATCCCACAGAAAGGAAATGGGAGTCCAGTTTGGATCGAATGCTGACAGTTGGGGAAAAAAGCTTCTGTGTGTCATGAAAGAACATCAATAAATGTTGCCGAAAGGGGATGACTCATCTGGTAATTATTTACGGCTTATGTTACAGCTGCCAATTTACAGACTGCTTTCGAGACGGCTTTAATATAGACTGGACACTACACAAAGTGCAATACTTACATAGGTGGTTAATGTGTTCCAGGCTTGTACAGGATTAGGTAATTAGTGTAAGTGTATATATTTATGTAGTTATCCGTTGGCTTAATCCATCCTATCGAGTAACGTCCAATCGCATTTATTTCCAAGGTCTAAATAATATACACTGATCAAGAGATGCCTGAAAGTGGACATTAGTGGGTGTATCACTTAGTGTAACAGGTGCAGAAAAATTGGCAGGACTGCCAGCGATATAATGACCCACTGTCCTTACTAGCTTGTAATACAGTATGCATGCAGTGATGTATATACAATGCACAGCTACTATAAGCAGATAGCATACAGATAAAACACCTGTACTGTGCTATTTCATTATATAAAAAGACTTGCTGTACTGTACAATGAAGTATTTCACCACTGCTTCCTCAGCTCCCACTGTTTGCTACCACATGCATCTTTTGATTTCTTAGTGCAATATGTGCTTTATTTTTTTGTGAAATTTAAGTGCAGTTTCTTTTACGTGTTATGGTTTAATATGTACATTATTATTTCAGTGCTGTGTATATATTGCAGTACCGTCCTTAATGTCTTGACTCTCTTGTATTGTGGTAGAAAAATTGTAGATCAAACACTTAGAATAAGAGTCTGGACCTCTTAGTTTGATGAGTAAAGAAAATCTCT
>JABFEB020000060.1:11943104-11971484 GCA_019775895.2 Stomatorhinus ivindoensis
TCCTGTTCAGCACTTCCTATGTAGCACGTCCTGTTCAGCACTTCCTATGTAGCACGTCCTGTTCAGCACTTCCTATGAGGCACTTCCTGTTCAGCACTTCCTATGTGGCACTTCCTGTTCAGCACTTCCTATGTAGCACTTCCTGTGTAGCACGTCCTGTTCAGCACTTCCTATGAGGCACTTCCTGTTCAGCACTTCCTATGTAGCACTTCCTGTTCAGCACTTCCTATGTAGCACTTCCTGTTCAGCACTTCGTATGTAGCACTTCCTGTGTAGCACTTCCTGTTCAGCACTTCCCGTTCAGCATTTCCTCTTCAGCACTTCCTATGTAACACTTCCTGTTCAGCATTTCCTGTTCAGCACTTCATGTTCAGCACTTCCTGTTCAGCACTTCATGTTCAGCACTTCCTGTTCAGCACTTCATGTTCAGCACTTCATGTTCAGCATTTCCTGTTCAGAATTTCCTGTTCAGCACTTCATGTTCAGCATTTCCTGTTCAGAATTTCCTGTTCAGCACTTCCTGTTCCGCACTTCCTGTTCAGCACTTCATGTTCAGCATTTCCTGTTCAGCACTTCATGTTCAGCACTTCCTGTTCAGCATTTCCTGTTCAGCACTTCCTGTTCAGCACTTCATGTTCAGCACTTCCTGTTCAGCACTTCATGTTCAGCACTTCATGTTCAGCACTTCCTGTTCAGCACTTCCCTTCCTTTTCTTCTGATTCCTGCACATAATGTACATCCCTTCAAAAGGGGTGTCCGCAAAAACCAAGGGGCAGCTGGGAAGGACCGTTAATCTGCTAGCTTCATTGGAGGTATAATACACTCTGGCACCACTTTACTTTACTTAATTGCTTAGATGAAGTCTCAGCTATTGATTAGACTGCATCTCCCAAGAGAGATCTTTTCCTGGACATGCATACATATATTTCCATATGCTTGTTAGCTCCTAGTTAGCACTGGTTGGCTGCTGTGCTGTAGTCAACTAATGTAACAATAACCTGAAGGACATTTTTGTGGTAGAAGTAGAGCCGGAAGTAACCACAGCTACTAGGTGACCAGGAAAATGGGATCGGTGGAGCCGCAAACTCAGACACAGAAATGTAACAAAGCGGTTATATGGAGTCGGCCATGATGACTCCTCACCTTTGACCCCAGGGAACAATGTGACACAAGGATCCATTCTGCCGTCCCGATAAGACCCCAATGAAATCGGCTCACAGATGCGCTGTTACTGAGACCTTTCCACGGCAGAAAATTCTCCAGTTCTCAGGTCAGTTTAGGGTCTCATCTGGAATTCACACTAGCGACAAGTGTCATTTGTATTACAAAGGGCCCCATTCGTGTTGGGGCTGTAGAATCTCTAGCAACAGACATCTAGAACAGAACGGGTCGTCATACAGAAGAGGATAGAGACTTCCAACTTTCAGCAATGTACAGGTCAAAAGTATCAATGTGTGTTGATAATTAGGAGTTTAGTCTAACTAGAGGATAGCTACTTTTGAGCTGGACTGCAGTAGTTAGTAAATAAGCAATCAGGCTTTAGAAAAATCACAGGTGGAAAAGCAGCACGCGAGCAGAGAGTGATCAGGAGGATGGGCCCTGTGCTTACAGGGAGGAGATGTCCTACTGTACCTACAGGAAATGCATCAGATGGGACACCAGGGCAGAGGTGTCAGGAACAACCTGCTGAGAACAGAAGCAGAGACTGATGTGAGGGGGTCATGCTATTCAACATGAATGAGGGCCCCCACAGAGAGTTCCAGAGCTGTCGTTTGCTTTGCTGTGTGTCGCCTTCAATATCAGTGCCGCCGTCTGAGGAGTATGTTTGCTGAGTCTGTAGGAGTATGTTTGCTGAGTCTGTATGAGTATGTTTGCAGAGTCTGTAGGAGTATGTTTGGGAGGGAAATTCTTAGACTGGCCAACCAACCTGGAGCCCAGAAGCTACAAGACCAGTGACTGCCTGAGAAAGAGATGTGAGGTGTGGAGACCTCCCTTCACATGACGCCAGACATCCCAGGTGCTCTCTTGGACTAGCCTACTGAAAACAAGGAGCAGCGGCTT
Organism: Stomatorhinus ivindoensis; assembly: GCA_019775895.2. NCBI lineage: Eukaryota > Metazoa > Chordata > Actinopteri > Osteoglossiformes > Mormyridae > Stomatorhinus > Stomatorhinus ivindoensis. Next base: position 11,945,166 of record JABFEB020000060.1, read on the forward strand.
TTTGAGAGCCACACATAAATGTCCATAATGACCGTGGGTGGAGGAACATGGTGGTCCCTCTGATGCTGACTCTCCTCCCCCCATGAGGGTGGAAATGAGACAGCTCAGGGATGTAAAGTCTAGGAGATGTGTGATTCAGCTCAGCTCACATGCATGGCAAACTGTGTCCTCACCTACTTTATGTGTTACTATAGTTACTTGCTGAAAGATGTAAGCGGCTCTCTGTCCCCTATCATTCAGATCTGAAGAACATTTCCACTATTACTCTACCTGCTGCCCCTGTTCTGAGCATCACGTAACCAAGCTGCCCAAAGCCTGCCAGAGAGACGGGCCACGGGGCTCCGAGAGATGACAAGATGCGATGACAAAGTGATGTCTGTGTCCATCAATCAGTCTGGCTGTGTTTGCCAAAAGGGAGGGTTCTAAAATCTTCTTAGCCATGATGCGCTTGCAGTGCAGCTCCCTGAACTTGACATGGTGGCCGGCAGAGACCAGCTGCAGTGTTTCTGTCTTGCCTAACCAGGAATAAACCTTAAGAACATCACAATATCTCTCTTAATGCATTTTAACAACTGGGAGAATTTTCCGGTATATTTGTGGTGATACTTAGGTTATACTTAGCTAACCACCTACCATTTACGCTGACCTTTCCAAATGACCGGGCTGACCTGGGCCAACCTTCAGGAAGACATTCTGTGCCGCCCAATGAAATTCGGAACTGCAGGCCCTCCAATGGCAGTTGTCATTCATTTATGGTAATCCTACATGGAACTGACATCCCATGTGACATTAATTCTGTCACACTTCAGTCCAACAGCTCTGAGCTCAGAGAAAGCCTCCAGTCCCTGAGTAGATCCACTTGACAAATAACTTTCTTTGCGTCAACGGGCTGTTGCACGTGGTTGGTATCATGATGAAATGCTTCGGCTGCGCTTGGCCTCACCGGTACAGGGAAAGACCGCCAAAGAAGTGCAGCCACAGGAGAAAGATCACAGAACATGCTGACGTGAACATTCAGCAGAGGGAAGCTCAAACAGTCCCAACAAATCTTCTTGACAAGAACAAGACAGATGACTTCCCCAAGGTGTCTGGGGCCAGAAGAGCAGATAATTATGCACTGGGCTCTGAGGGGACAGTATGGCCAGAAGGGTCATGCCACAGTTTGGACTGAAGCCCCCGGAGTCTCTTCAGGATGTGGCAGCACTCGGGGGGCGTCTGTCCTCTGCCCAGGCTGACCGACAAGCTGAGGCCAATGGGGACTGGTGGAGAAGTTCTCACACGAATCGAGACGATCTGGACCTTCCCGACTGTAAGGCTAATTAAAGCCTCATCCTGGCCCTCCTCACAACATGAGGGGTGTCTCTCCCTGTTAGGAAGACCATCTGTGATTGATAAGAAGAACGACATTGGGCTGAACACGTCAAGGATTTCTGTGCTCTTGGTTTTTTTATGCTTGTCAGGATCGCAAATCGGGTCAAATGAAGCACTTGGGCGCTTTAAAAACATGCTTACTTTTTGGGTACTTGGGTGAGGGGCGCAGATCACAGCAAGAAGGTATCTTCAGCGTGGACAGGCCTTTGACAGAAAGAGAAATCCTCATTTTGGTTTTCCCAGAATTCCTTGAGGCGAATCACACCATCTTCATGCTGTCAAAAGCTTGTAGGAGCCAAAAGCATCGGAAAAGAAGAATCAGTTAGTCCGACACTCAGCGGTGGCGGTGCTCCTCTGGTCTTCATCTTTCCTGAAATTCCAAAAATCTGAAAACCGTCCTCTGCCCTTTAACCTTTTCGGGACCTGATTTAGCGAGACACAAGCACACACACACGCACACACACACACACACTTGACCCACGTATGTGGCAAGAGGCCGCGGCTGGGCATGAACTTATGGGAGCCTCCAGTGGTTAGTGTGCTAAATGGCATATGCTGTGGATGTGCGGAGACTGAGTCACACACTGGCTCCGAGGCTCACAGCATCACACTTAATCCTTTCGGTCACAGGGCTCCTGTGACGATGGCGTAAGGATCAAGCAACGACCCCGACGATGTCACTGCTGGTGCAAAGCCACAAAGGAATCTGCCAGGAGACTCCTCATGAAAACGTGTGACTCAGAAAGACAAAGAGGGGTGGACAGGGCAACACGCTCTTGTATGCCAGTCTACACGCATCATCAGGGAACACATGAAACCACTAACAGCTAACAGATATAACACAGCTCTCTCCAGACACAGAAATGTAACAGAGTCAGCCATGGTAGCTTCTCACCTTTGACCCTAGGGAACAATTTGATAAATGGATCTATTCTGGTGTTCTTATGAAACCCCTAAGAAATCTGCTCACAGATCAGCCATTACTGAGCCCTTACCGTACGTCTGCCCTTTCAGTGCCTCACCCCCCCATCCATCGCTTAATCTGTGATGTCTGAGATGTTTGGTGAACATTGCTGGCAGTTTCTGTGTATATGTGTGTGTACGTGGGGGGGGGGGTGGTGAGCACTGCTTAAAAGCGCATCGGTCACCACGGTAGCAGCCCGACACGTGTCACAAGCGTTCATGTCTTGGTTGTTCCGCACAGCCGCCTCCCTGCTAACCTGTCAGTACCTTTCCTGTGACGCCGTCTCCATATGCTAATGACTTCGTGTCAGTAAGCCCCGCCCCCCGCATGATGCATGCACACTGACATAGATAATTCCAGTTAATTTGGGCCCTTTTCGGCCTTAGTTACCATCAGACGCACTGTGCTGAGTTTTGACAAGCTGGCACTGGGGAAGAAGTGGGTGGGGGGGCTGGGATAGGGATGGGGGCTGAAGCTGGTGTGCATTGCAGGCTGAGTGGGGGAGGGGACATAGGGCCAGCACTATGCATCAACAAACCTGGGAGGTGGACAAAATTGCACCTAGAGGGGGCGCTCTAACATCACTAAAAAAGCCATGGCCAGAGCCCCCCCCCCCAGTGTTTTATACACTCAGACAGAGATTAACTGCCCCCGTTGTGATTTAATAACCACAGAGAGGAACACCCAATCGCAGATGAGACCATCATTTGGCAACATCTCAAAACTTTTACGGCATGTATTTAATTAATCACTGTGCAGAATCACTTCACCAGTGAGTTCTGAAGCATTAATGGGCTTGTATTCAATTTATTACTATTAATTTCAACAGCTGTGTAAATCAGGTTCATCGGATTATTTTAAATTGCTTCAGTTTACACATTAAAACCCAGGTGACATTTGTTTCTATGTTTGCTGACTTGCATGCATTGTGAAGGGCCTGTGCTATGAAGGACCTTTGCTATGAAGGACCTGTGCTATGAAGGACCTTTGCTATGAAGGACCTGTGCTATGAAGGACCTGTGCTGTGAAGGACCTTTGCTATGAAGGACCTGTGCTATGAAGGACCTGTGCTATGAAGGACCTTTGCTATGAAGGACATGTGCTGTGAAGGATCTTTGCTATGAAGGACCTGTGCTATGAAGGACCTTTGCTATGAAGGACCTGTGCTGTGAAGGACCTTTGCTATGAAGGACTTGTGCTATGAAGGACCTGTGCTGTGAAGGACCTTTGCTATGAAGGACCTGTGCTGTGAAGGACCTGTGCTATGAAGGACCTTTGCTATGAAGGACCTGTGCTGTGAAGGATCTTTGCTATGAAGGACCTGTGCTATGAAGGACCTGTGCTGTGAAGGACCTTTGCTATGAAGGACCTGTGCTGTGAAGGACCTGTGCTGTGAAGGACCTTTGCTATTAAGGACCTGTGCTATGAAGGACCTGTGCTGTGAAGGACCTTTGCTATGAAGGACCTGTGCTATGAAGGACCTGTGCTGTGAAGGACCTGTGCTGTGAAGGATCTGTGTGAAACCTCATGTACCATCAGGAGCAGACGCCTAAATTAAAAGAGCCATGCTGTACTTCATCCTGCAGACTAAAATAGGCCCATTTCTGCCTGTTAGGTAATTATGGGTACTGCCGGGGCTTTTTGCTTTAGCCTCCTCGTTCCCGTGGGACGGCCTTTGCCTGGCTGCTCTGTGGCATCCCGTCACAGCCACCACCCTGCAGACAGATGCAGCCTGACGTGACCTTATTAGAGTGTTTAATGTGCAGCGCTGCACCCTCCGCGTTAGGAGCTCCCCACTGATTAGCATTTCCGGCACGTTCTGAGGGCCCCGTCTGACCCCTGGGACCTTGTGGACCTGCTGCAGGCATCCGAGTCTCCGCACAGGATTGACCAGTGGCCAAGGAGGGGCTGACAGCTGGGTCAGGGTGCTTACCCCCTGAACGTGAGATGGTGTTCAGCTGAAGGCAGCAGAACCCAGACACATCAAGCAGGACACACTCTGACTTTCGTGTGTTTTAGTCCAAAACATCCATTAGCAGACGGCCACAATATGACCAAAGAATGACGTGATCAGTGTCATACCAGTTGCTAGCTGCTGATTGGCTGTCAGGCTTCTGATCACTGGTCCTCTTGATGAGAAGCACATTCTCAGTGGACTGTGAAACAAAATGACATAAATCCACTTCATACACTTGTTTTTACAGGAACACTGCTGTATGTAAATCATCTTTTAAGTCACCTAATATACTTTGTGTTTCATTGAACTTAATCATTAAATTTTAAAGCCAAAACACTACCAGTGTAATTGCAACCTGCAAATATTTCCAGCATGTGGAACTGAGCAGATGTGTATGTTCAATAATATTGAACAGGGCAGCTGGATGATTCACATGTGTGATATTAGAGCCCTGAGGGACTCGGCGATGTGGACTCGATAAGCTCTACCATCCCACTCCAACCGTGTTGGTTTACCAAAGCTTGCCAGCATTTATCTGCATTGAACCAGAATGAGTGAAAATGTTGAACTCTGCTGCGGCCATCACCTGGCTTGACCTCTGCTCCTTTTACCTCGGGACGCCACTTAAGTTCGGCTTCATGAATAAACCTGACAGGGTGAGCTGTCTTGGTGACACCGGGGTTCTACAGGAGAGCTCTCCATGCCCTGGTGTCATGACTGCAGTGCAGTAACGTCACTTTGAAGGACGTGAAGGGCCTCCGCAGCTCCTCCAGCACTTACGAAACTTCACACACTGAAGGGTAAAATACTAACTTTCCCAGACAAATGCTGGCTAAAGGGAGGGAGTCTGCATGGTGATGTCCCCAAACGTCCTCTGTTCAAACACAACTTCAGGCTTTCCAACTCAGGCATACTGGTTTCGGTAAGGTGGATGAGGGACAATCGGAGCTTTGCTAGTTGTATTGTATGCCACAGTATTCTCGTTGGAAATCATCACCCCATCTGCTTGACAAATTACTGGAAATACTGGTACTGGTACTGAAATACTGTTGTTTTTAAAAAAACCTTCAAAGTACTATCTTCTAGAAGGTAGAAGGTGTAGACTGTATGATGGAATTGAAAATGAAGTATTGCTGAAGCCTCGCTGGGGGGTGCCAGTGCCAGCAGGTAAAATTTATCGACTGGGTGGCAGTAAAACTTCTTGTCGGCAAATTTTACCACTGCTGTATAGTGGAATGATAGATTTCCAGGGCACTGCACATCATTTACGGGTGTCATGGACCTGCTGTCAATTTATCTGAGACTCTCTAAACTTCCAGGGAAGCTGGTGTATCTGAAACTTACTGTACCATTCAGGTTTGGAATTAAGAAACGCAGAATTCTCTTCACCCATACTTCCTGCGGGACCTGCCCTAGGGATTGGCCTGCTTGTTAAGGCTGAGTAACAGAGGTGGATTTCTGGCAAATCTGCCTTAAGCTGCGTCCTGGGCTATTTATTTTAGTTACGCTAACTTCAGACTGTGAGGTGATTCACAGACACGAACTGCCAAAACCTTATGGGAGGAAAGTTGAGGTTGAGTGTGAATGAACAGGTTCACAATTAGAGCCACATGGTGTTTGTGTCTTCTGAGGTATGCAGCTAAACAGATTCACTCAGCCCTCTGACCATTGTAGACCAACTTTGACAGACTGTCTGTGACTGCACTCAAAGATATATTCATGCAAAATAGTATAAGTTCTTGAAAATCCCGACATTGGGTTTACCTGTGTAAACTCTCAGTGAAAACCACATTTTTATCCATTGAATTTACAGGTGGATTTCAGTTTTAGAAACTGAGGTTGGAATCAAAATGCTTTCACTATAGGCCTATGCGTCACCAATACGTGCGGTTTAAGATATTTGGAAAATGTTCAGCTACCATTGTGTTCAGGTTAAATTCATGTGAAACCATGTTAACATAGGTCACGCCTAAGAGTAAACAACAATGTTTCACAAATTGTTTAAAATCAGGCTTGGGTTGTTTGCTGTGCCTGGGAATATGGGTCTGGGTCTATACAATGCAAACCTTTGTAACAAGTAGCTCCAAACAGAACTGAAAGCCTTCTCATCGATTCATGATACAACTGGATAAAACTGATTCTAAAAAGTATCAAGAAAATCTCTTTATTCATTAGAATATTAATATCATAGAAATAAAATTTGCTCCCAATTATATAAATATGGCATTATTGGCACCAATCATTAGTTTTCTGTAGCCCAGCTTAAAATGGGGCCAAATAATTACAAGAAACCCACAATACGACGAGGGGGGGAATTTATTGATTTTAATTGATTTTAATTTTTAAATAAATTTTGCTCTTTTTTTACCTGTGGTGGAGACTGACATATCACTTTAAGAGTGGGAAATGGTATAAAATGCTGAACTAAAATGCAGAGATGACTGAGGCCAATCAGAGGTGGCCTGGCCTAAGCAGGGAGGGCGGGAGTTTTCTTAGCGATAGAGAAGCCACGTTGGCAGTGTGATAGGAGTTGGAAAAAAAGAACGGGACGCATAAAAAAATAAATCATTAATACTCGCCTTAAAGTTGTTCAACTTTCCATGTTGAGAGAGAGAGAGACAGCAAACCAGGTTCTGTCAAAAGGATTTAAAAATATTGATCGGGTTTTTGGACATTGAGCTAAGCTTTTCCTTCATTTGAGGTCACCAACGGTGACTGAAATTAGTCGGTGTACCTATATTACTTTTTTTTTAATTGGTATCGTACGGAATTCATTAGTTGTAATTATATGGTTTTGGGAATTTCTATCTTATTTAAAGAAGAAATATAATTGTGCCCGTTGGCAAAATACTTTTACTACAATAGTTTTTTCTGTATATGCATTGGGTGTGTGTGTGTGTGTGTGTGTATATATATATATATATATATATATATATATATAATGTTTTTTTCCTCCCATTTTCTCCTCAGTAAAAGTGAGGTGTAAATAATCTCTTAAGTCTGTGGTCGGGTCTGCTCGTTTGTCACTGCTCCCACGGAACCCCTGTACACCTACTACTCGCCGTAGTGAGTGGAACTGGGGTTACAATTCCCAGATGCCAGAATCTATTCGCAATGAAATGAGTCCATAAATAGGACATACATATGATTCATGGAAGACAAGGCACAAGTCGAAGGCACCTTGACAAGACTTTCCTACATCTTCGCCTACGGGTTATACAGTAACAAGTGAATTGTTTACATCCTTCAAAATTATGGTAAAACCATGTAGCCTACATCGAAAAACCCCCCTTCCCCGAAGAAAATTTCATAATCAACAACAAACCTGGTAACATAAACGACTACATCACATTTCCCAGGGGCTGTCAGTCAGATTTGATCAATAACCAAAATGTATATTAGCGGTAGGCTATAATTACAGCATCGTCACTGCCACGTGCCAGAAAAAATGAATTCGAATTTATTAAAGCAAAGAAAAAGAAGAAGCTACGCTTTCTTAGTCGATATGACGAATGATATACGCATGGCCTTTTCAAACACTAGGGGAGTGAACAGAATGTAGCATCTGCTCAACAGTAGAAGCCTTAAATCGGACCCGCTTCTTTAAAATGTCTAAGCATTCGGGCCTTTGATTTACGTCCTGCGTCGCACTGTCGCTCTGGGAAAGCTTCCTTTTCTCATCGTACTGTAATGTTAATGGATAAGAAGAAACACAGCTGACCGTATCGGGCCAAGCTGCACACCAAAGTCTTGCATCTTACATGTTCAGGTCATACTTTGGAAGCTATATAGAAGGATCTCAAACTTTTTGCGCGAACAAAGTCGCACTGACGACGCGCTTACTCACTGGTGCAAACAGAAGAAAACTTAAAATAAACATAGGAAAACGAAATTTATTCTTTCTTTGTGTATGGTATGCATGAAATATGGTATGCATGGCATATGGGAAAAATATGTATTGTGCAGACTATGGACAGACACGGCAAAAATATATATATATTTTTCTCTCTTTTCCTTTTTTTTATAAAAAAGAAATCTTAATCTTAAAGTAATCTTAAATGCAGGTAAATTTCCCGAATGCCTTCCGGGTTTTCAGATAACTTTATGTTTTTTCTTTTTAAAACATAGGCCTAATAGATCCAGGGTTTTGTACCAGGTACTACGCTTAACCAAAATTAAGCATTATAAGATACATTCTCACGTTTGCTCCGATTTAGTCCTTAGGCAGATACACAATTAAAATACAAATAAATGTGTAATTAATTGTCAGCGTAACATTGCTATGCAATATATTAGTCTGAATAAACTGAATTATTTGAACTATTAAAGGCAATTCTTCCTCCCGCACTATAACTTCACTTTAAACATGCAGGTTTATATAATTTAGATAGTTTTGATCTTATTTGCGATGCAATCCCAGTTATTTCCGAAACCACGGGTATTGTATAATTCATACCAATAACTGAAATGTTACTTAATAAATGTTTTTTATTCAAAAAAATTCATTTAGTGAATTTAGTAAAACCTTTATAAGATCGGGATTGAATGCAATGGCTATTAATTTTTGTAAATAAAAATTGACAAAAATATTAACAAAATCTAAGCTATCCAAGAAAATCACTGCGAATATTCCGGAGGAAAGTCTTCCTCAGACCTGTAGATAATCATTCTTAAACATTTATAGTAGGTTACATTTTGGATATTGAAATTTGAACAAATATAAGACTTATTTCTCATTGGAATACAAAATGTTAAGTAGTATATTATATAAGAATATAAGAAAGCTATATGGACATATCACGTTCACTTTCTTTTGTGTGATGCACTTAAACATCGCATAAAAGTTATTCTACCATCACTAGAACAGGCAACAACAGACAGTCAACATTCATGAAGTTACGCTTTTAATATAATACAATACGCGCACGGTTTGCAAATAATGGATTCGAATGCATACTTTTGGGCAATATGGTTCAATATGTAATGAAATACGCTCAGTCGTTCTGCATTTTAAAAATCAATTTCAACCGCGAACGGGTTCCTTTCTGGTATAATTAAGGCGTCTGTAACAGGAGGGAAGCGCCAATCAAAACGACACCCGAGGGTGAGGGGGGACTAGAGGCCGTCACGCATGGCTGCTCTCCCAGGCAGACGCGGATAAGTGTCTGACACAGCAGCGCAAGTGGCAGTCGGGACCAGACATCGCGCTGCGCGTTCTCGTTCCGCCGTGGACTGCGGCCGGCACTGGGCCAGATCTGCACCTGCCTCACAAAGCAGCATCCAGCGCTTGCGATCTGGAAAGAAGCCACATCCACAGGGTAGGTTGCTTTAGTTTGTTCACTGTGTCATCGATACCTTAACGTATGCACAGGTCTATTCGAGTAAAACACACATTTTAAATGTCAAGATCGCAACGAATATGTTTTACATAAATTAATATGAAGCAAAAAATAAAAAATCTATTAAGTCCACAACTTTTCCTAAGTTAGTCTTATGTCTAATGCTCAAATTTGTAATTTGATTTAAAATTTAAGTACCGACAAAGAAACATGGTTTTATAAAGCTTTGTCGTCATATATGGATATAATATTTGATGTATAATACTAGTAGCCTATACGTTTTAAATGCTGATGGAAGATTTGAGAACAATGGAAACGATCGAATGGACCCAAAAGAGTGGAATCGATCAATTGCGCAATGTGCAGTATAATTTAAATGAATTACTGTAGCTTAGAAAACGTTTGCACGACTGATTTTTATTATAGAAATAAGTATCACGTTACTATGGTGATGCATTAATTCCAATATATATATTATTTATCTCGTGCTGCGGCATGAACACAGGGAAAACACAATGTTTGGATACGCCTAAATGAAACACGACGTACACGCAAATTATAGCCGCAGAACGTTTTCGCGTCAACATGTTCCTTGCTTTCACAGGCTAAGCATGGAGCTCAGTTTCCTCCCTTGCGCTTTCTGGGATAATGACAGCAAATTTCAGCAACACCACCTGGCGGATGTCCTGACGAGTGTCCATGTGACGCGAGACCTTCCGCTCGGCGCGGCTTTCGGTCCCTTCGTCCTGCAGAACACCTTCTATGACACCATCGCTTTTATTGCCTTGAAATCCTGCGACAAAAGAAACAGATCATACGTTTTTCGGGTAAGTTTAATCCAATGTGATATCTGAGCGATGCGAGCTTTGTTTATGAATGAACTGATTGATGTACAGCTACGTTTCTACTTAGCTTACGTGTTATTTTGGACTACACAATGTGAACAATTATTTGTTAGGCATGTGTAGCCTACATTATTTTTTTTAACACTAAAACACTAGCATGACGGATATATTAGTATTTAGCCTACTTGTCAGACCCTATGTCATTTTGCAATGAGTACCATTAACTTGAAGCCAAAGTTAATCATGGATTGTAATAATGACGTTGGCATTGGTATTTAAACAGGTGGATACGGAAACTATGAACAATTCACCTCTGGCGTTGTCCTGGTTACGATTTGTACAAGCCGCTTGCAACAAAGATGAGCAAAACATGGAAGCGTATCTCAAAAACGGACAGTTGTATTTCCGGGCCCTGCGGAGCATTCGGAAAAACGAAGAACTTCTGGTGTGGTATGGCGATGAACTCTCCCACTTGTTAGGATTTACCGACCTAAAACCTGCTAATCCCAATAACGGTAAGCAATGCTTATGTATATATTATACATCCTTCATCATCTTCCTATAACTGTAATATAATTTTTCAACTGATGTGATAGGCCTATTTCAGAATAGTTAATGCAGTAAGTTACACTTGGAATGAAGTACTATAAATAAAGTATAATAAAGCAATATGGTTTATTTATTGTACAGGATTCAAGTGCATCAATTGCAGCCAGACCTTCAAGAACGAGTATCCCTATCTTGCGCACTGTCGATTCCTCTGTGTGCAAATGAAGAACGAATTTCCCCATCAAAAAACTCTGGAAGTAAAGCAGCAGCTACAGCACCGCGTCACAGACTTCCATAATATTGCCAGAGACCTGGAACACAAAAAATCCAGCAGCAATGAGGACACCACCAACGTGGTGCAACTTCGAAAAAGGAAGTATGAAGAAAGCGAGAGTCCTCGGGCGAAGAAATCGGTCTTACTGGAAAAAAACAACATTTCTAATGCCAGTAACATTACGAATTTAACCAGGGATATGTCTGCTGTTCCAGAGTTCGCTGTTTCTCTTATGAAGCTCAATGCAGACCGATGTCCATTTAAAAAGGACCTGGCAGGATACAAACAGAGTGCTTTCACCGAGGTTAAGAGGGTGAAGGAGAAGATTAAGACGGAAAAGGCAACGGATACAGTTAATGATACGGTGCTCAACAGAACTGGACAGAGCCGCGTAGGGATAGATTCGAGTTTACAGTCATCGGGAAGCGCTTTTTCATTCGTTTTGCCGAAGGGTATCCGGGAGGAGCAGAAGAGCGCTTTCTGTAAACCTGACAAAAGGACAGTAAAGTACTCGGCAGCGCACCCGTCCCATACACTAAGCGGTTCCTCAGAGCGGCCGGAGGACATGTCAGAGACGATTACCTCCAAGACTTTATTGGGATACAGCAGTTTGATGGGTACCGCGTTGTTAAACGGAGAGCTGGCTGGTGCGCAGTCGGTGTCCAGCAGTCGTTACGCATACACACCGGAGTCATGGCCCCGGGCCGCTGGCGTGCATCTACAGACCGCGTCCCTTACACTGCTGCCGCCGACGCTCACCTCCTTCGGTGTTTCTGTGCAGAACTGGTGCGCCAAATGCAACTTGTCTTTCCGAATGACTTCAGACCTGGTGTTTCACATGCGGTCCCACCACAAAAAGGACTTCGCCGCAGAGTCGCAGATGAGGCGAAGGGAAGAGAAGCTGTCCTGTCCCATATGTCATGAGTACTTTCGAGAACGCCATCACCTGTCTCGGCATATGACATCTCACAGTTAGGGCGCTAACGAGAAACGAGCGCTGCGCATTTGCCCGAGAATGTCTGTACATACATTTTTCCATCTTTAATTCAGTATTCCCACATGCATTCTTCACAAGTCAGTCCTGGTTTACTGAATACCGCTATATATATATATACCGGAATAAAACATTTAGTCCACATGATGTGTGCATTTTATCATTTTAACAGTGAAGTGTAACTTAGGCAACTGGATATTTAAAATACCATGTAACTAATTTCTTACTGGGCTAGTGCGTCCATTAGATGGCAGTAGAGGTACATTTAGTTGGCCTGTGTCCGCAGTATCTGTATGTACTGGTGTTTTGTGTGGGTTTGCTGCTCATGCTGGAAACTACATGCTCCTCAAAACTCTTGCTAGTGCCTTAAGAAACTCAGGGTTAAGCGTTTACCGTTTAAGATAGGAAAATCTTCAATTTACTGTTCGTGCTGTATCGCATTTTTAATGAATGTTTTCCATAGCGCGTGAATTTCTTACGGTTATTCGTAATCGTATTTCCGTGAGTAATGATTTTCAACTTGACCTACACTGCCTCACTACAGTTTGGTAACCGCGGAAATGTAGAGCAGAACCGAACGACTTTTGGTATTCACATGCCCTACTCTCCTACAGATTCTTTTTTATCTTTTGTGTTCTCTTTACAGATAGTTGGGTCAACAGTAGTAACTCTATCTATACAATTAAATATATTAAACCAGATTCACCCATCTATCTATCTTTATTTTACCTACCTTTTCCAGTTAGTATTCGGTGTCTGACAGCAACAGATTCATTCAAGTTATTCCCTCCTTTGCGCCTGTAGCCTCCAAGATAGGTTCCAGACCCCCCCCCCCTTCCCGACCCTGAATAGGACAAGTAGTTACAGAAAATGGAGGAATAATATGACTAAAATTAAAATCTGAAAACTTCCACAAAATTATTTAGAAATGAAACTCCCTGTATTATATAGCTCCTTAGTCAAGACCTTAGTGATCTGATCTGACATTTTCCTGGGAAGCACACAGTGCTTAACTTTGTTGTGTGTTAAGCCATCTGCCTTTACATCCTTTTTATCTTGCGTGCTACTTGTCCAGCGTCGGGTCACACTGACCAGACCAGACCATTACACTGAATGCTTAATACAAATCATGTCTCTGATGCTGGAAAGGAAAAGCCTAAATCATTCCCTTTAGTTAAGGTTACTGGGCTTAAGTATGGGTCACTGAATATAAAAGCGTGACATGGCTTAAAATGAATAAAGCCAAAGGTCAGACAGAAGTCAGGCACGCCGAGATTGTGCTGTAATGAAAAGCTGAAAAGAAGTGAGTGTTTCTATAGTAGAGAGAGCAGCTCAGTTCTAAACGGTTTCCAAACAGGTGTTTGGTACATCAGGCAAGTCCTACAACATGCAGAACATGCAGATTAAATGGAAAAGATCTCAGTAAGGTTTAGTAACTGCAGTGATCCAAAACTGAGCCCAAGGTGTCCTTCAAAGTGGTCTGCATGCCATTTGGCATTCATATGAACTGCAAATAATGACTTCCCTGAGTATGTGGCCAACATACTGAGACTGTATATCAGGGGTGTCGTTAGGCCTAATTTAGGGGGGCTTTAGTCCCCTTAAAATGTTTTTTAGCCCCCCAAATAACATGTATTTATTAGCTAAAGTCATGAATAGCTTTTTATATTATATATAAGTTTGACATCACCCCCCAGTAAAGACTGAGCCCCCCCATCCATTAATCTCTAACTATGCCTTTGCTGTATATAGCATATATAAGTACATGCAGGCCTATGAGCATAAATCCATTGACGACTGTGCCTTAACTTGCCCAGAATCAGGTGCTAACGTATTCCTAGGACATCCACTTTCTCCACTCTAATCAGCAGACTGCTTCCCATTAAAATGTAGTGCAGGTCATCTGAAGGCCCCACCAATTTCACTAATGATCTCATAAGCAATTGCCCTAAAAGCATGGATTGGGACTTGTTCTACTTCATAAAAGGTTAATGATGTGTTTTTCATGCGATTTCATGAACTTGCAATTTCTTTGAATTATCACCACTCCTTCAGAGATCTATAATTTTTATTAATATCACGGACCATATCATGTTCCTTAAATACGTAGCAATCTCAGATAACATCTTTACAGGGATTATTAGCAATACCTATGACGGCACCATTTCTTTGGCACAGTGAAGGAGTGCCGGTACAGTGCTCGCTAATACATATAGAGGGCGCTGTATACACATGATTCACTGGAGTCTGGGGAGAAAAAGCAAGTTGGAAATGTGTGGTCAAACACTTTCTGTAAAAGGTTGTTTTTACCACAGGGAAGTCAACCAGCATGAAAACCATAATTACAGTAATTACATATTTACTACAACACTCAGTCCTGTCCCGGATAAGCATCTGAGAGATGGTTGAATTGACGTATTTATGACATTTATACCAGAAATGGTATAACCAGGTTTTAAAATCGAAGTTTTAAATGTTGTTCATTGATCACTATACGGATATTTCTGTTAACAGTTCTCCGTGTAAAGATGGAGCCATTTGTGTTAATTGCAAAGCCTATAAACCTACCAGAATCAGGAAGCCTTCACCTCAGCAAATTGCTGCTAGTATCTACACCGAGCATTCTGTTATAAATTTAAGCCAAAACAGCCGTTATTTAAACACCGGAGCTGATGTGATTATATCTTGCCTGAAGGTCCTTAATCCAGCGCGGTAAGGTGAGTCACCTGAGCTTTTTAGAAATGCACAGAGGTCTACAGTGTTTGATTGTGTTCATAAGATTTGCGAGCCATTAATTGATCAGCCCTAATTTGGAAAACTAAATATTGTGCTTGGTGCGGTGGGAGGGGGCTGATTCATTGCCTATACATGTCAGAGCGATTCCCTTGGCGGCTGCAGGGCAGCTGCGGGGCATTTTCCTCCTCACGGATGATTGCCTCCAACATTAACGGCATGAGGCTGCCCACTGGAGCTGGACCAGAGCCGGCGAGGTAACATGGGTAAACTTTCGAACAGTACTACATCTTGTGCTGGAGCTCCCCCTGGTGGGCAGTTCAGTGATTTTTTTTCAGGGAAGAATGACAGGCCAGCCAACGTGGGTCCGTGTGTCTAAAATGCAGCAGAGGTTTATTTCACCCCGCTATGTGAATTCTGACTTTTACATCATGGGCATATGTAGCAATGAAAAAAAAAGCCTGCCTGACATTTCTGACATTTTAAACACTGTATGAATCTGTTCATTTGTGTATGCCAATGAAGACCATAAGCAATAATACATTTTTGGTAGCAGAATATTTACATTCCTGTCCTGAAACTGTATTTATGCGTATGGGAGCGTGTGTGGGTGCAAAATATAATAATGTTGCTGTCTTTCACCACAGGAACCCAACTACAAAGAGGCTGTCCTCTTTATGTTCTCTTGCTGCCCAGATGGACAGTGGGCAGATGTCCTCATCCCTCTCATGTTCTGCCAACATGGGTAACAGCCCCAGCAGGCACAGAATGAACAGATCTGCAGCTCAAACCCGCGAAATTCAGCTGAAGGTCTTCACCTTCCAGCAAGTCTGTGTTAAGGAAAATGTCACAGCTTCAGATGGTTTTGCGCTTCTGTTTTCAGTCAAATTTGGATTGGAATACATGTAAACAATAAGCAAACCCCGTTTGTTGCTACATTCCATATAAATGACTGTAACCACTTCGGTTCGTCCATAAAAAGAGCCTCCTGTAGTTTAGAGTTCTCCTTTGTATGCTGACATGTGAAGCTATCATGCAAAAACTGATTCTAGGACTGTGAGCATGTGAACATATTCATGCATCGATCATTTAACAAGAAGTTTAACAAGAAAGCAAATTACGTGCAATTCTGTATCATTGCTTTAGGTTTTATTCATTATTTCTGATAACTACTTTCCTCATAATTTAAAACACACATAGAGCTGCTAAAATATATTTGCTAATTAAGAAAAAAATAAAATACATATACTCAAAATACATAGAAAAATAGCTTTTCACAGAATGCCATTTTTTAGGTGGCACAAAATATTTTTTTTAAAAAGTTCAAAAAGCTGAAATAATTAGGGAATTTTGAGAATATTTTTAGTAGTGAAATAGTATATAACTTTTTACAAAACAATACCATCAAAAAGGGTATTTAGTATGTACAGTGCAGAATAAACATGAGAATATGCAACTTAAATTATTCAAGATGACTGTGAATTTGCAACCTGTAAAAAATATGTCATACGGCTGGCTGTTTGACATCACCAGAAGGTGGCATGCAGAGCCAATATGGACAGTATGAATATGGAGATGCAGCTATCAGGGGGCTGCAGAGCTGTCACCGCACAGAAAGAAGAGGCCAGAGGCCTCATTTAACTGTCATACCTTCAGCACTGTCACCTGACAAGAAGCAGCATTGTTACTAATCGCAACCTTCTTAGAGTCTCCGATTTCCACTGTTTTTCCAATCGTATATGTTTTAATCTTTAATCAAATGCTTATTCACGTACTCATCTACATAAATATCATATTATGATAGTCTTTACTTTCTATTCCATATATCCAAATGAGCAGATACACCAGCTTGTGTATGACTGCAGATAACATACCTGTTAGCAGTCTGTCCCAAAGAGGACTGTAAAATACGGGACGGGAAACGCCATTTGGTGGGCGACAGCCCTGGACCATAGCCACCTGGCCCAGAAAGCAGCAATAATGGGAGACCTTAAGCTTCTAAACCTACATTGGGTGAGATTACGCCGCATTGCCAGTCACTGGCTGGAGAACTGCAAAGTGAGTAGATTAAACCAGACAGTGACTGACAACACGTGATAATCAAAGCTTCATTTTTCCAATCACTGGAAAGCAGAACTCCATTCTGCCCAAGATCTGCCCCCAGGGGGCTTGGGAATGGTGTCTCCCAGGCCTCTATCTGCAAGCACAGGTCTCCACAGACATGCTGGGGTAGACCTTCAGAACAACGTTGTGGCCCTCATCCAGGAAGAGCACACTCAGGGGGTTCATCTTATCCGGCACACAACAGGGCTCCGGGATCCCCGAGGTGATGCCCACCGCCTTGACGATGCTCTGGATGGTGGCGTGGTTGGAAGGCCGCACCACCTGTGGGGGGGGGGGCACAGTATTAGTGTGACCTGCTCCTGCTTCTCATGCTCCCTAAATGTGAAGCTTCGTTTTACAGTTTGGCCGTTTTACTCTGGCTGTAGGGAAATCCATCAGTTTGATATGTCTGCTATATAACTTATACAGCTTCCTTTCCCATGAAATATTCCATTTTAAATATCCTGCACTGAAAATCCATTTTAATAAATTACATTATTCTGGATGGCGTACAGAATTAATAGACTTGCACTTCACATGACTTCATACGTATATATTATAGCTGTTCAACAGAGCAAAGTCATAGTTTAACTGGCAATGTTCCTACGGCACACTGAGAGCAGCCTATTGAAAAGTAACACACAGTAGTAGACCCCAGTAGCCAGTATTTGTGGTTGAGGAAGTCCTAAAGGCTTCTTCCATATAAATTTCTGCTAGGAAACATACCCCTGCCTGGACTGAGCATTTGGATGCTCACATGTAAACAGTCCAAAGGCTGACCTTAGACATAGGGAACTGGCAGGTCCCAGAGCAGTAGTAAGCGTCAAACGATTTCGGGGACAGAATCCACTCGCTCCAGCCTATGTCGGCAAAGTCCACCTTCAGATAGCGCCGGGAGCAGCTACGAGGCTCATCCCACTGCCTCCTCCGGGCCTTCTTCATGGTCTTCTCGTCAAAGCTGAGCACCAGTGACTGACCGTG
This sequence comes from Stomatorhinus ivindoensis, assembly GCA_019775895.2. NCBI lineage: Eukaryota > Metazoa > Chordata > Actinopteri > Osteoglossiformes > Mormyridae > Stomatorhinus > Stomatorhinus ivindoensis. The sequence continues at coordinate 11,963,276 of JABFEB020000060.1, forward strand.
TCCATTGCTCTGCTCTTGGCTCTTTCTCTTGCCAGTCTTCTTGGTCGGCTTTGGCTTCAACGCCAAGTAGGGTCCCTCCCATGGGTCGAGTTTCATCGGAGCCTCGTACTCAACCTCTGGCAGCTCGTTGTTGTCGACGGGGTCCTGAAAGTAGGCGTCCCTCTTGACCCGAGCGTCGGGAAATGAGTTAGGAGGCTCAGTGGGCCCTCCCGCAGTCAAGAAAGGGTCGTATCTCTGGAGGGTCTTGGCTACACTGTTGGGCTCCGAAATGGAGAGGTCGTTGGCATACACCAGAATGTACGGCAGGTTGGGGAAGGATGCCAGCTCCCCATATGCTCGGTAGCGTTCGCCGAGCGCAAACTCGGCCATGATGAAGCGCTCGTTCGTGTTTCGGACTTCTTTCAGGAAATGTGAGATGTCCTTTACATGCCACGCCCCTCTCCGCTGCAGAACCAGCGTGAAGTTTGTCAGCAGGGCCCCAGGGCTGCCGTCTTGTAGGACTCTCCAGAGCAGCAGCTGGACGGGGGGCAGCAGGTGCTGGGGGCCACAGTAGGGGCCCCTGGAACGTTTGCATGGCCACGCCCTCTGCCTCAGGCGCTTGCTGAAGAAGAAGTGAAATGCTGAAGACAGCACCACCTCTGATTCCTGGATGGACGTTAGGTTGAACTGGTACAACACCCTCTCCTCCACAAATTCTATGAAAAACACACCAAAATCAGTCATACATTATTACATTAATGCTCCAACTTCAGGGCTTAAATTTCAAGGCAACTGTTCTGTGCATCAGATTTCTAGTGATTGTATACCTATGAATAGCTCCTGTTCGGAGCCGGGCATATGGAAATACTTATAGTTGAGCGCCGATGATTTCTGTACATTTTTAAATGTCTTATGGCATTAATAGGACCTAATCAAGCGGTTTAGTGTACTTCGGACTCATGCGGAAACTTCAAAGTGATATTTCTGATCATGTTCTTTCTGAAATTATGGAACAATGACGCAGTATTATGTGAAAGCCAGTGTATTACAGAAGCTGACTTCATGGCTCTGGGATTAACTTTTCAAAAACAGCATCCAGCAATAAAAGTCTGCTGAGAGCGTCTCTGTTGATCCTCCAGGGTGCCCCGCTAGCTGCGTGCACCCGCGCGCCAGTGTCCTGTAACCTCCTCGTTTTTCAATGCGGCAGCTGCGTCGGGCTGAGTCGCATTAAGAAGATCCCTGCCTGGGATACTTTAGCCCACAGAAAGCTGGCCCTGAACTGAAGGACATCTTTCAATTAAAAGTTTATATCATTTACATATTCCAGTTCTTATTCGTTTTTATTCTTTCGTTTTATTTTTATTCTGTTTTATTGTATTGTATTTGTTCTTATTTAAATATTTTGTCTTTTATGCATACTATGCTAGGCTACTAAATTAAGGAAACTTTCCCCAGTTTAATCACTAATGTATTATTTCTCAATCAGTTGACCAGTTGAAATGTTTGTTTGTTTGTTTCTACATTAATTTATTTATAACAGGGCGTTTCGTACCTCTAAATAGAACGAGGTAAAATTGAGATTTTTAGATAAGCGAATTAAAGCTTTTGCATTAATGACAAGAATAAACAAATCTGAGGAATGAAGCGTATGTAAAAGGTACGTCTACAATTGACGCTAAACACAAATCAAAGTATAAAGCGGCAATCTGATAAGATGCACAATATCATAAAAAAATGTGGACAATGCAAGTTTTTTTTTTTTTAAAGAACAAATGTAGACCTATAGCCAGCCGTACATCTCACATTATTTGGCATTATCATATTTAAAAATACCAGGAGGGTCTTACAAAAGTTTTCAGAATTAGAGTTACCATCATAATATAGTAGCTGCGTTGCCTTGAGCCGCAAAATACGATTTTTGGATTTTAAAGAATAAGAAGGTACGCATATTGTAGAAATTACTTGGAGACTAACGGATGATCCCCGCTTTCCATTTTTGACGTATCCCAAATGAAGAGAAGCTGTAAATGCTCACCCGGAGTTGCTTTAAAGCTTCGGACTGTGTTTCCGTCGCCGGGGTTGTTACGCTCCCTGTTGTACTTATCGTAAAGTTTAAACATGTGCACTGAAACCATATCCCGGGGTGTGCTGGAGGCGATCTTGCCAGGGGAGGACTCGACCATCTCGCCTTGGGACGATCTCCTTGCGTCTTGATGATCAGATGCGTAAGATCCGAGGTAAGAATTGATGAGACATAATAACAGGTGCACCAGAATTATACCTGCCATTCCCAATACAACCGTTAGACGTTTTATAAAACCCCGGATCATTCACCAGAAACAAAAATAATAAATCAGCTGTTGTGCTGGGGTTTGATTAAAACATACCATTAAATCTTGACGCTTGTACTGATTAGCTTTAGTGTTCACAATTAATGTAACAAAGATGCTGTTCATGAATGCGCTCTTTTTATGCAGCCTAATGCGGCTCCGTTGATACACTTGTTTCTTCTTACCGCCAGAAACCGGGAAGTAAGACTAAGGCAATGAAAGATGCTGACGTCTGCTGGTCTTAACCAACGAAATCCGTCGCTGCTGCACATAGTTCTCACTGGAAGCTGCGTCGGGGAAATGATCCCTATAATGGATTGGAGCTGGAATCAGCCCACGGGTCACGCGTGGATTTCTACGTGATGTGTGGAGTTGCATGTATCGTCTTCGCTTCTCTGACAACAGTCCTGAGAACAACTGCATAATTATCATACGCAAAATATTGTGCGAAAAAGCGCAAAACTTTATTTTAGTAACCTTTGATACTTTTAACTTTTTGATCTCCCTTATTGTCCAAACCTCGATTTTGAAGGCAGTTCAGTGCGTTATCTTTAATCCACTTTTATGGAGCATAGTGGTAGCCCTGAGAGTTTGTGCAATTGTATGCAAAACTTCTAATTGCGCCATTCTCGGTGATTTTATTTACTCTCATTCGGTAGCCTATATGCATGTTTTAATAACACATCGAAAGGTGTCTTTACTCGTGCATAATGAATTTATCTTATTTGCATATTATTAGCAAAAACCATCACAAAATCTAACTCTTCACATAATGTGACAAAAGGCCGTTACTGTTCTGACACTGGAAAATATTCGCATATAGTGGGCCATTAATCGCAGGATTCACTGTGGGGCTGTTAGACGTTATTCATGGCTCTCTGTACGTGACCTCTGCCAGGGGAACGGTCGCACCTCGCCGGGTCGTTTTTGTTTTCCGTCTGCAGCGCTGCAGCACAATACCGGGGCTGTGAAAGCCAGCGGCTCCAGCGGGGGCGGCACCAAGCTGAGCCGCTTGGGTCATTTTGCCATTAAACACCGTCCCATAGCTGGGGCCACGGAAGGCTCCTTTTCACTCTGTGCTTGTATCTGCCTTAAATCTACTTTAAAACTCCCGAGACTTCGCCACTTTGACACGGTTACTAGCGAATCAAAGAGTAAATCAATCCCGAGGAAGATTTCTTGCTGTATTTTATTGTAGGTCCTCTGGCAGGCGAAGTAATTAAGACGTATGATGCCACTTTTTTGTTTGATGAGAATGTATGTAGGGAAGGAATTCGAATTAACTCTGGGTCACATAATTCCTTCTTCCTGATTCGAAGTAATCAATGGCATCTCTAAGATACCTTTAAAAAATCCCGTTCATGCTGGACGCTATTGACCGCTGTGACCGGTATGCTGAGTTCTTGCCAAAATAATGATGATCATAAATAGCACAAGGCTCGACAGGGAAGATGAGCTCAGTGGGATTCACGCTTTCAGTGTTTTGTCCGAAATTACGGAACAGCCCGCTGCTGCGCCCATGTAAACCCGATTTGTTCGTGCTTGTGTGTCTGAGTCTTGGTTCATTCAGGATTTTTAAGAAGTTATGCGGCGAAAGAAACACATGGGGCTGCACCCTGGAAGGAACTGAGATTAGAAAAGGAACCATGATCCTCTGTTTGATTAATCACAATGGTCAAGGAATTCGTTGGGTTCAGCACATAATTACGGTGTTACACTAAAGAACGTAAAGGAATCTGGGAAATCCAGTGTGGGTTACCACAACCCGGTAATATCAGTACATGTCAATATATAAATACCTTAAATACAGGACACGATGTCTGCCAAAAACAAGAAACACTGCGTGACTTGAACAGAGCGCTTGTGGGTCGTTCTAATAGAAGCTTAATTTATTTCTCTTAAGTTGAATAATAAGACCAATGCACTAACTAAGAATTATTCATCCAATCATTTGAGTGAAAAATCACTTGACTAGCCTTCAAGCGACGATGGTAACAGCGAATGTGGCAGGGACACGTATTTTATGTTATTGCGGGCAGTGGTGGAAATTTTTCATACTTAAATAGAAGTGCAGATGCCGCAGAAAAATGTTTCAAAGTAAAAGTCATGCAGTAAAAAACTACTTAAGTAAAAAATGTTTTAAAATAGTCAAGTAAGAAATAATAGACTCACTGGCACAGACTAGTAGACTGACATTTTATTCAGTGGAATACAAAAGATCAATCAATGGGCAACATTTAATAAACAGTATAAACATTTTGCAGACCCGGTCCTTTTAGACCTCTTATAAGTGGTGAATGAGCCAGCTCAAGCCTGCGACTTCCAGTGGGACAACTGCTGATTGTCCAGTCCAGTCATCCTCATTGTTTCAGTAGTAGCCATAGTCCTTATAACTTTGAATATTGAAACAATTTAAATATCCGCTGGCAATTTCGGTATGTTAACCGATAGGCTGATATCATGCATCTCTACGTATATCTTTCTTCCATCTCCATAAAGACAAAATGTAACACATAATAATAATAATAATAATAACAACAACAACAATAATAATAATAAATGAATATATTGGTGAAGAATTGTTCAAGAAAATTGCGACTTCGATCTGAGTGAAAAAATTGTGATTCGTAATTTACCCAGAATTGCGGAGTCCTGCTCAGGTGCACTGTAAGATAAGTCAAAACGATTGTGCAGAATGAATCAAAAAAGTAAAAAGTAGTTATTTGGCTAAGAATTGTCGTCAGGTTAAAATAAGTTGCAACAACTGTAAATACTCAAGTACAAAAAACCTACTTAGTAACAAAGTTTTTGTACTTCATTCCTTTACACCTCTGATAGAACGCTAATTCATACTGTAGGCTACTTAATATTTCCACGGAAGAACAGTTAAGAAAAACTGAAACGTTCTGTCAGCTGGAGTAATTAGGGTAATAGTGTGTGTAAACTTATTATTTAAAATATTTTTAAAACTATATTGGTTAACTGAATTCCACTTTAAACAGTATTTCAAAATAATTAGCTTTCACAAATTTTCTGTGTTATGTCTATTGGGTTATTTGTAAAACAATACTTTAATAATTTATTGACAAGTAAGAACTAAATGGCAATGTATCTGCTGTATCCATTTGGCTAATCTGGTCTGGTAGTGTGTACATTTGCTTCATCAGAACTTGAATCTGCAATAACTAATCTCACAGGTTACAGGAAAGTTTAGCTGAAAACCCTAAGTGTATGGTTCTGCTGATTTTCAAAATCACAACCATACTCTTACACATCGCCCATCCAACGTACTGCCTGATGACATTTACAGTCATTGAGGTGAACAGAAGGTGTCAGTGAGGTGAACAGAAGACTGTTACAGGTGGCCATTTGTTATGCATTCTATCTGATAATGATAGCAGCACTAGGTGACAGGGGAAGTCCATGAAATTAATTTCAATAAACAAATGGATATTTGTGTGACACTTCCCTTTACATCAACCTGGCATAACATAAAGCGGTTGGAGTGTTTAATGACAGTTAATAAATGTCTTCGTCTTTACTACAACAAGGTTTCTTTGTGTTTTCTACAAGTCTGACCTCAGTAAAGGTTTTTTATGTCCGTTCTCATAAGAAAGGTGGGGGTTAAGTAAAATTCAAGAGATGTTTAATGTTTGTAGCAGAGCTGGTTACTCTTAAATTGAGCCACTCAGATACACAGATATGTCACACAATGGTCCATCTAAAGTATTAGTTTCTACTTGTATTTCTTGGGCAGCCATATATTTTTCTTCTTACTCTGTATTTTTGCTTTTGAATGAAATGGAAAGTGCTAACGTGCATCTCTGGGCAGCCTCTTAGGCCAAGAAATGATTTAGTTTGGCTGCATAAATCATGCTGCTAAATGCAGCTAGCTTGTCTGAAGTTGGTTTCCTGGGTCTACAGTGACATGCTGTGTTAAAACATGAACACCTGTGATTCTCATAAAAAAATAGACAAATCCAGAAGGATTGTGTAAATTTTCTTTTGTCTTCCACTCCTGTTCTTTGGTCAATGCTCCGTCAATTACATGAAATGAAACATAGTCCTCTCTCTGTCACTGTTTGCAAACAAGCGGCGAATTTTAAGCCTTTTTCGGTGCAGATCAGCCCGTTCCCTCTGAGTTTGAAACAGCTCAGCTATCCAGTCAGAAGGTCCCTGCATGCAGTTCTGAGCAGTCAATAATCATCAGATAATCCCCCCACCTCCCAGTAGAAGGTTTAAACCCATCATCCTTGTGCTGGATAATAACCCCCCACCTCTCTAGCATCCCCTGATCTACTAATTCCTTTTTCTGTGGCTCCTCTTTCATCTTCGTATACACCTTTAAAAGTGTACACATATCATGGTGCTGGCACACTCTGACTGCTATTGGCTGGGCCAAGTAGCGTGATGTCATTTTAAGAGCCAACAGCAAGAGAACAGAGTCAGAAGGCAGCATAACCAAAGATTTCCATGTAGGAATCATGCTTAGATCGCAGCTCTGCTGGAAATCAAATTTGTGGCACAGTCCGGGCCGTGACAGGGTGGGGACTGGGCTTTCCCACAAAAATTAGGCCTGTTGAGTGCCGATGGAGCTGTGTGATGGAGAATAAGGGGGGGGGGGGGGGGGTGTTGGGTTGAGCGGCTAGGTGAGGGGTATAAGTGTGCAGGTTGGTGGCACTTGAGACCAAATCGAGATCGGATCATCACCAGATCTAGGAAATGTTTCATTAACTCTCTCGAGTCGTCTTCCACTGGGCCACGTCAGGCTCTGTGCTCCGGGGCTTAAGTACTCTGACAACATTCCCTTAACAGAAAGGATATGGTGCAAGAGGAAGCCTGTTCAGAACACGTCACATGGATCTGAGCTGGACTGCTGAGGGGATTTGATTTATATGCTGACAGCTTGTATCTGGGACATTTAGCCGCCGACACATTTATTTTTCATGCACAGTTGCGGAAAGCAGGAATGTAGGTTCAAACCATCCTTGAAAGGAAACCTCAGCTTGCTGCTTCAATCACATGAGCGGTGCTGTAAACAGGAGCCCCTCAGGCCAGCGGGGGACTGGGAGAGCTGTGGTCGTATGATTCAACTGCCCCACATCAGGAGAACTGCAGCGTTTTGGTTGCGGGAGGAGCTTTCCCTTGTAGCCATGTTGGATGATGGACCCTCCAAGCTAGGTCGCTCAATTTAAGTTCCCATGGCTCCAAGATTTGAAGAGCATCAGGGTCCTTTTTTGCTGAAGCCTAGAGCCCCCCCCCCGATCAACCACATATAACACCACTGTCCCACCTCATCCAATTCCAAAACTTATACCATGATCATCCTGCCCTCCGGGGGTGGGGTGTGGGGGTGGGGTGGTGACTCAAATAGTCCAGGAGTGTCTGACTACGTCAGTGTACCTCTGATGATCCTGTACCATCCACACACACGTTGCTTCTCCTGGATCAGTCCTCAGATACCTCCAGAGGCCCTAGATACTACGACAAGCACGTCCAGCATGCCGACCGCAGGCGCCTGTCCGCACTCTGCCTGCTTTTTTTTACCTGCATGCCTCTTGATGGCTTCCTTTGAGGGTGTGGCCAATGAAAACACATTGACTGCCAGCGTGGGCTGCTCAGACTCACTGAGTGGGTTAAACACAGAGCAGAGTGGCAGATAAACCCGATTATTACTGTCTGGGGAAGCCCTCACCGCAGGTTGCGGCTCCAAGGCTGGCGGCACGTATTTAAACATCTGTAAAATGCTTCACTATTATCTCAAGATCCCATATCAGATTTATTTTGCTGTCGCACATCTGATATTTATCTTCTGCTTTCCCTCACATCCTTAAATTGCAAGGACACAGCAGTAGTCACAACACGGGCGGGCTGTTGGCTTTTATGGGGGGGGGGGGGGC
>JABFEB020000060.1:11979867-11998161 GCA_019775895.2 Stomatorhinus ivindoensis
GGTGCCCTGACGGTGTCCAGTCGACTTTTAGCCTCCCCACAGCTTGTCTTGTACAAACCGGCTCTACTGGAAAACATAAAATATCCACCCCTTGTCGCTCTTAAAACAGCAGAGTTTACCCTGCACCCTGCACCCTGCACCCTGCACATTTTTGTGCCCCGAGGGCTGTGATGGCTGCAATCTATCAAACGCGGCGTGACCTGTGGAAGTGCCCTGAGCTGTCCGGGTTTCTCATTTTAACCGCGCCGCAGGAAGAGTCCGGCAGGATGGATTCCTGACAATTTGCTTTCACAAACATGGCTGCCGTAACCTTTTGGTCCCCGTTTGCCAATGAAACAGCTACACGGGCAAAGTAAATGAGACGAACAGCACAGGGAATGTTACCCGCTGTAAAATGGGAACGAGGCGTTCTGGTACCTGGAGTTGAAGCAGTCCACACACTGATTGTGGGATTGCCTGGAATACCTCGGCTGATTGTAAGGTTGTAAGTGATGCGGAGTCATCACTTGTGCTACCTTAAGCCTGCAGGCTGACATGTATGATTTGACAACAGTCCCACTTACGATGACTTCCTCAGTGGGATACGCTCAAACAGATACCTGTGACCCCTGGTGGATCTCCACAGGACCTACCAGTGGAGATGCTCTCCTCTGGCCAGCGTTTACTTCGTCCCATAATTCTTCAGTGCAAAAGGCACTCCTGACTCCTGACCTCCACGGCCTGTTACTGTATTCTCTAGTTTCATAGCCATCGCCCTCATGGGGGGGGGGGGGGCATTCCCAGTATGAGGGGGTCATCGTAGGGCCTCGGAATAAATTAGCATCTGCGTTTCCAGCACAGGAAAAGCTTTCTGGCACGTTTGGGATTCAAACACTTCCACTCAGCAGGTCTTACAGGTGGAAGTGGTCACCAAGCATCCCCTGGAGCCCCCTCTCATATTCTCTGCAGGTGGTGGGTGCCAGTATATGACCCGGCCTCCCTCCACAGACCCCCCAGATGTCTGCCCCCCCCACCCTGTGACACAGATTTCTCCATGCCACTCTTTGTTGACCCAGGATTAGTTTCACCTCTTGTAGTTTTGCTGTATGTTGTTGGAGGGAAGCTGCTGTTTTTGTTGGACGGCAGTGGCCGTGTGTGTATCTTTTCGGTTTGTGTGTGAGCCTGCGTGAGTGCATGCGTGTGGCCGGTTGTTTGTTTTGGTTTGCGTTAGAAGCAGCGGTCGGAGGTCTCCGTGTGAACAGGGGATGACCTGGCGCTGAGATTGTCACACCTGTCCCTCATTTAGTCATGAAGTATCTGAACCTCTTCTGAGCTGGTGGCAGTTGGAGCCTAACCTTATTTAAGCAGAACAGTGAGCAATTCTCACCACTCAGTTACCACCATTTCTCTTAGAGCATAGGGCTTTCAGTCAGAGGATTGTTTTATAGGGTAAGTTAGAGTAGATCTGCATTCTATATGCCTGTCTATTGGTACTGGCTTGGCGCTTTGGGTGGCATGGTCATGGTTCCCGGTGACCAGCATATTACTTTGGCCTTCTGGATAGCCAGTTTCTGGTTCATGGATTCATGGTTCCAAGTAGCTGGCATCCTACAGCTGCTGTGCGAGCTGCTAGTGTCCTGTTTTTGGGGTTTCCTATGCGTGTGACCTAGCTTTTGGGGTTCTTAACCCGTATTAAATTAACTTCTGGTTCACCTAATCCTGGAGGCCGTGCATCCAGTCAGCAGCTCAAGTCCCCTGGATCTCTGTTTCCTGCAGTGTCTGGTCTGTTGGTCTCAGGAGCCCGAGAGCAGAAGACCTGGCATAATGGATGGACAGCCCAAGTTGAGGTGTCTTGTCACAGTCCTGGGGGGGGGTTCCAAAATGATTCAACAGCTGTGTGGTAATTAGGACAAGGAGGTGCAAGGAGTTGAATCAGGTGTGTTAAATGAGGGGAAACCCAAAAATGTGCAGGACTGGAGTTTGACACCCCTGTCATAGACCTTGTTTATGAACGCTAATAAATTTGTGACAGAAGCTGAAGCTGAGCGAATGACAGGCCTGGAAGCATCCCTTTGTTCGCCTTGTGTTGCTGTGTCGTTGGCCTGTTTTTGGGCTAGGATTTCACAGGCCCTTTGCTGTGACACTTTAGCTTGAAAGGATCAGAGGACTTGAAAGGGCTTTAAAAACAAAGGCGTACATGTGGACGTGCCAAAAGGCATGCCTCTGCGGGATGAGTGTCACCTTCTCTCATGCCAGTAGGCGTAGTTCGTCCGAGCAGACAGATAAAAGGATGAAATGGTAGCTGGAGAGGGGCCCAGCTCGGCACTCCTTGCTGTGAAAGGGAGTCCCGGTGACACGCAAACCCTTGTCATTGTCACAAGGCCAGTGCCTTACGGGGGAAGATGCGTCGCTGTGCCGGGACAGATCTAGTTTAAACCAGAGGAGAGGGAATACTTAGCAATGTGCAGCTGGTGGAGAGTGGGAGGAGTTTCTGGAAAAGGCCCTCGTCACTCTACGGACACAATAGCAACACTAAGTACTGAGAGATAAGGGATTAGCCTGCTTTGATTTGTCTGATCCATGTTATTGAGGCTTTGCATGCACACACACATGTACTGTCCACATATTCGTATCTCTACTGGGACTCTCCATTCATTTCTATGTGTTCTAACCCTAATCCCAGCATAACAGCCTTAACTTCTATCCAACCCTAACCTTAACCATAAATAACCAAACAAAACACAAGACTTTCTTTTAGTTTTTTTGATTGCATTCACAGATGATGAGGTTATCCTTGTGGGGATTGAAAAAATGTCCCCACAAGGTTAGAAGCTACAGATTTCTACTACATTTGGGGGAAATCTGGTTCCCACTATGAAATAATTCGAAAAACATGCACACACAAACACACACACACAGGTACACACAAAAGCATGCCCCCCATTCTTTGGCACAAGGGTGTCCTCTGTCTGGGCGATATGGCTCTAGGCAGCATGACTGAATTTTAGCGATATTTGGGGACCACTGTAATGCTTTGGGTGGGCAGGGTGGGACAGGCAAACAGTGACACAAGCTGGTACCTCGTTGTACAAAGAAAAATAGCACATGGAAGGAGGGAAAGGAGGATGGAGAAAAACACAGTCGGTCTTAAAGGCGCCCCTCGAGTGGCAGGTTTAAGAAAACAACACCCCTCTGAAGGGTCGGAAAATGTGACGGACCGGGCATCCGGGGAAGCGGGGGATTCCGGCTGGAAAAAGCTGCCAGCTGGGCTTCCCCGAGAGCGGGGTTTTCTGCGGGATCATTCCGCCTGCTGGGGTGGGAGGCGGAGCCTCAGAGTGGGGTAACCGCGTGTCACGCGTAGGTGTCACACCCATCATATCCACGCTGACACCTTTGTCTGCACCCCCCCACCCACCACTGCATACACGCTTAGAAGCGTCTTCCTGCTCAGTGCCTCACTTTGTGTCCCACGCGCCAGATAATTGGCGGATATTTGGATGAAAAAGTAGCACAGAAACTGAGCCGACAGCTCTGCCTTTTGATCGGGCCCATGAGGAACGACATGGGTGTGAAGGCCAGGTGTGTTTCCGGGGCCCTGAGAGAGCTGTACCTTTCACTTTGTCCCTGTTGGTGCCCCCCCCCGCTGAGAGGTACAGTCACAGCACACTGAAACACCTCACGCCTTTCCAAATACCAACAAACGTCTGTTGTTAATGACAAGGCAAAAGGCCTCTGGACTCCGTCAGAAACAGGCCATAATTTCTTGTGCTGGCTATCACAACTCACGTTGAAATGTCCCATCTGTAAGCTTACGTCACACACTGTGGCGATCAGAAACACTTATACATTTATTTTACATTTTTCCAAAACAACTTATAGTACAGGGAAGGATTACAATTTTTATATGCACTCCCTGAGATTTCAACCAATGACCTTTGTGTTGTTAGCACATAGCTCTATTTATTGAGCTACAGGAGCTAAACAGCACCAGTATGCATTCTCAGGTGTTGGAGTCCCACCGCGTATGTTTTCGAATGGGCCTGAGTTTGAGTTGTAGAGGGGAAGCACAAGTCCACCCAGCTCACGTAGAACCGATGTGAAGCAACTGTCAAGCGTAGCATCTTCTGATCAATCCATGGACAAGGCAGGAACTCAGATCCCTAAACAAACGCTGGTCAGACCCACCTCCTGGTAATTCCACATCTAACAGTGGAGCTGGATCTTCTACCATCGCCTGGGATCATAATTGAACAGAAGGTCTGCTCAGCTGTGGGGCTGCCTGAGCTCCGTGTGTCTGCATGTTCTCCCATTGTGGTCCAGCTCTCCTCTGAGATCTCTGCAGTTCAAAGTCATGCATTGTTAGGATGCATGCATTGGCTCTCACAAGGGGAAGATCAATTTTATAAAATCTGTGAATGCAATCAAAAAATTTTTAATGCCATAAGTCTTACTTATGCTTAATGTTAGGGCTGAGTAGGGGTTAAGGTTGTCATGTTGTGATCGGGGTGTTTCCCTGCCACGCTATAAGAACGTGGCAGTGGCCCGTTGGCGGTTGTTGTGCCCATGTGACCTAACAGTCTGCGGTACTCAAGACGAATGGCAGAAGGGCTGGGAGGAGAGGAGACCGTGCCCAAGGTATATTTGCGCCATCTACTGGTAAGTTGAACTGCCACCCCAGACTGTACATCTTGGGCTCCCATCAAGAGACACTGTCGTAGGTGAGTCTCACAGATGTGCGAGACCCTCAGTCTCTGTGTGCAGTTAGTGGTGAGGATGGACAGATGCTTAGTGAAACTTCTTCAATGTTCCATTGCTATAGTAAGGCAGAACCCTGGTCCAATGCGCTCATATTATATTATATATTATATATTTCACAGGATGTACTTTACATATGCTGCCTTATACTCATTTAATGAACTGATCAGAATTAAAAACATACGTGCATATAGTACAAAAGGGGGGTGTTCAACTTGAACCCTGGGTTTTATATTATCCCGCCCTGGGTGTCATTTTCACCCCACTGCTGTCCCCTTTCTTTTTCACAGCCTTTGTTTCTGTCCTCTCCCCCCTCTCCAGCATCCTGTCATGTGACAAGGATCCGTCATTCGGGATGACAAACGACCTCTGGCAGTGCCCATCTGATATAGTTCCTCACTTTCCGTGGTGACAGGGTGCATTAGAGGCTGATCTGTAACCCCAAATCCTCAGGAGCGGTCGGACGGGCGACTTTCCGTGGACCACTCACCCGAGTTAGCACCTGCTTTGACATTATTGTGATGGCAGTGACCTATTTCTGCGCCTCCCGTCGGAGCAGCGTGATGCTCTCCGCCATCTGGAACTGGCGGCTCTCATAAGCCAGCCGCCGTTTTCCACCCTGCAGGCAAGCGACCGTGAATTCAGGCCCAGGCCCTGAGCCTGTCAAAATCACATGTTAATTGCAAATGCACATTAATGAATACAAATGGCTCTCTGGGCTTGTCTGCCCCTTTGTAATGAATTATTATCGCTCTCCACAATCGCGTTTCTCAGCATTTTTCAATTAAGGGGCCAAGGGCCCCCTCTGATGAAGACAAACGACCGGCACGCCTGCCCACACCGAGCCTACCGCCTCCTGCATTAATAGCTCTCCAATTTAGGCGCATCTTCCGCCATAAACGTGGCGATCCATTTTTTTTTTAAGTCTGACACCGGTTACGGAATTACGAGCAAGTGCTAATTACACATCTGATGAGGAGTCCAATTTACGACGGGAGAGTTAACGAAGGGAATGCCGTCCTCGCTGTCACATTAAACTGCTTCTGTCATCCTCGTGCCGGTGCTCGAATCGGGACAGTGGTTTGATAGACACGGGGTGGGGGGGGTTGAGATGCCAGTTGCTGACAGGGCTCCTTATTAACTCGTCGCCCGTAGCACTCACTGACGTGCTCGGATCACACAGAGTGGAGCGCTGGTGAAGGTCACACGCGGTAATGGACACTGAATAGGGGGAAAGACAGGCGAAGATGTCTGTTGAGATGCCTGTCTTTGCTTTGAAAAAGTTTACGAATGCAAGTTGACTTTCGGGGAGTTTAATCAACCGCAAACCTTTATGTCCAGAGACTGACAGCTCAGTTTTTAGGAAACATGCAAATATAGAGTTGGTGCCAATCTGCTTCATTCACCTGGCTTAGTGGGTGGTGCAGAAGGATGTGGACATTTGCATTGCTGCTGACTAACTCTGTAGGCATTGCTTGGGTGCTTCCTGCTGTCTTTGCTAAGCAGGGCTACCCCAGAGCTCGAGGTCCTTCACGTCTCACCGGGGGACCCCACGTGACTCATGTCATGTGCCAGGGCATTTTGTCATTTATGTCTCATATTTTGAGTGTCATTGTCATCGAGGCACACGGTGTGCCGCGCTAGAGAATACGGAGGCGCCGAGAGCAAGGCCCCCATGAGAGAGAGCGGCTTGGAAAGTGCCGGGTTACGGCCGTAATGGCCGTTTCCGCAGGGAGCTGGGGAGCCCGTCGTGATTTACGCCACTACCTGGAATGGATCCCCAGAGGCAGCTATTAGAATGCACCGTGTAAATAAAATGAAAGACGAGTCGCTAAAGGTCAAATAAAAAAGTGCAGTCCTTCCACGGTTTAAAGAGGGGGAATTAAGATGGTTTTTTACATTCTTGTGTTGTCCCCCATGGATCCTTGAACAAGATCCCTGCACAATGCATAACTGGTCATCTGAGTCTTTCAAATTTTTTTTTTTTTATGTAAGAAGACCTTCTGGGAGAGTATGGAGAATGTGGGAAGAAATATGAGTCTACTTTGAAACATGAGGACTTTTCATTCCAGTAGTTACGTCAATATGTATTTTGATGCATAGTTGATGCATACTGGCTTTGCATATATCTGAAATTCCTGAATTTTTGGCCTAATGCTGAAAAAGAGCTTGTTTTGGGTTTGTTTATTTTACTAAGCAGCTTTCAACTTTCACCTCCAAATATGTTAACAACCTTGTTCTATTTCACGCGGAAAACATTCAAGATGAGTCTAATGGTGGAAGGAGTGGAGCGAAGGCTGGGGTTCCCGGTAATGTCAGCCTGACCTGGTCAACTTTTTGCCCTTGGAGGTCAAGGTTTTGAGAGAGCAGAGGTTAGTACAGGTTAACAGGCTAGTTAACCTCCCACACTAACCTAGCCCTCACCTCACATGCTACGAGGTGCCCTGTGAATTCCATCTGCACTTCACATGACTCCATAAGAGCTGTGAGTCCGTAACTGGGCCACCAGCAGAAATGCCGATTGATTTTGATCCTGTGAGCTGCGAGCTTTATGATGCATCAGGATCCAATTACTGCCCATCATCTCTGCTAATTGCAATCATGCAAATGCAGCCTAATCAATCATTCAGCTGGGAGATGGATGTCACTCATAGATCCCATCCAGATGCAGCGACTTACCTCCTATGTAACAATGGAAGAAGAAGTTGGACTTCTGAGGAGAAGCGAATGACCTCTTCTCTGTGGCATGAAGTCACCATAACAGGGAGGATTCTGGGCCTTTTCCCTGGCCCGCCCCTCAGGGTTTGTGCCTGAGAGCGTTAATGGTCACTGGGGCCAAGGGGTTCCCCAGCTCTGGGGGCTGTTGTTGTTATTCTAAGGTGTAACCAATGGTTACCAATGCTATCAAAACAGCACAAATGTCAGCATATTCACAGCCCCCCACCCCCCCCCCCCAAAAAAAGGAACAGCTTCCTATAAAGAGCCTTCCAAAAAAACGGGTATGGGGGCTCCAGGAATGTTTCCCATAAACAGTGTATTCCCAGCTAGCTTAATTAGAGCTGAGCCCTCCAGGACGGACTTGTCATAATTGGCCTTCCTTGACTCATTAAACCCCCTCCCGTCCTTGCACCCCCAATGCTGATAAGCGGCCTCCATTCAAATCGTCATGAATAGCCTCTCTGTTACTCTGCTGTCACCAGAGTGACACCAAAGGGCCTCACATGGACAACAGCGGCAAAAATAAACAAAAATGCAGTCGCCAGATTATCCCACCCCCCACCCTCACTCCAGTGAGGCTTGCTCGGTCCACGGCCCTGTTCAGAGATGAGAATGGGAATTTCTCTGTCCCTATCGGTCCTCTGTCTCATTTTTCGACATTCTGTGGGATTTCAAAGCCAGCACCTGGGATAGAAATGCAATTGTTTGATGGGGACCACATATAAAGCAGATTTGTCATTGCAATGTGAATGTAATCAGCTGGCCACTGGGGCCCCCTCCAAGCTCGGGGCCCTGGGTCATTGCCTGCGCTGCGTGGCCCGTGTGTATCCTCTAGTGAAATGGATGGATCTGTGAAATGTAGACTGTACCGGAAGATACAGAATCATTGAGCGCAAAGGAAAAACACCCACAGCTCGAATTGGAACTATGGGACATTTTCTTAGAATGTCAGGGATCCCCGGTGAGTTTTTACATTGGCACTAGACATGAGGCGGTTATATACCAAGTATAAATGTGGTTAATTTTTGAAAAACATGAACTGCAGTCATTTTGAGGTGGGTCTGGGGGGGCAGGTAAATTATTGATAGAGAGATTTTTTATGATGATGCAGAAGTAGACACTCAGGCACGCTGCTGTTGGAGCTCACATGCTCACCAGCACCTCCTGCAGGCTACCTGAGAGGCTGCTGGGAATGAGGCTGTTTTTATTCGTGATTAAGCCTCTGGTTTCCGGGCCCCAGTGTGTGCTGGGCTTCCAGGTGTCTGAGCACTGCTGTCCCAGCACAGGAGTCTGGGTAAAAGGGCCAACCCTCGAGGAAAGCTGCCTGGAAACACCTGCAGATTGGTGGATACTAATTCATTGGTCAAAAAACAGCTCACAACTACTTTTCCTGCCTGACTGAAATGTGAGGGGAATTGTCCTGTGCTATTTTTTTTTGCCGACGGGGACAGCACTCTGTGAAAGTTATTTTTACACTCTATCCCCTGAAACAAGGCAGGTTTACACCGTGCCGTGAACCCAGCACTGGTGGATTTACAAGGGGGCTGTGAGGTCACTCCTCGCTGTGCCCGGGCCTGTAAATCTGCCAGGGCCCGCTGCTGTCACCGCTGCTGCTGCCGGGACTTGCGTAACTTCGTCGATTCGGCCTCCACATTGCGCAGACATTCCTCTCATTTCCCACATCGGCACCAGCAGCTCTGACCTGGGAGCCAGACAATGAACAGGCCTTCCCAGCAGCTGGGCCGGCCCACAGAGGGGCACAGGGACCTTTTGTAGAGGCTTGAGAGTGGGAAATGGGGTTAGGCAGACACCTGCATGCCGCCTGGGTCACACGTTCCAATGGCGACCATGTTAGGAGGCTGGGATACCTTGAGTCATGTGACCTTGTGAATCATATGTGGACTAAAAGGGTTCAGGCTTCACAGGATGTGTCAGTGGGGAGAACTGTATCAGAAGGACTTAGTGGGTGCATTGGGGGCCTATACACCAAGTGTAAATTAAAAGCACTATGGCTGGAAGTGAACCTAGCGGTGAACCATGACAAGGGAATGAGTGAGTGGAGGCACAGGAAAGGTCCTTTGCCTGGTGCTTTCCATACAGATACAATAAACTCTCTGAGGCAATGTTTTTATCCTGCTGTTATGGTGTGTGTGTGTGTGTTTTTGTATGTCTGCGTGTGTGTGTGTGTGTGATTATGCATTGATCACATCTGAGGACCAAATTGTCCCCAAAGTGTAGTAAAACCTGAAATTTGCCTACTTTTGGGGACATCATTTGAGGTCCCCATTTGGATAGCCTCAGTTTTATAAAAATCTGTGAGTGCAATCAAAAAAGTAAAAATGCCAAAGGTCTTGTATTTGGGTTGGTTACTTATGGTTACGGTTAGGGATGGATAGAGGTTAATGGTGTCGTGAGTGGGATTAGGGTTTTAGCCATAGAAATGATGGACGGACCCCATTCAGATAGGTACACCAACATGTGTGTGTGTGTGTGTGTGTGTGTGTGTGTGTGCAGCCCCACCCACTGGGCTGCCCCCACTAATGCATCATAGATCCGCTTGCCAGTCTAGATGGGATACACAACGATCAGCTAGGACAGACGGCCCAGCCAGGAAACATTAAGCTGAAATCCAACAGTGGCACCTTCACTTACAGCCCCACCCAGTAAACCTGGCCTTCCACTCCACTCATACCTTATTATTTATAGCATTTTATAATGGGGAGTAAGGATAAGATGGAGACTGGGGAGTATCCAGTAAATAAATTAAAGAATTAAAGAATTATCCAGACAAGCTATTGCAATTCAACGATAGACAGATTTATATTTCCATATGAATTGTTAATGGCATGAAACCTTGAATCGTGCGAAATGCAAAACTAGACCCCAGAAAAGTGCTTTGTTTGACCCCTCTGAAGATTCTCCACAGTCATGTGCATGCGCACATGCACCATAAAGGCATATATCCCTATATGAGAACATCAGAGACATACAACAAAGAACTCATTTATAAACTGGGAAACATCAATCAGATTCGACTTCCACTGGAAGAATGTAAAACATCTTCTTTGAATGGATTTTTGGGTTGGAAATGAGCTTTAAATATACTACAAGTAGATTTTATGGATCATTATTATATTGCTTTTATTAAAACCACAGCAGATTAAACTGATTACCATGTAATACAATAAGAACTGCACTGCTGGTTCAGTCCAGCTATCATGGCCTACAAACAGGACTCCACCCGTGCCTCCATCCTGACTTCAGCATATCAGTGCTTCTGCATTTCATCATCTTACTTAATATTTTCTATACATTTCCAATAGTGTGTGAGAAGAGACAGGAGTGGAAGAAACACACACACATTTATTGTGTGGAATGATGAACACCAGAGTCCAGATCTTGAATCACCTTCCGTTTTAAAAGGACGGAGGCCCTCTGAGGACGGCCATGTTTGTCGATAGATAATAAATGCTAATATTAAACATTCCTCCCTATCATTACTGTTAGCGGTAATAGGAGTCTGTGGTTCTGTCTGGCCCGTTTCCTGTGTCCCACCACCCCCACCGCACTTACAGATGTCTCGTTCACGGACAGACCGCTTCTACCGACCAGTTTTCATGTAAACATACAAACCATACTTCATGAACCACAACACCAAAGCACATCTGTTTAGAATCTGTTCAGAGCTCTAACACAATACACATGATACATACAGCTCATTATCTGGAGGAGAATACTGCAGGTAAGATATTCACATTGTGATCAAAACAACTCAGTTTTGTTCTGATGGACCCCTGAAAGCTAACAGACTGTGATTATCTAAGATCTAAAATGCCAAACTGCACTTCCTGCAGAAGAACGCAGACAAGGTTCACGCTAATTCAGGTGGCAGATTATAGAGGGTAAAGCTAAAAATAAAAATACACGGGTGTGGGTGTGTATGAAAGCATACAAAGTGTCTTCTTTGGGAGAATGCTGCAGAAGGTAGCCAGGGAAACCAGAAGAGTTCAGGAGGATTTTTCCTGGAGCCACTGGGTGCCACAGAGAGCCGGGATGTTCTGAAGGACATCCAGCCAGACTTTGTAACAGAAGAGGTACTGTTCCTGGAATCAGAGGGAAGGCCGTGTTCATTACCGAGCAGTACTGTTGGATTTATTGGGCTCCGCTCAGCCCGTCTGGAGGAAGGGAAACCCAACGCTGATGTAAGCAGAACTCCCCTCAGACAGCTAATGAAATTAGGCTGAACTCTGAAATGATCTGTATTGTCTGTTTGCCAGGAAACAGCTGCTTGTTCAGTTTTTTGGCTCCATGTGGTCCAGCATTTAGGGGCCCCCAAGATACGAGTACAGGCATTAATGGACCAGGGACACATATGTGTGGCCTTTAGAGATCTAGGAGCTCTGGGGATGTTTAAAGGAATAAGGCTGAGAGCCATCTCTATAGCGATGCCTCAGAAAGTCATTGCACAGCCTACCCTGCAGAGGGCGGTGTCTAAATTGCAGAGTAACACACCTTGGTCTGTACCATGCCGTGGCGCTGCAGCCTCATCTCCCTCACAATGCTGCTGATGTTTATCTGCAGAGGCAGAGTAGCACAGTGGTTAGACTCACTGGCAGAGGAAGAGACAGGCCTGGCCTCTATAGGGAGGGAGAGGGGGAAACAGGGTGGGTAGCTAGAGGCTGGGGAGAGACCATCTCACACTGAGGTCCTTCGCGATGAGGGCCTGGATGACATCAGTGCAGATGAGGACGCCGGCTCGGCCAACACCAGCGCTGCAGTGCACAGTGACGGGGCCGGTGTGCTGCACGGCCCGCATGTAGCGTGCAAAACGCAACAGCTGGTGGCAGGAGCGTGGCACACCGTGGTCGGGCCAAGCTGTGAACTTCAGGTGCCTCACTAGGTGGACGTCTCCACTCTGTAAGAGGAAGGGGGTGCCATTAATACAGCGGATAAGGCTGGACCTCCAGGAGGATCTCCTCACTGCATCCTCTGCTCCCTCCCCACTCATGTGACACATAAGCGGTCCATGCCTGCACTCCCTCACTCCAGGCTCACCTCATTCTCCACCATCTTGATCATCCTGATGTAGAAGTAGTCCAGCCGTTGGTAGTTATCCAGGATGAGCTGGTAGCGCCCAGTGTCCAGAATCTCGTGGGGCTTCTCGGGCCAGTACCGGTGGCACTTGACCCGGCCGCGCTCCACCTCTCGCGTCACCATAGCGATGACATCTGAGCGATTCTCCCACACCATCTGCCAAAAGCAGCCCTGGGTGCCGGGCAGTGGGCCTTGTGTGCAGATATAGCAGAGCCGTTCGCCGGGTCCCGCACTCATGCGGATGTGACTGGCGTTGATGTACTCCTGCTGTTCCCCCACTGACACCCGTGTTCCATCGTCTGTGGGGTCACAAGGAGGTAGGGGGGCATCCCGAAGGGCATCACGCAGGGAATCTGCTCAGACTAGCTCAAAAGCTGGTGGGAAACGGGCATGGGCATATTGGAACGTGGCAGACATTCCTTCATGGTAAATGGGAATGTTGCTCATTCTTACTGGATTTGCTGGGACCCTTTGAAATTATCTAAAGACTGTAAGAACCTTTTCAAATTGCAGAAGGCCCCTTCGGAGAGAAGTTCCTAAAGACGAGGCCCCGAAAGAATGCCCCTCGGACACAGGCCTCCGGAGAAGCCCCCTCGGAAACAGATTACTGGAGTAGGCCCCTCGGAGACAGGCCTCCAGAAAAGGCCCCTCAGAGACAAATCCCAGAGAAGGGCCCACCGACAAAATCTCCATGGTGATGTGCGTGTGCCTCAGTGTGGTCCGCAGCCCCTCCGGCTGCAGGCGGAGCCTCTCCATCTGGGTGGTGTTGAGTTTTACAAGCCGAGCAGCAGGGCTCTGCAGGCCAGTGAACAGTGCAGATCCACAGTGGCCTTACTATCAGAATGCGCAATGCGCATGACCCCTGCAGCACAGACGGAACACACACGCAGCATGATATGCGCTGAAAGAGAACCAGGGCGGTGTGCGGGTGGGCCCGCTCCCTGCATTGTGTACCTAGGACCCAAAACTGGATCAGTCATTAGCTGATGGTGCAGGAGACTGAATTCACGTGGACTTTCAATAGGCCGACAGGCCTAAGCCCCAATATCATCTCTAGATTCTCATTTCAGTGGGTGCAATGCAGGGGGAATGTGAGCGGCGTGCCAGCAACTCACAGGGCAAAATGTCTCGGTACCGATTCTTCTCGCGGTTCTCCGGAGCATTTCCCACCAGGCAGCTGTCGGCAGGTCTCAGGTGCTCCAAGGCCTTTTGGGAAGAACAGGAAGTTCACCGTGCGACGAATTAAGCTGAGTGAGGCCTGGCATGCCACCTGTTAACCTGGGAGAGGGCCCAGGCGCTCGATTCCTCTCCTTGGCGATGATGCACAGAAGTGGCCAAGGAGCCATAAAAGTACACTGCTCCTAGTGTTACTCAACTCTGTGTGTCAACTCAGGTTCGGGTCGGATCGGGCCACGTACCATGAACTCCTTAATGAGATCCTGCTGGTCCAGCCGGTGTCGCAGGTTCTGAATGAGGGCCCTGAGGCAGACGCCGGAGTACTGGCTGTTCTCAGATGGGCTTGTCACAGCCAGGTTGCTGAAGGCCTCCTCTGACACAATGGGGTTTTCTGCTTCGCCGTGAGAAAAGCAGAACCGAAGATCAAATTTCCAAAACCCACTCTGCCCATTAGTTTGTTGTTTTTGAGATGCAACAGTCAATGGAAGTCAGATTTCCTCATCATTTGTTATGGTACCTTGAACCAACACTCACTCACCATAAGCCAAGGAAGAACGATAAATCTCAACTCACTAAGGGCACAGAAATTTTGTTGGATGTGTGTCCCATGGACTGAGTGAGTTTTGGAGGTTTGTTTGTCATTTGCAGGGATAAGAAACCTGCATGGAAATATGCAGGCGTCTACAGAAGCCCTGCCCACATCTCTCGCTTTTGAGGTAAACTCTACAGGAAAGCTCGGAGAAGCACCCTGGAATCACAGCTGTTATCAATCTGAGAGTCTTTGTGAAGAAGTGGCATGTAATGGACTGATTAGCAGCCCAGCTACCCATGAAGGACTCAGACATCATCATATTTTTTTGGCGATATGCTCCTGGGCCCTGATCCATTAATCCACTCCACCTGTCAAAGGCGAGTCAGGGTATGATGAATCTTCATCACTGTCACCCACACCCTCCTCTTCCTCGCTGCTCCACTCATCACTTCGGTCTTTGCGTCGTCTGCTGGCTGCATCTTGCTGCAGTGACAGAAATGTGTTCCTGAAGCAAGGTGGAGCAGAGTCAGGAATAATGATGTTATTCCTCCATGGGGTAGTCATGCAAGGTCACCTAATGTGCTGAAAAGCTGCTCCTAGTAAAACCAAATGTAACTAAAGGTCAGTGACTTGATTTTATCTGAGACCCAGAAAATGCAAAAGGTGGATGAATTTATGAATGGCTCTCTGCTGCCCCCTTGTGGATAACTTAATAGCTGATTATAGTCATCCTGTGTCCTGCAGCTGCATGAAGTTGAAAGTTAAGGTAATCATGCGCATTGTTGCTATTTACAATGCAATTATTATTTGCTGCATGAAACTTAAGATAAGCAACTAAAAACACAAAACCAACAGGAAAAAATTGACCACAAACTCCTTAATTAATGTAAAAGTCACACATTATGGTATCACTATTTGCCCTCTGCGGCTGTGTGGCACCTGTCGCAGGCTTCCTGGGCATTGTCAAGCATGCACAGTGGGAGACAGGAGCTGTTTGGACTTTCCTGCAGGTCAGAAGTGAAAGGTCAGCATTTTGGATGTTACCAAACTGTGGCGGTAATGATGATGTCATCAAACAGTCCCGAGAATGAGGATGAAGATGACATCATCAGGCATTACAGGCTGCAGCTATAGCACCGGGTGGAAACTTTCCGCACTACCACTCCCAAGTTTTTCAAGAATCTTCCTATAACCTGTCTTTCTGTCATTTCCTCTTTTGTGTCAGTCTCCATGGTGATTCCTGTGGAAAAAGTCACACATCAGTAGGATGAAGGACCTCACCCATAGTCTCGCCAATGCCTGAAGAGCTGACCTGGGTGGGCATGTTCAGGCTCCGGACCGGCCATGGTCAAGCTGTCTCTGTGTACGGTCAGCTGCACAGCGCCCTTCGCTGCCCACAAGATCTCCAGCACCTTGCTGCGACTTAGGTCCGACACAATAATGCCGTTCACCTGGCAGAGACAAGGCATTCTGCAGGAGTTCTGGTTGTACGACCATGTATGATAACAATAAAGACACGAGTGCCTTGAATTTATAGACACAAGTAGTCAGCTTCAACTTCGAGGTACATAATAATAATACCTAATAAACCTAATAAACTAGGTACCTAATAAACCAGTTATAAACCATTTATAATCCCTTTATAAGCGTAGTATTATTGTAAAGTGGCATCATAATAGCTATAATAATAATAATAATAGTGGAAAGAATGGTCTTCTACACATCACTCAAAATTTACACAATGATGGTTGAATATGTTTCCAATTAAACAATATTTTTTGTATTCAGCTCCTTTATTCCATTCATGAACAGCTCCTGCCTCTACATATCCTACTAGCCATGAAGCATAACCCCCCCCACAGCCATGTTTCTCTGGCAACCTGAGGAAGCTTTGATGGCCGGGTACCTCCAGGAGCACATCTCCCACCAGGAGCCTGCCATCCAGCGCCACCATGCTCCCAGGTCTGATGTCTTTCACTCTGAGGGGGCTCCCGTTGACTCCGCTCGTCAGGGTGAAGCCCGGTCCCCTTGTCTCAGACTTCAGGAACTCCAGTTGGTAGATGTGGCTCTAAACAGAGATGGGGGGGGGGGGGGGGCAAAGAACTGTAAGGTAGAGCAAGTGTTCGATGAGAGACTCCATCCCTGAGGACAGGTCATAGGTCCCTACGCTGGCAGACACAGACTGGTGAAATATTCATGCAGATCTTAAGGACAGATAAAGTTCTCACCTGGTGCGCTGAGGTTGGCGAGAGGTTGCGTCCGAGTCTCTCCATACTCCCAGGTAAAGTATTCCCTGCAGAAGACAGACACAGGCGCGGCTCCTTGAAGACCCACTCAGACTGATGTTAAAGCCTGATCTCATAAAGCTGAGATATAGTACACAAATTCACAACAGAACAGGACCGAGCTTTTAGCAGCTGGGTTGAGACAAAATCAGCCACCCACAGTTAATATTCACAACAAACAGCACAACCTGCCCACTTCATCTAAGCTAATATGCATTTCCAAAACAGGCCCAGAATAGCTCAGAGCCTTAGGGGTAAGAGTCCCAAACTCACGGTGCCATCGCCAGTCTGTGGCCATATCTGGAGAGCAGTGCTGCACAGTGAACCCAGTTGAGTTTGTGTGCCCCTTGAGGACACTTACCCCCAGGGTAGCTGTCTCCCAGCAACTGGTGACATGGTTCACAGGACAGCTCCCACTGCAAGCAGCACTGTGCCGTAATACCCTAGTGGGGGGTCTGCAGCTTCACTAATAATTAATCCCCCCACCCGACCATTCCCAGCCAGAAAGGCATCAAGGTGTCCTTACTGTCGTCACAGGTCACATCCTGCTCTTCAACGCTTGGATCCTCAAACCGGGAGAACAGCATCACATGCCTATTCCAACGGAACAGCCCTGGGAGTGGGTACAGTTTGAGAACAGCCATCAGAGAGGGTGGCAGAGGACACAGCTCAGGATGGGAGAAAGGACAGGCCTCAGGATGGCAGACAGAGGACAGGCCTCAGGATGGCAGACAGAGGGCAGGCCTCAGGATGGCAGCGAGAGCTTAGGCTTCAAGATGGCAGAGATCGGACAGGCCTTAAGACAGGAGATAGAGGTCAAGCTAAAGCCTGTGACTGTAGCTGTGGCCACGCTCAGACTCGCAGACCATGACTGTGGCTTTGCTTGTGCTCTGATTCACCTATTGAGGCCAGTGACTGTTGCTGTGCCCACGCTCTGACTCGCCTGCTGAGGCCCAGTGAATGTGGCTGTACCCACGCTCTGACTCGCCTGCTGAGGCCCAGTGAATGTGGCTGTACCCACGCTCGGACTCGCCCGCTGAGGCCCAGTGAATGTGGCTGTACCCACGCTCTTGCCCTAATGGGAGTTGACACATCACGATGGAGAGTCAGTCAGGCATTCGCTGATGGCAGGCAGCGGAGCAGCTCTGGATCTAATGCTTGTCACTTCTGACTTATGCTGGATGTGTCTGCCCGCCTGAATCCCCCACCCAACATGTCTCTGACAGCCCGAGTGCTTAAGTAACCTCGGGGAAGGTTAAAGAGACACACAGGGAATTTGGTGTAGACCAGTCTTTCCTAATGCAGTCCTTGGGGCCCCACAGACAGCCCATGTTTCTGCTCCCTCCTAGTAAGGTACTTTACACTAACACAATAAAAACAAAAAGTTACTCATATCTAGTTAGATGGATAGATGAACACCGCTTTAGTTCTCCAAAGTCTCGTCAGGGGCACCTCAGCCATTCCATGTATTCATTGAATTTCACCACCAGCTCACTTAATAAATTCATTAATTAATGGCATGCTAGCGGTCAAATGAAAAAGTGCAGGGGTGAATTGGACAGTCGCTGAAAAAGCTGTAGTGAATCTAGGAGGGCATTGAAATGGCCAAGCTGACAATATCATTGACAGACATAATATCACAGTTTTACGTCTGTATGAAGATTGTTTGAACATGATTTCACGCCACGAACTGCACCACGATCTCTCCGATCCTCCAGCACTGCTCGACTGGTCCCACCACCCCTCAAGGCACAA
>JABFEB020000060.1:12031757-12042237 GCA_019775895.2 Stomatorhinus ivindoensis
GTGATTGGTTGATTAGATAATTGCATTAATGAGAAATTGAACAGGTGTTCCTAATAATCCTTTAGGTGAGTGTATGTCCAGCCATTGACATTAAAAGCCATGTTTTTATGCTCTCCAGTGAGCCCAGTCTCATTTCTGCTTATATGATGAAATGGGTACTGAGGCTTGGCCTGGATTCTTTTTACCTTCTTTTACAAATGGAGATGATTTGTAACATGTTTCACTGTGGAGTTGAGCAACGTAGGAACGTGTAAGTAAA
The DNA here is from genome assembly GCA_019775895.2 of Stomatorhinus ivindoensis. Lineage (NCBI taxonomy): Eukaryota > Metazoa > Chordata > Actinopteri > Osteoglossiformes > Mormyridae > Stomatorhinus > Stomatorhinus ivindoensis. The sequence goes on from JABFEB020000060.1 coordinate 12,032,017, forward strand.
GCTTGTAGAATGTGCTTTAAGGCAGCTGGAAATGCACAGCTGTGAGACCGGCTTACCTGGAATGACCTCAAATAGGTGGCGGCCTGGTTCTTCAGGATTGGCTGAGAGCTCTGTCACATGACTGCCCTGGAGCTGAATGCTGCCCTGTGGAAAGGAAGTAGTGAAGGTGATAAAGTGTGTGGGACAGTAGTACAGCATGAACTCCACATACTTCTGTGTGACGGATCTAAGGGAATCTTCATTCACGTTCTCAGATGCACTGTGCTTCTTTTGTGAAATTGCAACAATACTTCTAATAGACAAAAGGAGCACCAACATAGCAAAATACATCATTGTATTGTATCTCTGTGGTTGTATGTGTTCAGTGTGAAGTGCTTTTAATACTATTATGGAGGGGCTGGGCTGCTCCGTTGTGCTGCCTTGTTTGCATGCCGTACGCGTCTCTTGGCTCAGCTGTCAAGGGCTCATAAAGCTGAGAGTCCAGCTCCACCTAGCAAACGAGCCATCTGCTCATCCTATACTCAGAAGCCCGGGGGGAGCTGAAGCCTGGGGGGAAGTGGGCCAGCTGAGCAGCCATGACACCCCAGGTCCCGGCAACATTAGCCGTAATGGGCAAAATGTATCAGGAATTGCTGAGTCCTGTGCCGGAATGGCTTTGATGCAAAGCACACCGAGCAGATGTTCTGGGAATGCTGATTAGAGAGGTAGCTCCACCGTGCCCTGAATGTCCACTGCCAGTCCGAGGGCTGGGAGACTTCATATTTATTTATATGCAGCTCAGTGCCGACAAGGGGTGTGGTCAGTGCTGCTTCATTAGCTATGTGACCAGTCTTATTACACACACCCCTTCCCCCATATTTCACCATGGCAACAGGGTACTTATATACTGCAGATCGTGAGAGGGCCCTGGAGGAAGGTGAGGCTTTGGCACATCTTTTCTGAGGATCTCTGAGGGACTTTACATGTTGTTTAGACCAGAGGTGGAAAGTTCAGGTAGAGAAAGTACAAATCCAGACCAAGATTTTGTTCCAACCAAACAGTTGAACATAATGCGTCACAGTCAGAGAAAACGCCACTGGTTGGTTGAAACAAAATCTTGGTCTGGATTTGTAATTTCCGGACCCAAACTTTCCACCTCTGGTTTAGCCTCACTGCTCTGCAGATGGCCCAGATACGTAGATAGATATACTTTAATACTCCCATTTGGGAATTTGTATGAGGAAGTGCCAGCATTCAGGTTTTCTGGGGCAGGAGTATTAAATACTGCCCGTGCTTCCTGCCATTGATAATCTATCTGCCTTGAATATCACCAGTGGCTGTTTTCCCCCACAGAGATCAGGACACGGGGGAATGTTAGAAGCTCACCTGCGGTTTGGTCTCCTCCTCATTCTTGTAGAAGCAGAGTCGATCGGGCCATAGCACGAACCAGCGGGGCTGCCAGTTCTTCATGATGCTGCGCTGCTTCTTGAGCCAGCCGGCCTTCAGAACCCTCTCCTGGAGGCTGGTGGGGCAGCGGGACATCTCCCCCATCACCATGCTCTTGGACCTGGCTGAGGATAGACACACACACCATGACCTCAGTCTCCACCCCGCAAAGGCATTTGGTTGCCATGACAGGTAGGCGTGCCTTCCTTGCATCACCCTGCCCATATACACTACTCTATTATTCGGTGCACCATAGCAGAAATACTCAATATTCTCCTTTTAGATTTCAGTTTGCCCACCGATTTTCAGCTTATGGCCTTCCTGCCTACCAGGCCCCCTTAAAAAACCACATGCTCAGCTAGTACTTTTATGACTCCAAGTGTGTAAAAAGCAAGCGCGCACTGCGCTACAAAAGATGTCCCAAACAAAGCTTATTCAGGGCATCTAAAGTCCTGCCAGGGAAGATCTATCAGACAGCACCACTCAGAACATTCAGTAGCTGTTATGTCTAAAGGACAGCAGATGGAGACCTGTGATGGTTTTCCTGTTCCCCGTGCTGATGGCAGGTGAAGGCCTCTCTCAGGGGCTTCTCAGTTGTCTTTCTTTATTGCATAGTCACGATTACCACTTATTCGGCCTGTGATGAACTGCCACCCTGACCGTTTACTATCTGAGATGAAGTATAGCGTGCTGACTCAAAAGGTGCGGGTCTGACCAGCGTTTATACGGGAAAAATGAAGCATGAGCTGGCTGGTTACCCAGAAAAGCTGAGCAATTAATATACATCAGTGAGATCGGTCACACGGGTGTTGATTGCATGGAGGACTTGTGGCTATTATCAGCATGTCAAGCCATTTATGTAATGCACAGCATTCAGGGGCTCTCAGGACTGTACACAGCAGGTGCCTGCTTTGGTGACCTGACGCTCCAAGCACAGCTCAACGGTTTTCCGTTTTAGAGAAAAGATTTTGTTGTTGATGTTGAGAGTGAAAGAGGAACGTGGATAAAATGTGTGCGCAGCTCCCACTGCTTCTAGAAGCATCGATGGTCGAAGAGAAGAAAAAGCCTTTTGACATTTGCTGATGCCAGCTTAAAGTTGCTGAAAAATCTGCTTTTGCCACAAAGTCTACACCCTGTACTGAACTGAATAACTTAAGTCCACATTGATAAACCCCAGTCTGTCCGAGCTGCCTTCATGCAGTCCAGTGCACAGCACAGCAATTTCAAGGAGGCCAGCAGTTTTTTCCCTAGTCCTCTGGATGCAGCCGTCACTTTCTGGTCCAGCCTCTACATTTCATACATCTCTACAAACACTTCTTTAATACATATTCCCACATTAGTAAACAGCTCAGAGTCAACACTGCAGAAAACAGAATCCTGTCTTTGCAGCTGTAATGCAGTGTAGAGATTTGCTCTAAACTCAGACTCACATTGTGCCACTGCAATATTCTCAGCCAGGCAGAATCACAATGCCAGTCAAGGGTTTCAGGTAGGACACTTCTGTTAGGGCTGGTTAGTGGTTTTGCTAAAGCAATGATCTTTCCTTCCAGGAAAGGTTTTTGGGGTGAGACCCTCTGTGAGAGAACCCAGGTAGCTGCTGACACACCCATCTGTGTGCCTCTGATGGAAACGTGGATTACGGCACATGGATTTCATATTCTTACTAGCCCTGTTCTGGGGAAAAATGGTGTGGCAGGTATGGAATTTCAATTAAAATGCAAGCCCATATTCATCAATATAATCTGCCAGAAGACCATTAAAACAGAAAATAATCCTAATAGATAGAACTAGGGATCATAGATAGTAAGACTGCCCTCCCTCGGCACTGAGGTATTGATGAGACCTCAAACACATGGATCATGCAGGGGTGTTTCGCAAAGAAGTCACGCATCGCAGTATGAATGATTCAGGATGACACGTGGAATCGCATGCAGACTGCTGTCACACTGCAAATATCATGCGTATGCAGTGGATGATGCCTGAAGCGGCGTTGAGAGTGCTGGCAGCCCCCGGCCCCTGGGGGGGGGTGACCTCTCTGAGCTCTTACCTCTCCGGGTCTGCCTGATCCGGGGGCTCAGCATCGCTCCCTCACAGTGCGGCCCCACACACCGCCATCCCGTCTTGCTGCCCTCCGCTCGTTCGCCGCTCTGCCTGTGCGCCACCGGCCCAGCCCTGCAGGCCCCGCCTCCCTGGCCCCGCAGGCCCCCCCTCTGCTGCATTATTCATTTCCCCACAGCTGAGCCCCTGCGCGCTCAGGCAGACATTCAATGCAGGGTGACCACCATCCATAACTCAGGGGAACGGAGCCACTTCTGCCTTCTCCCTCAGCTTTCCCCCCTCCCCCCCTTCTTAATTGACCCTGCATATCTGTGTCCCTGTGCGTGTCCTCTCCCTCCCTCCCTCCCATTCGTCTCTCTCTCTCTATCAAAGCAACCATCAGCCTTTCCCTCCCGGGCCCCCTTCCTGTGTATCGCCAGTACAGCCAGTGTAACAGCACTGTCAGCAGTCTGACTGGCCTGGCGCTGCATTCCATCCCAGCATCCATCCATCTATCCATCTTGTGGTCAGGGTCCCACGGGGTGGGGGGAGGGGGCATCTCTGGACCCTAGTAGCTTAATTTCACTCAACCTAATTATGCACTAGCTAATCATTGACTCGTCACTCTCGCTGTTCCCCACGTCACATCCAACTGAAATTCTTTTTTTTTTTAGCAAATTCTTAGCTGTTTCCTAAAACATCATTAACACAACATTAGCGTGTGTTTAGTAACTGGCGGCTGGCATTTGGTTGTTCTGCTGGTGCGCCACTTGATGCTGAATGCTAAGCTGTCACATGGTGGTAACAGGAGAAAAGAATGACACGGCGTGAGAGCGGTGTGTGGCGGTACCTGGGGGATTGTGCTGTCTCCCTCCCATCAGGCTCCTGGAACGGTTCATCACGCTGCTCGGTGCCTGTCCAGTGCATCAGAACATCGGGAGGTGCATGGAGGAAAGATGGCGTGAAACTGCTGAAAGGAAAAGCAGAAGTGTGTGCATGCTCCGGACCGGAGGGGGTCCAGTCTAAGGAATGGTTTGCGACGCCGCCACATGGACTGCGAGGCGTGCCGGGCCTGAGGGCAGCCTCTCCGTTAAGCCAGTTCAGTGACAGCGTGGCCACGCATGTAGGCGCTGTGTCCCTTTCTCGGAAAATTTCCCCCGGTGGTGACGCCAAAATGACCGCTTCCCTCAGAGAAGCTGAACATAGAAGCCAGAGCCCATCCCTGATTTCAGAGCAAGAAAATACCAGGAACTGAAAGGCGGCAACACAGAAGTGAAAACGGCCAGGCCTTCCCCAAACGGCCACTGGCCAATAAGTCACAGTAACACCAGTCCTAAATAAGAGATAATTCTTGGTACAGCCAGCAGACTTTGTAAATGACATCACATTGCTTTGAAAGTAAATGTCCCTTTGTAATAGAAGGGGTCTTGGCCATGTTGGTGGACTTATATGTTGGTGAATTCATGCGGCATGGGAAGCCATCTACATGATGGGCTATGGTGACCACAGCCACAGAATAAACCATGTATTACTGACTGGCCCTGAAGCTGTAGTCGTGGTGTTACACATGACTAGGCTGTGAGGTGCAGTTTAATTCACTAATGGGAGTAATTAGATGATTGGCAGGCAGACGGCTGACACGGTTTGTAAGGAAAGGAATGCACCGAACAGTATGGAGGGGCTTAGCTTGCTGCCACTGGACCATCCCTATTCCACAGGTACCAGTGCCGGAATATGCCAGTGTGGATGGGGGTGTGGTTGCCGTTCGGCAGCTCCAGTGAGTACTTGCGGCGGGGTTGGGTAAGCTCTCAAACAGAAGATCACTGGCTGGGATGAAATCTCAACCTTCAGCTGCCAGTAAAGATTTGGCAAGATCTGGCCTGATGCCGCAGGATCTCCACACAGCCGCGTTACTGGCTGCAGTTTGTGGCTGTGACTTGCCTTTAGAGGAATGTTTCCCAATCAGTTCCTCAGGGAGCTTGGAGGGAGCAAAAACACTGTGGGTCCCCAAGGACAAACTGCAAAGATCCTAGGGCTCTAAGGTCCAGGCTTACAGCTTATTGGTCAGCCATGATAAATGATTAGCCCATTGTGGAATTTCCACATTACTAAAATATTAAAAGGGAACACTCTGCATTTAATTATGAAATGGTTAGGTATGGTGAAATACAGCTGTACCATATGACAGACAGAATGCTGTTGCTTGTTAATCAGAGACACTATTTTATTTCAAAGGTTTACTGTAAAAAAAAACAGCACAGTCAAAATTAGCAGGTCATTGTTTCATACACAAAATGCTTAAAATAATTTTGAAATGTTTTAAAATCACTAACAATTGTTAAAAAATATTTTTTTGTCCTAAAATAAACACTTTATAATGAATTTATTAAAAGAACACAACGTAATGCTGGGCAACTAAAATGTCAAAATGATACACTAAATGTAGGTGAAGTGTGTGTGTGTGTGGGGTGTGTATGGGTTTGGGGAGTGTGGTCCGGTCTGTGTGTGTTACTGATCCCTGGATGGATGGGCAGGTACCACTTGACTTGTGAAGAGTTGCATCCTAAATGTTCACCGAGGACAGGCGCCACTGATGCCTATGCAGCCGCCCGCTTATCAGGTAGGAGACGACCGATGCCCAGTGCTGCCTCGGTGGGCGTTGTGGGTGCGGTGGGTGTTTGAAGTAGGTAGAGGTGCCCATGGAGAGGGTCTGGAGCTGTTCCTTCAGCAGCCAGGTCTCCCACAGGCCAGTGAGGAAGTTCATGGCTGACAGAGCCAGCACCCAGATTTCTGCGCCCGCCACGGTCCCCTCCGTGGCCAACGGTGCATCGGTAACCCTATGCCAGAGGTAGCGGGCAGCTGCAAGGAGGAAGAGCATGTGGGCCACAGCCATGGCCAGGAGGAAGAGAACGAAGAGGCGTCGGTTGTCCCTGCCCACGCAGCGGTTGAGGAACAGGCAGTGGTGGTCGTACTCCAGGATGCACATGCCACACAGCTTGCAGTGTTTGGAACCATCCGGCTGGAACATCTGTGACACAGGAGCCGCCAATGAGGAACCTCGTGGGGATCCCAAAGAATCAGCACTGGCTCTTTGCATTTAAGCCAAATAGCTTCAAAAGTGCCACAATGACAGGGACTTATCAGTTGCACTTGGGTAGCACTGGCTCATGGGATTTTATTTATATAAAAATGTTCTGAGGGCAGAATGAAAAATGATGATCAGATTGTAGAGGTGGCGATCCAAGCAGATAGACGAGGCGGGACCATAACATCTGATTGGTTGGTTCCGTCTCCTCTAGCTGCCTTGACTCATCTCCTCTATAATCTGACTGGTTATCTCTCTGAACCAATCATTTTAGTTCTGCCCTCAGAACATCTTTGTCGAAGTAAAACTCCATGAGCATGGCACTGCTGGCTCTCAGCCATCTGAGGGGCAGCGAGGAAGGTTTGCTGTGACACCCGCGCCTGCATTGCCCCCCCTACCTCACAGTAGATGCAGAACCTGCTCAGGCTTTCATTGGTCTCCACCAGGTCGGTCACCCTGGAGAACCGGGGATCGGCCTCTGCCTGCCGCAAGTGGCCAGGGTCCTTGGTGAGGAGTCTGTGAAAAAGCCACAGCACAGCTGAGAACTGGATGATGGATATGTGGAGGAGCAGATCCGAAGAGTTGATGCGTAGGATGTCGTCAAGGAACCGTGTGACTCAAGAAGGCAAGAGAGCGGGTAAATGAGGGCCGTTATGACAAAGGATATTAGGCATGATCTTTCCAAAGAAGCAGAGCAGTGAGTGGAACATACCAGCTGCCAGAGTACCCAGGTAGACAGGGTTAGGAGACCTGGAATGGACCAGAAACAGACTCAACAGCAGCACCAGCATGTTTCTGCCCTTTTGTGTCAGTCGGCTCAGCAGAAGGCCGGTTTTCCAGAGAATGGGGTCGCAGTTGCCCCTGCCATCCAGAATTACAAGATGGCGAACAGGGCCCTAGGCTGAACCGGTAGCTTAAATCCACATATATTTTCATCAGCATTGCTCATATGAGCCTGGACTTAGCATAACTCACCTCTGGTAGCCGCTCATCCTGTGATACTGGGTGAAGATGCACTTAGCCAGCCAGGGGAAGAGCAAAACACAGACAAGACCCCCATAGACTCCAAGTGCTACAGCTACCAGGAAGACGGCGCCTCCACCCAGAGTGGGGAACAGCAGGGCCCAGTAGTACATGCCTGAACACAGGAGATGACAACAGGCTTACTGGATAGTAGCTCATGTGCTCATTGTTGATAGGGTGCTGCAGACATGAGGCACTCATGCATGACATGAAGGACAAGCTGGAGAAACTGCAGAGAAGTGAAACAGTACGGCACTTTAAGTGGGTGTATTCTGCCCTCTTCTGTTAATCAGAAGGTACCACAGATGTCAAATTGTTTCTTTTCCCTAGAGTATTTCAAAGGCTCCCCTGATGCAGTTTTTCCATTTTTAACCTGAAAGACAAAATCAGCATTTTAAACAGGTAGTTACCACGCGACTCCTTGGGTTTGTGATTTGGGGGCTTGTTGATTAACTTCGTAAAAAGTTCAGTGAGCTGCTGGTGTCTGCAGCGAAACAGAAGAACACAACATTGTACAGTGGGCATCAACACAGCACATGTGAGCATGCTGTCTACCTCCGCTGTGTGCGACGTGCTGGCGTATGCACCTGAAGGTGTCTCCCCGTCTGCTCAGGTCCACAGGAGTCAGCCCGTTGTTGTCCTGCACGTGTAACACATGCAGTCCGGCTTCCTGCAAGAGCAACCAGCTCACTTCGACGGCCCCCCTCTCCGCAGCCACGTGCAGCGCTGTCGCCCCCCGGTGGTCAGCAGCGTCCACAGCACACCGCTACCCACAAACCACAGAACGGAGATATTTACTGCTGTACGCATAGTATTACAGTCTCGGGGCTCAACCTGCCACGCAAAAGGTCATGCAGAACCCACAAGCTGAAAGATTACAGAGCATGTTCACTTTGCACATCTATAGATGCGGCATAAATCGACTAAGTTAATAAGAAACAAGAATGAGTGCCACTCTGACATCATTAAGGGCCAGATCCTGCAAGTACTTGGGCATCTAAGTCAGGCAGGGACTCACATTATTCCGCAACAAATACTTGACCATGTCCACGTTCCCCGTGGAGGCTGCCAGATGCAGAGGTGTTAGCTTGAAGTTATCAGTGTCGGAAAACCTGAACATCTCTCTCTCCCACAGGTACTGGGCAGCCAGCCTGCAAGGACAGTCATACGGATGTGGCAAAGGCAGCGTGTGGGATTTGAAATGGAGGACAGTGAAGGAAGTCCGTCCAAGCCAAGAGTGACTTACACGTTTCCCCCAGAAACTGCGTAGTGCAGGGCAGTTTTTCCCTGGAGATCAGTGATGCGTAGGTCCGCCCCATGCTGCAGCATTTGATGCATGATGTGGACATTACCTTGTCTAGAAAGGCAACAGATATGAGTGACTGTGTAGCTTTTAGCGAGGTTACGGCTTATTCATGCATTGCCATACACTTCACCCTGAGGTTTTCCGACATATAGCGGATGCCGTGATGACTCTCAAATCCTGCGTTAGAGCTCACCTGCTGGCGAAGTGGAAGGCCGTTTGTCCTGCGTCGCATGCGGCGTTGCAGTCGGCCCCATGGCGCAGGAGGAGGTCCGCCAGCGGCCTGCTCCCCTGGAGAGCGGCGAAGTGCAGGGGAGTGAACCCCCCCCAGCCTGGCCCAACAGACAGACGGCAGATACCTCCCATCAGAAGGCTCCAAAAAACCGCAAAGCTTCTGAAGCAGTTAAGGACCACAGAGACCAGACAGCCATGGGAAAAAAGAAAAAAAACGCTTTACTGACCCTAAACAAAGGGGTAAGTGAGATGGCGTGGGGAGGAAGTTGATCTGTGTTTGGGCCAGAGGCTATGATTGATTCCACTGCGTCAGAGGTCAGTGAAGCTGTTCTTCGGACAGGATTGAAATGAACCGGATCATCTAGGATAGGGGTGGTCAATCTTATCCGCAAAGGGCTGGTGTGTATGCAGGTTTTTTGTGATAACCTGTAGGTCAGCTGTTCAAACCCAGGTGTGAGGACTCTTCAGCATATCAGTCCTCTAATTTGTAATCTAATTAGGAAGTTGCAGCAAAAACCCACATACACAGCGGCCCTTTGCGGATGAGATTGCCACCTCTGATCTAGGGGAACATCATCAAAAATCTGACTTGAAAACACAGACCCTGGCACTCCATGGATGGGGACTGCGGTCACTTTCAGATGGCAGTCAACCTTCAAACCCTTTTAAAGTAATGAATAATGAATGCATATAAGAAAGGGACACGGAAATGGCTTTTGTGTGGTGTGACCCTCCTATCAATCAAAAAACCGTGGGTATTCACCGCTTGTGTATTTAGGAAATAATCATTACGGTTTCATATATCAGAAGAAGAATACAGCAATTATATAAAAGGACATGTCATTGCACCTCAGGCTGGAGAATAAAGCACAGATACAGCCTTGAAAAAAATCAAGAGACCACAGCACATTTTTTTCATGAATTTCTCTATTTATGGATATTTATCTGTATATATACATTTATTTTTGCAAACTAGTCAGCATGTGGGCAGCATGTGGCTCAGTGGGCTAAGCCTGTGTTCTTGTAATCACAAGGTTGCCGGTTCAAACCCAGCCTCAGCCTGTCTGTGGGTCCTTGAGCAAGGCCCTTGACCCCCAGCTCCCTGGGCGCCGCT
>JABFEB020000060.1:12066503-12080921 GCA_019775895.2 Stomatorhinus ivindoensis
ATGGGCCCCCCCCCCCCCCCCCCCACCATTACCTATACTCCCATAGACTCCCAGAAAAAGAAACTGAACCAGGCCCAGCAAGGCAAGCACAGCCCCCTGAAGTCAGTGGTGCGTTCAGCCCAGAAGAGGCTGGCCAGGGAATCATTCTGCGTGCCCAAGGTAGGGGTGCTGCTGAGTGCCGAGGTAGGCGGAGGCTGGCCTTTTCGGCACTTAAAAGAGCATTCATATTTAATTCATACAATGTCCCAGTCATTCAGACAGGGTCATGTTCTGTTTTGGCTGAGAGGAGATTGTGTCAGTGTAATACCATGCAGCGAGACATGCACCCAGATACGGCACTCAATTTCGAGACTATTTTCTGGCACTGGGATATATGCTCATACATCATTAATAAGGTAATTTCAGTCAAGCAGGGAAAAGGCTGTCAGTGTTTGTCTGGAGGAGCCGTGTGAACACAGAATCAGGAGCGCTCACTACCACACACGCGTGCACTTGGCTGTGTATGTGGCGTGTGTGTGTGCAGCCGTGTCTTTGGCACCAATCACACTGTAGCGGTTGGTTGGTAGTGTGACGTTTTGCCCCCCACAGGTGAGCACATGGCCCCTTGTGTCGTCCCGCGAGGGGGGGGGGGGCAGCGTGCCCTGGGGTCTGTTTAATTATTCCCTTAAATTCATTTAGATTATTACAGCCGATTACACATCACTGAGCAGTGTAATTGATATTTGTTAATTTTTCCCTGGGAACATTCTGTAGAACATACAGTTAGCCGCTGAAGGTTAAAGACGGCCGCCTTGTTGTTTTTTCCCTGGAAACACGAGCGCATCATTAGCTCCTCCAGTGAAGATGTGGCCATCTGGAAAAGGAGGTGCGCCGGTCTCATTCAGCCGTCAGGGCATGAAATTGGTGTTTCCACAACTGCTGTCTCCGTTTGCTGACAAACGGCACTGTAATTATAGGAACTCCCAATCTGATGAAAGCATTATTCATTTTGTGTTATTCTTTATCATATCACCCTCTGACAGCCTATCAGTTGTTTTGATAAATTGTCCCACTCGGAGTTGAGAGAAAAGGGAGCGATGATTATTATTGCTTATTTTTTACTGGGTTTTGTGGAAGTTGCCATAACGGATTGCGATTGTCCGCTGACACTTATGAAAGCCCTGTGGCTCATGGTTAAAGGGCGGCGCAGCTCCTCTGCCAAAATTCCCAGAAATGATGCTGGGAAATCTGAGTGGTGTCAACTATGCACCTGAGAACACATCTGTGCAAGGGGCTGGGCAACATTTCAAGGCAGGAGTGGGGGGATTATTCACTGAAACAGGTATGTAGTACTGATGTATGACTACAGAACAATTGAGGCTTTTATCAATCCCCCCACTCATCAGTTTGCATTAAATTGTTTGTAGGTATTCCCCCGATTTCATGGCCTGTGGTGCCAGCCGTGATTACAACAGGATAACAGAACGTTACATCTGAGCACTATACGTAATGACATTGCCTTACACAATTTTTGTGGAATTTTTGTAGTATTATTATTAGTAGTAGTATTTTACTTGAAGGAGCACAAATAATTTAGTACTACACTTACTAATTTAATATATTAATTAACATACTGCTCCCATATGCAATAACAGTTCGTGTATTCCATACAGTTACAACATTTCTTCATGGTTTGTACTTGAGCAATAACTGAGTTATGAGGTACTTGTGCCCCCTCAACTATAATGCTACGGTCTTCGCTGTTGTGCATTGACAGTTAGTGTTATTTGGTAGATCTGGGAAGCGCAAGTGTATTTTTGCCAAACTGCAGTGTATTTCTGATTTGAAGGGTTAATCACGCTGTGTAGCTGAACAGTGGCATTTCTGCTGAAGGTAACCCCTCTGTTCAGGTCAAGGTTTTCTGCTTCCATGTGATTCCTGAACTACAAAAGCCTGGATGAGATGTGGTTACTTAAACAGAGGTGAAAAATTCAGGTCCAGAAAGCACAAATCTAGACCAAGATTTTGTTTCAACCAACCAATGGAGTATAAAGAGTCAAAGAGTAGTCAACTGCTTGGTTGAAACAAAATCTTGGTCTAGATTTGTACTTTTTGGACCTGAATTTTCTATCTCTGGTCCTAAAACCAGAGGGCTGTGTTAGACCAGTGTGTGTTTTTGAGTGCGTACTGGTCTGCTCCCAGTTATCGGAAATTCAGCGGTGCCTTTGACAGTTCATCGGTTTTCCATTGAAAAGGAAATTGGGAAATCTGTCTCATCTGTTACATGTTGCTTTTGTATGGAAAAAGTCAATTGCAGATGTCCTCCGAAGCATTTTAGCCCAAACGTTAAAGGGATTTATTTCAGAAAACAGCCTCTATTTGCATAATCATCTTTATCAGCATATTAGAAAGATGATTAACATCACTAATGATCGAGTTAAGTTCATTACACAACCACAAACTATGCACAGTGAAGTTGACATTATGTTGTGCTATCAACAAAGATAGTGTTTTCTTGGGAAGTAATTAAAATGTAAATTAGCATGATGTTAATTGCAGAGGGGCTGTTAAGAGTTATATATTTAATGTAGAGTGGCTATGGAACCAAAGGACGTATTATTAAATAAGAATTGTAATTAATGCTATATATTACTTATGTTTTTTTTAATAAACAATTTGGATTATGAGCAGGCTGTTAAAATTAAGCACTTGATCCCTAACAACACAACTTGACCTGTCATTTTTCATGTAGAGGACAGAATGACCTTTCCCAGAATCCCCTTCCCTAGCTAGTGCCTCTGAGACAATTTTCATAACCTTTAATGAGCGAAATGTGTACCTTCTCACGGCGTTCAGTTAATGCATTGCTTTTATTGAGGCTGGCTGAGTGTGTCTATAGCTTTTGCAGGGACTCTGTATCTTTCCAGAGCACTCAATGCTTGATACGGTAGCGTACATGATGCGCAGATCCAGGCAGACACAACTGTAGCCGGAGTCGTGGGCACACTCACTCGGGACTTTTACAATACCACACCCTCCTCGGTGTTTAATTTAGCCAGACACCCAGTGGGGGGCAGCGTTGTGTTAAACGGGACCCTCTGAGATTGAGGGAATGGGCTTTCCAGGCTGCTCTTTATGGCGGTGTCCCGCGGAGCGGCACACTAGCTGGCCAGGTCTGCCGCTGTGATTAGCAGCTTAATGACCTTGTAGGAGAGCATCATGTGAGTGTGCTGTTAGTGTGTGCCTGGGCCCCCTGCAGGCTAATGCCAGTCAGTGCAATATATCAGCAGGACATCGACACAGGGGGGCAGCCAGGAGCCACATCATGCTGTGCTCATATTATAGCTTAACTTAATTATCTCACACTGAAAACAATTGGATTTGGAGGCAGGTTTTATTGTGCGCTCTGTAGCCAGTAGGTTATTTTGCTATGCGACGTAATTTAGCATCGATAAAAACCTACAGCACAAACAGACCTAGGGAAACTCGTACAGTTATTGGGTGTAGAGCTGCATTGCAGCAAAAGTCAAGGCAGTGTTGTGAGCAGCCAGGGTCACATGAGGGGTGACGTGACCACGCCTTCCAGCATACCTGGATCCCGCTCCCGCATGCACGTCACCGTCTCTCTCTCTTTGGTCTTCCCAGGAGTACCTGTTTTACATGGAGAGCCAGCAGAGCTCTGCTCAGGAGATATTTGAGATCCTTCGGAAGAACCATGCCCAGGTGCCTACCCACTCACCGCTGCCCCCTGCTGGCCACTCTGGAGCCGGGCTGAATGGGTTAGCACTCACACTGGTGCTTTGCATCTCCCACCCTGCAGGCAATGCGGTGCGAGGAGGCCCGTGTCAGCCGGCGCTGGGCCAGCTGGGAGGAAGATCTGCTCCGGGAGAGGGGCCTGTTTGGACCCGGGCCTGGGGTGCTGGTGTCACGCGGCTGGGTGCAGGATGGCTCCGAGGGACCCGGCCGCACCAGGCCTAGGATTCGCAGGAAGGCCCTGCGGCGCTCTAAGAAGGTATTGCGTCGCCATGGCGAAGTGGGCAGCAGGGTGGCTGGTGATGGCGGCCCTTCGTGAGCCTCTGCTCTGCCATGTCATTCTCCAGTTCCCAGCATCTCGCCTGAGTCTGCAAGCAAAATGGCACCCTGTGGAAGAAGGCAAAGCAGCCGAGAGCACAGAGACAGAGCCAGGTGTGGCAAGCACAGACAGACACTGACATACAGACTCACAGACAGACACTGACATGCATACTCACAGACAGACACTGACATGCAGACTTACAGACAGACACTGACATACAGACTCACAGACAGACACTGACATACAGACTCACAGACAGACACTGACATACAGACTCGCAGACAGACACTAACATACAGACTCACAGAGAGACACTGACATGCATACTCACAGAGAGACACTGACACAGACACACACATACACACGTGTGGACTCGCAGTTATTATGATTTTATTCGTAACCATATAAATCTGCAACAATTCAAGCTCTGGTTAAAACAAATGTATTACAGCATTAGGATCAGTTCCTGCAGTGAAATACACACCTGATGTATGGCCATACTCATGGGGTGTCCCTTTCACTGGCAGATGACACAGAAACACACATTAACAGGCAGATGTTGTAAAAACAGGAGTTTCCCTGTCAGGGCATCTCCACAAGGCCTGCTTTTTCAGGTTTTGCCATCATAGTGGGGTCGGCATTAAACACACACACATACACACACACAAGCACACACACACATGCACACACAGTTTGCTTTCTTGCAGAGTGATTGTTTTGCATTTACAAACCTTTATTCACCCAGGAATTGCTTTTACACGCAAGTGAGTCCACTTGGGATGCAACAGTTTCTGGACCCCCGCTGTTTCGTTTATTGAGGAAAATCATATTTACATTTATTCAGTCTAGGAGTCCCATGTGGTGCTCTAGGTAAACTAAGGCTGCCCTGTGTGTGTGTGTGTATGTGTGCGCGCGTGTGTGTGAGATACAGAACCCTTTGCCGTATATGAAGCCGCCCAGGAGGAGGAAGAGACAACCCGGGACTGTGAGCGGCTCACCTTCTTCCCCTCCCTGAAGGAGCCGTTGTCGCCTGTTGAAGAACCCTCCAAGCTTTGCGCATCCACGCAGCTGGTGCTGCAGGAGCTGGCTGAGGCTGAGCAGGTCAGTGCTCTGCAACGGTCTGACGGTGCTCTGCCAGTGATGCAGAACCTGTCACGCAGTGCACAAAGGGTCTCAAGCTAGGCCACGGGAGGGCTCCAGAGATGACTGAGCTTAAGGAACAGTCCAGAAAGGATCCACATATATCCCCGTGAGGGTCCCGAAACAGCAGGACAGATGTGCATGTGAGGTAGGCTGCGATGGGAAATCGCCCTGGGTAACCCCTGTTTTCCTAATCGTCCTCACCTCACTAGGGGGCAGAATGCCCCCTTTTTGTCGGCCCGCACAGCCAGCAGCTGTCCAGCTTCACGCTAATGGGAGACCCCCGCCTCTTCCCGGGACGGAGGGGCCTTTTCCGCCTCAGCGTCGGGCTGCATGCGCCTGACAGAAGTATTAATAAAAACGGCAGGGGGTGACATCAACTGTCTTGTATTCATTTAGAGGTTTTTAGTCCTGCTGCGACGCCTGTCAGATGAATCGTTCCTTTCATGCTCATTAATCTACAGGCACAGTTCACACTGCCTTGCGTGCTTCGCCCCACGCCGGCAAATAATTAGAGGGCCGCAGAATGACAACTCACTCAAGTGTCCTTTTCATGCCGCTAATGAATGAGTGCTGGGGGGCGGGGAGGGCTGGATGTTGGCGGAAGAGGCCACCGCGATCGTCCCGGTGTGACGTTGACGCCTTACTTATTAAGACCGCTCCGCACATTGGCTATTTTCTGAGGCAGGTCTCCAGGGTACAGTGGCTGTTCAGTTTGTGACCCTTCGTTCACCTTTTATAGTGCAGGACATGGAGGCTTTTTGCGAGCTGCTGGCTGACCAGGGTGATTTTGTTTTTGTTAGCATGACGACCCTGTTTTTTGTCTCACTACATTATTATTTCAAAACTATTTAACGACTTCGTTCCATATTTCTTGGGTACTGAACCCCACTCTAAGGGTCAAATCCCAAAAATGCCCCGATTTGGCAGCCAGAAGCACTTTGTATGAATGAGTAGAAAAGGTTTTTTTTAAATGCTGCCCATAATATCTGCAGATGAGTGTCTTACTGAGTGCTGACGCTGTGCCAGTATGAATGCGCTCCATCACCTCACTCTGAGCTGGGTTAGGCCACCGCCTCCTGCACCGGGGTGCCAGAGATATTGTCCCCAGTAAGATAATTAAAAAGAGAGTGAAGAGTGTAAAAGCATTAAAAGTGCGGGTTTAACAGCAGGCCTGCTGGCGTGTGCCCAGCGTTCGGGCACTGAAGGGTAGGAGCACCAGGTGGACCTGGTCTGGGAGACACGCATCGAGCTCGCAGTGTTCCTCTGGCGTGTCATTGATTAATACCTGCAATAACCACCCAGATCCCGTCACTGGGACCAGCAACGGGGGGCCCGAATTGATCAGTATTAATGGTGTTTAATTGGTGCCCCATATGGTTTGGGAGAGGGGTCCCAGGGGGGTCAGGCCAAGGCTGTAGCAGGGAGGGGGCCAGGTGCAGTCAGGCTCTGTGAAATGAACTGGAACAATAAAATTAGTCATGCAAATGAAAGTGTCACCAACGCCCATTCTTATTCTGGGGCTGCATTTTGTACTGCTCAGTCTGTGTGTGTGAGTTTGTAATTGTTACATTGTGGGGACCTGTAACTTTTCACCTTGAGGGGACATTTTTGGTCCCCACAGGAATTACCACAATTTTACAAAAATCTGTTAATGCAAACAAAAAACTAAAATAGGCAAAAGTTTTGTATTTCATTTGGTTATTTTTGGTTAAGGTTATAGGTTTGGGTTGGGGTTAAGGCTGTCATTGTTGGATTAGGGTTTTTCCTGGAGAAATTAATGGAGAGTCCCCATAAAAACAGGAATACATGGACTGTGTGTGTGCCTGTGTGTGTGCGTGTGCACCATGTGTCAGCAGTAATGGAGCACTCAGAATAATCAATCATGGAGTGCCCAGGGATCTCCTGATACCTCTGAAAAAGGGGAAATCTCCCCTCAAAAGGAGCACTCTGTGATGACTGCTGCATATCATGACACGGACGAGCCGTTCTCCCAGATTGAGGAAGCTGAAGACTTCATTTAATTTTTGTATCTGTTAATGTTTTATTGAATACATTGACAGCCCTGGCACCTCTCCACAGCACCATGACTCCTCTGCAGAGCCTGGCTGTATTCTGCTAACCTGCCGATGAATTCTGCCAGATGTCTGTCTGTTGATGAGATGTTCGTCTGGTCTGTCAGGTGAAGATCAAGCTGGGCGTGGTGATTGTCAATGGCCATATTCTCACAGAGGGGGTGCTGATTTTTGGCCTGGTCCACTTCTATATCTGCGAGGGATTCACACTGTCCTCCACTGGAGAAGTCTGCTGCACATGCCACCACCACAGCAGGTAGAGACCTACCATCACCTCACCAGACAGGGCTACCTGCCGTCTCTCTTATCAACACCATTCTTAGCAGGCGGAGAGAAATTACTTCTCATTATATCACAATTGCAAGGCTGCAATCAATGAAACCCCTTAAATAATTCATCACCAGGGCAGTGTGAAGTTCAGCGGGTTAGGGCCCATGTCCAAAAGGTCATGGATTCACATCCCGTAGCCAACAGAGTAAGGCCCTACATCGCACCTGCACCATGAATGGTGGCTGACTCTGCTGTCCATTTCGTACTTTGGACAAAATCTGCTAATCAGATGTAAACATTAATGTGCACTGCCACAGACAAACACTAAACACATTTCTGATTGTTCCAGTGATTGTCCCTGTTCTTACTTTCTCCTTTCTATATTATTTGGTTGAGTTCCATAAAAGAACTCGGTTTCCATATCTGTACATAATCTGATGATGCCACAGTGCAATTAAAGTAGATATTTTTTATTGTAGCTAATTATTTCTAGCTTCTCACCCTGCGCACACATAAAAACTCGCCAGTGGAGTGCGTGGTGATAAATCCTGCTTTTCTCCTGCCTTCACTTCCAGCTTCAGGGATCCCTTCATTTGCGGCATGCTTAACAAGGACAAATCCGACAGCCGCCCCTCGTGCAGGCGCCACCCTTATGAGGACATTAAGGAGGCGCATTTCATGCGCTTCCTGTTGCAGGTAGGACTTAATAAAGGGGGAGTCGACCGGAGCGATTGGGATCCTGCCCTGAGGCACGAGTGCTTGGTTCAAAATGACTGAACAAACGTTAATATTTCCTCCATTTGCGCATTTACCAAGTTTCTGTCTTCATAACAAGACAACGACCGTGGTGCCCAAATGTAATGTGTGATTTAATTGTTGTGAAATGTGTTTTTCTCCCTTTGTTTGTGGAGCCATTTCATCTGCAAAGCTGAAAAACAGCTCGCTCACTGAGAGCCATGGGAACTGCTGCTGCGTGGGTTCATTACTCAATCTTGCACCTTTTCGTAGGATAACGCCCTGGAAGTCTTCATCCGCAATGGTCAGTCTGCCTTCCTAGTGTTCCAGAACAAGGACCACGTCCAGGCCTTTAAGAAGTAAGTGGGGAAACGTGCACCTGCGTCTTCTGTGGTGTCTCTGTACATACACCCCCTAGTGGTGTCCCCGAGCCACCCCATCCCAGTGACGCGACACTCACCCTCTCCCCAGGTTCTGCTCTGCCGTGCCCTTGCTGAAGGGGAGAGGGATTGCGGAGGCCATCACCAACATCAGGTGAGACTTGGCACATAGGTCTGTGTTAGCCAGTTACCGGCAGCCAGGGAAATGGCCTGTGACATGTGGCCAACAGACATGTGAAGAGGGACGGTCCAAAGAGTCACTCCTCTCTCTGTCACTCCTGGCTTTGTCACTCCTTTCTCTGACACTCCAGGATTTGTCACTCCTCTCTCTGTCACTCCTGGCTTTGTCACTCTGTTGTGACTCCTGATGGGCAGCATGTGGCTCAGCAGGCTACGTTTCCGTGGCTTTAATTAGAAGGTTGCTGGTTCAAGCCCAGTCTCAGCACCTCTGTGGCTCTTTGGGCAAGGCCCTTAACCACCCCCCCTCCCAGCTCCCTTGGGTGGGTGTCCTTCACAACCAGTTCACTCTCACCTACAGAGAGCAAGTTGGGGGAGGTGTAAAGAGAATTTCCCCACAGAGATCAATAAAGTATCAATTATTATTATTTCTCTGTCACTACTTTTTCTGTCACTTATGGTGGACTAACTGTCACAGCCCTGCAATGACACAGAGCCAGTTAATGTTCCTCACTTGCAGTTGATTCGCCCGGCCTTTGTAACCCTGTGCTGATGCTGTTCCTCAACCCAGCGTCTTCCTCATAACCCCATTCCTGTCCTGTGTCATTTAGGAAGAGTATGGTGGTGATGTCAGGCAGGGGGCGCTGTGGCTCAGCTTCACAGTCCATTGCAGAGGCACACACAGTAACTGCCTCTGTGCTGTAAAATACACGCCACTGTCTGGTCACTGGGGCCATCCGTCACACGGCCTTATTGAGCGGCGCGCTGTCAGTTTGTGCGAGAATGCACCGTAATGGGATCCGTGAGCGACCCCCGGCCAGTAGCACGACGCTTTACTGCTCCGTGTCTGTTCATTGTGCCAGTGAGTTTTTATTGGTATAGCTGCTTCAGAAAGATGCCAGTTTGCTTTGTGAGTGTCTGCTTTTAAATATGACACAGAAACAAACATGTGTTGAAGTTTTAATTAGTGTTTTATGACAGCATTGCATTGTGCTCAGTTTAGGGAAACTGCAACTTTGTCTGTACTCTTTTGCCTGTCCCTTCCTAATGACCAAAGGCCAAATCAAACCTCCAACGCAGAAACAGAAATCAGGAGCCAAAGTCATATTAAAGACAGAACAGTGCCCCGTTCTTAAATACGTCTTATAATGACCTTTCCTATTACACAGATGTAACACTCAGCCATGTCCAGATGGCCCTTAGTCAGAGCCGCTCTCCCAAAGCAGCCACGTTCACCTCCAGAGGGCCTGGCTTTCCTGGGCTGTGGAGTTTGGCACGACGAGCCCAGAGAAGGCGGTCCTCCAGCAGGGGACCTGGGCCTGCTTGCTGATCCTCTGCCTCTCCTCCCTGCACTTGCCCAGGCAGAGTTTGCACAGGCTGTCCTCCCGCAGCAGGTAGAGGTGCTCCATGCCGTCAGTGGCTCCCTCCCGCCGGGCCTCGGTGCTGGCGGCTAAGGGGTTGCGCAGGGTGTTGAGTTTGCGGAGGCTGGGGAGACCGCGGACGGTGCTCGGCACCGACGTGAGCAGGTTGTCAAAGAGGCCGAGCTCCTGGAGGTCTCGCAGCGCCCCAATGCAGGCCGGCAGGGTTTCCAGCCGGTTCATGCCCAGGTTGAGGCTGCGCAGGGAGGACAGGCGGCCCAGCTGCGGGGGAATGCCAGCCGCGGTCAGTCGGTTGTTGCACAGGTTGAGGTGCCGCAGGGTCTGCAGCCGGCCCAGGGCCTCAGGCAGCTGCTCGATGTGGTTGCTGTGCAGGTCCAGAAGGCGCAGGTTGAGGAAGCGGTCGATGCAGTCAGGGATGGTTCTCAGTAGATTCCTGCTCAGGTCCAGCTCATCGACATCGGCCATCTTCAGCAGGCACTTGGGGAAGGCATCGATCTTCATGTTGCTCAGGTCTAGCCTGCGCTTTCCGTCCGCCGTCAGCCTCAGCTGGTTCTTGGCCATCTTGAGCGTAATCTTCTTCCCCTTTGACGCCGCCTTCTTCTTTCCTTTGGCCATGGAGCTGAGGAGAGTGACGGCCGTTCAGTCACTGACACTCGGGCGCGGAAAGCAGGAATGATACGAGTGAGAAAGATCAACGTTGCACACCTGGAAGGAGAACGAGGGAGAAGTGTACTGTCTGCATTCCTGCTAGCTCACCCCCTCTCAGCCCGGAGGGATGTCTTTAGATAATGCTCTCCCTAATTAAGGTTAATACGCAGGAACTGTGGGAAGAAGGAGATGAGTGTAATTTGGGGGAACAAGCGGCTCTGACGGATGGGCGCGGGCGACACGCGCGGCCGCCTATCGATCCGCGCGTCCGCGGCCATGATAGATGATGGTTCGGGGAGTGAAGCAGCTTCCTGCACTGTGCTCCTCCTCACTTAAAGTGGGAGGCATTGTTATGAGGCCTCGCGGCCCTTTTGGCGCTCATTAATCATATTCAGGAGCGAGAGACGAGCGGCGAGAGCGTGTGCCTGGCCGCACCCCCCCCCTCCCCCCCACACATGCACGCCCCATGCGCAGCTTCATTTATGCTTCTTAAAAAACAATTTCGGAACCGGGGCCCTGTAAACAAATTGGGTTTTCCTCCGTTCACCTGAAATATTATGCGCGAGTAGTGCAGCAGCGGTAACATTACCGTGGAGGAGCATTAAGCTGCTAGCTAAACAAACGCATAAAAAAACAGCTCATCCTGTGGGAAGTCAGTGATTTTCTAGATGAAATACACCATGTCATTTAAACATTTGATGTGCTCTTTGGAACAAAAACTGTGACGATTTGGCTATATTGACATGACTGATTAATTAAAAAAAACTGAAATTACTGAAAGGTGATTAAAAAAAAAAAAAAAAAAGTTTAGTTCATTTTTTAAAGATGTGTTATTGTGTTGATTGTCCAGAGCCCACAGAGCTTTGTTCCTGTCAAACAAAGCAGCCTTTCAGTGCAAGAGAAGCTATAATCCCAGTCTGAGTACAGCCACTTGCTTGTTAATTATCACTGAAAACACAGCCTGATAGCACAGACTGCTTTGACTTCTCTCGCAAGGCAGGGGATGGATCGACATGGGATGCACACGTTCTGCATTCTGGGTTATTAGTGACGGTGTGCTAATACTCACCTGCTGTGATTTTCCTTCCCTGATGTGCCTCTAAGAAGGAGATGTTTTCAGAGCCCTTCGGATTCCCTGAATTCAACTGGGTTTACAGATCAAAAAAAGGGAAAAGTAGCTGTTTGTTAAAAATGGAGACAGAAAATTCACGTTGCTGCTCTCCCACATGTGGAAGCATGCAAAGTGGACTTTGTTGTTTGACTTTGTTACTAGGCAACAGAAATCTGGTGCCTGTTGTCTGTTACCATGCCGATGACCCGCACAAGGAGGATGGCCTTTTGTTCTGTGCTGAGCCCCTCGTAGCCACTCACTGAACCCCTAGGCAGACTCACCAAGACTGATCATTTAGGCTGAATTATAAAGTAGCTCAGAGTTTTGCATACTCTTCAGACCCCTGTACAGTCCGAAAAATAAGCTGACATATAGCCAGTGCTGGGCACCAACTGACTGTGGCAAAATGCCTTTTTCCATCCATCCAATCATGCTTGCTTGCCACTTATTCTCATGGGGGCCCTGGGGCCTAAATGAATTTAGAGCGAACACAACCCCAGTGATACTGATTCATGTGCAGTTAAATTAAATGTGGGGGAAAAAATGTAAAAGCTGTCGTTGTTTTCAGTTAAAAACATACTGATTAAAATGTGCAAATTACCTGCATGTGACAAATCCTCAAATTTCAGTCAATAGGGCAATTGACTTTATTTGTATCTTTGTCTGTCATCGTGAGACAGTCAAAGGGAAACTGAAATTGCACTTCTATTTTCCATAGATATAAACTGTTGTATACGACATGCTTTCTGGGGTATTTAGATGCATCCTATAGACTCCATAACACTGTCAGATGGTCTTTCAGAGACAGTCTGCAGAGGGCGCTATACACTGTATTATCACGCGCTTATTTCCTTTAGTGGTGAGAAATAAGTGAAGCTGAGGTTTTTCTGCATACTGCTGCTTGGAGTCTTCCTGCTTTAAAATCCTCTTTTACACCGTAACACTGCAGTCCTCTGCCATCACAGAGGCACTGAAAGCCCTTATTGTGTCAGTTACCATTAGGGATTCTAAATACAGCTCTGAAACGGTGAACCACAAAGATCTGTGACTGTAACTAACAGCGAGTTGCAGATGGGAGCAGCTGAGATATAACATAATTTAAAGAAAAGACATTTTTTATGGTGATATTTTTATGGTGATATTTAATTCAAAATGTAGTAGGTGATACTTTATTCAATACACTGTTAAATCCTTGTGAGTCTAGTGAGAGTAATGTAAATGCATATTGTCTTGAATGTGTAGTGCAGAATGCCGCTAAGATATCCTGCATGTATTGTTTTTAGGAAAACTTCTGGTGGTGATAAGAATGCACTCCATAGATGGCAGGTACGGTCCCGAGTCACAGTAACCACACTGTGTCTAGGTGATTTTTCAGTAAAACTAAAGGTGATGTTAAGAAAAGGAACAGTGGTTGCCATTGATTATAAAACACATAATGTGACACTGTGATTATCTGAATTCAGGTCAAACAGCAAGCTTCCTGATTACTTCCCGGACTGTCTGCTAAACTTGTTGTTAACTGGTGCACACTTTAGTTAATAGTGTAGTTTTATAATTACAGCCATTGAATTGTCAGCTCAGAAGCAGTTGTCTCATGTGTTCTCTTCAGCTCCTGTCTGGAGTTCGTCCTTCATCAGCTTTCTGTTATTTGGTGTATTTTTTTTTTATTCTTATAAGAGACTGAGAAGGGTGATTCTGCTGAGTGCACATGTACCCCTTACAGAAAGGAGAGATGACTAACTTCGAGTACCTCATGCACCTGAACACCCTGGCTGGACGCACCTATAACGACCTCATGCAGTACCCCGTGTTTCCCTGGATCCTGGCAGACTACGACTCGGAGGCGAGGCATCGTCTGGATTTACATCCTCTCTCTGCTGAGCTCTCCAGTTAAAAACTGCCTTTAAAACTGCCTTCCCCTATCCCTAACCCTGTTTTTGCAGACAGTGGATCTGTCCTCGCCCAGTACCTTCCGAGACCTGTCCAAACCAATGGGGGCCCAGACTGACAAAAGGAGAGAGAGGTTCATGCAGAGGTACAATGAGGTGGAGAACAATGACGGTGAGCATTCTGGTCTCCCTCTTCAGGCCATGTACCAGGCCACAGGCCCTCCTATCTAGACCCTGTCAATTTGCTGACAGGAGCATGCCTGCCCTTATTTAGACCCAACTCATTTACTGACAGACATGTACCAATCTGCCATTTAAATCACGCCCATTTGCTGTCGGGAGCATACCAAGCTGCCATTTAGACCCCGCCTATTTGCTGGGCGGAGCATACCAAGCAGCCATTTAGACCCCACCTATTTGCTGGGCGGAACATACCAAGCAGCCATTTAGACCCCGCCAATTTGCTGGGCAGAGCATACCAAGCAGCCATTTAGACCCCACCTATTTGCTGGGCGGAGCATACCAAGCAGCCATTTAGACCCCACCTATTTGCTGGGCGG
>JABFEB020000060.1:12102637-12117742 GCA_019775895.2 Stomatorhinus ivindoensis
GGCCCGGCCCCCCCCCCCCCCACTCCACCTCACCCCTCCCCCACCATAGGATGTAAACGCAGACTGTTATGATATAAGAACCCCCAGTGTCACATAATAGTAATGATAGGCAGGGGTGCCAAGACGGGGGGGGGCATTAGGATAATTCTAAGGGCCCCTCAGCAAGGAGGACCCTAAAGAATTTGGAATATAATTGGATTGATCTTGGTTGGGGATCCAATATTTATAGCAGCACCCCTGTGGATAGGTCCAGCTTTAGGAGTGCTTCTATGCTCGTACCTCTCAGTTCTGTCATGGCGGTGCCGTTGGAGAAAGCCCTCCATCGACTGTGGTGCTTCGTGATCTCCTGGACCTTGCAGGTGTAACGGCCTCGGTCCTCCACGGAGATGTTGAAAATGAGCAGGTTGTAGGTCTCGCCCTCCTTCTCCTCGGAGAAGCTGACTTTGGGCTGGTGGAAGCGGCGTGTGTAGTTGCCGTAGACCTGGGCGCGTCGCACGTTCATCCTGACGATGAGCTGCTCCTGGCCGGCCTCCAGCGAGAAGAGCCAGCGCACGACCAGCAGGCTGGAGGGCCTCCTCCTCTGGGTCACCCTGCAGGTCAGTGTGGCGTTGTGCCCCTGTGGGACCACAGCCACCGGCCCCGGGATCACACTCACGTTGAGGGCCTCACACACCTCTGGAGAGAAACATACTGCTTTAGATCCTGTAGAAGTGGAGGTGGGAGGGATGGCTGTCACCTTCCAGAACGTGGCCATGTTTACCCCACACTCTTTCAATTTTACTATTATTATTATTATTATTATTATTATTAATTATTATTATTATTTATTATACTCCGCCTGTCCCACCCTTGAGTCATGATATGATGATACCACATTTCCCACTCTTCACACACACAAGTTTACTGGGTTTGTCTGATGTTCACCTCTCATTAGGTCTTAGCTGATGTACTGCAGTTGTTGATTAAATTGCAAGAAAGGCTTTGCTCTCCGTTGTAAAGCTGTTCTGTAAATCCCATTGTTGCCTCCATCTGTGATACTATTCTCACTGCTAAACACTATGCAGGGAAGAGCAGTAGATAGAAATTAGCTGTACAGATTTAAAATGAAGTCACGGTAATAAATAAAGCTATGCCGTGCATGCTGATGGAATGACAGTGTGCAGAGCGGCTCTCCTGCAGACGGGTCTTCTTGTTGACCCAATTTACAGGAGGTGTGTGATGCAGGACATGCTCGATACTCGAAAGCAACACCACTGCCAAAGAAAACAAGCCCAGCTGCAGGTGGAAATCATTTAGGCTCCTTCGCCGAAGCTGAACAACAAGGCAGAGAAGATTGCAAACATCTGTGCTCAGCTCGCCGTCCCTGTTTACTTTTGCTCCTCATTTACGATGCTTCCCCCCTACGCCAGTCTGCTCTTTGTCTCACATGCTGAGACCACATCACAGGGACAGTCCGTGACCTAGATGGACATGTTTCCAGGCATGACTCTCCTGTTGCACAGAAATCACTTCGAGCAGGAGCGAGTATAGATTAATCCATGCCTGCACCTTTCAGAAAACTCGAGGGAGAACTACAGACAGTCATGATCCCTGAGGAAACCCTGATAACTTGGCTGAGCTGAATTCGTGTAACAAGCAGTCACATCTGAAGTTACTGAGCGAGTGACTGGTGCCTGAAAACATCACAGTCAGTTCTGCCACTTGGTTAGAATCATCTTTAGGCTCGACCCCTGTGCATTCCATGCATTTATGTGCATTATTCTCCAGAAAAAAACAGCCTCTGTTCTCCGGGTTTTCTCACCAAATGCCTGCAAATCTCCCTTTTATCTCCACGATGTCTTGCCGAATGCCTGATCACGTTACTCTGCAGAAATAAGTGTTTCCTGTCAACTTCCGAAAAAGGGCAAAAGCCACCTTACCTGCCAGCAGAGCCCTAGTCAGGAGGACGAAGAACGCAGAGGAGATGTTCATTTTGCCGAGCTGCAGGCTCCATACCCCATTGCAGCGGCTCGGGCGAGACCAGTCCAAGGGCTTTTCTCCCTTCTTTTTCCCATTTGGTGTGTAATATGAAACAGTGCCTCTCTGTTCCCAGTTAGAAACACCCTCCGCGTTCCGCGTACACCCCTCCCCTGCTCAGCGGAGGAAATGTCATTTCCTGTGCTGGAGCTGCGTGTGGGACAGACCCCCAGCTGGGGCTGCAGGGAATGTCATGCCAGCAGGTCTTTGTGCCACCAGCCCTAGCAAAGATGAACTGGTCGTGGGGTTACTTGTACCCCGCCACAAAGCCGGCCAGTGTGCCTTTGTCCAGCCCTGTGTGTGCCGCTCTGTAGGGAGCACAGAATGAAGTTGGGGGCACTGGCATCTGTGGGGCACAGGCTTTGGTTTAGGGTTGGGGGAGGGCCACTTTCTTAAGTACAATGCATTGGGGTTTGGGCTGACGGGGGTCACTATGTCAGGTACACATATGGGGGTGTGAGATGGGGGGGGGGGTTTCTTGCTAATTACACAACCCAGGCTGCTGGGACTCATTGTTATTCTGCATCCCTCTGTGGACACAGAGCCTTTCTGAGGCAGTGGAGAGTAAACAGCAGTGTGTGTGTGTCTGTGTGCGTGTGTGTGTGTGTGTGTGTGCCTGTGTATGTGTGTGTGTGTGTGTGTGTCTGCGTGAGTGTGTGCATGTGTATCTGTGTGTGTGTATGTGTGGTTGTGTGCGTGTGTGTGTCTGTCTGTCTGTGTGTGTGCGTTTGTATCTGTGTGTGTGTGTGTGTGTGTCTGCGTGAGTGTGTGCGTGTGTATCTGTGTGTGTGTATGTGTGGTTGTGTGCGTGTGTGTGTCTGTCTGTCTGTGTGTGTGCGTTTGTGTGTGTGTGGTTGTGTGCATGTGTGTATGTGTGGTTGTGTGCGCGTGTGTGTGTGTGTATGTGTGGTTGTGTGCGTGTGTGTGTGTGTGTGTGCGTGTCTGTGTGTGCGTGTGTGTACAGTATGTGTGGTTGTGTGCGTGTCTGTGTTTGTGTGTGTGTGTGTGTGTGTGCGTGTGTCTGTGTGTGCACGCCCTCCCAAATTGTAAAGAACACTTGACTGAAATGTGCATCTTGTTAAGTAGAAAGGCACAGCTGCAGTTAAAAGAGTGCAGAGTTTGCTACCATTTATGAACTGTCCATCCATCCATCTGCTTATTCTGCTCAGGGTCATGGGATGAAAATTATTTTTTTCATAGTAAATGAAATGGAATCACTTGATTACTGCTTAGGTTCCGTGGGGAGATGTGGGCCAGATACAGATACAGATATAGACACAGAGCCAAGAGGAAAGACAAGGACAAAATGAAGCAGAAGTGAGGGCTGGCTTTTGGGAGCCTGCAGCCTCACCACCACAAGGTGCTCATTCCCAAAGATTTGCTTACTGCACTGTAGTTTTAAAATTATGATGAAATACCAGCCAAAACATCCCCTTTTAGCATAAAAACACACCTATGGCTGATGCCCAGAAAATGTGCTCTTCAGACAGCAGTTCAAGGTGTGTAAATGCCCACATAGTTGATATGAACCTCTTGTCGTGTCCTATGCCTTCTGGTTGGAGAATTTGACACTGCCCCCTAGTGGCTAGAATATGTCATACTTGGACTTCTGTTTTGTTGCTTAATTACTAGTGAATGCAATTTCTGAAGGCTATATATTAGACATTAACTGACAGGTTTTATCCCTGATTGCTGCATGGCATCGGTGCTGGCTGAGAGAGACCCTGACAGCGGTGAATTGACCATGAACACCGTGCTTAATTTCAGTTGCTGGACAGCACACCTGGAAAGAGGCGTGAGCAGTTGTTAGAGTGCAGACCAGGCACATTAATCTGCTTGCTTTTCCGTGTGTGGCTTGTGGTTCTGCTGCGTCCTGAACCTCCGCAAACACGTCCTTATGGCAGATAGCTGTGATTCTCCATCATTCAATTGCCTTTCCCAGAAGCAGGTCGCCTCCAGCAGCGAAATGGCTCCTTCATCCAAGAGATGATTAATAGATATAACTGGGTGAGGGATTATCTCCAGCAGCGTGGCGGAGGACAAGAAGGCCGGCTTCCCCAAAACACACCTGTGGCCCCATGGCTCTCACTCCAATCTCTGTGGCCCCCGATCAGGGACCCTGCTTGCTTCCCAGGCCCCATGCACTCTTATTTTCAGGCTTCTGGGGGTAGGTTGGGGCTGGGGTGGGGGGGAGCTCTACAAATGCTTGGGAGTATTTATTGTGCGCTGCTGGATCTGGGGAAATCAAAGGGAGCGCGATTTTATATGTGCTGTAGATGTGTGCTCCCCCAGGCCCAGTAAACGGCCAGGAGGACCAGCCGACAGCGCTAGTACGTTAAATCATCCGCTCACTCTGCTTGTTTATTGACTTCGCTCATTGGCTCGTTAGGCTAATTACTCGCAGCCAGTTGGCTTTGTAATTATACCCCTTAATGCACAAAAGACCAGCCCACCGTGGGCCCTGCGTCCGCTCAATGGCTGCTGGCCTCATCGATGGCTCCTCTCTAACCAGGCACGGGCACCCTCAGTGAGGTCACAGGACACCAGGCTTATACACCACTTGGCCTGGGGGGGGGGTCGGGGGCGCTGTCATTCTGTACAGCAACTTACACATTTTAAGTTTGGTGTCATTAGAGCTGTTAGAGATGTTAGTTTCACGCCTTCAGAATGGCAATGAAAGCACCAGGCCGACACTCTGACTGGTGCCAGCGTAGGGGTGGGGGGTGGGGGGAGGGGCTCAAGAACTGATGGAGTCAGAATAACAAGCTGCAAACCCAGCTACTGTTTCAGACATCTATTTCCTTATTACTTATTACAGAAACAATTAGATTTAAAAAAACACTTTTGCATAACAGATCATTCAGCTCACATAGCGTTTACATTAGGCATACAACATGGATGTAAGCTCAGTATGTAAAATGTTTCAGGAATGTCAGGACATTATGCATATTGATCCATTTTGACAGGTACAACGATTTTGATTTACTACACATATTGATTATTTACTCTTTAAAATGTATGAAGGGTCTGAAATCTGAATTGCTGTCTTTTT
This sequence comes from Stomatorhinus ivindoensis, assembly GCA_019775895.2. Lineage (NCBI taxonomy): Eukaryota > Metazoa > Chordata > Actinopteri > Osteoglossiformes > Mormyridae > Stomatorhinus > Stomatorhinus ivindoensis. The sequence goes on from JABFEB020000060.1 coordinate 12,107,706, forward strand.
CTTTGCTTAGTATGTCTGTCTGTTTATGTAGTTTTACTGAGACACCAAAGGTTTACTTGTATTGCTATTTATACATTTTTATTAATATTTAGTGTCGTTCCAGTCTATGTTGACTACCTCCATCATATAGATGTCATTTTCCCATGATGCTTGGACAAATGGTGACATAAATGATCATGTGATTTTATGGCTTTATTTATTTAGAATGTTTCGGATTTGGCAGCAGGAAACGCAGGCTGCAACTTTTGGGGGAAATTGTCCTGTTAAACCATTTTTGGGTAAAAGTTTAAAAACACGTGCAGTCTAAAACGTGATGATTTCCAGTGACTATGGAAATTCGTTGCCCCACGTTTTTCCTCATACAGACTCTTGAAAACTTCTGACAACAGTCCTGTGGCATGTGGAAGTTAAATTTCCTGAGCCAATCACAAGCCTGCTCACCATGGGACTACAAACCAATCACTACCTAGTTCCTGCCCGCTAGTCTATGTCAGTCACCACAGTAACACACTGGCACCTGATCCCCTAAGCTTGCTGCTCGGAGCTGTAGGCGTACTGCCTGGTCGGGTGCTTAGCAGCACATAATGAATTTATTTTTAGCACTGTTATAGAAAACTTTTAACCCACTGCAACAACTGGTTTGAGGCATGTTTACAGTGTTACACTAGAGGTCACCTTGAAAACTCCTGGCAGGTCGTTACCTCCCAGCGTCTCATCCAGCTTTGCCAGTTCCTTCCTTCTCTCTCTATATAGGCATGAGTTTTACTGCTCGAAGGGGTTGGAGGTCAGGGGTCGGGGAGGGGGGGTGAGGGTGAGCGAGCAGTGCAGCAGAGCGAACAGCAGTCTGCGAAAGCAGTCCATATGTGGGTGTCCATCACACTGGGGTGTTCAGGGGGGGCAGCCCAGACTCCTGTGAGTGTCCAGTGTGTCCATCTCCAATTATAGTGCAGGCTGCCTGGAGCAGAACTGTGGGAAGCGCGTGAGGCCTGACGGCTTCTGGCTGGCTTCATAGACCCTCTCCACACCTCCTGCCCTCACGGTAAGTGGCAGACTGAAGGAAAAATGCACTCAGATGCCTTTCTACTTTTAAATCTGCAGCAAGAGCGGGAAGGGAATTACCGCAGTAACTGGAGTGTTATGTTTTTAACACCTACAGCAACTCTGCAGCCGTGGGTACTAACAGAAGCGTTTTTGCTGAGCATTATTCATTATTAATATTTACCTGTCTGAAACATCTGTTTACTTTGTACATACAGCATTTAAAAAAAATCTGCCAGCCAGGAAAAAGAAATATGGACGTAGGTATATATTTTTTCTTTTTTTATATAGGGTGAGCTGTTATTTGAGTTGGAACTTTAGTGCTGTTCCTGAATGCTGAGTGAACATTCATTACATTATAAACGACACAGGAAAGCACAGCGACTCGGAAAGTGGTCCTCACAATAGTATCAGAACTGCAATGATGGCCTGTCATCATCAATGAACTATCTTCAAAATCAAGCAGATTAAAGGCAGAGTTTGAGGAGAGTCGACATGTAATTACACTCTTTTATATATATGACAGGGGGAAAAGTACCTGTTTAACAGAATCTTCATAACCACACATTTAAATTTCAGTTTGATTCTCATATCCTTCATCTGAAGAATGCTGAATTACTGCTGAGGTAAGCCGACCATTCTGAAAAAGGCTTGGTACGGCTTCTTGACACCATATTTTTGTCCCCTCTCTGAAGGAGAACTGACACGAGTGTCTGAGTGATGCGGGGAGCCGTTTATGCTCCGGGACACACGTTTGCAGAAGCACAAATGACTTTGTGGAAGTTCTGTGGGCAGGTATGTAATGCTTAGGGCATAGTCAGGATTCAGTTACCAGGGTTTCAAGGCTTTTCATCAGCATTACGGTGTCGAAAGCTGCTTCGGTGCGTCTCGGGCTCCGAATATAAAAATAGCCAACGGGCCTGTTTATTTCATCTGCTTGTCACCCGACACCCCATGGTTATTGCTATACGTGTGTCAGGGAGCTTCTTCCCATGGTACCGCTCTGCCTGGCCTGTGCTGCTTTGCCGCTGCTGCCTTTCCATCCTCCTCCGGACAGGACTAGCTGGCCAGCCCTGCTGTGATGTGTGTCTCTCCCATAGCTGCTCCACTGAAACACCACCAGTGCACCTTCCTGGTGAGTCTGCCCCACCCGAGGCACGGCGTCCCTTGCAGGCTCCTGATGGGGCACAGATGCATAAGGTGAGGGGTCCGAGGAACTGGGTAGTTTGCATGGGAATGCTGCACTGTTGCTTTTCACCTGGGGGAGTTAGAGGCGTCTACCCCAATTTGGGACACTTTTGCAACAATTTGGGGATGGTTTTCATTTGTATCTAAAAATATAGACAACCGTATCATTAATGCCAACTGTCCTGATAATGCAAACCAAGCCTCTCTGCAATTAAATTCAATATATAAAAGGGATACAATTTCAAGAAACAGGGGAACCATTTTTCCCGTAGGTATTACTCTACTTTATTTTTTGAAGTTTTCTCTTTTAATTAATTATTGCCATTGAGTCCCTCCGGATTTGCGCCTTTTGGTGTCGGGTTACTCAGTGCAACAGGCAGCTCTTCATTGGTTAAAAATAACCATGTCATCTCCCAGCCTGCCGCTGGCCTCTGCCTAAAAGCCTGGATCACCACAGAGTAGATGTAGATGAGTCACATGTTCTAGAATATACAATGAGTTCCTGCAGATGCATTCAATTCAGTAAATTTATACTAAAGGTGATGCAAATAGTTTCTTATATTCCTACTTGAGATTTAATTAGTTTTTTAACCGTTGTGATAATAAGAATTTTACTCATACACTTGTACATTTTACTCGTACATTGTCATGTTCTGCAGCTGCATTGTCTTCTAATGTTAGTATCAAATGCTGGTTTTGATATGTGGCCTATGGTTGTCCATGCCTGCCCTTGAGTAAAAAGGTTTTTGGGTCCTCTTCCTTGGTTATGGCAATGGATTAAAACAGCCTTGAGTGTTATTCTGGGATGTAATTAAGCCAACCAAGGCTACAGTAATATTATAAGTGTGCGAGCCAAAGTCTTAGTAATCTCAGCTGTGATAGGTTTACACTTCATGTCATTTTACCTGAATTCTCAGCTGCAACTGGTCTACACACTGTCATATTTTACCTGAATTCTCAGCTGTGATTGGCCCACACACTGCGTACTGCTTTACATGTACTCTCAGCTGCGATGGATCTGCATAAATTGCACTTGATTACCTGTATTCCCTGTTGTGATAAGCTTACATATTGTGCCCCTGCTCATCTGTATTTTTAGCTATGACAGGTCCACAGACCATAGCCTGTTTTACCAGCATTCTCAGCTGTGATGCTGCACACATCATGTCCTGTTTTGGCTGTATTCTCCTCTGCGATAAGTTTGATTAGGGTTGGGCTGTTAATGAGCCATCCTGCTCCGTCCCTTCCTGTCCTTGCCCTCTGATTCCCATCATTACCTTCTTTTTTATGCTAGTAACGAATTATTTCTATTCACATTTTTGTTTCATCTATAAATATTTTTCTGTTCTTTCTGAAAGTCACTCTCCACCTTAATTTAGTGTATGTACTTTTAAAACACCCATTCATCCATCCATCTGTCCATCTTCTAATTGCTTTTCCAGATCAGGGTTGCAGGGATTTTAAATGTATAGTACTATGATGGCTTAATTTCCCCTCTGGGATTGATAAAGTCTGCTTGATCAGACTTTCATTCATGGTGTCTTTTGGCTCAGTAATCAAGTAATTTTTCATGACACCTGACTTCTGCTTCACTTCCACTGCAGAAACGAAGAGAAGCTACATCACCTTTTGGATGGTGAGCTGGCCCGGCCCCACAGAGTGTAGGAGACCCAGCACGCAGCGTGACCCCGAGTGCAGCGGCCGGCACGCTCGAGCAAGCCCACAGACACGTCTCAGGATGAACTCTCTTGACTGGCGACACCGGGGAGGCCGAACGGCCAAGCGGGGACAAATCAAGTACACTGACGGCTTCATGGACGAGACGGACCGGGAAGTGAGCAGCCTCACTGACCGCGCCTTCAGGAGCCTCTGCGTCGGAGAGGAGGCTGCCTACACCGACCCCGAGCTCACCTCCTCCCCAAGGGATGCCTTCGCCGTAGAGCTCCCTGCGACATTCCAGCACTCTTTCATAGATAGTCAGGATCAGGGTCCCCGGTATGAGTCTCAACTGAGCAACGGCGCCATCGAGGCCATGTGGCAGAACAGACGCAGTAGGTCAAGAGTCTCATCCCTTATAAAAGCCTTCAGCTCATCCGAGGGCGGGTCTACAATGGATTGGGCGCCGGATGGCCGTCGAAGTAACCCGGACGGCTGGGCCTGGGAGAGCTCAGTACTGCTCAGCCTCAACAATGAACTGTCGAATTTCCCTGCATACTGCCAGGAGCCTTTCACCCCCGCCGCCTCGCTTCAGGCCTCCCGTTTGGGGCCTGCCTCAGCATCCAGCAAGACACTGAGGAATAAAGCCATCAAGGCCACGTTCAGGAAGCTCAGCTCCATCAACTATTTCCTCCACAGTGAGCACAGCCCATTCCAGACATGGGCGGATTACAACAGGATTCCTTGCCAGCGGGAAGCCACACCCCCTACTCTCTCCCCCATTGGCTTTCATAGGTGGTACGACTCTCCTCTGTATAAGGAGCTGACTGCATCCCACGGAATCCAAGCCACCCACTCTGAGGATGTGAAATCATACTGGATGCTAAGCAAGGACAGGACACCTTCTGAACCCGCAAGATCAGTGATTCAGCCCAAGCCTGCTGCTGTGGAGAAGCGCTGTGAGTCGGAAGTGGTGGCCAAATGCCCTCTGTGGAGAAAGAACAGGAATCAGTTGAGCAGTCAGCTCCCGGTGTACCGGCCGTGCACAGCCTCACCCTGCAGCCACGCGTCCCGGCGACGCGAAGACGCCTCGTTCTCGGGGAGCCGCCCATCCGCCACCCACCATCAGGTGCACACATTAGTGGGCGAGCAGACGGCCGGCAGCTGCACCCCCTTCAGCATCTCGCAGCTTCTCACCCCTGTCCTAAACCACAGACAAGAAATGGAAACCTCTGAGGTTTCACAATATGAACTTTTGCCTGCCGACGACCTTGCTGCCCTAAGACACGCTGAGCCCTGTCCCCCCCCAGAGCTCAAATTACGGGACAGCTACAAAGCCATGGCCTCCAGCTTGCTCTTCAACCTCAAAGATAATCGGAAGAGGGTGAAGAGCACATACAGCCCCACGAAGTTCAAAGGCCTGGAGCTATCGGACTCTGACAATCTGCCTTCCAGGCAGGACAATGCTGCTCTTGCATCGAATAAATCTGCTTCTGGGCCTCCTGGGACTGGAATCAGTACACATGTGCAACCTGGAGCAGCAGAGGCCTGTTCAGTTTATAGTCCTGCCTTGCAACCCACAAAAGCATCAGCAGCTGATCATAAAAAATACACTGAAGCCAACAGATTGGATGACTATTTTACATTAATCTCACCTCCAACTGTTAAAGAAGCTCCTCGTTACAGTGACTCTGACAGAATCACACAGGAAAGTACACAGCAGAGAGATCAGGTCTTTGCGAATCAGAGCCAATACAGGCATTCACAACATCTCCCTTCAACATCTAATGAAATCCTATCTAGAAACAAATCAAATCAACCCACCTGGAAAGAGTATAAGACAAACCCAACAGAGCAGCTATCAACAGGAGGACCTACCGGATCCACCACTGTAACATATTCCGTTCATGAAAGGCGAAACTCATTTTCCGTAAAAGAGAAGGACGTCATCAGAAGAGATGAACTTCTACACAACAAGATGGACACTACACAAAGTCTGGCGGCTTTCAAAAAACATGACACTGGACAGGAGGTGCAAGAAAATCAAAACAGCCCCAACACAGATGCATTTAACTTGTGTGAAAATATAAATGTCAGATCAACTAGATCTTCACTGAGAGCAGATGAACTGGTGCGGAATAAGCCGAGCGGCCAAATACTTCAGGTGCAAAAGTGGGGTGCTACTACCCAAGGTATTCATGCACTGAAGGAAAAATCAGAAGCAGATACAGGATCCCATACAAGCAATGAAAGACAGAACACTACACATTGTTTGTTTCCCCAGAAAGAATCAGAGCTCAGCAGAATAGCAATGAATGAAATCAAAGAAAATGGCCATATACGACTGGGAGTTCATAAAATACAAGTGAATGACCCGGATAGCCATAACATGCCAGCAAGCTCTCAAAATCTGCAAGATCTGAGCATAGAAACCATGAATGATCAGACTACTAAAATCCCTGCAAAGGGACTAAATGAACTTTCGTCAAGTGGATTATACACAATGCAGAATGATGAACCAGCTACAAAACACACACATTCACTGAAAGAAAACAAACACATTTCAGATGATATGCTCCCTAAACCTGAAGGACCAACGGAGAAGACTGCATCACAGCGAAATGAGGAACTCCCTGATCAAGGGCAGAAGTCTGTTGGATACTCATCAAACAGAGAAACCACATCAGATAATTGCAGTAACTATACACAAGCCAAACCGAGAGCAGGCCAGCATGCTACTGGCTTGAAACTTCCTGAAAGTGATACAACTCCTGCTACAGAAGAAGATCATATGAAAAATGAACATCCTAGTGAAGACTACTACTGGGCTAAACAGAGTGAACAAATGACTAATGAGGAAATTTTAAACAAGCGACATCCCAGTGTTAGGAAAACTAGGGAAGAGAAAATGCTTGCACAAAATAGTATCAAAGCAGGTACAGAATTTGAACTCAGCAAAGGAGAAGGTTCAGATGACCCTGAAACAGATGGACAAGAAAAGAGAGAGAGGTTTCTAGTGAATGCAGTTAGGAAAAATGATGGTTTTGTTCAAGAAAGAAAGAAACGCTATCAGGAATCACATGCGGCAACAGAGCAGGAAGTGAATAGCCGCCTGAAAGAACAAGAAGCAAGAGAAAATAAGCATATAAGATCCAAACAGCCAGAAGCGTTTGATGAGGAGGTGTTTTCAAGAATGGAGAGTCATCCTGTGGGCAATGGCGAGGCCACTAGTGGTGGAAATGACCCGGCAAGATGCATACTTGCTGAAAAATGTAACAAACACAATGGATTAACAAATAAAGACAACCATAAAGTCAAGCACAGAAAATTAACATTTAACCAAAGAGACCATGCAATGCAAGAACTGCTCACATCAAAAGTCAAAGCTCACGCTCAGAAAGAAATCATTGCCATCAAGGAAAAGGGCCACGCTAAGCGGGAAGGGATCATTTCCTATAGGAAAGATTCTAGAGAACGAGTGAATGATGGGCAGGGAATAGCTAACCAAGGGGTAGCTATAGCCAGTGAGAACTGGGATATGAAAGCTGAAACTCCCCTAAGAGAATGTTCTAATACTGACACGCTGCCAAGGATCAAAGAACATGAGGCACCGCAAACAGAAGTAAAACAAGAGACGACTGCCAGCCAGGGAAGTCAGGAATCGAACCATACAGCTCCTTTTGCTAAGAAGGAAGGTGCTGGAAATGCTGGACATCATGGAAAGAAGAACACGATAAATGACAGACAAGAGTTGTTGCAAACTGGGAACTTACATATTCAGAAACCATCAAATGATATCAAGGAAACTTACTCAAAACAAGATTTAAAACAAAAACATCACACTTGCATAAGTGAGAAAAAACAAGACCCTGCTAATAAAGAGGTACATGAAAATGGGGTCAGTGACAAACAAGAACTGTTGTCAGTTGACAGTGGGAAAGCTGAAACTGTAGCAGTCAACAGCCAATCTGAAGTTACCCCTGCAGACAAACAAAAAGACATCACTAGCAAGACAGTTCTGTCATCTGGTGAGAAAGGCCACACTCTGAATAAGAAGAATGCCTCGCTCGGGGGATTTCCCAAGGCTTCTCTGGAATTATCTGCAAGGACAACTGAAGAAAGTGATAATCCTCACAAGGACAGACTTACAAATAATGAACAGCCTAAACAGGAAGGCCTTCAGTATAAAAACAAAGAGCATACTCAAAATGAAGCTACTATAACTGATAAATATTATCCATCTGATCAGGGTAAATTCCCAACAGAAAAGGAGAATCCTGCGGAAGTATGTACACTTCCAAACATACGGAGTACCAATGAAAAGCCGCATAAGGATCTCTTGAAAGAAATGGAAAGTGTCAATGAAGGTGACAGAATGGAACTAGGCACACAAGAAGAATGCAGCACTGTAGTAGCAGCATCAATGCAGAATGTCCAAGATGGAAAAGAAGACAAGAGTACAGGGACACCAATGAGGAATGTCCCGGATAAAAAAGACGACAAGAGTATGGGGACATCAATAAAGAATGTCCAAGATAAAAAAGATGACAAGAGTACGGGGACAACAATAAAGAATGTCCAAAGTCGGAAAGAAGTACTTGGGACAATAGAGAATGAGTTTGTTAAAATTAATGTTTTTGCAATTACAAGAAAAGTTGATACTGAATGGGAAGACCCTTCATCAAAGCGTAACGATGAAAACACAATGTGTGAAATAAAAGAAAGGGGACAGGTCAAAGAGGAAGCCATCACCTATACAGTGGGCTCTGAAAATGCTTCAAGAATTAACAATCAAACAGTCAAAACTGCTGGAGAAGGAAAGAGCCACAGTAAACAGGAATTACCCACTAAACAAAACTGCCCAACATTAGAAGCTGTAACTGTAGAAGAATTTTCCAAGCCAGATATAAAAAGACCAATGGAACATGATATACAAGGAGGAAATGCAACAAAAGAAATTACTAAATCAGTGGTTCTCAAAGCAGAACAACAGTCTAAGATAGTTCCCTTAGTGAAGCATGAACACACATTTCCAGTTACACAGGCTAGAAAAGGAATTACTAATGAGTGTGAACCTGCATCCAAAAAGCACAATGAAGAAGTTCTCACAGCAAGAGAACACAACAAAGCAGCAATACAATGGCAAGTTCCTGCTATGCTGAGCACAGTATCACCAACATCTGCAGATCATACTCACCTGGAGACACTAGGGAAAGAAGATTCACCTGCAAGAAAAGACTTACAACCACAAAAGTTCCCCAAAGTACCAACTACAGTGGAAGGCATTGAAGACAGTATGTATGCTAACTCAAGACATGATAAACAAAAGGTATTTGAAGAACAGCCTGCAGAACCAGAGATAATTAGAACTATAAAGTCCAGTAAACCTTTTAAACTTCCAGCAACAGAAAATCCTAAATTTGCCACAGATATAATTAATGAACATCAAAAAAATATGATCCCTGAAGTTCTTGCAAAAAAGGAAGATCCTGAGAGGAATTTATGTTATAAACACAATGACAGTACTGAATTACAGACATTCGCAACAAAGGACCACACGAAAGTGCTAATGTCTGCAGCTGAAGATCATAAATCAGATGGTCACAATCAGGCTCACGCCTTTTCAGCTGAAGAGTGTGGAAGAATGAGTGGAAGAAAAAGCCCTAAATCAGATGTATTTGAAATGAAGGAATGTACTGAATCAGGGAGCCTGGGACACATAACAACATATGACAGTAAACAACCTGCACCCACAAATGTACAAGAACATAACAAATCAAGTGTACATGTAGAAACAGAGATCACTCAACCAGGTGTATGTGTAAAACCAGAAGACAGTAAGCCAAGTGAACTAGTAACATCAGAACATCCTAAAGCAGAGGTACATACAAAAAAAGATACAGCAGTCTTCACAGAACATATTACCTCAGCTGCACATCTAATGAGAGAACATTCTAAACGTGTAAAACCTGAAGACAGTAAACCAGTAACAATGGAACATCCTAAACCAGATGTAGGTTTAAAACCAGAAAACATTAAACCAGGTATACCAGTACAAAATGAGCATCCTAAACCAGATGTAGGTGTAAAACCAGAAAACATTAAACCAGGTATACCAGTATCAAATGAGCATCCTAAACCAGGTGTAGGTGTAA
>JABFEB020000060.1:12117842-12145783 GCA_019775895.2 Stomatorhinus ivindoensis
GTATACCAGTATCAAATGAGCATCCTAAACCAGGTGTAGGTGTAAAACCAGAAAACATTAAACCAGGTATACCAGTATCAAATGAGCATCCTAAACCAGGTGTAGGTGTAAAACCAGAAAACATTAAACCAGGTATACCAGTACCAATTGAGCATCCTAAACCAGGTGTACGTTTAAAACCAGAACACAGTAAACCACGTGTACTGGTAACAACAGACTATCCTAAACCAGATGTAGCAGTAACAACAGAACACCCTAAACCAGTTTTACATGTAAAATCAGAACACAGTAAAACAGGTATAAAAGTTACAACAGAATATCCTAAACCAGGTGTACCAAGAACAGTAGAACATCAAAAACTAGATATACATGTACAATCAGAAGACAGCAAACCAGGTTTACCAGTAACAATAGAACCAAGTATAAGGGTAAAGCCAAGAGATAGTAAACCAAATATATCAGTTTCAGGAGAACATCCTAAGCCAAGTGTCCCAAAAAGAACGCAACATCCTAAACCAGTAACAAAAGAACACACTAAACCAGGTAGACCAGTAACAACAGAGCATCCTAAGCCAGGTGTTCCAATAAGAACAGAACGCCCTAAACTAGATATACCAGTAACAACAGAGCATACTAAACCTGGTTTATGTGTAAAATCAGAACACAGTTTATCCGTTACAACAGAACATCCTACACCAGGTGTGCATTTAACAGCAGAACATCCTAAGCTAGGTGTGCATTTAACAGCAGAACATCCTAAGCTAGGTGTGCATTTAACAGCAGAACATCCTAAGCTAGGTGTGCATTTAACAGCAGAACACCCTAAACCAGATGTATGTTTAATAGCAGAACATTCTAAGTCAGGTGTTTCTGTAACAACACAACATTCTAAACTAGATGCACCAGTAATAATAGAATATCCTACACCAGGTTTACGAGTAAAATCAGAACACAGTAAAACAGGTGTAGCAGTTACAGCAGAACACCCTAAACCAGTTACACATATAACAGCAGAACAACCTAAACCATATGTACCAATAACAACAGAACATTTACAATCAGATATGCATGTAACACCTGGAGACAGTAACCCAGGTTTACCACTAACAGCAAAACATCCTAAACTAGCTGTACCAAAAACAACAGAACATCCTAAACGAGATGTACCACTAACAAAAGAGCATCCCACACCAAATGTACCAGTAACAATAGAAAATCTTAAACCAGGATTGCATGTAAAATCAGAACACAATAAAACAGTGGTACCAGTAACAAAAGCCCTTCCTAAACCAGGACTGCCAGTAACAACAGGGCATCCTAAACTAGATGAACCAGCGCCAATGGAACATCCTAATCCAGTGCCACATGCAAAATCAGAAGCCAGTAAATCAAGTGTACCAGTTACAACAGAACATTTTAAATCAGGGGTACCTGTAACAACAGAACATCCCAAACCAGGTATACATGTACCGCGAAAAGACAGTAAAGCAGGGTTACCAGTAATTACAGAACATCCTAAACCAGTCGTATGTGTAAAACAAGAATATAGTAAACCACATGAACCATTGACAACAGATCTTAAACCAGGTGCATCAGTACCAAAAGATCATATTAAAAATGGCATTCCTGTTAAAGCAGAACACACCACACCAGCATTAGAACACACTAAACCAGTTGTGCCTTTACTGAAAGAAGAAGCTATAACAAATGAACATCCTAAGGCACCTTTGAGAAAAGAACGTCATAAACCAAATGTTCAAGTACAAAAAGAACAGCATGAACTAGAGCCATTGTGTAAAGAATCTGGAAACCTAGAAATGCTTGTAAAACTAAAAGGTTTTACATCAGATAGAGTTTTAATAAATAATTGTACTATGGAACCTGCTAAATCTGAGGTTCATGCAACCAAAGATAGTGCTGAGGCCAAGCCAAAGGACTTTTCACATCTAGGTAATTTCCACCTAGAAATGAAAAAAGATCCAGCCTTGGTGCCTGAAGAAAAAGGTCAAATATCAAAGCATACTTTCCCATCTAAAGAATATACTAAGACAAAAATGAGTGTGCTTACTGACAAAGAAGATCTAAATAAAGTGAGAGACGTGCATGCATGGATGGAGAGAGACCAAGTAATTTCAATGAAGGAATTAGAAGCCAAAGAAGATTTCACTGGAAGACAAGGAAATTCAGTGTCTGACAAGCAACCAGTTTATGTTGAAACTCCAAAAAAGCCCTTGAATCATGAATCATATTTGTCTGTTCAAGAAGCCCAGCAAACTCTGGAAGAGAAATTAAAAATACGGAATAGTCCGGGGAACACAGAAATCATACAACAGAGGGAAAACAAAGAGGAGATGGAGGGACTGCAATACTATGCCATTACTAACCATGATACTGAAGTGCAAACTAAAGGCGCATTGTTCAACTCATCCCAAAAAACTGAGATGGCACTGAGGACGAGGGAAATGGATAACTCTGGGAGAGCGGGCAATGACGACAGGTGGACTCACAACACCACGTACTCTGCTCAAGCCCCCGTGCTTTCCCCACGACCTGATACTTCCTCACCATCTCTGGGGAAGCCCACATTGTTCAAAGTGAAGGACAACACCTTCAAAACATCACCTGTAACCAAAACAGTAAAGCCATATTTCCACAAGACATTTCCAGAAGATCTCCAACTCTCTTCCCCGATCGGTTCTGAGAAGGGAGAGGACTGGCATGATGCCGGTTCAGAAGAAACCAAAGTCATCCAACATGCTGTTGGTCTATCAAACCGAATCCAGCAACCAAAGGAGCATTCACTTCGCAGTGCCCTGTTTCCCTCTGATTCTACTGCCGCAAAGGAACCACGTGGCTATTTCAGGAAGAATCCGGCCCTAGAGGAGGATGAATGCTGCTCAATAGGGAGTGCTTTGTCAGAAGAGAGCTGTGCTGCAGGTACAGCGGATGTGACAAATGACAGGGCTGGAATCCTTGGGGTAACAGAGGGGCCTAAAATCTTGAGAGGTATCAGTGAGAGGCCAGAACCAACCTGCAGTGGCAATGAAGGGAAGACATTCGGCAAACCACCAGTAGTTCCCCCTAAGACAGAGAAGGCCCTCCGTCGTGCCCAGAAGCTAACAACACGAAGAATAAAGAAGACCGAGGCTAAAGTGAGGCCTGAAGGAACTTGTCACCTGGATCAGGCCTCCCTGCGCATGGTGTCCAGTGAGCCACCATCCCCTACGGGGCAGCTGCTGTCACAGCATCTTGCACCCAGCCCAAATGCCACTCCACGTTACTGCATGGATCCTGGCTACGTCCCCTCAGCCCCAAAGCTGGTGGCTCAGCCCTTCCCACTAACCGAGAGGAAACTCCTCCAGGACCCAAACTCCGGTCAGTACTTCATGGTTGAGGTGCCAGTGCCGGTCAAGACAAAAACCTTTTTTGATCCTGAGACAGGCAAGTACATTCAGCTGTCAGTCCGCCAGTCGCCAGAAGGCGCCTTGTCACCAGCATCATCGGTGGAGTTGTTGAGCCCCTCGTATCTTCTGTACCCCAGCTTCCTAACTTTGCCTGTCGCGTCTGTGCCCCCTCTGAGGTCCTCTACTCAGATGTCTGCGCCAGCCGCCCTGGCAGAGGACCAGGAGATGCTGGAGCTGAACGACCCCTGGGTGCAGAAGGGCTACTGCCCTGAGTTTGGCCAGGACTCACAGATGTACATTGAACCTGTGTACATGCAACATGAGCAGCCTCAGAAGCCAACACACACTGAGAGCAAGAGCAGCCAGAGAAAACTCAATATTATCTCGATGAGTGAACTGGAGGATTTTGCTGTGGAAAACACATGATCTCTTGGGACTGAAAACTAAAGGAAATGAGTGATGTTACCGTATATATGTATATACACATATCTGAGGCAATATGAATGTATATCAGACTTATTGGCACACAAAGATGGAATTATTTCTTAAAATGACTGGCAATAAAATGTGCGTGCATTTACATGCACTTGGAAAGAAATGTCCTATAATAATATGTAATGTAGATTTATTTTTATTGTTTATTGTAGCTGAAGTTTAAATTAGTTATTCGACAAAGCAGTGCACTTTATTTGGCTCTGCTTAAAGATACCATTCCATTTCAGATATCCTCAGTCGAGAAGTGATAAATTGTGGGTATATTTGGGTATATTGTGATCTAAGCCCATTCCCTAGGATTCCCTAAGTGTTAGAAGCCCACCTAAAGATGGTTAAACTCCAGAGCATAAGCATTGCAATAAAACTGCATGAAGCTGTTCTGATGGATAGCGTATTAGGATGGTAATTATTATGGTAGAATTCAAGCGCACCTATGGTTTTGAGTCTTAGTAAAGAATGAGTCAGACTGATCAATTTTGCCACACGGGTTATGTTTGAAATTGTGATTCCCTGAGCGTTTCAAACTGTGGAGGTCTGCTGGCGACAGGTACCACCCACAGTGCTCCGAAATGCCTGCAGATTTGGGTAAGGAATGTTACTGACATTTACATTCAGAATGCACATAATTATAATAACTTTATATAGCTGTTGAAAACTATTCAGGTATGAAGTTGGTGCTTTAAGCCAAAGGAAGGCTTTGTTCTTGTACCCTTGGTGACCTACATAACCTGAATTAAATCTATTACAAATATGGATTGTCTCCATTAAATATGCAAATGACCAGGACTGCATGTCTAATGCAGTCAGCACTTGAAATTCCGCCACCTTTGATAACTGACGCTGCCTTTGTCCTTTAGTTGAAGTCGTAGGTTTTTACTGGGGATTGAAAATGCAGGCTGAAAAGACCACTGGTGGTTTTACTTTGAGTTTATTTCTCTGTGAATATTGGTGTGTATTCGTGTCACCTGGATCCTTATCAGAGATCTACTCGCATGTGGCTGAGATGACAGTGTTGTTAAGTGAAATGCCCCACAGCCTCGATTGATGTGAGTGTTCTCTCCCCATGTGCATTCTTACTTCTGTATCAAATCCACCTCTAGTACTGATAGACATAGATGTCTATTGTTTATTGTTTAATTTGCCACACAGTACTTTGTAAGCTCTCGTTTGTTTTACTGTTTCATCATCTTACCACTTACTTAAACAGATGTAAGCAAATGTAGCCTTTTACAGATGCAAAAGTCATAGAGAGTTTGGAGGTTGGGTTTTTAATTGCTTTAATGTTCAGGTAAATTTGAACTAGATAGACAAATTCCAGCAGAATTGTATGTGCTGGAGGTTCCACGTTTGTAGTGGATAATGAATTCAGATTGCACTGAACACAGTCTGAAATGTTCAGCTCATGGATGCCAGCATAGAAATGTTTAAATACATCTCCGGGTTGACATCTACAAGGAAGACACCAGGGAATGCATATTTTGACAAGTGGTAATTACTAGTATAAGCTTAATTCTATTTAGACCGAAACAATTACAAAAAGCACAAACAATAAGCTCTTTAACAGCCAGAGCACAATTAATATGCACACAGCTGATCACAAGACCTACATGAACCGCGACTGCTGCAATAGTGCAAGACTGCTAGTCTGTTCACTTTTTCATTAATGGCTTGAAGCTGTTAGGTCTCTTCCTGTCATGTAAAAAGGTGGTTCATATTTTTGATATCCCATATCAAGTGTGTACCAGCTGAAATGACAGTGACAGGCAATGGGAGAAAATAACTGGCAACTAATTGTATGCTCTGCTTCTAAGTGCAAGGAACAAGCAAACTTACAAGGGTTCTCACAAAGCATGGGAGGTTAGAGTTGATACTTTATTGATCCCTGTGGGGAAGTTCTCCTTTTGTCTCTCCCATCTTTCTCTCTGTAGGTATAAGCAAGGCATCTGTGAAGGGCAGCTACCTGGGGGTTAAGGGCTTTGTGCAATGGGTCACAGACATGCTTGGGCTAGAGCCAACAACCTTCTGATCACAGGCACACAGACTTAGCCCACAGAGTCACACAAGGTTCATGCTTCCAGTCACTGTAGAAAGTTTGTTTGACCTGAACCCCATGTGAACTTTCCTGGTGTCACTTTCAGTAGGAAAAAATCAATAAAGGCACCAGAGAACAAGTCTATCTGCTGCCCCGTCAATGTAAACACATGCTTCTTTTGAGTAAAGCAGCTTCAGGCACTGCTGTACAACATATTGCAGTGGAGATTTGATAGATGCCCAAGACAGGAGTGTGTAATAGAAATGTCTTCTGACCCAGACTGGTTAAGTGCTGCTAAATCTAGCGAACCCCCCCCCCCCCCCCCCCCCCCAAAAGTAGTGGAGGAGGCAGGGGGCGGAGGGGCAACCACCCCTGGGCCTGTCACAGCAGGGGGTCCCCTGGTGTCTTTATGCAATCTGCAAATATCTGGAGCAGTCAGATTGTATATAAAAAGCATTTGATTTGGATTCTAACAGGAACATGGGATGATGTGTGACACCATATGACTGTATGAAGACTTTATACAGGTATTTATGTCTCTTGGAAAACTCTACCAATGTCTTTGGGGGTGATGGTGAAATTGTATGCGAGTTACTCAACTGTGACTTGTGGTACTAGATGGTCTTTCTTAGATTTGAGTGATAAATGGCAGGTGGGGTTGAGTCTCTCAGGGGCTGCCAGTCATGTGAGGTGTGTGTGGAGTGGAACAAACTTTTCACTTTACTATCTAGAAGCATAACAGTCCTATTCTTTCATACAATTTTCCTTATGAAAGCTTCTTCCCTTTCATACAGGTGCATGCTTACCAGCCCATCACCACTAAGAATTTAGGTGTGAGTGCGTCAGCCAGTGTCCCCCTGATTAGACACTTTAGGTGTTTTCACATCTATACTTTTCAGCCTAGCTAAATAGGACTCTGGGTCGATTTTCCCCGCGCTGCAATGTGTTTGGGTAGGTGTGAAGGATGGTCGCACCCGAGAGAGGAGAAGGTCTCGGTCCAGTCCCAAATTAACTCTGGAGCAGTTTGTTTGTGGTGGGAATGTGATTCTAACTTGCTCTGCAAGTTTGAGCTAAACGGGTCGATATCAGCTCCCCTCTTCCGTTCAGTCGCCTGAAGGCAGCACGTCTTCTTTGTAAAGTCTGAGCCAGTACGGCATTTCCAAGACATGCCTTCCAAGTGAATTCTGTATTCTGCTGCTGCAGTACAGCCTGGTGTATTGCTGAGATAATTACTATAGCTATGAATAAATGCCATTTCTGTCTTTGCTCCAAGTTCATAGTGCATAGAAATATGTGATATTTGTTGGCAAAGAATATCAAGTGTATTTTTCATAAATGTTAAGCGAGTAACATGCAAATGTAGAACCTTAGTGTGCAACAAAACCTTCTGATCGGTAATGTACATTCACCTACAGCTGGAGCACAATTTACAGACCCTTGAGGGTACAGCCCTAGTGAAAAGTACTTGTACCCTCATAGGTATAAAGTACCTTTTTTCTGACAGTGTAGTGGTGTATTTTGGTTTGTTTGGATTTTTCTCTATGTGAAAACAAACTGAACTGAGGGGAAAAGACCAAAAGTTTACAAACCCATCAACTGATTCAGACCAAAGCAAACAAACTATAAGAATGCAACACCTTTGGCTGCCTGTCAACTGTGCCACTCTGGCATGGTCAGCCTGATCGCCTTTTTAAGGAGGAATTAAGGGACTTAGCATTTAAAAGCACATTTAATAAGGAATTTCCTTTGGTATAATTAAACCTAGCACTTGCAGGTTAAATGCCTGCACCTGACTAATTGTTCCACAATACAAGTTAAAACATAACCATTTCAAGATATATTTTCCATGGGAATAAAGAGATGGGATTTAAAGAGAATGTTTGAGAATTTTCCTTTGCCACACTCAAATCCTGAAGTTGTACATTAAACACATAAGACTCTAAGTCTACCAACTCTGCCACTCTGGGAATTAGGGAATTTTTCAAATAAGCATTTATGAGTTATATTAATATATTAAGCATTTGGTACCCTAGCCACCCTGCCAATCTGCCACAGCAGCAGCTTATAGTTTTTTTCCATATACATTTCATAATGAATTAAAAGCCAGAGAATTAAAAAACACACTGAATATAGTAATTTCTCTGTCAGATTTGAGCTATAGACTTTCAGACTAAACACTTGGCACTTTAATCTCTGTGCCACCCTGAAAAAAAACCAAATTTTTTATTTAATTATTTCCCCCCTACTGTACGTGTATTAAATATATATGGACATAATTCAATTTCCAACTCCGTGTAAAGAAGCAGGTACCTTAACCATCGTGCCACTCTATGACCTGTGTGTGGGTGGAGTATGTTTATTTTGTGGACTGATTCACACTACTGATGTTTCGGTAAACGCTTGGTATTTTATCTAGTGTGTCACGGAATTATTTTTATGACATTCCAAATAAACACATTCTACTTACGCTGTTTATAATGCTGGTGGATGCTGAAAATTATAGTGAAAAGGAATTACACGTGAGCCTCTGTACCCGGTTCTGAGCCGCCATTCCCTGGGTGAAACCAAATTATTCCAGACAAGGAGCCGGTTACAGTATGGGCTGGGCTCGCACGCTGCCGGGGCTCGCGTCTCCACCTAGCGGTCAGAAATATATACACTCCCTCTGTATCAAAATGCTCTTCATTCATGCCCAACGCCAGTCTCTTAATCCAGAGCAACTGGAGAGCATGGCTCCCCGCCTGGAGCTTCTTTAGAGTTTCAGGGAGTTTATTTACGTTACTCCCACGCACAAAATCTCCCTTTTGGCTTCTGCTTAGCATCACCCCCAAGCATGTTTCCATTCATATGATTCAGTCTGACTGCATGAAGGGCACATAACGTCGCAAGTGTCCACAGAGGTGGCTGCACCTATAATGGAGACTTCTTACTGCATGTGATACCTTTCCCACTTTTCCACTCTGTCTCAGTGAAGCTTATGTTTGATTTCCTCTCTCAGAAGAAATGTACCTAGCAGTCCATGCAGTCTGAAAATATGTTACCTCAACCATAATGTACAACAGAAGTATCTCATTTAAATTATCTGTCTGCACTTGGGTTCTCAAACCCTCACATGTGTGGGACACCATGGAGCGGATAACAAACTAAGGAGAGCTCATTTCTAAATATTTATTAGAAATATTCGACCTCTGTGATTGTTTCGCTGAAAATCTAACATTCCTACCAACCAACCTCAATACTGCTTGAAAACAAAATAGTCACACTCTTCATATCCATACAGAGCAAACAGCCTGTGTACCAAATATGCAGAAACTGAGCCCAGCACCTCGCTGCAGCACAGACACTAATGACTGCTTAGATACTATGTATCTCTGCATGAAGTCACATCCCACATGTTTCTATATCACATACATGGCCAGTCAAAAAGCCTGAAACTGGGTCTGATCTGTATGTCCGTCTATTTGATCAACTGGGGAAAAGACCTTGATAATTATACAGAAAGGGAGACATTTCTCTAATACTGAATGATAGATTGTATCTGGAAGCATAGCATAGTCAAAGATGGTGGAAATATAATGAAGATAAATATTCATAATGTTGCACTTCTCAACATTTTATTGTCTTATTAGCTTCTTACTTTGTTTGAAGTTATGTAGCTCCTGCTCCAGTACTGCTTAGACTTGCACCTGGGCATTCATTGGAGACTCAGCCTAGCTGCACTTACGCCCAGTCGACTCCTCAACAGCACAACTGTTTGCAATGTGCTATTTGTCTCACTTGTACGTTGCTTTGGACAAAACCATCTGCGCATCTGCTAAATGAATTAAATGTAAATGCTAAATGAAGACAAAACTGATTCCAATTAAACTTGATGCCTAATGGTTATGTGTTGCTTTATTCACTGGTTACTTCATTTCAATGTTCTTGAAATAGCTACACTGGATCTGCTTATTCCCTTGAGCCAGCTACTGTAAGCATAATTTACAAAATTCTAAAAAAAAGTCTTTCACGAGGATTGAAGGAAAATATCACATTAAGAGGTTACCTGAACTAAAACATTTTTTTCTGTTACGGCCTTACCTAGCAGTCAGTCTCTGAAATGAACTTCAATATGCCAGGCTCATCTTCCAAGAAGGTAATAAGGCCACACCATTATTATTAGTGCATTATGTTCGTTAAAAATGGACAAAAGATTAACGTTGTGTCATTTGGTACTATGCTATTGCCAGAAATGGGGGTGGGACAGTGTGCAACCCCCCCATGATGCTATAATACCGAATGGGGGTGGGGATTGTAAACCCTTCCTATAATCAAAACAAACCAATACAACCCCCCCCCCCCAAATAAACACAAATGGGTGGAGATCTCAACCCTCCCAAAGTTCAACCCAAAGTTACATCCTTGAGTTGATTAAATTAAAATCACATTCCATATAAATCAGGTAGTCAGTTCGATTCCACCTGAACAAAGCTTTGATATGGCAGAATTTTGTGTTTTTACACTGACCCATTGTAGAGCAGCTGAGATTTTAATCTAATGGAGCGTTTCGCCCAGAACTGCACTTTGGGTCCCTCTAGTGGAAAAGACCAATATATGTTTCTGCTTCATCCTTGACAATCTTTCCCTATTTTAGCCTTTGCATATTCTCCGGGAGACGTGACTAACAGATCAGCCCGGTTTCTGTATTATTTTCAAGTAGGTTTATCATTTCAACAGCGCTGCACAAGTGCAGGGAACTTCAGGGAGCGACATTTTAAGTTAAAGTTGATTTAAGTATTCAAATAGCCTAGTTTATGCTCTTTCAGACGGTCTTAACACGTGAGAGATTCATAACTTGGTCCAGACATAGAGTATTGACAGTGGTCCGGCCCAATTTTGGATGGGAATCTAAAATGATACGGCGCTGGCTGGCCCCGTGCTGAGTAAGTACCATGTGGTTATTGGGTTGCTTGTAAACATCATTATCCACTGCATTAAAGACTGCTACGTTGGTATAATTTCCGACAGAGATGAGCATGATTGATTGGTGTATTGATTACTTTAAATGCAGGAATTACAAAACAGTGACGACTAGAGATGACTTCATGAGAACTTACGCGGGGCATCTGCACATACGACTCTTTTCAAGGGCTTATGCATAACTGCTGTGGCAGACAATATTTCATAATTACAACCAAATGAGGAAAGTCCCACATGCGGCAAAGAATGGAAATCCCACTTGTATTTATGTCTTATTGTTTGTCTTAAAAGAGACGTTTAATTTTTGGCAGCCCTCCAGTTAATTTAATATAAATAACGCCCCTCTAAAATGATTAAAATAGTTAATAAGAACATCACATTATCAATAACTCCAAATATACAGTTGCAGCATCGTAACAACATCTTTATGAAATCACAAATTACTGGTCCAGTGTGATTTAACCATTATCTCATTTATATTTGGTAGTGGCTAAACTCTTAATTAAAACATTAGTATGCATTAGAACAAACAAACACATTAGCAGAACTCAAATGAAACTGTCGCAGCGTGTCGAAAGTTTTAATAAGTGAGCGGTTATTATCCAAAATGCCTTTTGATGCAGTTTCAACAGCGAACGGTCTCGCATCGGAGGGAGAAGGTGAGTCTATGAATAAACTAACTAGATTGATTCGTTTCTGACGGGGATTCAGGTCTGTAACTTCCAGAGCTGCGTAACCAAAAAAGCCGATGGGTAAGGCTGATCTTTCTCAAACTTTCGGCAACTACAAACCGAAAGGCCGCTTCAAATTGACACCATTCTTAAAGTAAAGACCATTTAAGAAATTTATTGTATGGTGCATTCACTGGCATTCAGATATACCACAATCCTCCGCAAACAAAATGCATTTAAGACAATAGTCTCTGTATCTTTCTTATCAAACGGACGAAGAAATCCGCATAGGCAGCGCAGAGCACCAGAAAAATCACGCAGGACGCCTGACATTATCTCGTATTGTCGAGTCACCCGGACGTTGCATCATAAAATATTAAATCAGTACTTCGTGGTAATACATAATTTCTTATCAATTATTCATGCTAATGTGTGTGTAGTTTACTTAATTGTGTTATTGACGATCAAAAGTAATTTCCTGAAAATCCTCAAGGACAGAAATTTAATCAGCCTAACTACTTTTCACGTACAATCCTTTTAAATATTTTTAATTTGCACAACTATTCCCTTATTTATCTCTCTTTATGGGAAACATACTGTGAAAGAATAATATAAAATTAAATAGGCCTACATTCTACATTTCAAGACCTCAGTGGGGGTGCCGTAAGAAACCAACAGCTGCAAATGACGACTAATTATTTCCTAGCAAAGATAAAATGTTTTGCTGGGAAAATGCGGGCAATGCGACCGACGAGGGAACCAAGGTTGTTCATAAAAGTAAATAAATAATCAGACCCATTCTGGCAGTTTAACCTCTAGTGAACAGGAAAGGGAATTAATTATTAATTTGAACCAGATGGCTCAAGCAATGAGCTACAAGAGAAATACGTGAATGTCTACTTCTTTAATTGTTTTAAATACATGTCAAAACAAGACAAAAACGTAACCGTATGATGATACAACATGTTATACACAGCTAGCTCGTTGTATGCATTCAACTTTAAAGTATACTTACGAAGCACGGATACAAGGAAATGATCTGACGCAGCCTCCCGCAGATGATATTTCCATGTGCGCATTGTAATTATATGAATATTTTGTAATCTTTGACTTTATAAGCATCGGTATTTTACAACTTGATTCTGAAGTAACGGCATACCAGGGTAGTTTAGAGGTGATCATGACTTCTCCAAATTCTCTGAGCATGCTGCCCAAGACTGAATACAGGCATCCAGTGCAAATCTTTTGTCTTCACTTATACACGGTGTATATTTTACTTATCAGTAACACTGTTTATTTAATATGATAAGTAACAAAAAATTGTCCTTGAGTTACCCCCCTCCCTAAAAACACAATCAAATACTCCATAAATCAGTAAATACTAGAAACAAATAGATTATGGTATATGGACAAGATAAAGCTCTCACAAGGGGCAACGTTCATGTCTTTTGTACAGAGAACCTATTTGCATCAGTGTTCTGACAGCGGCCGCCCTCTAGGAGGCACTCACAAGCTGCACTTCTTCTCAAGTGGGTCCTTGGCTCCGGGCGCCGGCTTATCTTGGGAGCTCTCCTGATTTGGGGTTTTGCTGGTGATGGGCCCAGGGCTGCTCCTGCTTACGCCCACGGCCACACCTGCTGCCGGACCCACACCTGCACTTTGGCCCGCCCCTAGCAGGTTAGCCGATTGCAGCACAGCCTCGGAGTGTTCCCTCGCCTTCATGCGCAATGCTGCCACACTAGCCGTCCGGTTGCTCTGACAACCATAAGGGGGCAAAAATGACAGGCCCATAGGATCGGGAACACAGCAGGAGCAGAGGGGACCTCCTGGGGATAAGGGGAAAAGCACAGCCACAGGGTGAGGGTGTGTACTCCACAAAATCTACCGTACAATTTCACCAGTCCTACCCAAACTTAAATTAAACAGATAATTACTCTCATTTAAATAAAGCACGTTAAGGTACATCACGGATGCGATACTAATCCGGTAAAACATAATCACCCACCCAAGTCCAATCCAAAAAGTAAATTCAACGAGATTTGATAACAAGAGCATCGCCTACTGGCGGTAAAGGGGAAAAAACCGTCGCGGAGCAAAGCGACATATCCAAAATACCAGGCAAAAATATTAAAATAGCATACGCTTATTATTATTATTATTATTATTATTATTATTATTGCTATTATTAATATTTGTATTATTAAATGGTGAATCTTGGAGAAATACACGACAACAGCGGCAGCTATACAAAACGAAGCGAAGTCACCTTTTAGAGACGCGACTGTGGATAAGGCTTGGGCGTAAGTGGCCGTGTTGAGGAGGGTCCCGGGCAGGCAGGACGGGAAAAATGGGCCACCTGGTCCGACCGTTCTGTTCAGACTTGAATATGAACGGGAAACGTGTGTCAGGTATTTTTTCCAATAGTATTTTACCAAGTAGCAAATGACGGCTAAAAACATGACGTACCTTTGCTGAATTTCTAGTTGATCCTTCTTGTTACGGTTCTGGTCAGCGGGAGACGGAGAATTGAGGCTCCTCACGGGAGAAGTCCCTTCCCGCGTCTGTTCCTTGCCCCCTTCCTGCTCGGACGTTCCTCTTTCCGTCTTCCTCCATTTGGCCCTCCGGTTTTGAAACCATACCTGTCGTTTGGTGAAGACATGCAATGGTATGCTTAAATTTTCTTCATTTTAGTCTTACGACATTTCATTCTCTCAGCCTTGCAAAACAACATCGTGAATATGAATAAAGTATAATTTGTTTTCTATTGTCAATTCTCCCCAGAATCGGGCCACCTCACCGTAAAAATGGCGACTTATTTAAAACTTCAGCTAACACTAATGCTCTGCATATTCAGGGAAGTTCTTGTATCTTAATTGAATGAAGGTCATTGCCTATAACAACATTTAATTGAGCAATTTTTCATTATCATATTTTAATGACTTCCTACTGACAGTGCCCCTGCTTCTGAGAGAGAACCGTGATGAAGTCGTTTATTTCCCTATTTAGTGATTGTTTGACAACATCAGATTCGATTAAGACTGTGCTCTCTAACGCATTAATCACGTTTGAATGGACGAAGGGCACAATGCGGTCCTATCTCCGCAGACCCGGCAGTATTGTCCATAGGTACAATAATGTCAGCGGACAAACACAAACATATAGTATTCACTCCGAATAATAAGACAACAGTTTACAGGAAGGGCAACAATATTCGGATTGTAATTGTCACGGCGCTATCTCACCCTTGCACCTTCCAGCTAGAAGTCATGATCTCCTCCGTCTGAATAGTCTGTAATTGCCCCATTAATCTCAATTTGCAGTTTGTTCTTAATGCAGCCAAGGCCAATTGACACTTAAAAGGAAGGTCTACACACTACAACAAAAAGAAAATTTATTTTCTAATAATAATGTAAGTTTAATATCCCTGCATGCTGCGACTGATTCATGTTCAGATTTAATAATACGAATCTGGTAATCCGATTAGAGGGAAATAATTTGTTTACAATCCCTAATTTACAGCAGCGAATTCCATTATCTATGTGCAGTCATTGGTTTTAAGCGATAGTAAGATGACCCTGGGGAAAAAAAGGCAAACTATTATATTTCGTACAATTAGATCTGCGCTCACAACAAAACCCAAAAGCAAATCGTGGAAGCAGGAAATTACATATAGGACACACTGAATTTCATTACATGCGCCTATGTTTGTATAACGGCGAATATTTTGCCGACCAATTTTTGAATGGTAAATTGTCAGAAGTAAAGGCACTAAACGTTCGCCAAGCAGAATGCTAATATCGTTCAGCGGGTGTGCGCGCGCGCTCCCGGTTGTTGTTCTTGCTTTGATGAGCCAAAGAGATGAACAAATTTACTGCTAAAAATATTTTTCACTACCTTGCAACGACGAGAAGGCTTTGAGAAGGAAAGCTTTTTACCTCTATTTCTGAAGCCCGGAAATGGATTTGTATTAAAGTAATTTTGTACCTTAGAGACGCGGACAAATTAGTGTAGAACATTATCGCTAGTTAATTATGAATGACCGATTAATCAACCTAATCTAATATTCCACATTATGTTGATGTTATTAAAGTGCATCAAGAAAATGACAGAGTGGCTTAATTTACTTTCTTTGGCCAAACGTGCTTTGAACACTTTATGGGGCGTGTTCATGAGTCAGCTCACCTGGACACGGGCTTCGGTGAGGTTGATTTTCATTGCCAGCTCTTCTCTCGTGAATACGTCGGGGTAATGCGTTTGGGCGAAAACCGCTTCTAGGGCTTCTAGCTGAAACAAACACATTCAAAACAAATTAATCGGTGCCCAGCCGGTGACGATAACCGTTTTAAGTTACACTGTGTGAGTCGTCATTACTCGTATGGACATTAGAAAAAACAACAACAAAAAAACGAATTAACAGACTCCTTTCTTTTGACACTTTTCCAAACACTGCATGGAAAATAAATTAACAAACAAATACACAAATAATCGTCACAATTTGAATAAGTTTAAAACAATTAAAATAAGCTATAGGCCTACATAAAAATACTACAAAAATACACATGTATACATAAATACAGACGAAAGGGATTTTCACAATTTTTCATAAACAGCAAACTCAATAGCACTCAGAATTTACTAAACAAAATTGTACTTTCGATTACTATTTATCAATGTCGCATGACGCTAAGCAACTTGACTCAGTGGCCTACCTGTTGTAAAGTGAACGTAGTCCTGTTTCTGCGTTGTTTCCTTCTGAGAAATCCGTCATCGAAGTCACCGGCTGCGTGGCCTCCGAAGGAGCCGCTGTTTACTGAGGAACACGGTCAGAAAAGATAAGATAATTTAAATATTTTGACACTTGAGTGGCACAACAAACACACGCACACACAAGACACACACTCAAAGCCGGTATTAACGTGCTTATTGTGAAATTCCCTTTCAAAAAATCGAACCATCATTTATCCATCGTAACATACATTTCGAGACTTCGCCTTTTTCGGTGGGGAAAACTTACTCAGGCATATTAGTGATGCATAAGACGATTTTAAAGTGCTGTGTATTAAAATAACTTTAAACTTGGTAGGTAGAGCTCCATGCTTTGTAAATATTTAGATGAGCAACGTTAAACATTAATGCAGACGGTCTGAAGGAGACGACCGTGACCACATTGAGATGTCGATTAGCCATCAAACATCTGTGCCCAGGCAGGCAACAAAACAGCCCGGCATGGCCCTAGGGCAAACACTAGTGCTCGGCCTAAAGGATGGTGCCAGGTGGAAGAACGACGGTCGTAAAAACAATAAAACGCTTCCAGTAGAATTGTAGTGGAAATATCATAACCAGAAATATACAACGTGCGGCGATAATGTTGCGGTAAAACCCTAAACCCTATATTTGTTTGTATATGTATTCACGGATATTTTCAAACTAAAATCTTTATATTTTTGTTGAGTAAAACACTTGGACTCGTTTTAAATCAACACACAATAGTAGCAAACTTTAAACAATGAGCAAGTGGAAAAATACAAGAATAACGCATTTGTATTCGCCTCGCTATTTTTACAATCAGCTTTAAATATGAAAAACACACAAAAGAAACTATTCGCGTTTAATAAACCAATTTGAGTAAATCAACTGAATATCATGCATTTTTCTGACAACCGGCTTTTCCTCAACAACATCGAACGTAGTTCAGAGTAAAAATAAATACTTACTAGTATTTGTTCTACAGCATTCCCCATCCAACTGAGGCGGACAATGAAAGTAAAACATTTTCTAAAGTTTATCTGGATACGGGTGAAGTTCACAGTCGATCTGAAAGAAAGACGCAAGGATGCAAAGAGTTTAGACCTTTCTTTGGCAAATAGGAGTGTATTTTATTTAAGTATGCGTTACAGATTCTCTGTTCACTGGGAGATTGCACTGTACACAGCTGTCTCACTGGATTATTCAGCATTTAATTAATAACTCCGGTTCACAACTGAAAACCAAAACACCCGCAAAATCAACTGTATGCACGAGAGAGAATTATTCATGCCCAAATATAACTGAACGTCAATTACGAAATGTCTGTGACGAGTGGTTCGTGGTTGTCCTTTCCGTTTCAGGTAGAAGTCAAAAACATTATTCAAACACGAAGAAGCGTACCTGATGTAGTTGTTGTGAACCGACGTGCGAGCCCCCTTCTAAGATTGATGGTGCGGTTCCTGCGTGCCTGAGTTACCGGCAGTAACACTCCCTCGGTCATCTGCGTACACTCAGTCTGCCTCTTTCTCTCTCTCTCTCTCTCTCTCTCTCTCTCTCTCTCTTCCTCTCTCTCTGTCTCTCTCACTAATACACGCACACTGTCGGGGAAATCAGCCCAGCCCTGGGAATGACCTGATGTCTTTATAAGCGTCTACAGCGCGACCAACCTCTCAGCACTTGCCTTTATAATCTCCGGCATAATTGGTCATAATCTTATTATTTCCAGCATTGTCTGCTCTGAGTGACTTGGATAGGCCCGCTGGGTGTTCCAGGCATCCCACGTGGTGAAAACCGTCAAATCTCCATCTCACCTACCACTTAAAATATGTACCTTTCCTCGCCAATTGCCTTGCGGTATGCGTTGTTATTCCCAAAATCATCCCCAAACACACGCGCCCTTTATCGACAGCCATGCACTTTTTATTCCTTCGCTTTTTGATATTAAAAATCTAGATGACTGGTTCTGGATTTTAAATTGACTGTCAGACCAGTAATTGCACATTAGATGGGTTAGGGGTCCACTTTATACACGGCTTCGCTTGCTGAGTGCTCATACATCCAAATTTTGATTTTGTTCACAGCAAGGGGTCCTTGGATTTATTTCCTCTTTCCCAGTAAATGATATGCAACGGGA
Organism: Stomatorhinus ivindoensis; assembly: GCA_019775895.2. Lineage (NCBI taxonomy): Eukaryota > Metazoa > Chordata > Actinopteri > Osteoglossiformes > Mormyridae > Stomatorhinus > Stomatorhinus ivindoensis. The sequence goes on from JABFEB020000060.1 coordinate 12,136,284, forward strand.
CCCTTTCAATTACTTTTAAAACTCACCTGGGACGCGGAACACAGACATCGCCGGTTCTCAGCCTTCTGAAAATTAGGCTCTAAGTACCAGCTGAAATTTTGAAGACGAGGGCGGGATTGGATGAAATCACATAAACTGCAAAAAAAGCAAGTATAATGGCTCATAATTGGTTCTCTAATAGCATTACACAAGGATAATAGCCTGTTACGGCCCCCTGCACTATTAAGTGCTTCCCTGGCGTAAAACGTTTATGATATTAAGGGGGGAATATAATGATATTTTGGTTATTAAATGCGTGTAATTAATTTATGCACCGCTGAAAATAAAGTTGGTATTATGACCTCGGCGAGATGCGATGGAAAATTGAAATCAAACAACTGTTGATAAGTTTCCTCTATTTTGTGGAGACTTATTTTAATTGAAATTTTGTTTGTTTATTGGTCTTTGTTTTTAGTGAATCGTGTGATGGGAGTGTTCAGCTTCTGTTAATAAGACCATATATCATTGATCCAGTTGGTGTCGACTGATTCTCAGGAGGGAGATTAGGGTCCGGTACCCGCGTTACTGCTTGTCTGTTTGACGCATCTTTCGGCCGTGAACCCAAACCCGTCCCAACCACTAAGAAGAAAATTAAAACGATCAAGGTAATTGCGTCGTCGGTGCATCAGTTCGTTTTATTTTGAACTCGGTAAAAGAAAATTAATACTACTACAAGTATTTACACCTCTTACAATATCCTCCATTTCGACACAGCAGTTTGCTGTCTGTAGCTGTATACTGATGAGTTAAGAGTATACCTTTCTCCAAGGGCATCCGGATACAATAGGCCCTACTAACTGCATTACGTGTTGTGTAATATGAAAAAGTTATTAATGAAGCCTCATCACAAAGCTCTCCGAGTAATTTAGAAATGCAGAATAATGTCAACATTACAGCTCAGAAAACAATAAAAAAATATCAATGAAAAAATACCAACTCGAGTAAAATGTTTAATATCAGCACCTTGGTCAGCACCACATGCGTACCTTGTCCTTCTCCGTTTCCGCAGGTAATCACTATTCCGCAGATAGCGACGCTTTAAGAAAATATATCAAACACAGCCTACAAGATTATCCTGCATTTACCTGGTACTTTACACGGAAAAAACACTTACAACTTTAAATAAATTACATAATGTTGTACAAGTACCATATCCGTACAAGTTTTATGTAGATTAAATGTCGTCTACAAAACGCACGTAGCCTATCATTTCAAGTGTATAAATTCTTCTGTAGTGATATTTCAAGCAGTATTTTCTAGTTAAGCCCTTGGCAGTGCGTTTCTATATGGAAAGATTACGTATTTAATTTGAACTATGGTAATATGGCAATTTTACAAAAACATTTTGAACTTTTAATTTCTTAAGATGGCCTACTTTAATGCATGAAAATGTGTAATAATTAAGTCATTTTCCTCCTATGGAAACTGAGCTGCAATTAGACCTATGCATTTTTAAACTGCCCGAAAATATCCAAATACCCGTATATCACTAATAAGAAAGTAAATAATTGTTAAGTTCTGGCTGCTAGGCAAAATATAGGTAGTTCTTTGGCTTAGGTTTAAAAAGAATGCTCTTGTTGGGCAGCCGAATTTTTGAATAAGCACGCATTACTGCTTGCGCGTTTTCAACGGTGATCTTGGTATTAACAATATCGCCGTACTAACAATGACCAGGAGAGGTCGAGCGCCCTCCGAAGAGGAAACATCGGCGCTTCACAGTTCATACAGCGCCTGTACATATTCACTCTATACCTGCGGGATAGGTAAAGTCATGCGGGGAAACGGGGGCTCCGCGCACACGCGCGGAGAATACGCTACAACTCAGGTAAAACACCGTTTCAGATATAAATATGAAGTAGGCCTATATTTTACTGGATTTAGAGTCTTTATTCCGGAAATTAATCTTTAAAAATGGCCGGAAACATTTTTTCTTTATTTTATTCCCGGAAATTAAATTAACAAGTTAAAATGTTAATTCTTCCCAAACCTATCTAAACGTATTTTCCTATTGAATCATTTCGAACATGGATTTACAGACCTATCTTTTAAAGAGAAAGGGGCATATGGACAACACAGTATTAAAATGACTTTTAAATAATTTTACTGTTAGCGGATGCCAATCGTATCAAGATAAACAGCAGAAATGTGGGCTACTGTCTATCAGAAACAACTAGCCTATTTATTCATTCATATGACATTTTCAATGTCTCTTATTTGAACAAAAACGAATTATTACCACGCCTATCGGTTCTACTTAAAAACACTGTAATAGATTTACGAAGTAAATGACCGTAATGACGAATGAAAACGAAAGACAATGCAATTAATAAATCCACGTTTAAAAGGACACTACTGCGATTTCTATTAGAAGTCAGAAGCAGGTAATAAACAGATATTTGTCATTTGAAAACCAGCTAAATCATTTTTAGCAAATTTAGCCTACGTATGTCATTCTTCAGAAATCTTTTCTTGAGTCTTTCCAGTTAATATCAGAAAATTTCAAGAACACAAAACCTTTAAGAAACAATCGAGAAATAAAATTTAATTTGGTCCATCTGAGAAAAACACCAGCCTTCTATAAATTTCCACATACCCACATGTGCACGTAGCCGAACTGACAGCGAAGCTACTGCCAGTAGTATTAATGGATTTGAATATTCAAATAAGTCACTGACGACTGCAAAGCACGCAAATATTTCCCAGCCGTTTATGGTAAACAGAAAACATTCCGAATTTAAATATACGAACAATCACCACCACATGATCACGCCCATGCACATGCTTCTGAGGATTAGTTTTATCAGATCGAATTAACTCCGGACTATTTTCTGTAACCAAACTCACAGAACTCAGACGAAAAATAACGATATAGCGCACGTTTGTGGTTAACTAAAAACAAATGAGGAAACGAGGTTTTATTTGTTTTATATTTTGCAACCTACATCTGATACAGAAATATATGTATATGTCAATGTATAAAGTCAAGATTAACGCAACTCGGTTTACATCACGTCCAGTTAGAGGATGGGAATACGTAAATGAGACCGTGCCATGAGAGATATGTTTGAGCGACTGTCTAAGTTTATTTAGCTGATAATTTAAGTAATGACTTTGCCCAAATTATTGTAACAAGAACAGGAAGACGCAAAACATGCCTAATCAGTTATGGAAAATGCCCGCAGCATGAGACGGTTCCAATGCCTGATGCCATTGGGCATAGGGCGCCGAAATCACGTGACCTGTCTCCGGCCCAAAGACTCTCAATGAAAATATCCTAAAAGTCGACCATTGTATGGTAAACGTCGGTGTCATACACCAGTGTTTCCGGGATAAGCATCTGCACAGCAAATCCAGGAGCAGCAGACTTAACTTCCATTCCTTGATCATGAAGGATGACTGCGGTTATCTCGATGCTCCTTAAATTACTGCCAGACGTTTCTTTTTTTTTCGTCTCAAAATTAAAATCACACTTCAGGCATTAAATATCAGCAGATCCATAGAAAGGAACTCCATGCGGAAAATATAAGTCACTCGGTTGTTCCATAGTGCCCTTATTATTTATTTTTAAATCTTAAATAGGCACCTATGAGATTCATAGTTGCATTGTATGTAACGGAGGGTGGAGAGGTAAGAGGTAGACTGATCAGTGTCATGACAGGGCTGTCACTCAGATGTATATACAACATGTCTATAAAATTCAAGAAAAACATCTGGAAGCCAACTACATTAAGTGTTCATGAAAAATAATTTACAATCAACATTCACATAAATAAAACAGTCTGTGGAATAGTTCTAATCAAGTTCACTATGACTGATATTCCATAATGGAGTTTCATGTTCATCTGCAGTCTAGCCTGAGCAAATGGCACATGGATTTGTGCAGTTTTCAGTATGGCATCTACTCGACAGCCCTTGATTACTAGCATCAAAGGAACGCTCAAGCAGAGTCCAAGCAAACTGTCTTTAGAGCAGCACCAAAGCGTACACAAGCACTCTGCCAACACGACCAGCGCCTTAGCGAAAATCAGCTTTAAGCTTCCAGATGCCCTCTTGGCCAGGGCTGCGGTGGAAATGACAGAGGTTCCGGAGCAACTCCCTGAAGACCGCCGTCTGGGAGGCCGACAGCCTGGGGCTGAAATGGGCCAAGATCTCCTGAGTGCTGGCCTGCCCGTCGACCTGGGCTTGGAAGGCTATGAAGTTCCTCAGTTCCACCAGCAGATCGTCGTGTTCTGTGGGGACCTGTGTGGCAGTCACGCTGCCTTCATCATGCTGCTCCTCCTCCTCCTGCAAGCTCTGCGAGAGGCTCAGATGGTTTCTGGCCCTCATCTTGGCCAGCAGGGAGGATGATGAGAGGACTGTGGAAGTGGCATCTTCCTCCAGCTCCTGTCCACTGAAGTGGCTGGGGGGGCGGCCCTTCTTAGCACCGAACTTCTTTATGACAGCGGCATCCTAACAAAAGGGAGCCATTCAAAGAGCAGAGCAGGAAGTAAGAGGTCCATTAGGCAGCTCCCACACCCACCACAAGGGGCAGTACTGCACAGCAGAGCAACAAGGGCACATCCCGTAATGCACCCGCTTTGCTGTCAACCTCATGCATGACACAGAACAACTGACGGGGTACCTTGCATTTGTCAGATGAGTGCTCCACAAGAGCATGGCTCTCTGCTAACATGGGATTCTTCTTCTGGCCAAATCTCCTGCTGATAGAAAGGAGAAGATGTCAAAGCAAAGAAAAGCTTCTTTCAGCATGTAGAACTGGCAAAGGACCATAATTTGAAGTACAATGACTCCTTCACATTCGCAATGGGTAGAGGCAGAAGAATGGGAATATTCTCAAATAATAGGTACCCCTAATCTCAATCCATAATAGTCTGGTAGCCTGAAAGATAACACAGTCAGTTTATTTATTACCAATTTCTAAACAAACAGTACTGAACTGTACATTTTGCATGTCAATGTCATTTCCTATATAGATATATTTATATAATATACAAACCATCTATATCATGCCCGTGTATATAGAACGTTAATACTGTATGCACTGGGAGCACTACATTTTGGACTCAAAATTAGCAGCTATGAAAAGATTAAAAGTTACTGTGAGAAACACGAGAGTCCACAGGCACAATGACAGCTAACACGTGAGGGAGGCTGGTTACTGAGACAAAGATGCAGGCAAGACTTTTAATATTAAAGCTGTTACGCACTTATACTAACAAACCTGTATCATGTATATATTACGTGATGTCATGTGATCCAAATCATTTTCAGTATTGTTTTTGGCTTACACATTGTCTGAATATCTACTGTGTTTCAGGAAGCTCGAATATATTATTGTTTAACTGTTAATGGGCAATTCGTGAATAACCAAAACCTCGAATGTGAAACGCGCAGCTGTGAAGGGTTTGCTATACTGCCTTTAGCATCTTCTCTTGGTCTGATCCAGCCTAAGCAGAGTGGACACTTTCTGATGGTCCAAGGCAGAGCGCGAAAACAGGCAGGACAATCTCAGATCGCCTGCGCTTTTCGGCAACGCTACTCAGAATTTGCAGCGGTGAACAGTCGGCTGATTTAATGGCTTTTAGGTAATGGCTAGCAGACTACAAACATAACTTAACTTTGTTCTGCTACTGCAGATGCATCCCAAGGGTAACTAGGAAGTATTCGATATTTCATCTGAATCAAACTGGCAACCACTGCTGGGGTTTCCACACTCCTGTTACAGTGCATGGCGTTAAGCAGTTTAACATGCTTTTATACAGCATACACACAATGGCTGCTCAGGGGCTCCTTCAATCACTTGTGACAATCGTAGACCTGTTCTTGATTTTCTATCCAGTACAAAACACAGGTTTAATAAAAAAAAATCCCCGGAGACAGGTGCCGGCCAGCACAGTGCATCAGAAGGGCCGCACCTGGAAGGAGGGGGCGCTCCCCGGGGACCGCCGCCGCCATCGCGTGCAGGGCCACGTGCGAAGGGCAGCCTGCAGCGCTGGCGGGACACCTTAAGGGCCCTGAGGGCGTCCTTCGCCACGCGCTCAGCCTCTGCCTCCACAAGGACGTAGTCGGGGTTCGAGGCCTCCATGATCGTGTCGTGCTTCATCACACTGTGGATGCCTGGGAAAGGTTGGGGGGAAAGTGCACAATCAACAAAGCTGCTTCAGTGAAGAAATGGACCCGATCCAGCCATCTTTCCTGACTGGATTTCAAATAAAAGGTTCACACAAACAGCTGGCAAATGATTTCATGCCTTAAGCTTCTTTCGCTGGCTCTGATGTCAGGAGGTATCTCATTTATTATTATAATTATTATTTTTATTATTTATTTTTACCTGATTTCTTGAACAATTTGGCCAAGACGTAGTCATCACTCCTCCTCTGGTCATCTTTGCTCCGCCCACCCTCCTCGTCATCATCATTGCCGGCTTTCTTGAATCGCCGCTTCTTCACTAGGTGCGGGATGCGCTGTCCTTCAAAGCGGGCATCCCTGTGTGTGGAGACCCTGCTCTTGGATTCGCAGTGCTTCCGTTTCTCCCTCTGTTTCTGAGGGTGGTCCTGGGGGTTGCCGGCGACCCCCATGCTCCCCTCGCCCTCGGGGCTGGCAACGCAGCCGTTGGGCACCATCGACCCGCTCGCGTCTCGGATAGCGGTCACACCGTCGCTTGGAGACAGGGAGGCCACACCGCTCCGCGTCACATCTGGCGGGAGGTCCTTCGGGTCTATGCTCCCATTCTGACACCTCGGGCTCAACTGCGGAGGCGCTCTCCTCTTACCGGGCTTCTTAGGCACTTGGACGTCGGAACCGGTACCTGGCAGCATTTTACAAAACGGGGGTGACGATGCAATCAGGTGTACAGAGCGAAACATCTCCTTTAGCTGACCCAAGTAAATCTAAACGTGCAAGTGTCGGAACAAGGATAAAAGAGCGGCTGACAGCTTTGGTACGGACCGCGTTTAATTTCCCATTCAGAAGCGTAATTGGCTCGGTTTGTAAATTACCTGAAAATATGGCGCTTGTTTCTGTTCCCTGCGAGCCGTCGGGGTCGCTCAGCGTGAACAGCTCGTAAATGTCGTTGGACTTGAAGAAGCGTCGCTGTTTGGGGTCTTTAAGCACTCGATTTGTGAGGAACTGCTTGAAGATCTGTCTGAGGGGACGGCCAGAGTTACGATGAGGGGGCCGCCTCGCAGACCCGGCCCAGCCCACGTCCCACATTATAATGGCCAGAAATACTGCCTGGCCCGCCCATGATCCACTATGAAATGTTACCCCACAGAACGTTTTCACAGCGGGAAAACTTATTCCAGGTTATAAGTAAAAAATGAATTACTCATTCAGCCTGTAAACAACCCATCACGGCACCATCTTTGGGAATTACTGGCGCTGTTAAGACTGAATAACGCGACAGGTTACGGCCGCCTTACAATGACCTATATTCCCCTTAGTGCCTGACGCGCAATAAGCATTCATGCCTGCAAGCGTTGAGGCAATATGACCAACTTAGCAAGCCAATTAAGAAACGATGCTGCCAAGAGGCGTGTGCAGAACATAAAAGGGGAATTGCAGAAGGTCACATGACTCAGAGACAGCAACACCCAGCCCACTGTGGCTTTCAGCACACGGCAAAACACACACCACCACCACCACCACCAGCCCAAGTTCAAGCTTCTAGCCTGAAGGCCTCAAACAGCAGCAGCACTAACCTGTGGTAAATCTTCTCCTCTATGGTCCCTGCGGTTAGCAGCCTGTACACGGTCACCTGCAACTTCTGACCGATCCTCCAGGCACGTTCCCGAGCCTAAAAGCGTCCATTGAGATGAACACGCGGGCAGATGAGACTTCATAAAGCAGCCCGGGTGGGAGGTTCCTCATGCCTCACAGGCCCACCTGAGTGTCTGTGCTGGGGTTCCAGTCCGGGTCGTAGATGATGACCCTGTTGGCACCGGTCAAGTTCACACCCAGGCCGCCAACTCTGGTGGTCAGCAGGAAGAGGAAAACGGACGCGTCCTGCAGGAGAGGAACCTGGATGAGATACGTGAAGATAGAGCGGCAGGATGACCGGAGACAAACACGGCGGAGCGGACCTGGTTGTACTGAGCGATCAGAGGCTGTCTGGAGGCTATGCTGGTGGTGCCGTCCATTTTGAGGTAAGTGTATCCTTTTTCTCTCAGGAACACCTCCAGGATCTCCAGCATCTGTTGAAAGGAAGAGTTGGGAGTTGGGACACCCTGAGAAGAGACTTAGTGTAATAGGATTAAAGGGGATTAATAGTACATATAGAGAAGTGCTAGTCCTGCGGGCTGTGAACTTATTTACACTGAACGCGGACAGCTGGAGCTAGACGGCGCCCTAAAAATGCAATAAGTGCAGGGGATGCGTTTGTTCCTTAGGTGGCTGAGTGAGTTCCTGATGAGTCAAATGCCCCCCCCAGCCTAAGTCCACACATGCTCCACACAAAGGAAAAGCTCATCGAGGCTCATTCGTCCTCATATCTGTTGTATCTCGTTTCGACCAACACGACCATCGCACCCCGCATGTCGCTCTATGCTTGGATCTCCTTCCGACTGCCTATTTCTTCAAAATTCATGACTGAAATCGGGTCTCTTAGGTTTTGTTGTCTCTCATGACAAATACCTCAGCTCACCAACACTCCGTTGTGAGGAAAATGCTATCATGTACCCCTCTACTATAAACAGGGATGAACAGTGAAAAAACTCTGAAGTGGTCCATGTGTCCGTGTAGGTACCGTGTTCTGCCTTTGTGCGGCAGTGCGGGTCTCTCTCCGCCTCTCGCACATGCACACGCGCGCTTACACACGCGCACACCCCTACCTGTCTGGACTGTGTAAAGAGCAGCACCCGGTGGCCCTGCTTGAACCATAGCCGCAGTAAGGACTCCACCACGATCAGCTTTCCGGACCTCCTCCAGTAGCCGAAACGTTCCTCCTCGGTGAGCTGCTCCTCCGGGATCCCACGCAGCATCTTGGGGCCGCCTGAGAACAGGTCTGGGTGGTTGCAGATTTTCCTGAGGGCGATCAGGCCTGAGAAGACCTGAGCGGGGTCCGGACAGTCCCACAAACACACACACACACACACACACACAGAAACATTCACACAGAAACAGCACCAAGTCATGGCTCAGAAAAAGCCTCCTTAACAAAAATTCCATTGCATTAATAAGGCTGATTAATTAAAAACTACCTTCAATAAAACAAAGTGATGCTTGCGTCTGTTGTTGCCGTTTTCCCGGCCCTGACCCGGCAGTGGACAGTCCATTAAAAATGCAGCTTAATGGACTGTACAGGCCCATTAGAGGTTTGTAAACACACAGCCATCCTCTGTGACCCCTGCACCAAAAGCATCCTGGGACAGGGTGATGAATCGTTCCTTTGCTGGGGGGGGGGGGGGGGGGGGGGGGGGGGGGGGGGGGGGGGGGGGGGGGGGGGGGGGGGGGGGGGGGGGGGG
>JABFEB020000060.1:12145883-12164056 GCA_019775895.2 Stomatorhinus ivindoensis
GGGTTTTTAATCGTTCCTTTGCTGCCCCCCCCCCCCCCCCCACTGCAGAGGCTGAGTCTCTCATGGAAAGCCCAGCTACTGTGGCCAGAGACGGGTCACCAGGCGAATAAATACAGCGCCCCCCCCCTCCCGGACCCAGCATTACTGTAATTCTTTGGGCAGCCAGAGAACAGTCCAGGCCAATTTGACCTTTTATCCTCCCATAAAATGGACCCCTTTTTCGTCCCCCACAAACTCATGCAAATTGTGTTCACCTGCATCTCTCCGTTCAGGATCTGATACACCTCTCGGGAATCTAAAAAATTCTGATAGACTTGACGCTGCTCTCCAGATAATCGGCAAAAGAGAACCTACAGCAGCGGGGAAAAAAAATCTCATTCAGGTTAATGCGCGACTCACAATGTACTGAAATGTAGCAGAATGTCCTTTTGGGCAAAACAGTCGGTCTTCCACACGTCACAAAGCACGGAGCAAAGGTGATCTCCATGCCGAACCCAGTGGTGCGTCTGCACGCCGTCTCGGTTGAATACGGCCACGAGGCTCTGCCGCGTACACGCTCGCTCTCCCAGCCACCTGTACCTGCTCGTTTTTGTCCGGCAGAGAGAGGTTGGTCTTCACGTCGGCCTTCATCCTCCGAAGCAGGTACGGGTTGATGGTGTCGCGCAGCACGCACGCACACTTGTAGGCCGTCTGCACCTGTCGAGGGACCGCGGGCGGAGCGATTTACTCCGGAGCAGCTTCCGGGAGCGTGCTGGAGCAGGGGCGCCATCTTGGATGACATAACCAAAGCCACCTGCTCTGAAGTGCCCAAGGCTTTAGTGGGGCTTTACCTTTCCCCTCCCTTTTCGGCAGATTGGCGCATTAAAGATTCATGGAGCTGCCGCCTGTCCTGAGGGAGGGGCCCCTCTTATCGAAAACACCACCCTAATCCACCAGCAGACCCTACACCATTTGCCAATGATCCGAGGTGGGTGGGGGCCAGGGGTGGGGGTTAGAGATCAAAGGGAACCTTAAAGGGGATACAATAAGTGGGGATTACAGCCCACTTGAGAAAACAAAAGGCAGAGGGGCAGCCCCCCCCCCCCCCCTGGCAGCAGGGGGAGGGACACAGCCAGGCCCAGATAACATATGCTACAGTAATGGGTCATACGTTAAGCGCCACCTTGTCACGAGGGCCCCAATTTAGGGCCCCTAAATTAATCAAACATCTAATGGGAGCAGAGTCTATCTCAGAGTCAGACTCCAGGGGCCTGCTGTTGCAGGGCGCTATTGCCCGAGCAACCCTGCTTGCACCCTGTGTACATACACCCTGTGTACATACACCGACACGGCGCGGGCTCGTGAGGAGCAGCGGCTCTCAGAAGGCGCCCCGATGCTGTCATCGGCAACCATTTAATAACATTAATAATTTGTAAAGGTTTTTATTATTGGCGGAGGAAACATCGATAGACCTTTAAAGGAAGTTAAGCGCATAAATCCATACGGTCGGTGTATTATTAACGAGGGGATGCAGATAAAGCTACCCCCCCAACATGCCCCACCCCCAAACGCTGGTGACGGGTCTTCCTCTCTCTGGGCGGGACTCAGCCCTGAGGTGCAGTCAGCTCCTTCCTGCCTGCACGCCGCCCGTCTGTCACGGCCCATTACAATCCATCGGGGACTCGCTGAGGGTCACGTGCAGCCAGCTGTAGGCCGGGCGGCGTCCTACCTGCACAGGGGAGGCGTTGGAGTAGCCTCCCATGGTGATGGGCACAGAGAACTGCTCCATGAACGTGGGCAGGGTTCCCAGCTTTCCCGGGAAGGTGAAGTCGAAGAGAGACCACAGTTCCCTCAGGTTGTTCTGCATGGGCGAGCCGGACAGGATGATGCGGTGAGGCGTTCGGAACTGTGGGGGGGGTGGATGGATGGCCCTCGTCAGGAGAGTGCGACACATGCTCTACCGGAGTGATCATCACTTACTGCCTGCTCAGAGAGCCCCTTCGATCTCTACGCACGGGTGCCTTCCTACACCCAGGCTGATTTATGCACCGGCCCACTAAGACGATTAGCACATGATGAAAAGATTAGGTCCGATCCGATCGATACCCTTTCAGTGAAGGAAACAGGGTGCCGCCTATGCGAAGATATCTACACGGTAACAGCGTTAACCACCGGCTTGTCAGGGCTGGATAGTTATTACAACACACACAGATATGACACACACACACACACACACGTGTGGTCGCACCTGCTTGCAGGCCACCGTGACTCCTGCGTGAGGGTTGCGGATCTTGTGACCCTCGTCCAGGATGATGTAGTGCCAGTCGTACTTCTGGATGTAGTCCTGCATGATGCGCACGTAGGAGTAGGAGGTAATCAGGATGCCGTTGCTGGCTGCGATCTCCGGGATGAGCTTCTCCTGACGGGGGAAGAGGACGCGGCCGGCATTAGTGACGGCTAGTCACGCAATCTCACTCCCGTCACACACGCGTGACAGAATAATACTCACGAGCAGCTAGGCAGGCCGATTGCTCGCTAGCCAGCTGCTAAAACCATCCTGGAATTGCCCGCCAGATGGCCCCATCACCACTGCAGGACATGCTACTAGGATTGTTGCGGTCATGTGACAGCTCTGACATCACCACTATAGGCTGAGAAGTGAACGCGTGCTACACAGGGTCAAACCTCAACACAGTAACATTTCCTTAGAGATAGAGCCAGTTTTTCTGCGCGAGCGTCTTCCTCCTAATTAATTAAAAGCACATCACTAGGAACGATCCAACGCCCTACGGGAGGTGAACCATACTTCAGCCCCGTGTGATTAATGGCCTTGCAGAGAAAAGGACAGCTCAGTTTATTTGGATGTGAGGAAAACATACGTCTCCATAAACGGTTCTGAAAGAGATTCGTTACTTTTAGCCTGTAATTGAATTCAATCCGTTTAATTAAGTAAACATCCAGATAATCAGCAAAACGGCCTACCCATAAGGCCAGAGCGAGAGAAAAGCTACACGCCACATGGCATCTGTATCGATCGGTACTAGTGACAGGGTCATTAATAGCGGAATAAATTTAATTTAGAGGTGCGAAGTGGTAAAGCAGGGCGCTTAAGGTGGACCAGTCAGGTCTTAACGAAGGCTTCAAATAAGAGCTAACGAGCGCGGCGCAGGAAGACGCGTCCTCACCTTCTTATTGGTGAAGGAGCCAGTTTCATGAAGAACGGCCACTCGGAACGGCGGCCACCAGCTGTGGAACTCCTTCACCCACTGGTGCATGACAGTGGCTGGACACACGATGACGGTGGGCCCCAGGCCGGCGTACCTGTACATGGGGGGGGGGGACGGACAATAAGCACATGGGTCGAGCGGCAAACACACCCACTGCTTCTCATTACACCAAGCTCCGACCAATAAAAATGCTCACGGACGACAACAAGGAAGTAAATCAAAGGAAGGGAGAGGCACGCAGAGGCTGACACATTAGCGGCGTGATGCACTTTCCTGCACGAGATGAATGGACAGGATACGACTGCGAGCGCATTATGGGCCATCTAAAATTCCAGACTACCATCGAGCCCTAATCGAGTTTGCAAACAATCAATTTGTGGAGAGTCGATGCTACATGCAGTATTGACCCCTGCAAACTCTGCCCGGCACGTCGGCAGAATGCAGGCGCTGCATCCAACATCTTTAATTACGCGTTTCAGGTTTAATTTCCCCAACCCTGCAGTCTCCGCCCATCACGCTCTTGTTTTCCTCTGATGTCTCCGCTAAGAGAATTAAAGGAATATCATAATTGAAATGCCATTAATAATTTATGCTGCCCCTCTCTCCATCGGCAATCCAGCTGCTGAAATATTAATGGTGCTCGAGACTGTCAGTCTGGGGGGAGGGCGGGGGCTCGCCTGTAATTCGAGCCGCGGGTCCTGATCTTGCAGTAGGTCAGGCCTGCCAGGAAGGCGATGATCTGAATGGTCTTCCCAAGCCCCATCTCGTCTCCCAGAATGCCTCCCGCCTGCTGGCAGTGCAGTTCCCAGAGCCAGCGGACCCCGGTCTGCTGGTACCTGGGGACACGGCCGCACCCAGCGGGTCGATTCAAGCCAGCGACAGCAGACAGCATCCCCAGCTTTGGCTAATCACACCCAGCAGGACACAGAAGTCTGAACTCTGTCTCTACACCATCAATCAGCCTGTTCTCTAATTCCTTCCTGTTCAGTTAGACAGCGCTTCCTAACAGGGAACCGCGAAGTGGGACCTCACTTGAACAGCTTCTTCCAGAGGAACCCGGGCACCGTAAAGCCCTCGTCAAACTCAGCGTCTGTGTCTTCGGACTCGTCCTCCCCCTGCTGTCGCTTCTGCTCCTTCTCCTTGAGCCGGTCACGCTTCCACCTCCTGCAGGAGAGAAGCACATTGCAGTTCGCCCGAGCTCCTCGCCACCCAGACACCTACAGCTGCCCCTATCCATGCTTATCAAGAGTATAAACCGGCACAGACCGGTCAGTCGTCACGGGGACGATTTGGCCCCCCGTATCCCTACAGATTGCTAGGGCCCCCAACCCTGCGCCCTTGCGCCGCGTTAGCCAGCCTACAAGGCGGTGGTTAATTGATCCGCCCCGACTGCAGCGATATGCCGGTTAGTGGCAGTGTTGTCAGGAAGCAAATTAAGATTGATACAGACAATTAAGCATTTGAGCTCCCCATGAAAGGTGTGAGAGGGAAAGGGAAAAAATCCATCTTCATTGAGTCCGGGGCCTGTCACTCGACAATGAAACCATTCCCTTTATTTCGGTGCCCAGACTATATTTGTAATTAAGTCAGGACTAAGCTTCAGTTCAGTTAATTACATTTTTTTTTTTGCCTCTACCCCCCGCTTCGTCGTACCAATAAGAAACAGAAACACGTTGTTTAATTTCACATCGCTTCCTAGAGCCGCACAAGGAAACGTGCCAATGTCATTTAGTTTCTATAAATATGAATATTTAATTTTGGGGCAAGAAGTAATTTTGGTTTTCACTTTGGCATTAACTAACAAGAAGCTGTAATGAAAATTCAGGCGCCCAACAATCCACTAAGTTAAAGCACAGCTGTCTATCACGGGATTATGGCCGGTTGGCAGGAGGGGGCGCTGCAGAGCCTGGCTGAGCATGAGACCACGGTCTCTCAGGCTTACCTTATCCTCTGCTTGTACACGTCTATATCGCCATCATCCTTACACTTCTTCACGCCACCCTTCTTCACTACCTCCTCTTCCTCTGAGCTGCTGGGGTAGTCTTCCTCATTCACAGGGGCCTTCCTGGGCCTCCTGGTCTTCTTCTCGGCCTTCCTCACATAGCGCTTCAGTTCGTACTCCTCGTCCTCATAAACCCTGAACTCGTCGTCACGGTTCAGCTTATCAGGGTCCATGAGCTCGTCGCTGGGCACGTACTCTGAACCTTCGCTATCGGAGTCCCGTGGTCCCTTTTTTTTCGAGGGGAGGTGTTCCCACTCTTTGCTGGGCCTGGCTTCAGGGTGCGCCCGCAGTGCATTCCTCTGCAGCTTCCGCAAGCGCTTCTGCAGCTTCCGGTCCCTCACTGATGTGCGGCCATCCCCTGCAGTGTCGTTACCGGGGTGACGGGATTCTCTCTTCTTGACCGCCGGCTTCTTCCTGTTGATGGCCATCAGGGCCTGGTCAGCCAGGTAGCGGTCGAACCCCGAGCCCTCGCTGAGCATCACCTTCCTGGGCTCCTTCTTCTCGGGCCGCTGGGGAACACGGGTACCGAAGGGGGTCATCTGACCTGTGCGGATCAGCGCCTCCCACTCCGTCTCCTGCACAGGCATCAGCATGCTGCCCAGTGAGGACGGGCCCGGTTCTGCCAATGGGAGAGGGGGAAAAATGCAGGCTTGGTAACAAAAACATGCATTTAATTACATTAAAACTGCCCATGATCCCAAACCTAAACCATTTCCACACAAGAACTCTGGATATCATCCAGAGAACCAGGTCCGAACATTTTCAGGAGTTGCCCATTCACACAAGTGGCACACAACCAGAGACTGTCCATGTCAGACATGTTCATACCTGCTAGAAACACTTTGGATGGGGTTGATGAGGGGCGGTGTTTGGGTAGAGCATGCAGGAGGCAGGAAATGATGCAAAAAGTACACCAGGCTTAAGCTGACCTGTGGGCCCACGTTTCACAGAAACCCCGGCCTCACTGATGAGCAGGTGTATTTGCTGACCCCATTACCAGCCTCACCTTCATCTCCTTCAACCAGCAACTCAGCCTCCATCCTCTGAACATCATCTCCTCCCAGGATGGCTTGTAGTCGTTTCTGCTTGGCTCTTATCTTCTTCAGCTGATTCTCCTGCCATGTGTATTTCAGGAGTTCAGACAGAAACCTTTACTGAACACCACACACCCAAACTAAATTTATGCACATTCAAGCACTAAAACTATACGTATTGACCAATCAGAAGTCACTATGTGCGCCGCCTTGTGGCACCGCCCAGCATGGCTCAGAGAGACACCAGATCACCTTGTTCTCCTTCTGCCGTTTAACAGACTCCATCCTCCTGCTGATGTCTTTGCTGGAGGCTGCATGGGGGCTCAGCTGCTCGATGATCTTATTGATGTGTTTCAACGCAACGGTGCAGGACCTGAGCAGACAAGTTCAGTTGTTCAGTAATGAGCCCTAAAGCACTATGGCAACACGTCCACACCATGCTGACAATCAGCGTAAGCCAAAGGAAGTATCTCATGATTCTGTACAACTCTAAACACCACAATGCACATGTAGGCCGGGTCGGAGCCTGTACCGCAGGTCGTCCAGGACGCTCTCGTACTCCTTCTGGGCCTCTGCCCGCGCTGCAGCCTGGCTGGCCTGCTGGATGGCCCGGTCCACCTGCTGCAGGACGCCCTGCTCCAGGACGTCCTGGTCATACACATCCACGCCCAGCCCCTGAAGCTCGGCATCCTGTGCCCCTTGAGAAACAGCCTGGATCTGCTGCCGGTCAATATGGACCAAGGTTCGGGGCCGTGCCTGCAGCTCCGGCTCCGAGGTGGCCAGCCAGTCAGGGCCAACAACCCGTCCTCCAGGTCCATGTTCATCCCCCGTCTCTGTCCCTCTGGTGTTAGTAGAGCATCCAGGGCTCGCCAGCACCGGGAGGTCTTGGCCCTCACTACCATCTGCTGGCATTTCGGTGTTACTGCACAGTAAAAAGTAATCATTCTACATCCACTCATCTTAGTGTAAATCAAGTGTTTAATACATTTCTACAAGAGAAGTTCAGGTGAACAAATAAATAACAAATAAACAGAGCAATTAAACCAATTATGACATTCAGGCCATTTTAATGAACGGGAAAAAATAATCAAAAACTGCACATGAAACATTTTTAGAGGAAGTATTTCATTAACGTGTGCACAAATAATTTGTCCAAAACAAACAACTTGAAAAACCAGCCTTGAGCCAGTGACAACTACAAAAAGACAAGCATTAAATACAATCAGACAACCGACACACGATGCGCCTCACCAACCTACTCCGGTATTTGGTAAGCTTTTATTAAACAGTGATTCGGCATCCTGTGGTGACACACATCTCCCCGTTCCAGACCAGCCACTGCACTCTGTCATTGTTATTCAACAGGGAAACGACATTTCGCCGGCTTGTCTGCTTTGATACTTTCAAGCCCATGACAGGAGACTGAATTCAGCCAAGGAAAGCCGCAGTTTTATTGTCTTACACCTTTCTCTGTCACAGCATCACGCTAACCATGACTGGCCGACTAGTGAACACTAGACCAAATTAATACAGCCACTATTAATATACAAAGTTAGATTCGCATAAGAAAATCCGTCCCGCCCTTTGATACTTACATCTTTATCTGTTACAAAAGCATGTTTCATTAGCATATTACACCGCCAGTCCGTTTCCGGAACAGAACTACAATGAAAGACGTGTTGAAGCTTCCGTTTTGGCTGCCCAAAATCCGAGCGCGCCACCTCGTGGTGAGGAGGGTCCCAGCATTCTGTCCATATTTTATATTTACTGTGCCATTCAGCAGTGTCACTAAGCCTTCACGTACCTATTTTGCTTAAGACCTAAGCCTTAGGTCAAAAAGCCACTCATATAATCCAGACTTCTCAGATCTTTCATCTGCATTCTTCACAGTTACAGATCTATAGTACACTGGCATTGAAAATAAAGCGTAGTGTAGCCGTGGGACTATTAGTAATTCAAGTTAAATAATTTTGTAAGATATACTGTTCACTATTAATGTCGTGTTACTGTGCTTGGCTTCTGTATTTCTCAATTTTAATACTGCAACCAAAAAATTTGGAAATAATAATTAGCATTTTGTAAAGTGAACCATAGATGGCGCGCACAGTCTTAAAATTGGCTTTGTACCACATTTTTCCGAGCAATAGATTTACTTGCACAACTGGATGAGCATTCAATGAATGGATGTACACCGTCAGTCAAACTCAGCAGTACATCACTAGCTGGTCTGCTGGGATTTTACGAGCAGCCATCTGGCCAGTGGTATAAAGCTTTAATCTGTGAAGTCACCGATAAACTGAAAAATGCCTAACAGAATAACACGCAATACATGCATATAGGCCTACATTTGCAGCATGAGACAACGTTAGATTAAACCAACGTTTAAATATTTCATTCGCTTAAGAAGAACAATCTTTTGCACCTTCTGTCTGGGCATGAAAAAAAGATTTACAATGGGAGTACACAAATCCTATCTCAAAGTAACATAATGCAAAATGTGGGCGTGATCAGTTTAATAACCGCATTTCATATAGTGTAGAGCTTTTATGAGACTCGAAAATCTGCACAAGTCTGCAAAGCATTAAGGGTATGGATGCAGCTTAAAATTCCTGTTAAAAATGATTTAATCGGACTGTCCATCTGGGTAATCAAACTGTCCATATGTAGCTGGCGACGGTACTTACTCTTTCTCGGAAATGTTATATATTGCGACTAAGGCGTGTTTTGTTTGTTTTTGCCTCCTATCTGACTGTCAGAATTGGAAACCTCTATCCCGGGAAAGGGCACCGTGCTGTTGCCGTCAGATGGAGTGCGTAAAGTTAGGGGGGTGGGGAGCCTGGCGCAGGCTTGGGAAGACGGGAAAGGGGGTCACAGGTTGCCTGAGGTCCAGTAAAATGAAATGAGAAAGGCGACCTTAATAATGGAAGTCATTACCCCTCACATCGCAAGCCGATAGGGCATGTAACGATGGGAAGGTGCCGCAACTACAATGTAATAGTAGAGGCCAATTGTTATTTTTACAACATGCTGGGGGTGGGCTTGTCTTTAAAGCGTTTACGCGAAATAAAGTAGTATTAAATTACCATTTAAATTACATTTCTAATGTTATTATTGACTTTACTTCATCGTTGGAGCCCTTCGGTCGTTATTTAATAACTGGCAAAACTGTAGGTTTAGATCGAATTAAACGGTTAAGATGGAAGTACCAGGATCAACTGAAGTAGGTCCGACCGGCAGATGTTTCTGCGAGGAAAAACTAAACAGTTTCTGAAGCTCCCCGCTAAGTTAACCCAAACTGCGCTCTTTTTTGCGCACCTGTGAAATCGTTCAAATAATATCCCTTTGTCACCTTACCCGCTTTTACTAGCTCGTTTCTTCAATTTGACTGAGTTATGTTGATGTTAAATACAAAAGACTGCCCCAATATGAACCAGTAAAATTACCTGCAGATTTACAGTATAATGTACAAACATGTGGTAGAATATAATTATTTAGAGGGCATGCACACTTTAATGGAGTCCCGTTTCACTCACTCCACATGACCTGTTTGGTACCATAGCATTAACTTTTCGGGGTGATAACAAAAAAGGGGGAAACGTTACCCTGAGTATTTAATTTTGCTTCATGCATTCATCCCCCCTACAAATGGACCTTTGCTTCTATATTATTATGTTGTGTCCCATAAATATCAAACACTCTTTTATGCAATTGGTGGAGATTGTATTGAGGTTGGGTCGTTATTTCTCATTATAAAGTTCATGTAATTTTATAAAAGGATATACTCTTCTTCTGAACCACCCAATTTGCCTTTGGACCTCTTGACCTCAAACCACTCCAGATCCAATGGTCACTGAACTACACTGTACACTATAAGCTTGGGATTCCCAACCTTTTGACTGGGGGTGCCTTGTGGAATATGGGGACCCTGTTGTAAGCCATATAACCTTGTGATTTTAATCCTGTACCCTGGATAAATATGCGCTTTTCAACATTTTTCAAACATCTGCGGGGGTTCAGCATGTCCCAACAGCTTGTGAATACAATGAATTTGGGCAGAAAGGATTCCTGTCAGAGGTGTGTATAGCCAAATTGAAGTTTATATTCATGCAATTATTAGGTGAGTTTACTGCTTCTGTTAGTGTCTGCAGGCGCACAGATCTGCTGCATAACCCCGTGACACTGGCTTGGCTGTACTGGTGCCATAGCTCAGGAGATGAAATGTAAACCTGCTCAAATGCACAGCTATTCTCAGAGCTCTGCACTGACTGTGACCATGCGGGTTTGTTGAGCTGGACAGGACGTTGTCCTTCTCAATGAGCAACCATCTTATAATGTGGCAACCTGTGGACACCCCCCCCCCTCCACCCCCACCCCAGCATGGCTGTTGCAGTTTAAATTATTCTGTTCAGCATCTGCATCCTATTTAATCTTTGAGGAGTAAAACTGAAATCAAATCCTTCCTTATATGATGACATTTCACTACCTGAATTCTATAGCATATTACATATTAATACCCTACTGTGATCTGAGATTCCTTGACCATGTGTAATCTCCTTAAAATTCATGACCTGCCGTAAACTCATTCAGATTAATAAAGTACAGTATATTTTCAGATTCATAATTAATCAGAATCAGGTTTACTTGGCCAAGTATGTTCACATATACAGAGAATTTGTCTCCAGTCGTTAGTGGCTTTTGCTGTAAATCTACTGTGGTGCTGAAACACGTTTTCTGATAAAGGCAGTGCAGTTATAGAAAGGAGACCCCTGTGTGGGGGTTAAACTTAAAAAGGGACGCTCTGTACTCCAGATGAGTTTCGGGTTTTACTGCTGAGCTCTGGGGCGCAAACACCCCATTCAGGAAGAGTCTGAGAGGAAACTCCTAGCTGCATTCAAAACTATCATGATGTAGAAAGAATCCAGGCCTGCGAGCCCATGTGCGAATCAATGCCTCTCCTGCCCGAACCCAGGTCGCTGGCGTGTCTCCCCTGCAGACTGCAGGCTGCGTCTTTCACCTTCCGAATAGAGTAGGGATTAGGGTGTGTGTCCCTGCCTGTGGCCTAGCGAGGCTGGGCAGTACAAAAAGCAGGTGTTGGGTGCCTTGGGGGATGCAAGCCAACTCCGGAGTCATCCATTCGCAATGTATACTGTATCTTAAACTTGTCTACAAGAGCATGTTCTGGCTGTGAGCCTAGTGTCGATGCTCACAGCAGGATTACGTGGGGTGCAGGCACACGGAAAACACTGCACGCCCTAGCCTAATGCCCCTCATGCACATCATGCTGTGCCTGTCCTGATTTGTGCCCCACTTCTTGTATCTGTTAATGATCAGTAAGTGTGCTGCTTTGCTGACTGCCTGTTGTTGTGTGACATAATGCTGTCAGCTGCTAGCTTATTGAATCTCTAAAGGTGAGTGTCGCTGTCTGGGACACATGGTGTCAGATTGTAGACCTGGAAAAGGTCAGAGATAATTGATCTAAGGGGTCTGGACATTGTCCCTTCTGGGTGTTCTCCTCCAGCACCCCCTCATTAACATAAGGCTCTAACTTAGTGACCACACACGGTAGAGTTGTGGTGTGACGCTAAGGTAATGGGCCATACCTGGCTTACATGGTGCTGATCAGTGCTTTACACACGCAGTATCAGTCAAAAGTCTGGACACACCTGCGTTTAATGCATTTGTCTCTGTTTTAGCTATGTGAGTCACCATATAGTAAAAGACTTACATACAAAATATGTAATACATATCAAATATTGCGACTACTAAGAAGTTTTCAGCATCTCAAATTTTTTTCAGATTTCAGACTTTTCAAAAGAGGCCCCCTTTGCTTCGATGACAGCATTGCAGACTCCTGCCATTCTTTCAGCCAGCTTCCAGATGTGGCCACCTGGAATGCTTCTCCAACAGTCCTGATGAAGTTTCCACTAGTTCTGGGCACAAGCTACCTTGCTCTTACTATTCAATCCAGCTCATAGCAAGCCAGCACTTTATGGTTTATGTTGGGGGGTTGTGGGGGCCAGGTCATCTGTCACGACACTCCATCTCTTTCTTTGTTCACAGGATAATACTTACTACATAACTTGAGGTCTCCTCGAGGTCAATATCTCGTTGAACATGAAATGATTTTCAGTGGGTGTGTCCAAACTTTTGACCATTACCGTAAACTAGTATTATCTACATATTAATAATTAGTGGTAACATGGTGTATCCACTAGTGAAATACGGCTGCACTTATTCACAGTTAAGGTTTGGTTTGATCTCTGTGCATCATGATTATAAGCTCATGTGCAGAGCTGCAGCGTTTCGCTACCACATATCATTCATTTGCAGCCGTGGTAACTCATGCGAACGACTTTGAAGATCCTCCACTGTCCCGTCTGTGTCGTTTTCGGCACGCATGTTTCAGCACAAGGGACAATTAGTGGAAAAACTCTATTGTTCACTGGTCGTTCCCATGGTGGAAAGATTTATGCTGGATTTGTGCACCAGTTGTGAGCAGTGCTTGGGATCTCCAGATTCTTTACGGTTAAATAATAAAACGAAATGAAGCTCGTAACTTTACTTGCAGGTTGGATATTCTGGGGCCTCAGATACATTTTTCCAGAAGTGAGTGGCAAAGCGAAACTCCTTTTTCGTCCGTTTCTGCCAGCCAGTCACCTCAGTCGCACTCTTTCCAGTGGAGCTCTGCCGCTTCTCTTCTGGCAGCAGCTTCAGAGTGGGAGGTGCAGCTTCAGTGTGGGAGGTGGCCAGATTGAGTTTTGACAGGATCAGTGCTTTTGACATGGGCATCACTAGAAAACCTGAACTTAAAATCAGAGCCTCCGAGGTGGCTGTCGTCGATACCTGGCCTGTGCTTACCCAAGGCTCAATGGGGGAGAGTCACAGGACATGGGATCTCATTGGCCATTTATACTGTCAAGTATCCTGATCTGACACTTGACCTTCCCAAAATCACAGGATTAAATGTTCCCCACAATGTAATAAAAAACCTTTTATTTTGCCATTATGGGGCCCATTTTTCAGGCTCCCACAAAGATCTGTGAATGCAAACAAAAAACTAAAAATGCCAAAAGTCTTATATTTCATTACTTCTGTTCAGGGTCAGGGCTGGTAGGAGTTAAGCTTGTCATGTTGGGATTAGAATTTTCCCCACAGAAATTAATGGAGAGTCCCCACAACGATCTGTGTGTGTGCGTGTGTGTGTGTGTTGTGAGGCAGGTGTTGGAGAGCCTGCCCACTGAGAAGAGCGATGAGAGAGCCTGTCCTCCCTAGTGGGATCTGCTTGTTATTCCAGCTCTCGTGGCTGGTGGCTCATTGTCAGCCATTGTTCTGCAGCCCCATCTCCATGCTGACTATAAAGGAGAGAGCAGCTGTTGCATAACTTTTAATTTCCTGTCCTGGAGCCTACAGATCAAGATAAATTATGACTAATGTTAGCACTCTACTGTATGTGTGGGAAAATGAGCTGCAGACTTTGCACCCCTTAAAGTTCAATTGTTGCTGATTATGGTCATTTTGTCAGATGTTTCCTGTAAACATTGAAATAAATGTGTACCTATGTTTTTTAAATGTATTTTTCCCAGTAGATCAAGCCCCGCCGAGTGCTGCAGTGATCAATCGTGTTCCAATGGATGAAACGCGTTACCCTGACCCCTGTCAACCCTCCTGCTAATATTTAGTTGATTTTCAATGTCTGTTTATGAATTTTAATTTCTTTTCTTTGGTAAAACTGCTTGACAAATAAAAATGAATTGTCTGTGTGTGGCCTGGAGGTGTGAGTCCAGTTTGACAGATTTCACTTCAGTTCAGTGCCTGCATCACCATATATAGCCAGAGTTTCTGTGTGTATAATCTGTGTGTTTGTGGCATTTCTTCTGCACATTCCTTCCTGAAGGAAAGCATTTTAGTCTAAACAAATGCAATACTAGATGCTAGACAGACAAGCTCTTAACTATGTATATGAAACAGTTGGAGTGAATGGGCTTCCTCATGCACTCTGTAACTGCTGGGGGGATTGGATCCTAACTAGGTATGCCTTGGTTTTAGGCTGCCCCCCCCCCCCCCACACACACACAGAGACTCTTTAAACACTTTGTGTGAAGGCACTTCAATGACTACATACAAACAGCATGAGGTTAAGTTTGGTCGTCAACATCGTACCCTTGAAAAAATATACAGGCAAAGGAAATCAGCAGACAGCCAAACCTCAAGCAACTTCCTGCCGGTTCCTGGTGTCCCTGCTGCTGCCAAGTGTCAGGAGACCAGGGTACCGGCCCCAGCAGGCCAAAAACCACATCGCAACGGAGCCATAACTGGAACGGATCTGGAGGGCAGCTTTTCATTCGGGCACTAGGGGTTGGGGTCTGGGGGGAGCAGCTATAAATGGAAGCTGTAAAAAGAACCCCCCCTCCCCCACGATTTTATAAGCAGAAACATATTCCGCATAGCTGTCAGGAAACAGACGGCTTTTGTGGATCTGGACAACAAAGGGAGGAAGGCGATGGGTTGATCGGTTTGGGGGTGAGTCGGTAACAGAGCCAGGGTCTCTCTGGGCCCAGGCTCTGCCTCCCGACCCAGCAGGCCAGAGCAGTGTCACTGCTGCTCCTTGGCTTATCAGGCCCATTGAGTCGGCTCTCACCACATCTATGGATCTGCGGTTTGCCCAGGAAACTCAAGCTCTGCCTTAAATGCAACGATCGTCAAGGGGGCCCCTGTAAACGTGCCACAAGTTCTCACTCTCCGCTCTTTGTTTGGTGTGGCCATTTGTCGAGTAAAGAGTAGCGGATCCC
Organism: Stomatorhinus ivindoensis; assembly: GCA_019775895.2. Classification (NCBI taxonomy): domain Eukaryota; kingdom Metazoa; phylum Chordata; class Actinopteri; order Osteoglossiformes; family Mormyridae; genus Stomatorhinus; species Stomatorhinus ivindoensis. The sequence continues at coordinate 12,160,915 of JABFEB020000060.1, forward strand.
AGGGAAACACAGAGTGAGAAGACAAGGGGACCCTGGATGGGAGACCAGTGCTCACAGGGAACACATTCCTCGTGTTCGTCTTCCGTATTTTAGTTTTATGGCATTTCCAAAGAGTTTAAAATGCATTCCCTGGAGGGTTTGAGCAAAACATTAAACAGGATTGTGAACAGAAGGTGAAAACCAGGCCAAATAAGTAGATCCATTTTAGAGAAACAGAGGTTCAACGCACTGTCGTATTTTGAGGAATTCTGCTGACCCTAAATAGACATTGCAAATTTGCGGGTGGCGAAATTTTATTGTTGACAGGCTGCAATTAATTGTACTGGTAATGCAAGCAAGTATTTTCTTCCTTGTTATTTTTTCACTTGTAAAGGAGGATATGTTCTTGGCGCCGCTTCACTCAGTTTCTGTTTTCAGTGTTGACCATGAGCATCGATCCTGGTGCCAGCGAGCGTTTGAGAGCAGCGAGTTCCTCATCCATCCACGCATTCATCCTTCCTGCCCATGTCCTGTGAAGCTAGCTGGAAGCCCTGCTCCCCTTCAGGCCTGGGAGGTAACTCCCGAATGCCTGTTACCGTAAGAGACCCCCCCCCCTCCTCCTCCTCCACCCAGTTGATTTTTACAATCTGTATTGTTCTCTGCGAGTAGCTGGAGGCTTAACAGGCTAAACAGCGTCTAATCAGGTTTTGGCTTCACTTAGACATTTTCTAGGATTTGCATGGGATCATTTTGGAGGATTTGTTTCTTTTCCAGACTCTCCCAAGGGAATCTTTCTCACTGTATCTGGACTCTCTGTTCCTGTGTGATGTTTCTGGGCTCTGCACTTCAGCCCTAAGCAGAGTGATCAGCTTTCATGCACTTCGCTCTTTGTTTACATGCCATCAGGGATGGCTTTGATTTGTTCACATAACAGCCCCAGTGTGCTTTTATACTTCTGCGAGATACACCCAGCCGCGGGTCACCGTTCAAAGGCCGGAGAAACACAAGCTAATGGAATAGCTTAGATAGAGCTGCTGATTAGAGGTTTCGTGCCAATTCGTTCATGGCGGGTAAGTTATTGTGTCTAGCTCTTGAAGGAGCTGTTTCTGCTGAGCCCTGTTTATTCTCTGAAAGCACCTTAGACTCTATAGGGCACTGCAGAGTCCAGCCATGGTGCTGCAGGGGTATCTGATCCCATGGGTATTCCAGAAGCAGACTTACTGACGTTCTCGCCAGCCTTCATTGAAGTCAACAGGAGCTTCCCCGAGATGTCAAAGCCCTCAGTGGATTTTTGTCATCCATATGCGGATTACAGTGAATCAGACAAGCCGTTCGTTATTACTAGTGGCAAATGTTGGACTCTATGAGTTCGCTATGTGTTTTGTATGAGTCCTTTGGGAGTGGATGTACAGAAGAATCTTGTACCCAGACTGGGAGAAGGTTCTTCATTCTGAAGACATTCTTAACCCAGCGACGACCTTTTGAAATCCCAGCTGAACTGCTGACGGCGCTTGATATAGTGGCGCCGGTGCAGGGCCTGATGGGTAATGTTCTCTCACACTTTCTGTAGGTCCCCCACTGCCATGTCTTGCAAAGTGTCACATGCTGTAGGAGGAAATCCGAAGGGACCTGACCTAGTGTCTTGTGCTGGAGAGCCTGGTCAGCGCTGTGCTGAAAACAGGATTCTGGTGGCTGGTCTACCTCCGGTGTCAGCCCAGAGCAGGGACTTGGCATGAAGGGCTCTGCGTCCTCTCTGGCCTTGGGGCTGGCAGCCCTTTTATGCCCCCCTGCCAAATAGTCCCCGTGTCACAGAAAAGGCCGCCGTCATTATCGCATTGTTTGTTTATCTGCTATAATATGGCACTTCCTAATCAGAAGCAGTTGACCAAGAGATCAGATTCATTGAAGGTTATCGCCCTTTCAGCATTTATAGGGGCACAGGACAGATATTAGCAGTTTCTTTCCACTGGTATTCCCAGTATTGTTTTTAAATCCCATGAGCGCCATTGTGTCTGTGGGTCAGTGGCTGCCAACACGTCACCAGCTAGCTAATGGTAGCTTACAGGGAGCCAATGAGTAGCTCTTATAACACTTTTTAGAAATAGGATCGATTGTTAATTGTTAATGTTAATCAGTTAAGTTAAGAGACTTTATACTCAACTGGTTGGTTGAAAGCGTGTAGACATGGTGGTGCAGTGGTTACCACTGTTGCTTCACACTTCTGGGGCCTGGGTTCAAATCTCTGCCTGAGTTCCATGTGTGTGGAGTTTGCGTGTTCTCCCCATGTCATTGTGAGGTTTCCCCCCCCAGTCCAAAGACATGCTGAGGCTAATTGGAGTTACTAAAAAATTGGCCATAGGTGTGAGTGTGCCCTGTGATGGGCTGGGGTTGTCCAGGTTTGTTTCCTGCCTTGTGCCCATTGCTTCTGGGATAGGTTCTGGACCCCCTGTGACCCAGTAGGATAAGTGGGTTGGAAGATGGATGGATGGATGGATGGATAGTTTGTTGAAAGATAACTCTGGTCTGGATTTGTACTGTCTGGACCTGAACTTTCCACCTCTTTTTGTAATGGGTTACTTTTGTAAGGAACTTAGTTGTAATAGTGTGATAATGTTTTTGGAACATCAGGAACACTGGACAACACTGCATTGTTAGCAGAGTGCAATGTTAGCTGGGTTAGCCTTGTTAGCTATTTTTAAGCAATATTCCAGCCTGCCTGAACTGTAACACCCTTGTTAGTCCAGTCAGCATTTTTAGCCTTTCTTTGCTACCTGGCGAACAGTAAGACACATGGATCATGAAGCCCACAGACACTGTTTTAGTGGTCTCACATTCCGTGTCCAGCAGGGCGACCTCTTGTGTGGCAACACTCGTCGTGTCAAAGGCAGTAAGGCCAGGTCAGTAAAACAACTGTGTGTTTTCATTGGCCAGTGCAGTATTTTGCTTTTTGATCTGATCATGTGTACAGGAAATAACTCAGCTTCTATAAACAGGAGTACTTGAAGGCATTCAAGCCACTGATATCAGTGTTTTTATTGGACTTTTAGAAACAGTATTATTTACTATTTTCTGATCTTTAGATGCACTGTAATTATTTTTATGCACTCAGTGTCTGAGGAGAGTAATTACATGATAATATAGTAACGCCGTGCTTGTTTTTCAC
>JABFEB020000060.1:12171334-12184201 GCA_019775895.2 Stomatorhinus ivindoensis
TCTACAGGGGACTCCATGTTCTACAGGGGACTCCATGTTCTACAAGGCACTCCATGTTCTACAAGGCACTCCATGTTGTCCCTGTGTCGTCGTACCAGTTTCCATCTTGGTTCTCTGAAACTCTCAACTGTTTGCTAGTGAGCAGGTGATCTTAATGTCTTTGGCACAGTGGTTCTCAACCCAGTACACATAAACTAAACAATCAGGAACACAGAGAACCTGGTAAGAGAACCTGTGCTGGGAGCTGGGAAGGAGCAGAACTGTGGGTCGTCTGGGCTAAGAAACACTGGTATAGGAGGAGATGACTCACTCTCCTCTTAGTCACCTTTCCTGTCCTGTAACTGCTCAATATCCACAGCTGCAGAAACGCTCAGGCATCTTGGCATTTCTGGGCACTGAATGTTATGAGCCCTGGGCAGCGTTTGGTGAAAGATTTAAAGGTAATACAGCGGCAGGCAAGGCCAAGGTCAGCATCAGGCTGAGGGCCGGGCCAGGCCACTCCCATTGTCCACAAGCAGGACGTCCTTCTAGTGGGCAGCTTTCAGGATGTGTGTCTCATCTGCAAAATTCCCAGAGGATACGGCTTTTTCTGTATTTCTTTGTATAATTAGTAACCCAGTTGGAATGTTTGCTAACACTTTATTCAAAGTTTACTCAAAGTCCATATGTCTTATATGCAATGCGAGCATGGCTTTAAAGCTACAAGACAGAGTTCCCTGCTGAAACAGCCATATGCAGCCGAAACGTGCGAGAACTGAAAAGTCAGTCAGCAGCACAGCACTCAATTTTTACCAAGCCGAACACCAAAAGTAAGGCTGTAACGATGGCTTTCCAGTGCCAGCGGTCTCAGTAAGGTGGAGAAATACATTTATTTACACTCTTTCAATTTGGAGAATTACCTGGATTTGCTGTGTGCCTGTTAACTATGTAGAAAGGCAATAGCTTGAGTAATAATAGAATAATAGCGTAATGGCTGTGGCTCCCTATTTGAACGGGTAGATCTCGGCACACCAGCTACTTGAAAAGTAGATCTTGAGTTAAAAAAGGTTGGGCTCCCCTGGATTATAGATACCTTGTGATGAATTCTTAATTTATTATAAACATGGTTATAACTATTTATAAAAAGGCATAACACATTATAGCCATGTTTGTTATGCATTATGAATGCTCTGTGAAGCTCTCATCTATAATGTACTATAGATACCTTTATAATGCAGTACAAAGCATCCTTAATTCTTATAATGATCATAATATGAAGGCATCTATAATGCATTATACATTAGTGCTTTAAGTGAAGTGCTACCAAATGTTCCTCTGTAGCTGGATAATTGAAAATATCATCTCGAATCTAACTTGTACATTATACCAAACAGGGGTGCTGCTAGAGATTTTAGAAACATATCGTACTGCCCCCCCCGATCCAGGCCAATCCAGTTATTTTCCAATTTTTTTAGGGCCTGAGTGAGGGGCCCTTGGAATCGTCCTAACTCCCCCCCCTTACAGCACCCCAGATACCGAATCGCCATCCATCTTCCAGCCGGGTGTTCTCGTCTGGGTCACGGCGGGACCTGGAGCCGGTACATTCAGCACATGGTGCAAGGCACTCAAAACAAGTTACTTTGCCAAACATGTGACAGTCACTACAGAGAAATGCATCCTGGGAGACTCAGGGAGGTCTCGTCACTGGCAGACAGACCAAAGGTAGATGGACCATTTTCCGTTACTTAAATTAGTATGTTTAAAATTAGGTCCAAGCAGAATCAAAAAGGGATAACGGTCTTTTTTTAATTTTGCTGATTTTTTTTCAACCAAGCACTTTTTGGCACTATGACTATAAATGGTAAGATAAATATCAACATGAGTTTTTCCATCAACCTTTGCCAAGCGCTTTTCCATTCAGCATATTATTTATTTCCTGGTTCACGGTGCGTCTCTGACAGCCGCCCCCATCTCTGCCTTTAAACATCCGGCGCTTGTTCTTTTAACAAGCATAGCTAATACCTCTCAGACTCGGTCTGTATGCCCGCTGATTCCTGCTTCACATCCAGCTGTGTGGTGCCTGGCAGTTCGGAGACGTGGAACCTCCCTGGGCTACTGGAAAGTGCAGTTTGTGGGACGGTGCCTCATCAGGGACGTGGAACCTCCGGCCTCATACGGCAGCAAGCCTTACTGTCCTCTGTCCCCATCGTATAGCACATGAGCGAGGTGGGGGGTGCCATTAATAGGGAGAGAGAGTGTGTATATAGATCATAATTCCCATTGATCAATCAGTCGAGACTAAAAAGCGATGTAATGTAGTTCTGTAAATCAGCATCACCACTGTCTCCTCCTCCTCGGCAAGTTCTAACACTGGCTGGTTAGCAGATTATCTTCAACAGATCTTTTGCCAAACTAGTAAGAAGTAAAAGCGTCTTTGTCCTGTGCGGAGTTTTGCCTGAGCCTTGATGCTGGGCCGGACAGTGGGAGCTACGATGGGGGGTTTTTCACAGTTTTTACCTTCGCATCAGCGCTGCTCCCCTGCTGCCTGGTTTCCACCCCAGCTGGGCCTCTCTCTGTATCACTTTCCCTCTGTCCAGTCCTGCTGGGACTGTCTGCAGCCCTGGATTATGTCTCAAGGTCCCTTTGGTCCTTAGCAGTGATTTATGTCCTGAGTTCTGTCCCATTTCTTAACACAATTAGAGACTAAATGCCATTAAGTAAGTGGATGTAATCAGTGGTGTTGAACATGCCCCCATCCTGACTCTATGTCACCACGAGCCCAGGGTCGCCCTGGGGTCATCAGATAGGGGGCGTTCCGGTGACAATCCCCTAGGGACAGGCTGAATACACACGGCTGCAGGGCAACACGGGCACCCCGCAGACAGAGAGCAGGGGGGCTCCGGCAGCGCAGCCCGCTACCAAGGCGCGGAGGCCAAGCGCGCCTCAGATAGCGAGCCGAAGGCCAGCAGGAGAACATTCATCACGCCATGAATATTGAGCACCGCCGTGATGCATGCAAATTTAATAGGCTGTTACCCTTGGCGTCATGTATCATAAGCAGGCTGCAGATAATGTACCCCCCATCGATGGATATCAGCATGGTTTTATGAAAACACTCGATTTTCCGTTACAATAACCCAGAGCCACGAGCTGCTGGGGAGGTGGGGCTGCTCATGCTGGCTCTCGGAGAATTATTGAGTCATAAAATCAGCATTAATAGTCCAGTTTTCTCTCTCATTTTTTCCTGAGAACCACCCTGACTAATTCCTGGCTAAAATGTGACCTTTGACCTGGTCAGCTAACAGCAGCATCCAACTGCGATTGGCTGCATTATGACGCACGTGCGGAGGCTGGAATGGCCCAGTGAGTGGTGCGACTATGCACACATGGGGCTGACATGAGAATTTAAAACGATTGCGGTGTCTATGTGCTGCCTATAGGCCAAACGTTAACCTCTGTGGTCACATTAAGCAGTTTACGATTTACACCGCAAATGGTACAAACACTCCAATCTCATTGTAACCACATGCTGAGTGTGGCTCATCCAGAAACAATCCCAGCATGCACCACGCCCATGCCACAGCTGCTCTCCATCTTACTTTCACACCACAGCAATTGTTAGAGCCCAAGATGGCTGCCGATATTAACCCCAGGCAGTCCATCCCCTGCTGGGCAGACATTCAAAATATATCTGCCTGCCATTGTTTTCTGAAATCAGAGCAGACAGTGGTACTGGGTGTATGATCCGTATTCAAGTTTGCTGCAGCCTCTCACACGCTGATCTCTGCCAAACCCAGAGAGGTTACGCAAGCCTGAGCTTGTCCTGGGATGAGTCTGACTGTGTGAATTTGGAAAGTATGGTCAATGTGTTGGAGTCAAAGCTGACTGGCTGATATTTTGGGGAATTCCAGACTTTGCTAATAATGACAATCCCCCCATGGGAGCCGAGTGACACACAAGATGCAGTATGTGTCTTTCCCAAGCCACTTTTGCTGCTTTCACCTTTAGTGTGCATAGTACCGTGGTGGGGACTTGAACCAACAGCTGGTGCGGGGGGCTTAGACCCCAATATGTGACTCTGAATACCACAAGTCTCTAAAACACTAATCGCTGCTTTGATAGAAGTGGAGTGTGTGTCCCTCCCAGCCTTATCATAATCCTCCTGGGTCCCACCAACATGCACCACACTGCGCTCTCGCCGCGAGCGGCTTGCCGCGAGACAGACAGGCAGGATCCCAGCTGCGGCTTCTCTTGGGGCCTCGGCTATTATTGCACCAACCGCACATGCAGCACACTGTTTTCATTTTACACAGCTTGCTGATGAAACTCTGGGAACGTAGCACTGACTGAAGGGTCCTGCTGGTCACATGACCCCGGCAGCTCACAGGATGCTGATCCGTTTTGGGGTTCCTGCTCACAACTGGGCCGCTTCTCACTGGTGTCCCCGGTGGCAAGGGGTGTATTGCTGCGGGGTAGTGGGACTGCCAATATGACCCAGCGTATCGCCAGCCTGCATGCGTTCAACATCGAGGTTCAGCTGGCGTCATCGTGACCGGCAGGGACACTGCCGCTGGGGGGGGGCATCCTGATCCCCAGGACACCGCCTTGGGCTCTCCGAGTGCCATGCCAAGTGACATCCTGCCCCAAACAGAACAGAGCACCCATGAAGACGCCAAGCTCTCCTGGCTTCATCCCACTCCAGGCCACGACAGAACACCTTTGCCTGACCTCCTGCCCCCCTCCCCCCCCCCACCCCCGCTACAGCTTGCTAGATAATCTGATCGGAGCTTAGCTTTCTGGCACCTGTGTGCGGTGTCAGGTTGGCACTGGCATCGGAGCTGTAATGCGATTATGGGATTAGCGTGGCATCTATTTAATGTGCACTTAAGGAGCGATGATGGCCAAAGACGGCAAGAAGGGGAGACGACAACATTTTACTTGTCTGTCTTTATTAAAAAATATAAAAGTGAAAAAAGAACAACAATGAATGGCGGTATACAGACATACAGAGTGGTACAGTAAACAAATGGAGTCGTCGAATATGTGACTGGCGGCTGTCTTCACATTGTCTGGGGAGTGAGGAGAGGACTAAGAGGGTCAGGTTACTTCCAGAAAAGTGTACAGTCAGCTGGCTCAGAAACGGGCACCATGCCCTCTGTTTGAACGCACTGGGCTGCGCGTTTAGCATCACGTTTAACGCATTTCGTTATCAAACGGACTCACTCTCCTGGCCCAGGTCACACGAGTCCTGCCTGTCACAATGGGGTGTGATGCTGTGACCTCCACAAAGGAATAAGGCACTTTTAGGCACCACCAGTTACTCTGGTGGACAAATAACAGACTGAGGATGGGTCTCAGCGAGCGCTACGGAGGAAACCCGGCCAGCGGAAAAGAGCTCAGGTGACACACAACACCAAGATTACAGTTTGATTTCTCAACAAAGGCTCTAGCTTTTCAGGAGCCCTATAGGCAAAGCTTTAATAGGCAGGCAGCCCTACCGAGAAAACTGATGATCATTCCGCTTCCTTCACAATGCAGGTAAGTCAGGGGCCCGAGGCAGCTACCTACCCTATAGCTAGAGCGTGTGCTGGGGGAGAGTCTGTTCACCAACAAACCACCAAAAAATGCTAGGTGGTATTCCTTCAGTGGGTCGGTGTGGACGGCATGTTCACCACTCGCTGGGTGTGGTGTCTTTACTTTCACGTTGAATGTGGTGCGAGTGGGGGGGCAGCATGAGGATTGCTGGCTCTGCCGCTAATGTGGCCACAGTGGGGCGCTGTTTGTCAACTGGCCAAGAATCCAGTTCCACCGAATGGTACTTCAGTGTTAAGATAAGCCGACATCAATACAAATGATATTCATTTATAATGTTTATGAGACATACAAAAATAAAAATTTGGACCTATCTATTACATAAAGGTATGTAGGCCCATAAAGTCTGTATGTGTTCCCAGCACACACCTTGGATACGCCGATATGCAGAGGTGCGCTGTAGGACAGTTGTATATAAAGCAGAGACTCATCTGCGTGTACATTTACAAGCAGTATCCCTAATGTGCTGCACACCAAATACTTAGGGATGCTGGGCTTCCATTGCTTAGGATACCAACGGGGCGGCGGCTGCATGGTTATAGCCCCGCCTTCCTTGGCTCGCACACGGCTCGCTGCCGCAGGCTTCAGAGCATGCTGTGGGAGGGGAAGTGGGCGGGGCATGGGCAGGGTGTGGGAGGAGCAGAGCGCTTCAGTGACCTTTCACCCTCCATCGGGACAGGAAGTGAAGGGGGGGCCGGGCTGGGGGGGGCATCCATCTGGCATCTTTTTTGGAACCGGGACTTCATGTTCGGGGCCTCGGAGACGCACCCGGTCAGACGCGTGTCTCGCCGCGTGGCGCTGATGGGCCTCGGGGGGGTTGGCGGCGGCAGCCCAGTGCTGGCGGGTAAGTGCTGGATCAGGACCGGGACCGTGAGTGTTAGGAGTCTGTGTGGTCTGCTGGGGGAGGGGGGAGAGTGGGGCCACCTTTACTTCTGCCAGCCTGCTAATTGGCTTGTTGCTCCTTCTTGGCCTGTTTAACTCTGCAAAACAAGAGAGAGAGAGAGAGAGAGAGAGAGAGAGAGAGAGAAAGGGTTAGGTTAACAAGGAGAGCTGATGCTGAGCGGAGCCAAACCAACACTGTCACCCTGCCAGGTGAAAACTGTCTAGTAAGCAGCCAGCTTCTGTCTCTAAGCTGGGTTCTGTACCACGTGTAAGAAGCTGTTTAAAAACAAACTGATAGAATATAATTGGAAGTTTGGGCTGGAGTCCACAAAAGGGGGAGGACAGGAAGACAGGAGCTGAGAAGCTGCTTCCTCAGAGAGCCTGTGCTGCTCAGGACCGGCCTCAGGGACAGAGAGCCTGTGCTGCTCAGGACCGGCCTCACGGACAGAGAGCCTGTGCTGCTCAGGACCAGCCTCACGGACAGAGAGCCTGTGCTGCTCAGGACCGGCCTCACGGACAGAGAGCCTGTGCTGCTCAGGACCGGCCTTAGGGACAGAGAGCTGAGCCTTTCAGGAGACCCAGTGAGACTGAGGTGTACGGCATACGGGTGTTTGTCAGTTTGGAGATGTTCGTGTTAAGGAAGCAGAGGCAGGTAAATAAAGTGAAGGGATTTAGGGTTTCAGTTTAGGTTGGGAGGGGTGAGGTCGGGCTGGGACATGACGAGGTCAATAACAGGAGTAGGAAACGGGAGAAGCGAAATACCACAGCGACCTGTTTTAATGCCACACAAGGGGCTGCATGCCCGTGTCCCAGTAACACGTGCGCGCACGCACACACACACACACTCACGCCTCTGAGCATTCTGGGAAGGTGAGAGGTGGCATTGAAACAGGCTCGTATTTCATGTCCCATTTCCCACGGTTACCCGCTGCTTCTCTTACTTGTCGAAAGGGTTTCGCCTTACTTGTTAAGGGCATTCTTCAGGTACTGCTGCAGCCACTTAGTCTCCGTGCTGATGCACACCTCCTTGTTGGACTTCAGCTTGGCGCTGCAGAGGGAGGGGAGAGGGAAATAGAGGCGTCAGCGGGGCGTTTAACCCAAGCCTGCGGGCAGCACTGACTTGGCAAGAGGGCAACGGAAATTACAGAGGGGGTACAGTATTCTGGAAAGCAGGTGCCGAAAACCACAAGACAGAGACCCTGTTATTCAGTTCAGGTACAATTAATTCTTTAATTTGCCTTAATAAAGGCAAACAGCGACACACACAGGCGAATTAAAATAACTGCATTACATTGGGAGAGAACAGCGCCTCATAACCTCAATGAAAGGACATATTTAACTCAACGTGTCGGCATCGCTCGATACTGCAGTTCGATACAGGGCACGATGCCTGCGTGTCCGGAGAACTTCAAAATAACCAGATTAACAAATAACATTAAACATTAACTTGATCTCCCAGTACTGTGAGTAGTTTATGTGCGAAGGTTATGTAATTCAATGAATGTTGGGAAATGTCAGCTATGTCCTTTCTATGGAGCTGGCTTGTGGGGCGGTGCCTACAAGCTACCCTGAGAACGTATCGCCGTTAGGCTGATGTGGGGAATCGTTATCCCCTACTGAGTCTGCGTTCTGTTTTACATACATGACGTAGGGCGCCCACCTGGTACAATATGGATGTGATTCATAACTAGAGGATTTTAAAAACTTTTTTAAATTTTGCATTGTGTGGAAGGCACAAATGAGGTGGCACAGTACTAGTACTGAGGGAGCAGTGTGCCAGGCTGGGATTTACATCAAACACCATGACCATCCCTCAGGAACCCAAATCTACACAGTCTGCCCCACCAATCATGTGCCTGAACTGCATCTCTCTCTGTCTCCTATAATGTCTCTGCCTTAAAAAATCACGTCCATATTATGGGTAACGTTTTACATTAACTGCACCTTCATAATGCCTTTGTAGAACATTCATAAGCAGCATGTAAATATACCTTAACATCCTAGTATATCTTAACACCATCCATACATTTCTGAAACCTCTTATCCTGTTCAGGGGTGCAGGAGGTCCAGAGCCCATCCCAGAGGCTATGGGCACAAGGCAGGGAACAGCCCAGGACGGGCCGCCAACCCATCACAGGGCACACTCACTCACCATTCACCCACCCACACACACACTTTGATAACTCCGATTAGCCTCAGCTTGTTTTTGGACTGTGGGGGGGAATCCGGAGCACCCGAAGGAAACCCCACAACGACACGGGGAGAACATGCAAACTGCACACACATGCAACCCTGGCAGAGACTCGGACCCTGGTTCCAGGTGACAGTGCTAACCACTGCACAACCGTGCCACCCCTTATATGATAATAAACATTATAATTGTATAGTTGTATAATGTTTGTTATTAATGTATATTTAAGCTGTTATGGCATGTTAGGATGTTGAGGTATACTTACATGCTGCTTATGAATGTTCTATGAATGCATTATAAAGGCATTATGAAGGTGCAGTTAATGTAAAGCATTGCCAAATGTCTCAGTATTTATACTATATTTACTACTTACATTCATTAGCACTACAACCAGCGAGAATGATATGTGACCTTACTGCATCTCTCCACGCACCATATATCTGAGGCTGACATTAAAGCTAACAGATTGGCTTTGAGACAGTGAGCCCCCCATATGTAGGCCGCAGCCACTCAAGCTGCCTGTGTTTTATCCTGAAAGATGCCGCCTTCTCCTCTCTGATAATAATCAATGAGAAACTCATGGCAGCCCGTCGCAATGCCACGCATGTGGTCCTCATCACAGACGGCAGACGCCCACGGGAGCACCGTCCCCAGGTCATGCGTGGAAGTAACTCCCCAGCACATGTCTGCTGTGTGCCGTGAGCACCGCTTCCCATGTGAAGTTCTCGCTCTCCCGCCTAGATTTCACCGTGGTTTGACACCGCCCGTGCTCGCGCGATGCGACCCGCGTGACCGTTGTCAGAGGCTGCCGACTGGGCTTCGTTAGCGGGCCCCTGTGACGAGCCTTCAAAGGGACATGGAGACCACACGATCCGTAATCCTATTTCTGCCCAGACACAAACGGCTTTGAATCCACTCTGATCTTCGGCTGTTCCATATTTAAATTGGGCCAAGGACACTCGTACGAACAAAAACACGGCAATACTCTGATTATAGCTTTCTGTTCCGGATGAAACCTATAGTATTTACTGAGGGCAAAGTGTAGCTAGAATTTCGGCTCTAGGACACATTACTTAAACTTGCACTACTTCCCTGAAGGTCGTTACTGATTATATCTTTCATTCTAGACGTCTGAACACACGAATCCTATAAGAATTTTGCACAGAACCCCACATACATCAAACGGTTAGTAACCGCTAACCCTTTAACCAACCTCGCTGAAGAACAGAGGGGAACTGAGAAGTTCCTGTCCTTAGAGATCTTTGTGTTAGATCAAACTCAGACACCGGTCTTTATTTTGATCCAGTCATTTGTAACACGACCTGGGAGACACTTAGCAGTTACTGGGGGAGTTTTCCTCTAAGATTCTCTCGTGTATGAATCAGGGGCTCAGTGCCGGAGACCCGGAGGCCGTCTTTATTTAACAGCTCACCGTTAAGGGCAGCATTCACTAAGAACAGTGTCACTGGGCAATGTTATACACAGTGCATAGGACATCGGGCCAGCTCAAGGGAGGACTGTCCCCTGGCATTAGCGTCCTGTTGGCTTTTATGTCAAGATCACCATTTTCCACAAGCCTCAGATGTGGGTGGGGGGGGGGGGGGGTAACCTATTGAATGAGGGCCCTCCATCCTTCTATGTTAATGACACTGTGCTGAGCAGCTGCTTTGAATGTGCGGTACTCACATGACTTGGAAGGGGCAGTTCGGAGTCTGCAGGAACCTGAGCTCGCGGATGCTCCGCATAGGCACGTTGCTGATGGATGAGCGGCACCAACAGCGCTCCCACAGGCTGATGGGTTTGGCTGTGGACAGAGGCCAGCGAGCGGGGTGAGCACAGACGGTTTTGACACTATACAGACATTGCAGAGCCACACTGCACAGAGAGAAGAAGTGATACCCCCAGCCTGGGCACTACAAACACCAACACTGCAGAACAGAGCGTGAAAAGTGGAGTGAGACCCCCAACACAGACACTACACCTCTGGACACCACATCAGTAAATAGTCAAAATGGGAGCAATATTAAAATATTACGAATAAAATTTGCATTCAAAATTCACGATTTGCAGCTGAACATACACTTTCCTGTCTGATTTAACTTTGAACAGCCAATTCAGATTAATCTACATAATAAACATTTAATTAAAATAGTTAGTGTCATAAAATTAGTCAGCCTGTCCTTATTGTTTCTGGATGATTTGGTAAATAAAAACAGGATACTGGGAATTGCATTTTCGGAGATGGTGTGAGTAAAAATAAAACAATGTAAATTACCTAAATGAGTTCATCACACAAAACAAATGCGATAACATTCACGCGCCTTATCGTCGTGAAAAAGCCTAATCTCTGTAATCATCTCATTACTATCAAACGACCCTTTGCTTTGGGTCATTTACAAAAACAGTTGATTTAAACGCGTCGTCTCTCAGTAGGTGCCACTTCTAAACAAGCCCTGAAAGAAGTTGGATTGTCTCTTTACACTTTGTTTAAAAATACGTTTATTTATGTTAAATTGAAACCAGAGCTGGTAAGACTTTTAGGTACGATGGTCCTTCGGTAGGCATGTCCTGCAGGAGAGACTCAAGGTGAGAACCAGCCTGGTGCCGCCGGATTATCGGCATCCCAGCCGCAAACCCCCCAAATGCTGATGGTTACTCACATATTATCATGTGAAAGCCAGAGCCATAAAACCCATACCGAAGCGATTGAAGTGAGTACCTGCTGCTCTCACTGCAACTTTTGTCCTAACCCAATTTGGGAGTAATTAAATAAAAACAAAGGAGATAGGAAGTGCACACATTAATCAGCAAGGCAACAGATTACTTTTACTAAGTCGAAATGCTGTCCAAACGCCATACCCTTGGGCTGCAGGTTCAATACCACTCCGTGGATATAATTTATTCCGCTCACCCTAGTCCGAAATATTTTCAATAATTAATCAGTTTCAACAATATATAGCCTAGTTTAACATTTCGCCAAAAATACAACCTTAGTAACCTTCTAAAAGCAAGAGCGTTGTAGTCGCAGTTACTATATTAAATCCCACATTTATACATATGCAATATTATATTTATTGATCTTAATTTTAAAAGTGCATTTAGATTTACACGTGAATAACTGAACATATCCACTCTTGAGACCCTCCGCAATACAGCGCTACACCGCCCTGGCGAAGCTTATTAGATAGGCATAGTGACAGGTAAATCGGAGTTAAGGGATCACGCGCAAATGCATGCTGTGCAGAGTGACGCACACTGGCGGCCGAGGGCAGGCTGCGTGAGGTCTGCTCCAAACTCACCGTGTGATATCAGCGTGCACGCCGCCAGCAGCAGAAGGGTGGTCAGCAGGGGTACTCTGGAGTCCATAGCGGGCGGCGTCCGAGATCTTGTGCTGCTTAGATTCCTAGCAAAGTCTGCTTTGGGTAGTCTCGTCACGGTGATAAATCCACTCCCTTCTGCAACTCCCACTTTGTAGGGTAGGAGACAAGCGGGGGCGTGTCCTCTCCTTGATTTATCGCCTTATGAACGGCAAGTTTCCTCTGTGAAAAACGTCTGGCTTCACGCCAAGTAGCGGTTCAATTAATGCCCCCCTTACTCAATTTTTACTGTACTCTCACTGGTGCAATAATCTTGACGTCGTTTCGCCGTGCGGGCACGCGGCATTTACAGACACATCCATTCTCCTTTGATTTTTTTATGTTATACACATATATGATTGTCTGCACATTGGTTACCCGGCCGTAAAAATACGGGCATCGTCTACGCAGCACATGAAATGGATATTACGCACACATAATACTAAATGCTTGTTCGTACATGATGGTGTTTAGTTATCTCACTATACACAACATTCCAATGGTTATTTTTTAATGCATTGTGGTAGTGATTTTACGCAAAACAGCAAACAGCATTTATATTCCAATAACTGGTTTGTCATTTGGCCAAGAGGGCTTCGTGCAGCACGTGTTGAATCGCAAAAGAATTGCATTCACCTTCAGGTAACATTTTCCATTTATTTTTCCAGTTTAATTTGGCAAATAACCTAATGGCACTGAATTATTTGGACATATAAGAGGATGCAGATGTGAGTCCGGTTCCTGTAGACTGGCTTGAGTTGCACTGACACAACTTTCTGTCTTGAGCCAGACTTTGTCTTTTACAAGCTTCCAAGTTTCTTTGCTTATCCTCTTTTTTATCAACACATCTCAGGAAAAAAAAGACTT
>JABFEB020000060.1:12184218-12207620 GCA_019775895.2 Stomatorhinus ivindoensis
CCCCGCCACCCCGCCTACTCTTAGAAAAAGATGTGTAGTAACAGGCCCATGTAGATGCAGATGGAATTTACGGACGGGAGTGTGTGCGTTTTTTGGGGGGGGGGGTCAGCAGGAGAATTCACACTCACGTTGAAAGTCCTCAGATTTTTCCAGTGGTCAATAAAAGTAAAGCAGTTTCTGGTTTGCTCCATTTGACCTGACGAGACCGTGAGTGTTTCTAGGTCCCATGGAGGATGGGCTGGGGAGATAAGGTTTCATGCAAGCCCCCCTCCCTTGCAATAATTTGCTGCCCCCACAGAAAGCAGACTGGTGGGTCCAGTGAGTGTGTGCAAGTCACTGCACACCATCACATCGCACACGCCATGACAAAAATAACATTTGTAAAAAAATAACATATGTTTCTTCTAATGAACTGTTTTCCTTGACATTTTTTCAGCAATGGCATAGGAACTTGTATATATTATTTTTTGCAGGTAATGTATACACGTTCTAATGTTTCCCATGGTCCACAGAGAAGTATCAATCCTCCTAGCACCTCGTGGTATCAGAGGCTCATGGTAAACAGCACGCCAACGGCGCAGCTTGATCCGCAGACGAAATGCGACAGCGGAATACAGAGCCTGGCGGTCTATTGAATAAATCAGAAAAACCGGGAAACGGTCCCAATGCTGTCGCTGTAATAATGTGTAATTCGTAACGTCTGCGCGGCAAGCAATTTGTCAAGCACTTTGGGTTTTTATGAGAATCGAAATGGTTTCGGTGGGGTTTTTGGAAATGCAGTGCTTGCAGGACCCGTGCAGTAACATCTATCGGGGTGCTGTCAGCTTTCAAGTTAAGCAGTCATACTTTTATCAGCCAGAAATATTTCCTTTTAAGCTTTTATTACCTAAGGGATCCACTGTTGTTTCTTGGGCTGAGTAAATGTCTATCAGCCATGTGAGATAAAGGATTTAATCACAGCTTAATCACAGATCTCAGATGTCAGGACAGACAGGCATGCTACGCTCTTGCATAGGCCTGAGCTCTATAAACAGACAATCCTGCCGGGATCCGTGTGCCGCTATCACTTAGCACCATTTCAGCTCCACTTGGCTCTTTTAAGATAAGTAGCAGTAAGACCCCCACGGATTGGCTACTCCACCCCCCATCCCCCACCACTGCCACCAGCAGTTGGCCCCCTGACAACGCAGGGCCAATAACCCCTCAATCAGAGGTTAAGGACCTATGCATTCAGGGGTCCCTCGCCTTTGATCCAGAGCCACTTTAACTTGCTCACGTTTGCTAAGTTTAGTTTAGCTCTGAAGACTACGGTCTCATTTCTTCTGGGCTGGTCTCCAGCTCATTACCGTCTCTATTTATTTTAAAAGATATATTTGCATTTGATTGCTCTGTAAGTTAGAGGTTGTGGGCTTGGGTAAGTCATGTTCGTCCCCCAGAGACTGGGAGAGCAATCAATAATCGTTTAGGGACCGTCAGAAAAGTGGCGTGATTTGTGTCCTGACACAGGGCATAAATCAGAGGGGAGGGCTTGGTGACAGAAGGAGGATTGTAAATGGGCTTGTGAAAGTTTCACTGCTCAATATCCAGTAATCTGAACCCTGGCTGCTTGCTATCCAAGTTCACGGGAGCATCGTCCATCTGATGTCTATGCATAACTTCCTCTCATGTCTATCTTCAAGTATTGTACACAAAAACGCAATCACACACACACATGTTGATCTAAATGCAGACCTTCTGTTCATTGCATTCACAGAGCATTGTGGGGACCTGAAAAATAGTCCATCCAACATGAAAATCACAAGTTTTTTCACGTTGTAGGGAACCTTTGGTCCCCACAATATAATATAAATCTAATCCACACACACACACATACCTACCATCCCATGGCAGCACCAGTCATACAGAGCAGGATTTCATGAGACAATCACACTGTAATGAAATTCTGGATTTCATATTGATGCAGATTCTTTAGACAGCGATTTCGGATGTCTGATTAGTAGCACCCCCCCCGGGGGCTTCTGAGCCAGATCCCACACGCATCTGAGAACCACGAGCCCCTGGTGATAAAAGAAAAGCAGTTTTATTGGTGGAAAGAAACACTGCCCCACACAGATGCATTAGAGAGTTTGGCATATAGCCAGATATGTAAGGGGGCGCTATTTTGTATAGGACTGGAAGGGCAGCCCCTAACTCAGCATGTGTTGACTGCCAGCGATGTTTGCCGTGCCCCTGAGACGGAAATGAGGGGGGGGGCACACACCAGGAGGACTGAATGCAGCCCAGCAGCAGAAATGCTGAGCTTAGCAGAGGGGGTCCACCAGGGTTCGACTGTCTCCATCTTTTCTCCTAGACACCGAATATCTGTGTCAACTAGATGTGTGAGATTTCCAAACTCATAGGCATGGTCTTCACCATATCTTCAGAGGACCACTGAAGGTGCTGGAAGCAGGCCCTGATCAGAGATGCATGAGGAGAAACCATCTTGTTGGTCAAGCTGAGATGTGGTTCCTCTGGTTCTTAGCAGGCTAAGCTGTGCTGTCTCAGTTGCAGGTTACAAAGAAAGCCGTCCAGTTTGTTTTATGCCAGAGGTGCCAGTCTGGCGGGGCCAGGCTGATATCAGCACAGTTGTCCTGGTAGAGTTTGTTTCTTTAAGCAGCTCTAAGCAGCTCTAAGCAGCCTAATTGGATGGGAGTGCCACACCTCAGCCTCTTTTCTTTAAGACAGCAGGTGGGTGGGTGACTCCACCACTCCACAAAGAGGCTTTTTCTTCCCCTCATCCACTCTCCTGCTTTCCCACGGTTATCTGCCTCTGATCGGTGACAATCGCACAATGCTACCACCTTACCTCCCATAACAAAAATAATCAAACTAATCACGATCGCAGAGTGACGCTGGCGGGGGGGGTGCAATATCTCTCAGAACCACGTTCGCTTTCAGATTCACTGTCTTGTGCCTCCGATGAATATCCACGACCGCGAAAGTCTATAGATAACGAGCAGGAGATAACTTGAGGGAGTCTGACCTCTTTTGAAATCAACACCTGTAAATCCTCCTGCTATTCTTCAGAAAGAAACAGCTGAAGGTGTTGTTTGAATGAAGATCCCCCCTATCTACCGAGGCAGATAAAAACCAATCATTCCAGGTGTGTTCAAACAAAGGCCACACAGCAGACACGTGCATGGCCCTTAGAAGCTGATTGGCTTACAGATGTGACGCCTTCACTCAATCCCCACAACTGTGATTGACTCTTGATCCCCTTTTAATTCTCTTCCTTCCCCGGCCGTTTATTAAGGATGACGGGGGCTTCTAAGTTCTGCATTTTTTTCTCACTTCCAAGTTTTGTTCTGACAAGTTTGGCCAGAGTGAAATGCTGTCATGTCAAGTATAACAAAACACGATGTTCGATGTGGGCTAAGACTGGCTTGGCGTTACTCTCCCGCATTACCCAATAGCTCTAGAGTTTCTGTGAAAGGCGCTCAATCCGGGGGTGGGGGGGAGGGGGGCTGCTGAAGGTACGTCTTACAATAAAGCCACCGCACAGGCTGACACGGGCCTCCGGCGGAGCTCACAGCATGTGTTTATGTAACCCATTTTCATTTCACGACGCTCTGAGGGGGGAACAAAGTGGTGTCCGACAGCCAGACGTGTTGTGGTGTTCCACACCTGCTAGTCTAAAGTCAAAAAGAGGTGCACTGTGTGGCACGGAGCAGTTGATGGCGTAGCAGTTAAAGCGAGAAGTTTAAGAAAGCTGCCTGTCACCGTGTGTGAAATCTCTGCTTCCATGGGAGTTGTGAGTTATGTTCAGCTTGTTTGGATTAAAAGAAGAATACTGACAATTTTTTGGGAGAACAATGAGAGTGTATTGGAATCAGGGTGCAGCGATGTGGCCATCACAGGGGGGGGGGGGGGGGGGTTGGGTGGTCGGGCGAGACCTGAAAACCTTCTCCAGATGTGCGCAGATGAAGGATCCCTGTAACATGATAGCATCTCTGCATCCTGACCTATCAGAAACATGGACCACAGCAGCAGACCCCCAGGCCCACGTCTACTAAGGCTAACAAAGTTACGAAGACCCACTCTTCAGTCTGGGCAGGTGCATCATGGGAATTCTGGTATCTTTCTGAGTAAATGCTGGTAGTGGGCCTTGCAGGATCTAGCCACTCTGAGTCTTTCAGATTCATCTTCACTAATCCAATTCCCAGAAGATCGCAGGAGACCGAGACCATCTCAGATGTGTGCATGTGACCCAGGAAAATCCCAGCTTGATTTTATTTTATTAAATAGTGCTGAGATTCCAGGAAATGTTTAGGTCGGCTGCACTGTAAGAGGCTGGTCAGCCACGACCTGCCTGGAGATCTCACACACACAGAAGCACAAGCACAAGGGGGTCCGGTTGAATCCAGGACAGTGCTCCAAATTGCCATTTCCTGTTTGCTGTGATCATCAGGGTTTCCAGGGCCTGAGGGATGAGCGCAGTTTATTTGTGTGGCCGTAGGACCGGCATCTGGTGACAACACAAGTCATCGCCATGGCGTTCGGGGTCAGAGGTCAGGGTGTGAGGTGGCGGTGGGGGACTGCGGACTGGGGGACAAATCCGCAGGAATGTGGAATGCTGGAAAGGCAAACGCTACTGGAGTTTGCAGGGACTGGCAGCATGGCATCAGTCTCGCTCCACAAGAGGATGGGTTCCTGGCTCAGGACCCTCACTCAGTACGGAACCGGGTGGGGCACGAAGACATGAATGGTAGATCCATGCAAAGCCCAGCTGTGTGCCTCCTGCAGATGTACACCCCCTCTGAAGTGTTTGCGGGGGGGGGGGGTACCAGAGGGGGGTGGCAGGGAGAGAGGGCCTGGAGCAGCGCTGACAGGGGGAGGATGGGCAGGTGCGGCAGAGCAAGGCGAGACGGAGCGTGAGCGGCGTGTCAAACAAGCAGCCCGTCGCACAAGGGCCACTTAGGCGGCTGTTTCAATGCCTGCCTCATGCACAATGAGCCGACAGAGGCTGAAATGTCTTTTGGGGGGATTTTCCGGTCTGAAAAAAAAAGATGTGTAAACAGCGTTTCCATTAACGCACAGCTGCTTAGCATAACCTCAGAGCATAATGCCGTCATTCCAGCCCCGTCAAAGAGCCCTTTAAATACATCTCAGACTCAAAGGTCACGCGTCCAATTTAGGTGTTTATTTCAACAAGAGTAAACAGGCGGAGTGAATGAGGTCCAGCCCCCCCACATTCAGACAGTCACACTGGCCTCAGAAAGGTGAGGGTGTTATGTTAGTGAAGCGGGTACCATGGAGGCATTTCAGAGCACGTGAACGACCCCGGAGGTTAAAACACCAGCAGTCCCAGCTCACGAGCCGCCTCGTGTGTAATGGTGTGTGACTTCCTGGCTCCTCTGTCGGCTCTGGCCACTTCTGAGAACTTCCATGCCCTGTGGCACACCTGTGGGACAGTCCTGCTGGTTCCCCCGGCCCCCGATCTGTGCATCTGGAGCGCGACTCAGACAAGGGTCTGAAAACCGATCGTAAGGACAGGACTGTAGTGACAGGCAGGTCTGGTCTGCCGGGTCTGGGCTAATGGGTCACGTGACTTACAGTTTTCTGACACCTTCGGGATGGGACGTGGCCATTGGCTGGTCCATCCCGTCCATCCCTGTTCCATACTGAGCTTCTTGCTGACTCTTCCCAGGGTAGCATGACATAAGCCAGGAAGTCACGCTCTGTTCCCCATTACCCCTCTGTTTTGATACTCCTGGCTTCAGAGCAGCATGGGGTATGGGGGGATAGGCCATTAGCCCCCCCCCCCCCGCCCCTACTCTTTACCACTGCAAAGAGTCAATGGTAATCTGCTCAAGTTATACTAAACAGGCTCCTTGCATTTCATCAAAATGTGTGTAATTCACAGCAATTGCAAATACATTACACAATGAGGGATTCAGGAGAAGAAGTGGGGGTCGGGCATCTTCCGCCGTTATGACTGTGGCCTCCTTGGGGCCAGGCTGCTGTCAGAGATCCGTGGGTAGGTGGGAAATGTAATGATGTAATTCTGCCCCAATCTAACCGTTTTCTGGGTGCGCTAAAGGCTTTTATCTACCCACCTCCTGCCCTTTTGGACTGACAAATGGACCCCCCCCAGAATGGAGTGGCTTGTCTGTCCTGGGACCACATCTCAGTGAGTGGGGGGCAGCATCCGGCTCCTCGACCGGCCACAGGAATGCATGTTTCCTGTGTCCCCCCCCGCTCCAAGCCATAAAATCGGGAGCAGACCCCCACGCCCTAGCGCTGATGGAGAGGGCATATCTCAGCAGGAGGTGTGCGGGAGGCACGTACTGCCCCCTGCAGGTGCTCTCTGATCTCCCGCCGGCCCCTCAGACCCCTGACCCCCATGCCAGTGTCAGAGGCTCCCCAGGAGTCACCCGGGGGCCGGCTGCAGGCCCAGCAGGGAAAGACAAGCTGCAGCCGTGGGTTTGGTGAAAGCAGTTCTGTAAAGAGGAGGGTGGTCACATCGGCGATGCCTCCGCCAGGTATGGGAGCCTGTAGCAACCCGAGCTCTCTGCCGTTCCGGGTCTGTTTCACCACATCTGTCCAGCAGGTCCGTGCTGAATGAGGACCTGAGGCGTGGAACCATGAAAACAATTTTTATGCATTTTCATAGAATTTCAATATAATCTTATAATTTAAGTAAAACTAATTTAACTCAGAATCTAATAAAATGCAGCCTTTATGGAACTGTACGGAATTGACTCTATGCCTCTGTTATTGTGTTCGGAAGGTTGCTGGTTCAAATCCCATGATTGGCAGAGGAATTTCCCCACTGGGCATTTGAGCAATGCCCTTAACCTCAGTTGCTCCGGGGGCAGTGTCTGACCTGCTCCCCGATCCTCACTTGTAAGTCCCTTTGGAAAAAAGCCTCTGGCAAATTATGTAATGTATGTCGTTTATTGTAGTACATTGTGTTTCTAATCGTGCTGCTGGCTTAAGCACTGTTTTCTTTTATATTGCAAAACATGCGTCTCTCTCCCTAGCCCCTGCTTAAGAAGTGAAGCGTGAAACTCATCATCTTAGGGAACAAACCCATATTGGAGCCACACCAAAAGCAGTGTGGTTTCTGTGGTGTGTGGAAACCAGAGTGACTAAGAACACCGCCCCCCGAGACCCCCCAAGAGCCTGTGGGGATTTCTGGCCTGTTTATCTGTTATAACGATGTTGTTACGCTGCTCGGATTAAAGGCCGGATGTCTATCAGTCCCCCTTCTCCTGGTCCTTATGAGTCTATAGGATTGCAGTCAGACTGCGAAGGCAGAACCAGGGCCTCACTTGGTGAATCAGTAATGAGTGTAATGATTAATTAGCATTTCTAAGAGGGGCTAGCCATAGCGGGCCCCTGCAGGGCAGTCTGCCGTGGAGCTGGGGCACTTTGTGTGAGCTTCGCTTCGCTGTCTTGCTGGGATTTTGTCTGGAGGGATCGTGTGAAAAGACAGAGATCCGCCCATCCTGAATGAGTCCATGGTTCTGATGGACCCAGCAGCATGGAGAGAGGGCGTCTCTGAACCCGGCATCCGTGGAATTCTGGGAGCCAGGTCCTTTAGGCTCGGTGGACAAATTCCCATAGCAATCCTTCTGTGGTTCTCTTTCCCTGCCTTGTTCCAGAGACAGAGATGCCTCCATGTTGCGTATTCCGCCAAAGTCGACCAGCGCACCAACAGGAGGCGCACCAACAGAACAGGATGTGTTTGGAAGTAGGTTCTGTGCCGCTGGGCATTAGCTGAAACCTGCGGTGTATATTGCTAAAAAATATATGTAGCTAGTTTGTCAAGCATCAAGCCGCATGCTGACGGTAGTGGGGAAACTTACTCTCTAATACCCTCTACCACTCTTTAATTTCACGCTGCACTCCAGCTGGCCAGATGCCAGCCATGTGGTATGCATTACATATTCAGGAGTCGGGGAATACAGTAAAACGGGGACATTCTGCCCCTCCAAAAAATCCTTTTCCAATAATACCTGCCATTAAACTTTAACTGCCCGGTGACATGTAACACAAGCAGCTAGCTGTGATGGAGAGCCTTTCATATTGTAGAGGCGTAGCCGGAAAACCCACATGAGGAACATGTGCTGAGGTGGGGTCAGTGCCTTCTGGGGGTCTAGGGGACGAGGCAGGGAGCACTGAGGCGTCTTCAGCAGTGCCTGGGAGATAAGGAGAGATTTAACATCCCAACAACCACGGGCAGCCGCAAGGTTGCAGGGGACGGCTGGGTGATTCCCAGTCCACACTGGTGCACACAGTGCCCCCCCCCTCCCCTCCCCCTTTGTGTTAGCCATCAGCCTGCCATTTGCCTCGGACCTATTGCTGCATTCCATTTGAGCTCATAACTTGGAAATATCAAGTTCCTAGTTGGAAATTTAAGCTGCAACACCCCCTGAAGTCGGAATTCCAACTTGAGCTCAGAATTCAGGATGACTGTGCCCTTTATCAACAGAAGTTAAAGCTGTAGTTTCATACTGTTTATTAGCACTTACACCTTATTTCTTGCTCATTAAATCAGTGCTACACACAGTGCTGTCCAACCACTATCTGTGGACTTCTCGCCATGGTGTTTTTATACACAAAAAACCATGAAATGTGTTGTTGTTATCTACTGATATTGCTAATATAGTTAAGCAGGCTAGAACTGGGGCCCGTTTCATTAAACAGGATTTCTTGCTTAAGCGAACAGCTTGTTGGATTTAAGGTAGTCTGGGCTGAATGAAGATAAAGGGCATTTAAACGGGGGTAAATTAATCCAATAAGTTATCTGGCTAAGCAAGAAATCTTACTGTTTGAAACAGGTCTCTGGTATTGCTAAATGGCTTGCTGTACCAAAACGCTGTTAACTCGTGTGTGACACCATTCCCAGTTCTGAATTCCAACTTCCAAGTAAATGGAATGCCCCAGGGTCGCATCCTGTCCACCAGTGCAGAGATCAGGGTTATCAGAACAAACCAAATCCAATTCCCAGCTAACAGGGAACATTCCCAGAATGTTAGCCGATGTTATATGAAGGTTCTCTCAACCGTGGCAAAAAGCACTTTTACTGCAATATCACTGGAATGTTATTTCCGTGTTTTACATTTTAACATAGGTTCTGTTAATATCAGCATGATAACATAATTTCCTGAATACCCTTTTAACGCAATTAACATTGAGAATTATTGATTGATAATAAAATATTAATTTGTAAAAGTTTTATATTGCAAACTTGCTGTACAGCTTAGAACCCATTTTTGATGTATAAAGGCACAGTGTTATCCTCTGCTCTTTCATGCATTTCATTCATTTTTATATTATTAGACATACTTGTAATAGTGGGATAACATTCTGGGAACATCAGGAACACTGGACACTTTGAACGTTTCCATACCTTAATCATAACTTTCGGTAAATGTTCCTAGAATGAAAAATTGTTAGCAGGTTCCTGTCTGAAGCTGGCCTGGGTGTGTCCTGTGAAAGGGGCCAGCTTTAAACCAGTGACACCATCATTCGACAACCCACGGCAAAGCCGAGAAAGGTAGAGCACACGTAGAAACATTTTTTAAATGCTTTAAGGTGCTTTAATCGTCATGGGCTGAAACCAAAGCAACAAAGTCATTTACAGACCAGTTTGAAACCACATAGTCTTTGTGGATATAATAGCTTTTCATCTTGGTGTTTAAAGAACCCTCCAAGTGTTCCTTAACACACCTTTGATGCATCTGTTTTCACGCGGTTCCCCTATTGCTTGTTTCCACGGCTGCCAGCGATGCAGATTCGACCCGGGGTGGCAAATCGACTTAGTTAGTGGTGATTTTCTCTGCATGGATGCCATGGTGCAGGGTGCAGCAGAAGGTTATGGGTCAGCGGATATAGGTCCTGCAACTCCAGGCCAGCAGCTGGCCTCATGCACCATCTTCTGAGGTTTCCTATAATCAGACAGTCGCTGTTTAGTCTGTCGAGGGGAGAGTCGCAGCCTGTAGAGAAAGTGAAGATACTTTCCAGACATGGGACATCACAGGACTGTGGGGGGGAGGGAGACTGATTTACACTCACAGACATGGTGCTGTGCTGATGGGGGGTGTGGATGCCCTGCCCCCAGGTTGGTCCCTGTATTATTGCAGCTGCAGGCAAGGTTAACATGGCACGTGAGAGGCATTTAGATGACCAAACAACGTGCAGAGGCAGCAGCTAACAAGGACATTCGCTTTGTTCCGTGCTGCACTTGCTTTTTCCAATGTGTCACGAAATTGTAATGACCTTACAGTGACCTTACAGTGACCTCCACTTTAATGACTGAATTGTGCATAAATACTCACACCCACACATCTGTAATATATTTATGAGCTTGACTCACCTCAAGTTTTTTTTCTCATGTTCTCTCCATGTTTTCATTTAAGATTTAGCTCAGTCCAATTTGGGACATGATGGTTTATTTGGACTGGCATTTTGGCCAGGGTGTACCCCAGTCTTGTGCCCTGTGTTGCCAGGGAAATGCTCCAGGCCCCTGCAGACTCTGGCCATGGTGATTGGTTCGAAGACATATAGATTGATGGATGGTTTATTTTGCTTATTTCTGTGATTTGTACAATAATACAACACAAATGTATGTTTGGAATAACCTCCTTTGAGGGCCTTATTACGTATGTTGCTTATGTCCACACTGTCAGTTACTGAATGTGTGTAATGCTCTGGTTTGGAAAGCCACTGGATTCTCAAGCTTGATTCTCAGAAACCATCACAAACTGGATTAAAGGGAGACTACCACAACTGGATTTAGGTGGGACCGCCAAAAACTACATTTAGTTGGGTTCTTTCCAAACTGGACTTAAGTGGGACCATCATAAACTGCATAAATATGAGACTATCACAAAATAAATTTTCGTAGGACCATCACAAACTGAATTAAAGTGAGGCTGTTACAAACTGTACTTAGGTGGGACCATTACAAGCTGGATTTCATTAGGATCATCACAAACTGAATTAAAGTGAGCTATTGCAAACTGAATTTAGGGGGGACCATCAGAAAATGGACTAAAGTGAGGCTGTTATGAACTGTATTTAGGTGGGACCATTACAAACTGGATTTCGGTAGGATCATCGCAAACTGAAATTAGGGGGAACCATAACAAAATTGATCAAAGGTAGACTATCGCAAACTGCATTTAATTGAGACAATGGCAATCTGGATTTAGGTGGGACCATCAAAAACTGGATTAAAGAGAGACTATCACACACTGGATTTATGTGGGACAATGACACACTGTATTAAAGAGAGACTATCACACACTGGATTTATGTGGGACAATGACACACTGTATTAAAGAGAGGCAATCACAACCTGGATTTAGGTGGGGCCAAACCCAAGCTAGATTAAAGAGAGATAATCACAAACTTGATTTGGGTGGGATCATGGAAATCTGGATTTGATAACTAACAGGAGAAGCAGAAATTCCCTGCTATACTTGCTGCATAAACCAGACCAGTAGCAAGATATATAGTGTGGAGCTAAGGAGTTAAAGACCCAGGATAATGACGGGAATGATGATGTGAAACAGAACATTTCTGTGAAAACAAAACTGAGCTGTTTTGGACACCGACTCCAAGCTCAAACTCTCCCATGAATATGAGAAGCTCATTTGGAATGCTGCATCCATAGAGAAGCATCCATGGTGCTGAGAGGGCAATTCAGGTAGGGGAGCTTCTACAACATCTACAGGGATCTGCTCTTCCTAGTGAACCCTACTGACCCCACAGCAATCGGCAGGCAAAGTGCTCCTAAGTGCTGGTCTCTGGCTGATGATGACAAGGCGTTGTAGGTTCTGACAGGTTTAGCACAAGCCACAGGTGGGGCGGGGGGGGATGTATCTGACAGGCTGAGGGGGCTGTGCTGATTTGCCACAAATGAACCCAAACACTTGGGAATGTGGCAATCGGGCACACCACACAGATCTTCTGAGCCATTCTTAGGCCTTTTCTTGTAGGAGAACAAGCAGTGAGTTAGCAGTTAGCAGTGAGTTAGCAGTTAGCAGTGAGTTAGCAGTTAGCAGAATCCATTGTAATGTCCCAACAAGTAAAATACACATGATTTGTTTAATCCATTTCACACATGTGGCTATCCAGTCCTGTCATACCCAGTCAAAGTCCTGTATCAGTGATTCACATTTAACGCACATGCTGCTCTGTACCTCTCTTGTTTTTCTGCAGGGTGCATGGCAGGCAGCCAGAGCTGCTGCCATTTCTCCTCCTCTTCATTTCTGTTCTGCAGTCAAGTGTGAAAATATGTAAAATAAGCGGTGAATTTCCTGGCACACCTCTCTGCCTTGTTAAGGAAAGGTGGTCCAAGGTGGGAGGGGCCAGAATTTTGAGCCATCAGTCATCCACAAAAAGCAGGAATAACGTCTGCTGCTGGCTAACCCAGATGCATCAATAAGTGCAATTAATAACTGAGGCATAACGAGGAAGCCACTTTGCGCCCTGTTCATTTGTCCTGTCCTGTAAACAGTCGTCCATCATTTTTTTTTCTCTCAGGTAAAGCGCCATACAATTAACCTTCTAGGCTTTTTATGGCGCAGGCATTGTTTCCATGGTAACCCTTCAGTCATTCAAATCCATACTCTAAGCTGCCTGGCCGGGGTGCCCATTGAATGCCGCTTTCTGAGGCCAGCACTGACTCACTGAGCTGGACTAATGCTCCGGACATGGCCGTCCGTCAGATGTGTCTGCCCCCCCCCCCGGCCCCATACCCCATAAAGCACTCCTGCTTCCTGTGGCTGCCGCCGGGTTAACACAAAGACAGGCATGGCCATCCAGCAGTGATCCTCTGTACTGTGGGGAGGTGAGTCTGACAGCCTGTGATTTGGGGCAGGCGGCTGGCCGGGCTGCACAGGGCAGGGGCCTTGATCGAGAGCATCTGGCAGAAAGGTACACATGGCTATGGTGGAACGGCTATCACAATGCCCCTTTCCCTGGAAGACATGCCAGGCGTGGCATGCCGGTGAGTCATGCATACCTCACAAGGGCCAGCTTAACCCTTCTAGGTGACCAGACGCTGTGCTGTAGGTGAGTAAGGGGAAAGTGATTTGAACTAGCTGACGGCCAGTGTTAGCGACACGCTTCCTGCATGCTTCCTGACTCACTTCCTCTGGAGTCCTGGCTCAGAGGTGCCCACCCTCTCCAGCAGGGGGCGCAGGTAGTGGCACAATGCATGTAAAGGGTAAGTGGCTGTGTCCCTGTCCTCTACAGCCACAGAAAAAAATTTTGAGACCTCAGCACAATTTTTCCCTCATTTCTCAATTTAAGGGTGTGTATCTGTGAATAATGTTTTTTTTTTGCAAACTGCAATCTGGTTCTTCCCTGCTTCTCATTGATGAAGGGCTTCATCCTTGCTTTATGGAAGCCTGGTACAAACATGCATTTTATACCACTGAATGTTTCCCATTCTTTTTGAAGGTCACTTGATGTCATGCTTTACTTCACGAGAACCTGTTGGATACGCTAACGGTCATCTCTGGCATTAGAAAGCCTCTTCTGCCCTTTACTTTCTGGTTTCAGGTTGTTCCCCATGTCTCCTGCTTCACTTCATTCTTCTGTACGGCTCTAAGAAATATTGAACCTTGAAGCATCCTGATGATCAGTGTAGCCTTCTTCCAGGATTAAACTGCGATTTTAGAAAGCAAATTTATTTCAAAATGTAGAGTACTCTCTTATTTTTTTTTATAGTCATAGAGCTCTTAAAGCATATGATGTCCCATCAGAAAGGAAGCCAGTCGGAACACATAGAGAAATGTCCTGGTTTTAATGCAGTTCAGTCACTTTGATGTTCCCCCTTATGTATCAAAGGAATCTGAACCATCGATGTGGTTTAGTGCTTTTTTAATCTTTCCTTTATCTCACTGCAGGGCAGGTTAATTCAAGTTGTGAGAAGCGATCTCTAGCAGAGTTAGCATTTTTGTCAAAAAAATATATTTATACTTCAGCTGTGTAGTATTTGAAGGACTAGTGGTCTATATTCATTATGTCCAGTCATGACCGGCTGTGGGACAAGAACTTTTGAATTATGCATATGAATGTGCAGACAGAGGGACGACATGCATGAGGGACTCAGCACTGTTTGTTGTCACGTTTGTGGAGTAATGAAGGCTTATTGTTGTACGGGCCAACCACAGCTTTGCTCTTTCCTCCTGGAGGTATGTTAGAAGAATGGATTCCAGTCATCAGAACTTGTTGAAGCAGATAAATTTCAATAGTGCCGCAAACCGTTTCGGCACTTTTATGAACCTTCTGTCAAGCAGGCCCGGGCTCTATTGACGTGCTTTGAGGTGCTCGGGGCCTGCGAGGCGTCACTCGAACCCGCCGCACAGGCAGCTGTCTCCCAGTGTCCGCATCACGCCTCCCACTTATGAATACTCCGCATGTCTTGCATCATTCATACATCGTACAGCCGCGGGATGAATCAATCCCATTGGCCACTTTTGATGCCTTTTTTCCCAGGCTGTGCTGCAGTCTCTGATTGTGTTTTAAATGCATTGTAAGCATTCAGTCAGTTGCATCATCACTGAGCAGAACAAGGGACTATATGGGGATCATTAGTAAGCTTTTGGGATTGTGTTTATTCATGGTTAATGGATAAGTGTGTGACAGTGTATCATCCGTCGGGCAAATGTAGTTTACCTCGCTTTCACTGGCCTTCAAAACCCACTAAGCAGGACGAATGCCGTGCATTTCTCCAGATCACCTCACTTGGCAGAGATATGCACCTTTCCTGTTGACAGCTGTTCTTCTTTTAAGGGTCAGACAGGACTTGCACCCCTGCCTGCCTCAGTCTCGCAGTGCCCCGGTCCTCCAGAACACGTGTGCAGCAGAGCCCCGTGTCCGTGACCCGTTACACAGAGCAGCTTTCAAGTGTGACCGGTGCCCAGACTACACCACACCGAAGCTTTGAGGCTTTCGGGTTTTGAGAGCCGATGAAATGTTGAGGGACAGCATTCAGCGCACATGAGGATCTCATATACGTTCCTGCTAATTGTTATTTTTCCACTCTAAAATGAAGAATTTGCAAGTAGAAACGTCTGGTGTTTCTTGTTTTTTTTTCATGTTGGCTGAACGTCTTGCTTTTTTCAGAAGTACCCCCTTGTGTTGCTGTAGGAACATTGACAGCACATGTCCAAGGCTGTGTGCTGGAGTGTCTGCGTGGGAAAAGGCATTGTGCAATGTGCAAAAATGCATTGAAATCCCAGCACAACATTTCCAGGAAACCACTACTTGGTCTTGTTTACTTCTAGCACTATAATCGCAGGCAGTTTGTGGCGGTTGATATCATTATGCACATAATAAAAGGGGGAAATCTGACTATGATTCAGTTCCAAATTATCTACTGATGACTGACACAAGCCACCTGTATTCAAAATGAGGAGCGAAGGCTGTAGAGAACTCTGGTATGACCCAAGTGCTAAACGCTAACTGTCATCTATATGTCCCTGACAAACTGAGCATGTGTGACAGGAATCGTTATCACTGCTGAAGCACCATGTCATCTAACTCGGTTGTAAAACCATTATATTGTACATAATAAAATGGAATCTGCATTCTGAATTCCGGAATGCTGGAAAGTGGATGCCCAGTGTAGGCGACCTTCATTGAAATAAGATAATAATAATCTTAAATGGTTCCCCGTTCAGCTAGATGATGGAGAGCAGGTCTAATCCGAAGCATTGTCTGCGAGTAGCAGGCTACCGACGCAACCTGGCTGTTTTCCGTTATCTGAATCTGGAACGTAATTTGTTAAATTGTAAATCGGCTCCTCCTGATTTGGCGGGAGAGAGCGGGGCGACAGTGGAGGTGACGAGGGGCAGGCAGGCTGTGAAGTCTGCCGCAGCTCCCAGAGAGGAGCTCCTCCAGAACCTCCACAGTGTGACTCTTATTAGCAGCACATAAAACAGCGAGATGAATGACTCAGCAGAGAAAGATGTGCGATTATTTCAGTGGCCCACAGGGGGCTCTGCTGGAAGTGTCGGGCGGGTGAGGGGGAGGGTGCGAAGAGTTTTCTAGAAGAACACAAGTTGGGGAACAATTGGAACAGCATGCAGAGAGCATGTGAGTCTGCAGCAGTGAAGGGTCCCTGTAGGACAGGCTACAGGAGTTCGGCAGATACCTTACAGCACATGCGGTTCCCAGGCTGATGTCCGCCAGGCTGGGCCTCACTTTTTCATCATATTACTTTTGGCTGAGTCCACATTCATTTCCATCAGGATAATAAGTATTTAAAGAGTGGGGGGCAGGCTGGTTTGTTTCTAAGCACGACTGGCGGCCTTGTTGGCAGACTGCAGAGGTCATCGACAAGGTCTAGAAAACAATACAGGGACAGAATCCTCTCTTGGCATTGACTGTGCTGAAGGACATTTAATTCAAAGTTAGATAGGAGACTGTGAGACTGTTTGTGTGTGGGGTCTTTTTGGAGTTACTGTGTTTGCAAAACCATCATAAAACATTTTATTTATATGAATACCAGAAATCACTATATTGCTCAAAGTCCACCTTTAGATCATAGATGGATGATCAGTTCCAGCTGTAGCAGCCTGCAGCCTTCTGAGAAGCATCCAGGAAGGGGCAACGTGTGGTGAATGGGAGCCAAATGTCAGCAATGCACCAATCACCATCATGCTTCACTCAGCTTTAACAGAAAGCACCAGTCACCATTATGCTTCATTTGGCAGCATCAGGAAAAAACCAATCACCATCATGCTTCATTTGGCAGCCTCAGGAAAGCACCAGTCACCATCATGCTTCTTTCATCATCAACAGAAAGCACCAATCACCACCCTGCTTCATTTGGCAGCATCAAGAAAGCAGCAATCACCATCATGCTTCATTCAGCATCAACATGAATCCACAAATCATCATCATGCTTCAATCAGCTCCTTCAAGAAAACATCACTCACTATCACACTTTATTCAGTGTTATCAAGAAAGCACTCATCATTATCCATATTTATTCAGCACCTTCAGGAAAGCAGCAATCACCATTACATTACATTCAGCATCTTCAGTAAAGCAACAACCACAATCAATCATCAGTAAAAAGACATCATCATTCTTCTCAACCAGTCGCTAGTCTTTATGTGCCCTTTGTTTCTAAAAGAGAGCTTTGTTCCATACACATTCCAGCTGTGTATGTAAGCAATTTAGGCATGCACTGAATTCTTTGGATCTGCATTGATGTGATGCCTGCACAACCCTCAAATGCATGAAACTACGTCATCCATCAGGGAACCATGACAGTAAATATACACCAGAGTTTCACTGCCAGTCAACCAGAAATAACACATGTAAGAGCAACATAATAATCTGTGCATCTGTTCTATCATGGAACGAACATCCTGGAAGGTGTACTTCGTTACAGATTCATCTGGTTCTCCAAGTTTGTAAACAGACTCATAAAGACCTTATTATGTCAAATCAGCCACAAATAGACATCAGTCTTCAACATCTATGGTCGTCTACATCCCTCTAATAACCACACAGTTAACTCACCACACAATTTGCACAGCATGATTAAGAGAAGGAAATCGGTTCACAAACTTTCAGAAGATTAGTTGTGGACAGCTTCATGTCCAGCATCCTAGCCAAGGATGGATGTTCATTTTTTCATACTTTGGCTTCTAAGTCAATTGCTCAAGAATTACAGCTTTTACTGGAATAATCTGGCCTGCATGCTGGTGGTTTTGTTCTTCTTATGTCACATCTGCTA
The DNA here is from genome assembly GCA_019775895.2 of Stomatorhinus ivindoensis. Lineage (NCBI taxonomy): Eukaryota > Metazoa > Chordata > Actinopteri > Osteoglossiformes > Mormyridae > Stomatorhinus > Stomatorhinus ivindoensis. Next base: position 12,201,974 of record JABFEB020000060.1, read on the forward strand.
TTTGTTTCTCTGGCTGGGCTCATTTATGGAGAAGATGGGAATTTGACTTTGATGCTGTTCTGTTTAGCAGCTTTTAATGGAATCCCACTTATGAGAGTGGATGGGTCTGAATCCTGTCCAAAAATAGATGATTTCCCAGAGATACTGTGCATCAGACTTGTGACAAAGATGCTCTTCTTATCCTCTTGTGTCTCCAACAAGCTCCTCATTCATACAAACGTGGGCTGGATGTGAACATCCATATTATCAGCTGCCATCTTTCCAACATCCGCTTCCCAGGTGCTTTATCAGATTTACACATAAATCGGGCTTAGTACTGACTAAGTGCGTGTCACTGTGCACAAAGGCACACTTGTGTGAGTGTAAAACGTTTATTGTTCCTCCCTCATGCCTTAATGGGGGGCTGTTTGCGTGGGGCGGACAAAGTTGGTTTGAGGAATTAAGGTGAAATATCACTGTAGACGAGTGGGCCCATTGAAGGTCACAGCACCTCCTGCTCTGCGGAAGTCAAACGTCCAAAGAGACGGGGATCCACCCTCCCTCGCTGCGATTTGTAGTCACTTATGATATCTGTGCCATCCTGAACCAGGCATGGCTCTCAGTCCCAAAGTTCAGGCTTCGTTCTTTGTGGAAATGTTCTAATGAAACATGGCACAACTGTCTGACGTGTTTCCCCTGGAAAACCCCGAAGCCCGTAGCGGGTCTGGAAGGATTTACCCGTCTCCCTGCTCCTTGATTGTGCTTCTGATGTGTGCTGCTTCAAATTGAAATAAACTCCAACCACTGGGAAAGGATTTCCTTGAGTTCGCTGTCATGTGTTCAACCAGTTTGACCAACCCTCCCCCCCCCCCCCAATCAGAAGTGAGGTCAATAACTGTTTAAGCAGCATCTGTAGGGGGGTACAGAACACCGCTGGTGTAGCCAAGAGCAGTTCCACCGAGTCTTATCTACTTTGTCAGGTTGTCATGAGCAGAACCAGCCGCTCTCTCCGTTAATATAAATGGAAAAATTCACTGGCATGTACACCCAGCTTCTTGCTGGCTTTTTTTAGAAGGCAGATGCGGGACAGCGCCTCCTGATGCTGGTCTGAGGAACAGCCTCAGCAGAGTAATCAAGGGATAAAAGTTTAGGAGTAAATGAGCCGTGAGCTGCTGAATGGTGAACGTGCGTAGATTCCCCGCACTTCGCAGCAAAGACACCTGCATGCTTGCAGACAGGCCTGACGTTAGGCACCCTCTGAGAGGCACAGGGGTCCAGTACAGCCTGCAGCCGACTGTGAAAGAGAGTAAAGCTCCACCTCCTGCCCCCAGCCCTGCCCCTCCTCTCCCCTTGACCTCATCTCTGTACCTCCTGTCACTGCTAGAGGACACTCAGTGGTCTTGGCAGGATACAGAAGGCCTTCTATTGCGCAACATCTTATAAATCAAAATTGTCCAACCCACAGCAAATTCTTTGTTCCTGAGCAGGATGCCTATTGGGAGAGCTCACCAAACTTGCAAGGAGTTCATTTTTGCAGTGTATTCTGGGTAGAAATTGAGGTAGGGAGCTGCAGACAGCTCCACCTCGAAACCAAATGTTTTCCTTCTGTGTTGAAGGGCATACATAATGTGGAGCATGATTTTCACCATGGGGTGCATAAATCTTGTGGGCATGTGCTCCCTGGCTGTAGCTGGCATGGCGGCATCCCAAGCTCATTACTGCTGAAAAGCCACTTTCATCACATGGTGTTAATTACAGACAGACTGTCCCATGCTGCTAACCCCCACTTCTCCGAGATGCTGCCGGGCTGCATGTGACCTCCCCCGGGGCTGCTTTCAGTGTCCAATGTGGGGGGGTCGCATCATGTCAAAACTTCCTGCCTCTTAGGATGGTCGGTCTGGCTGCCACCCAGTGCCAGGTCCATGACAGAATAGTCCAAGGATGCCCAATATTAATCTGTGGGTGCTATGTACGCCTAGGTCCGCTTCCGTTAGTGCCCGGGGCACCATCCCTCAGCTTAATCCACAGGTAAGCCACCTGTACGTTGCACTCTTGTCGTGCTGGGCCTTTGTGCAGGGGCGCCGTAAAGGGGGGGGGGGGGGGGGATTACGACCAATCCAAGGACCCCTAAGCATCAGGAGCCCTAAAAGTTTTGGATCATAATTTTGATTGGTCTGGGTTGGGGTCCCAATACGACATGCTTTTATGGGGCCCGTCATCTTTAGTGGCGCCCCTGCCTGCAGTGTTTGGGCCCCACGCGTCGGTGCACGTGCTTCATTTAGTGGGGGCCCCGAGGGGTACGCCAAGCCCCTGCACTCCTCTGTGAGAGACCCCGCAGTGCCACATAGCTTCCCCTGCACTCTGTGTGTGTGTGTGTGTGTGTGTGTGTGTGCCCGAATGAAAACAGCTTGTTCTTTATTGTCCGTGTGGTTCTTACGTAAAGAGTAAGTGAGGGTGCCACGGACTTATTAAAAAAACAACAAATAGAGATAAAAAAAAACCACATTCGTCATATTACTGCAGGTAGAGAGAACCTGGCCAGACATCAGATGAGGGAACTGTTATTACAATGGAGAACAAACCAGATCAGCAGAACAACAGCAGCAATTTGGAGGTTCACCAAAGTCACATTCCATGAAAAATAGTCCTTACCATCAATCATGCCAGATAAGTGTTTGAAAGGATTCGAAAACTGATTTGTGAAATGTTCAGTGACTCATTTGTTTGTTCTACCAGAGACGCAGTTGCATCATGTTTGATGTGTTTTGTCCAGCATGCATTTCAATCGCAAAACCATAAAAAGCAGAAGAAGCTTCATTTACCCAGTTGTTGCGCACACGTACTTTTCAATAGACTTTCAGGTGATGATGAAGCGCAACGTGGCCTGGCGGCGGCACACTTCCTGAGATCCAGGTTGGCCCGGGGGGCACAGGGCTGGGCTCTGCCGTCATCCAGAGTGACTGAAACGGACAGCGGTCCTGGCGCATGGCTACATTGGAGCGAGCAGGCTGAGCTAATGGCTTCAAGCTGTCGCCTGAGTCTCGTCATTCGTGCGGGTGTCAGCGATACACAAGCATTTATGTAAAGCAAGTCCCCCCAGAGTCCACCCTCCCGGCTGTAACATCGCTTTGCTTTGATGAACGAGGACAGCACCTGTACTCTGCTCTGCTGTCCTTCACGCTCATACTCCACTTTGGCCACCAGGTGGCACTGCTGAGTAGCAGGTCAGTACCACCCCCACACCATTGCCCTGCAAATTACTGCAGGAAATGCCTGATCCGACACCCTAATCCGGCCCGGCAGACCGCCTGGGGGTTATATGTGTCCTAATGCTTTTCTTATGTGCTTACTGCTGGGCTCTCCATTCACAAGCCTCATTACTGAATACGCAGTCCTGCTTATTAAAGATATTCCAGCATTTCGATGTTGCGTAACAGCAAAATGCTGTAAAACACACCTTTTGCTCCTATGTCGTCTACAGCAGACACAGGTATGGACAACTTCTACAGGGAGTATGGTCCAGTGAAATCCCCCGGAAATATATTAATATTCCCCTTATTGGGGGACGTTCTTGTTTTAGGCACAGATGGAGATTGTCTACAGAGGTTACACTGACCAGGACCCACTGGGGCACAGACCTGCATGCAGTTAAAAATGTAAATCATACATGCACACAGTTTGCCCCTTGTGTTTTCAAGAAGTTGTGCTTGTTTGTGAAACGTCCGTATGTCATTGACGCAGGTTTGGTAGGTGCGAATGATGATTCCACCAAAAGCCACTGGCAGATTTAGCATGATTAAACATGTAGCTCACTTCCTGAGGGGGGTGAGGTGTAACTCCCGGTGAGGCGAGAGTCGGACTTTAGCAAGGAGAGGTCTTCCCTCGTATTATCATGGTTATATGGTTGCATTCTGCTGCACCTAGACTCAGTATCCAACCAAAATGCAAAGTGCCGACTAGCATGAAGCAACCTATGACATCAAGGTCCTATTCAGTCACCAGTGAGTCGAATAATAACATTCAAGTTCAAGCTCAGCCCAAAGGACCAAGGGAGTGCATGAATGTAGTGCACATTAAGAAACGAAGCTCATACATGCTCACTTGTGATGTCCCAGTTCCTACATAACAGGCCTGATCCCCCAGCTCTTACATCATAGGCCTCGTCCCCCAGCTCATATATCACAGGCCTGATCCCCCAGCTCATATATCACAGGCCTGATCTCCCAGCTCTTACATCACAGGCCTGATCCCCAAGCTCCTACATCACAGGCCTGATCCCCCAGCTCTTACATCAGAGGCCTGATCTCCCAGCTCCTACGTGACAGGCCCGATTCTCCAGCTCATACATCACAGGCCTGATCTCCCAGCTCTTACATCACAGGCCTGATCCCCAAGCTCCTACATCACAGGCCTGATCCCCCAGCTCTTACATCAGAGGCCTGATCTCCCAGCTCCTACGTGACAGGCCCGATTCTCCAGCTCATACATCACAGGCCTGATCCCCCAGCTCAAACATCATAGGCCTGATCTGTCAGCTCCCGCATGACAGGCCTGATCCCTCAGCTCCTTCATGACAGGCCTGATCCCTCAGCTCCTTCATGACTTTGATGAGTTGCTTTTTCTGCAATGATGACTGTGAGTCATGCTGTGGCACCAGCAACGATGCAGACGGGTCAGGGTGTTCTGCTGGGACACTGGTACTGGGTGTTTTTCTGTACCTTTGAGCAGTCCCTCTTCGGTGTGTCAGTCACAGATGTTGACCTGGCAGGAGGCCACAAGCCTGAAGAGTTAATGTGTGCTGCAGGCCAGAGGCATCGTGTTGGATTTTAAGAAAAATGTAACTGATTGGTTTTCAATATTTTATAGCTTGTTGTAACACAACATAAAGACTGAAATTGGTTTTGAAGAAATCATGAGGTCTGTCTTTAACATTCACTTGGTTTATATTCACTAATATGTCAGACCTTGATTTACTCTTGGCCTCTCTTGATGGTGTCTTAATTAACTAAATGTCAGCCACTTGTCTGTCTTGTCCCAGATCATGTTGCGGAAGGTTTACTGCACTGTTTATCTTCTCCTCACTTCAATCTTCTGTTATACTGTGTCACACCTGATAAGCGAGAATTTTTGGTAAACATTTCTGTGTGTTTGTGATGGCTAACGACTGTACAGAGAACAGTTAAATGCTTCTAAGCATGGGGTGACCTACTGTTTGCAGAGAGAAAGGTTAACGAGAAGCGACAGTGACATGAAAATGACACGAAAGGCTCAAGATTAACATTTATTGACACGCAAAAGAAATCGGAAGATGAGTGCTCGAGATCTGAGGGCTGTGATCAATCTGGTCAGAAGGAACCAAACATCTCTTAATACAGTCAAGCAGACTGGGAGCAGCCGGACTGCATGGTCGAGTTGCTGCCATAAAATCTTTTCTTTGGATGAAGTGAATCTGTGCTGCTACGATAAAGGCAGGGGGGGGGGGGGTTATTTTGATGAAACTCATAATTGTGCATTCATTAAATCGCATTAACAATGTATGTTGTTACATTGCACCTCAAAACCATTTAGTTACATTTGCTTTAAGTATTTCTAATACAGTAATCCCTCACTTATCGCGGGAGATAGGTTCCAAGGCCGACCGCGATAACTGAATTTCCGCGAAGTAGGG
>JABFEB020000060.1:12213278-12247696 GCA_019775895.2 Stomatorhinus ivindoensis
GATGGATGGATGGATGGATGGATGGATGGATGCTGCCTGTACCACTATCATGACTGGTTCTGACTCTAGTTCTGTGATTAGCTACTGCTGTGCTGAAGGGGGCCGGGAGGGGTCACACCGCTCTATCTGTTGAGAGTGACGGACACCTGTTTCCTCTGGTCAGTTGCCTAGCTACGGGCACCAGCATGGCACAGCAGGCCTTCCAAGGCGGGGCACGCGCTGCACGGCCAGACGCTGCAGCTGAGGAGGGACCCCGGCACAGGGGCATCGGCATGATGCATCAGTGTACCACCAGCAGCCTGCACTGAAATGCTGTCCTGCGCACGTGGATCGGCTCATACGTGCCCAACAGGATGCTCCGCTTTCCGTCTGCAGCAGTAATGCCATAATTACATCCTCTGAGGCTGATGCAGTGTTTTCCGGCGAGGTATTGTCCCAGTTTCCTCAGATAACATGAGCCCTGCTTTTGGAGGTTATTTGTTTAGCCAGATGTCATGCCCACAGTCTTTGGGGACTAGGTGGGACATGCGAAAAACAAGCCAGTGCTTAACTTGTCTGTCCTACATTACCGTTATTTATCTTATGTCTACATGTGCTTAGACCTAATGCGCTTCAGTAATTCATTTATGACATAAAACTTTTCATAATTAGCAGGTTACATATCACTTTATTTCATTAGAGCGCACATTATACATGACGATTTATAAATATGAAACATACAAACGTCTCAGTTGCCATAGCACCGTCTGCAGAGAAACCTTCCATACCTTGGACAACTCTCGGAACAGACTGCCCGCCCCCCTTGGCCTCGATTGGCTTATTTTCAAGGCAAGAAAGATTCTGATGACGTCATGCGATTGTCCATTCTGCGCACCTTGAGAGTGTTTTTTTTTTTGGTTGTTTGGGGGCTGCGTCTTCCAGGACGTGTACGGTCACGATAATACTACGTGAATAAAACGAGGAATCTGATTTGGAACTGGGAAGTGGAACTTTTGGAAGTAAAATTACACGCAGTTCTTTTTGTCCTAGAGGAAATGGTAAGAAAACGTTTGTAGTCTCAGATTGCACTGACCACTGCAACACCACTGTAACAATAAGTGAGACAATCTAGTTTATTGTTTGTATCGAGTGCAAATGAACAAAGCTGACGGGTTTTTTTTGGGGGGGGGGGGGGGTTGACGGGATAAAAAGAATAAGGGAATCATACAAATAAGATTGTTCCCGTCAAGATTGCTACTTAACCTGTGATCTTTTTTTCCATAGAATGGAATTTATTAATTACTACTGTAAGTTTGGGTATCCTCCGAAGCACGATAATATGCATGGAAACCAGTGTAATTATCTACATTTTACATTGCAGAAACTAATGGATGTACTGTATTAGAATCGATGTTTTGCGTTTGCTGTCGTTAACAAACAAGTTAGCCTTTTAATATGTTGATAAGTTCTGCATCATTTTAAACGGCTATATAATGCATTTTATTTTCTGTCCTTAAACGCACCGAGATTGTCTGCACTCCTGCTCCCTTGAGATCCACCTGATTCTGTTTATGTATTTAATTTTGAGTGGGAGACGGTAGTATGCAGAACCATGGCCATTATCCACCGCTATAATTTGTATTTCCGAATATTAATTCCGTGGTAAAAAGCACGCAGTTTGACAGCGACAGTTCCGATTTGTATACTCCCTCGCTGCAGGACGTAGCTGCCTTTGCTTGGTGATCGATATCACAGCATGTTTAGATTAAACAGGTGGGCAAACCAGTTAATGGGCTTCTTAACGGATGTACTGGGTCGTCAGGCAAAGATGCCAAATAATGTTGATATTTTTACTACGATCGCGGATTTATTTTGCAGTAAAGATTTCACCACTTCAGTGTGTCAATGAAGTATTTTATTATTAAAATTATAAAAATATTAAAATTATCTGTGTAGGCCTATATCAAGAGGTGCCGCGTAATTCTTTGCGGCTCATTTTATTTGTATATTTGTCATTAAAAGAATCTACGAAATTACGAATACAACTACGCAAAGTTTACTATAATAACTTGAAGTACAAAATCAAAATGATGAATGCAAACAAAGCATAACATAATCCCCGACCCCTCCCAAACCTTAGAATGAATGGTAAAATATACAATGCGAAGAATATATTATACAGAATATTAAATATTGTGTTAATGACAAACGAATCAATTATGAAAACTAAGCAACACAAAATATTCTCCTAGTTCTTAAACGCCTGTAAAAGTAAGCGTGATTTTAAAAGACAGCGGCAAACAACCTGAAACTGTTAAGCTTGTTAGTCGGTGCTGCAGAGCTGGTGCGATATGTGGTGTCTAAGATTTGGTTCGCCTGCATTTTTTTGTCTTTCCTTCCCGTTTGTTCTTTATTCTGGAAAGAAGCAGGTTTATGTTAGGCATATATATTTTGGAAATTATGGAAATTACATTTACCTGCCATTACACTTATCTGCCACTAGATGGAAGGTTTTCCCATTCACGGTTTTGGTAAAAGGACACTTAATTAACAAAATTCACTTCTAGATATAAAACAGCGGATGGATACGTAAGTTAAACCAGAACAATTATAACCTACCAACAGAAATAAATTAGGACATTTCTTATGCCTTATATAGCTTATAGTCATTAATTTATACCTTTCAATTATGTTGTAGAATATGTATTATTTAATATATGATACTATAAAAATATTAATACAATCTACAGCACACTCGTAACTTAATCTATACATGATTCAATAACATTACAAAGCACAGGGTAGGACTGGGGGCTCCATGATAAAATGTATTGCTTGGCTAAAGTTATCAGCACACATACTTATCACCTCTCAGAAAAGTGCCCAGTATGCAGGTAATCTGTTAATTTCAGTGACAAAAACATATATGAATAAATAATTCAAAGTATTATAATAAATAATTATAAGTATTATAACTTTATATAATATTAAAAGTATTATATAAAGTGGCAGCATGACCTACTTATTCCAGCATTCCTGTATCTTCTGTCCTTGTTTTGACTCTGGATTGAGGCAGACTTTTGCATTTCCCAGGGTGAGCCTGAGAAAACACAAGTTGCACGTTAACGTTTGGAAGTACCAGCTCCGTTGCAAGAAGATCACTGGCCATTAGACAGTCACATGAATAAAGCAGGACTCATCGGCGAGTGCTATCAGGGTGACGTAACTGGGGTTTTGATCCGATTTCCCAGCAGCTGTGATCCTCGGGAACCTGTAAGGGTTTCTAACAAAGACAAAGCTCTCCTAGAAACACAGTGTTTCAAAGCTTCGAGCTTCATACTGGGTGTCTAGCATCAGATGTCACTCGTTTGATTTTTTTTTCCCCAGGAGATTAATAAAGTTTGACATTTCTGTCTGCTTTTATATGTTATGAGGAATGGGAAGATTTGGAAGCAAAACGGGAATGAATGGCATGTGTTATGATTTCTTGGAAGACTGATAATAGCATGAATTAGTAAAATGTTTTTTCAGATGGTAATGCTTAGATAAGAGTTCCCACGAATTCTCCCCACCTTTGGAGTGCAGTGGAGGTAATCCATTGAGCGTGTCCCAACATGACTGGAGACAGTGCAGAATGAATCAGTTACATCTTTCCTCATTTTTTTAGTCTACATGATTAACTATTGCTTTGACCCATGCTGGAAAAAAACCCGCACAGACCAGCATAGCTGGTTACCAGCATTGCCAGCATAATGCATACTGGCTATACCATCATATGTGGTGTTTTGGTGCTTGTGGTGCAGCTTCAATAATGAAATATTGCTGGTGGACCAGCTTCATATGCAGGCAGACCAGCACAGCTCTGCTAGTCCACCAGCTACACCAGCACCTAACCAGCATATACCAGCATGCAAATCATGCTGGTCTATGCTATTTTTTTCAGCAGTGACGGCAGGTTTGGATGACCCATTGTGGCAGGTAAAAGGCGCAGATAGATTACAGGCAGTTGCTTCAAGTGTTTCGGTGCACTAATGTGGGGAAACTGACCAGCTTACTTGAGCTTAGATGATATCTGACCTCCCAGTACCTATATTTATTAACAGGCATGAAATCAAAGTTCACTATCTCTAGGCTGTGCTGATGCGTTTTAGTGCCAAGTGTGGTTACACGCTGGAAGGAGTGTCAGTTTAATGGCCAGTGTTGGTGCATGCACCCAGCACAGCATCCCTCGGGGCGGCGAGCGGTGGGGTCTGAACCAGCCTCCTACCAAAGCTGTCCTACTTACACAATCTCCACCTTGGTGCAAAAGGAGCTCTTTGGTATCACCTGGAAGTCTGTGATGCTTTTCCACAGCACAGATTCCCTCATCTCCGGGCACTCGCACAATAGTGTCGGCACAGCTACTGAGTCTCCTGGAGCTACAAAAACAGGGCCAAACACACTTAAGTCTGCACCCAGGGGCACTTACCGTAGCACGCGGTCCTGTCCCGGTTCTATCTGACCTGCATGGAGTGCCACGGCGAACAGGAGGAGAATCTGTCCCAGGACGGCTGGCATGTTCTGGCAGAGCAGCTCGACGTCTTGTGATCCTTTCCACCAGGGTCTGCCACTTCTAGTCCAGCTGGCTTTCCATGTTTGCTTCCTGCATGCCCATATCTAGTCTTCTCTGGGTCACATGACTTACCACACGTCTTCACTTTTATTTTTTTAATTGTGTTTACTCTTGGCAGTGATTTGGATATGGTTCAATGAAAGGAGGTTATTCATTTAAAGAAGGGCGCATTTCATTTACAGCCGTTTGATCCTGGTTGTGGAGGTCGACATTGCAGTGTACAGAGAAATTTAATGTCCTAAACTCTGCTTTATTGTCTGTAGACCAGTGTTTTAGGAAGGATTATGGGTAGTCTTAGACCCTCATTGTTTCCTTGTAAAAAGCTTAATTTCATAAATATACTATGACTTCACAAAAGTACACGCTCTGACGGCGCCGAAAGACAGGATATTGAGAAACCTTTTTGATACTTTTAGCCATTACCATTAAGCGCTTCATCATTCATTCAGTATTGAAATTGGCATCAGTGACTTTACTTTTTAAGATTTTGTTTCATGTTTTAAGGAACACAGTGAAATTCTAATGCCATGGGGGGAGTGCGGGGGCGTCACAGAATAGGACAAATAGCATGTTTCTTCCTACTTGGAAGCTTTCAGCTCCTCTCCTTCATCTTCTGCTATTTTTTTCTTTGTCTTCCCTTTTTCCATTTGTCATGCACAATTCCAAAACGCATTGCCACACACCCTTGTCAAGCACCTTGGGCTAAAACCGTTTTTAGGCACAATGATGCAAGACAAGACAGTGCAGTATTGAATTGCGTAAACAATTACAGTATATGTGTAATGAAAATGTAATTGCGTAGTGCAAAAACTGAAAACAATATGAAATAGCAAATTACAGCACGTGAATGTGCGTGGCAACCACATCTCGTAGCACAGGGTGTGAGACGTCAACGGAGTAACCTCACCTTGAGTGTGGTTCTGAGCGGAGAATGAGCTGATGAAATTTCCCCATTCTTTGCTGTGGCTGATCATCCAATGCAATCAGCTCTGATTTCGTTTTGTGGTTCTATCTTTGTGCTGCTAATGATGCCGATGTCATGATTTTTAATGTAATGTCTGTATCAGCTGATGTTCATTGTATACAATGTGCATCTCCACAGTTTGTTGAGTATTGATGGTCACAAAGAAATCAGTACATTACCAAGGTTTCAATCAGTTTAACGAATAAGCTTTGTAATAAGTTAACGTCGTACAGTAAGAGCACAGACATGGTTTGATTACACTACATGCAGAAACTTCCCTGTTTCTCTGCGATAACAAACCACACAGCAGTACTTTATTTTATGGTGCACCTGCATACATGTGAGCTGGCTGCTTATTACTGAGGAAAAGGCAGATTCCGGTCTGGATGCTGCTAGGATGGACGTAGAACATCCTTATGATGTATATTTTCTTTGGTCCTGAAAGTAAACACAGGTACTGTGACCGTGACATAGGCCCCACAGAACCAGCCACGTTTACGGCCTCAGTGGACAGTAGTCTGCTTAGTCACATGAACCTCGAGCATCCTGACTGCGAGGTCCTTCACTTTGTTCCTCTGCTCCTCCTGGATGTCTGCCTCTATTTCTGTGCCCGCTGCCGTTTGCGTTTCTGTTCCTGTCTCCCTTTCTGTGGCTGCAGGCATTGCTTCTTTTCCTTGTTTCTTTTAGCCATGCATGAGAGAAGGGGAGACATGGGAAATCAGTGCTGTGGACACAGTTAGCTTGGTGTTGGCTGTGGCAGCAGCCGGACCCTAAGTGGCACATGCAAGGTGTACAGTAAGACTGCAAAGGTGCATGGTGTACGAGTAGGAAACGAATATTTAATTCCACTGTCAATTAGTGTTAAGCGGTCTGATGGCCTGGGGGTAGAAGCCCCTTCTGAGCCTCTCAGTTCTCACTGCAGAAGCACCTTCCTGCCCTCAGCCTGGTAAAGTGGTAGCTGTTTGGGTGAGTTGTGTGCCTGCTGATGTTGGCTGTTCTGCTCCTGCAGTGTCTGAGGTTAATGTTCTGCAGGGAGGGCAGGTCAGCGCACTGCAAAATGTGAGGCTCGCAGAAGCTCTCAGTTCATAATTACTGTGTCATACTCTTTAACAGCTGGACCTCGTTAACAAGTGGGCAGTCGTCTCGGCTGTCTGTGGCGTTTTTAAGTGCAATGAAGCAGTGTGTCTGAAACTTGTCAGGTGAACTGCAGAGTTGGTTGAAATAGTTTCTCAAACTGGTCCTTGGGGACCCGGAGACAGTCCAATAGAGAGCTGGGAAGGAGCGAAAACGTGGACCTTCTGGGGTTCCTCGAGGATCAATTTGAGAGACACTGGGTTAAACAAGTGTTTAGTAGGAAAGTTGGTTAGATGTGAGGAGGATGTTTACTCATCATACCTTTTCAAGCAGTGTTGCAGTCGTTTTGCCTGCTTCCCGTTAGGATTTAAGCACACCTCCCTGGGCAGACCATCTTCTGTTTGAGTTTTCAGTGTAACTCTGAGAAGGGAGGCAAGATACATCATTACAACTTGAAAACGGACTATAACCATCTTAATCAGCAAGGTATTGAGGCTGTGCCCACAGGATACTGTGTGATACCTACATGATTTCTTTGTTTTTACAGTCAGGACCCTTTTCGATGACCTTAATATCACTTAACGGTTCCTTGACGACTTCAGTCACCTTCGGACAAGTACATCTTAATGGAACATAAGTTCCTCCAACCACCTGTCCTGTTTTTGTAGAAAAAGAACATTAGCCTCATTGAATGCAAGCTGACATTACCGTATTCCGCATTATCACTTAATGCCGGTGTTATACCGAAAAAGGCATCCATGCCGCAGAATGCATGCCTGTCTATAAATGATCGATTGGTCGCTGATCAGAAAGGAGTTGAGCTACTTTGTCGAGTTAGGCTACCGTATTGCTAATCGATAGCCCTAACCCTAATCCCCAAAAAACCCTAAACTTAACCCTCAATACACACCTAAAACCTTAAACCCCCCCCAAAAAACCCTAAAAGCTAAACTCGTCAGAACACCGGCATGCATTCTACGGCAGGGATGCCTTTTTCGGCACATCACCGGTATCTCTTCCAACTGGTTTAAACTTTCTCTTTTGTAGTTTAAAGTCATACATATATTTAACATTATTAAGAAGCGCGGAACAGCTGCCTGGTCATTAGATTAGATGTATTTGTTATTGTACAGAGTCACGTAAGACACGTGGAAATTGATGAAAATGACAGCTGAACTTTCGGTAAAATGTAATGGTGTTTAGTTACCTGACATGAGGACGACGCCGAGCAGGGCCAGGAACAGGATCAGTACAGGTGCTGCGCTCATGGTGACTCGCTCCACTCACAGCGACTCTCACCGCATTTTAAGCGCTCCGGCTGGAGTTTCCCCGAATTTCCCGTAAACGCCCACGCTGGAGAATCCATACGAAAAAAGCCCAGGAATCTCATGCCAAAAGAGACTCGTATTACGAAACGACGCATTTCACTTTGAGTGAATGTGCAAGTTCAACAGGAACGCGGAATGACACGCGAACTACGCAATGCGAAACGGGGTGTAATTACAGCAAAACACTTTCTGCATTTTAAGTTAATCATTCGTGAATAGGTATTTCTGTTGGAACCGATTTGCCTGTCGATTTTACAGGTGTACATTTTGAATAGGTTAAACATTTGTGACCTATAGCAGGGGGCGCTGTGCGAATTTGAGAGGGGTTCAATGGCAATACGCATAATATAACAGCCGGGCTTTTCAGATTTCCCTGTCCGACAACAGAGTATGTATTTGCCTTTAATTGTAATTGGTGTTTTTAACGTTTTATTAGTTTCGAATCTTTAGTTCCATTAGTGGATTTAATTTGTGACTCAGATGACACATTTCAAATCTGTCATCATATGGATTGTTAATGAAGCAGGGATTTTAACCTGGTGTAGTCCAGATCCTTTAATCCTGATTCTTTTATCCCTTATTGGAGCCGTGTGCTGCAGGGCAAGGCAACGAAGTAGTTCATGGTGTCACACTTCCAAATTTCTTCTGCCTTTGCTGTGTGTGTGTGTGCGCATTGCCAGTTGTTTTTGTCCTGTTGGTTTCACGCCACAGTCCAAAGATATGCAGTGGGGCTAATCGCCTGTGGTGTGTGATCCGGATTGTATGTGTGTGCAGTGCAGTGGACTGGCATCCAGGATATTCCCAGGCTTTTACCCTAAGTCGCCTGATCCTAATCGGGATAAGCATTTAGAAGACGGATGGATGGTGTCTTCATTTTTGTGGCTTTAACTAAGTAACTTTCATTTCACTGCTTGTAACTTTGGATTTCTGAACTCCAGTTTCACTTCCTTGAGGTGGTGAGAGCTTTTTTTGGTAGCTGGACATTAGTGCTTCGATTTTACTCTCTCTCTCCTAGAGTCGTGCACCACCCCTGTTTCTATGTTTTTAATGTGCTTTCTGCATTCAGTTTCACTGCCTGGTCACTGCCATTCACTGCTTTACCCCCCTGACAGTCTTAGACACCTCCACTGGATGTAACTGCTTCATGGGAGCCAGTGACTGAGCTGCACTTCCCCATACACGTGATACGTTGCAGCAAGCGGACAAGATGGAGGACTGCCATGCAAGCTTGGTAAAGATCAGTGAAGACAAGGTCCTTACCAAGTGAGTTTGCCTGGACGTCCCGTGGGTGTCTCTGTGTCCTCTGCTCCTCAGTCGCCTGACCTGTTCCTGTCCCTTTTTTTTTTAGAACTGAGATGATGTCCCTGCTGAAAACCTATAACTGTTACCATGAAGGGAAGAGTTTTCAGCTGCGGAGTCGAGAGGTACATACAGCTTCCCTAGCAATTGCTTCCTCTTAAGAGTATTTGATCTTGAATTTAAGGATTAAAGTTCAGTCTATTTGTTGATTGTTGTCCGGAAGGTATGTCAGTTAGGCAAAAAGGATATGCATGAATCCTTTTGCCTTTTTGAGATTATTTAATATCTAGCTCAGGCTACTCTTTTTCTGAATTCTAGGCTTCATATCTCAAGTTGAGTTCTAATCTTGTCCTCCTACTGAATGGTAGTCAGTGATGAGACTAAGTGAAAATTCCCACCAGATTTTCCCTTGTCCATTCAAAAAGTTCTTCCATGCTTCTTGCCAAAGGAATCATAACTGGCTGTGAGCAGTTATGAGTTTGGCAATCAACAGATCGTGAAAGGGTCCGGAGATCGGCCAAGAGGGCAGGTTTGGGTGGGAGAAACGAAACGGGCATTCCCGTGTGTGGCTGCCATTCCTGGGATGTGAGGCATCCTTTCCAATGGGCGTGATGTGTTGCACGGGCCCAGATGTTACAGGAAGTAAGTGATGCTTCAGGGAAAGGCTAGTCTGGGATTACAAATCACTCCACAACCTCTTCGTGTAGAAGTGTCCAGGACGTATGTGCAGCACCAGTGCGAGCCGCGCTGTCTAACCGTGAAATGGGGGAAATCGACTATTGTAACATTTATGTGACATTCATGGCAGGCTTTTAATTTAAGAATTCCTAAGTGTTTTGTCACTGACAGGTATATTTCAATAATTTTCACAAGACACGGGGGTGTTGATGTGTGCTACCTGGACTGCATCCAGCTCTAGTGACCTTGGGGGTGGGTGGGTGGGTGGGGGTGAAACTCAGTCATCAGCTTATATCTGCATGCCAGTCATTCTGTCACAGTCCAACATGGAATTCCCACGTCAATTAAATATCAAGTACACTTTTGACTTTGTCATATACACAACATATGAAACCTAAATGTACTACAGTTTGCTGTTTTTTTCTGAAACTGCTTAGCTGCCACCTTCTACCTTGCCATTAATGTTTTCTGCTTCTTTATACTGTAAGTCCTCTTTATTGGAATCTGATACGGTAGCTCCATAGCGCATTAGCCGTTGCGTGTAGTTACTCTCCAACACCTGTAGGTGGAAGCATTTGAGCCTGTTTGTTGACCTCTTTGATTGTGTACCACGCTGTAATCATTTCAACTCGTCGTCCTCATTTTCGGGAGAAGATCATGGCGTTAATCCGGCTTCCAAAGCAGCCACGACGGCTGAGTGCAGACATGCCAAAATTAGGAAGTACATGGTGAGAGTGAACACATTTCTTGTTTCACATTTTTACAAGATTCCTCAGTGATCAGATATCAGATTAGTTGTAATCAGACTCCCTTTATTTAGGCAGATGTGTGCGTGTACACGATTGTTTGGCACTGATCCAAAAGCACATGGTACGTTGTCTGGCTACAAGACACTCAGTTCTGTGTTCTGGTTAAATCAGTTAAGATATCTGGTCAGACTGGTTCTGGACTAAAGGTATATAAATTCAGGTTGCATTATGTTGGGGGGGGGGGGCTTCCTGTGTGTTCCAGGCCCTGTGTCATGTTGATTTAAGGAGGGTGTCTAAGTAGGACATCTGTGAAAGAAGCTGTTAAGATCTCTGTTGGGTCTGGGCTGATGCACCTGTAGCACTGAGAGTTGTTTGAAATGGGGGGTGTTTACATTATTTTCAACTGTCCTTCTAGCAGTGTGCAGAAATGTGTCCATGTGCATTTGTGTCTCTATAATAGCTGTAACATTTGAAACATAAATTAATCACCCACCCTAGCAGCTGCACCTTTGAGAAACTGGACTTGTTTGTGGGTCTGTCATTTCTACTTCGTTGTAAGGAACAGGGTGGCAGTTGATGGTGGTGATCTGATTCTTTTGTTTTTTTTTCTGTATATTTTAGCCAATAGGGATTGGCTCAAATATCAGGTGACTGTGCTGAGCAGGAACCTCAGCTGGTGGGGATCTGAATTGGAACTGAAGGGAACTGAAATTCCCAAGTCAGCAAACCAGATTTATTCCTCGTCTTTGTCGGCTGAGCTGCTGGCTTTGCCTGGCCATCAGTTAGCATAATAACTGGATTCTTTCCCAAAAGGGCTTTTCCCCCAGGGTTTTGTGTGCAGATGGACCCGGCCTGACCGTTCCAGGTCTTGTACGCACCTGGATCAGATTAGTGATAGGAAGCCTGCAGCTTTGAGTCTTGAAGATGTAGGGGGAGGAGAAAATCCACACAGAGGAACTTGGAAAGTGGTTTAGCAATGAGAGAGTTAAATCAGGGGAAGTGTGTTTCCTTCCAATAACACAACAGTGCAGTGAGCTAATTTGCTTTGTCTATAAACACTGTTTAAACACCAAAAGTGTTTAGCAGGTGGTTTAAACCTTGTATATTTTACAAAGTGCCTCAGATGAGCAATTTCAGTATTTCACATTTTATTACAAAAATCATTAATATCATTCTGGCTGTAAACATTAGCCCTGCACAGCAAGACCCTCTGAAATAACTCAGTAATAACTTATAGGAGCAAA
The DNA here is from genome assembly GCA_019775895.2 of Stomatorhinus ivindoensis. NCBI lineage: Eukaryota > Metazoa > Chordata > Actinopteri > Osteoglossiformes > Mormyridae > Stomatorhinus > Stomatorhinus ivindoensis. The sequence goes on from JABFEB020000060.1 coordinate 12,225,206, forward strand.
GTCGTCTTTCCGCAGCTTTCCTGCAGTCGTGGTCCTTCAGAACAGATGTCAAGCACGCCTCTGCGTCTGCACAGACTGTCCGGGGAGCCCCATGTCCTTCAGAGCAGGCATAAAGCGGCAGGACCGCTGTCATCTCGCTGTGTCTGCGCAAACAGCCAGTCCAGTGGGTCCCTCGTGCAGTCCCTCTGCTGGGACGTCCTGAGTGTCGCCTCGATGGCCGTGGCACGGGGCCGGTATGCTCTGGGGGCGGGCCGGGCCGGGGCCTTGATGAAGAGACGAGGTCTCTGCGACCGTGGGACCCTGAGCGGCCCGAAACTGGGTCTTGCCAGCTCTTTGATGGAGTCCACGTAGTCCTCCATGGACTGGGAGGGCTGGGCGTGGCAGGACCCCTGTGTGGGGGCATCCTCCTGCATCTCGCTGATTGTGGGCAGGGGCTCCACTGACAGAAGCAGTCTCCTGGGTTTCATTGCGCGGGCGGTGACCCCCGATGGCATCGGCAGCCTATCTGCAGACAGACAGAGTGCAGGCTGTCAGGATTGCGTCATTCCTGTATTTGTTAGTTACATTGGTTTATTTCATTTTTTTAATTACCTCACTGATAATGTTATATCTATTGTTCAGGTCTGACAATCAAAAACAAATTCCAGCAAATTACTCCCTTACCTGTGAGGTAAACAGCTCTGTCTGATGAATGTGCAGCCGGCTCTGTGCCTCAGGCCTGTCTGGTGTGAGTGCAGCTGGCTCTGTGCCCTGGTTGAGTCTCTGTGCTCTTTGACGCACTGTCTGAGCTGTTTTGAGGTGCGTCAGGTAAGCTCTGGCTCTTTATAATGCTCCAAGGCGCAATCCAGAGCTAGTGCCCCTAAATATAACTCTCTCTCTCTCTCTCTCTCTCTCTCCCCCCCTATAGGATGTGTGCTTGTGTGCGCGTCCATGCACACATGTTTACTCAGGCGTGCACAGGAAGCCGAGGCGTGGCCACTGACCAAGGCCGCAATGAGCAGCCGTCCCCGTGTTTACACAAGTGGAACAATGGTGCTCATTGTGTGCACGGTCCAGCACTATGGGCTGGTGGGAATCAAGATTCTCGGTTATTAGTTGGGGCCGGAGGTCCAGACGAGTGCAGTGTCTCTGTGTGCTGTAGGTGTCTTCCCTGTGTTTATGTGTAACGTGGGACATTCGCCTGACGGTCGTAGATGCGGTCAGTCTCGCAGTACATAGGACCTCTGGGAAATGGGACCGGTGTGTCCCGACCCGTTGAGAGGCCCCGGGTGTCCAGCTCAGGTGGCGTGGCCCATGGGAACCGGGTCCCTGCACCAGCGCCATCAAGGAACTAACTCGACAGAAACCCAGAGCTGCTTCCGTTCCCAGGCTGGGGTCGCACAGCTATACTGGTTCTCAGGATAAACTTAGATCATGCAGCGTGCCCCTGCAAAGGAGGGCGTTAGATACAAAGGGACAAATTTAGCCACTGCTGGCCGTTCCTGCCCGGGAGTCTTAATGCGCAGAGGGGGGGCACTCAGGCTAAAAGTCAGTGGCCTGTGGACAGGAAAATAAGTAAGGTGATGAATTGGTGTGTATGCAAGCAGCTTTAACTCTAGAGAGGCCAGGTGCTGCTTGATGTTTAACCGTCTAGTTTTTCTGATGTGAATGTGACGGGTCATAACTTTGGGTCCCCGATGATGAAAACTGAGTGCGGTGGGGGGTCCCCATAATAACATTTTATTATTATTCGACGGGGGGGGGGGTTCCTCTGATTGTGCTGAGCGGGGTCAAAGAGGAGAAGGAAAAGATGGGGCAAATCAAATTTTTCTTGATAGATGCAGGACACTGCACTTTATTTTTTACTTCAGGATGATTCTGCTATATATGGGCCAGGTGGAAACGGCCCGGTGGGATACTGGTTGGGAAGCCCCCAGTGTACGTGACCTGACGCAGTGTTCCACATGAGTCAGGGGGGCCCGGCCCTCAGCCAGACATGAGCTCAGGTCCGTGTGGAGTTCACAGAAGGTTCTGAGCCAAGACGGCATATTCACTTGGGGGGGTAGCTGCCCTGCAGCACGTAGACCTAAAGTGCAGCAGGATATCCTCCCTCTTCCCTTTTGGAATTAATAATAAGCTTTATTATTATTGCTACTATAATTACCTGTGCTGTTTTGTTTTTTTTTCCACGGCCACAGGAAGATGGGGAGCTGATCATCGAAGGCCTGCTCAGTATCTCCTGGGGCCTGAGGAGACCAATCCGGCTGCAGATGCAGGACGACAACGAGCGCTTCCAGCATTCCAGCGCAGGGATAGGCGGGTGGGTGGTCCTCCGGATAGGCCACGCCCACAGTTGCATTTCTTATCGGCGGGGGGCTGATGAGCACCTGCTGGGAGGAGAGCTGGGGTGGGGTGAAACTTTATGAAGATGGTGTACAGGCACCCGAATGCTGGAAATATTGTTGTTTTTGTTGTTGTTCTTGTTGTTATTAATATCATCATCACTCTCAAGGAGCTGACTGGGAGACTTTTAAGGGCCACTAAGCTTAGGATCCCTGCCCCTATTGGCTCTGAGGTTGTGAATGTGCACTCTGCAGGTCCAGTAGCTGCAGGAATGTCTGAGGACCCAACCTACCGCATGCGTGCCCAAGAGAGCTGCCTGCTTGTGGCTCTAGCCTTCCTCGGCTTCTTTAAATGGTAGCTGTTGGGCTTTTCAGTCATTCGGGAAGCCGGGTGCCCATTCTTCTGGTCACTTCCTGCTTAGCACAGGAAGTGCCTGATCAGAACCAAGTAGTCATGTGACAGAGCCCCTCCCCAGTGTGTGTGTGCTCTGGTCCAACCTGGGATTAACTCTATGCTGGACCAGGAACAGTGGTTTTACAGTTGGCAGCAGTTTCCCGTACAGTGGTGCCAAAACACATTTTTTAATTTTTATTATTTATTCCATTATTCATTATTCTAGAATTTCCCACCGGGATCAATAAAGTTAATCTTATTACATAGTAGGAGTCATATGATGGTATATAGTTATAATCCATATGGCATATTGATAGCACCACAGGCGTGAAAGTGTTATTTCTTTTAAGAATATAGGTGTCTTGGCTGAAATGATACAAAAACACAGCACATTGTTTTGTTTGGTTAGCAGACAGCAATAGCTGGTTCTGCTAAAGCCAGAGGAAGCCCCATGGTGTGTTGGGAGAGACGTTTGAATGACCTGCAGAATTCCTGTATAGGAATCTCATTACAGCCTCTTACTGGTTCTGTTTAAGATAGATCATAATGTGCTTCTGTAACAGTTACAGCATTTTTCAGTGTTGCGTGTGTGTTTGAATAACTGGTGCAAATGCAGTTACACTAGTGGCTAAAATTGTGGAATCACCTAGCATTTTTGGCATTACGTTTTAAAAATCACTACATGAATATTGGTGGTAATGTTTATAAACAGTCAAAGAATGTGACATATCATATATTGGACGATTAAATAAGTAACTGAAGCAACAGTTGAATAAAGTTCTGTCGTCTCTAAAATTGTGTTTCCACAATTTCGCCCACTAGTGTACTTTCTCTGACAGTCTATTTTTATCTCTCTCTGATAGAGAGAACGAGGAAAAAACCAGTTCTCAAAAGCAGATCCCCCCGGAGTCGAACAACAATGAAAGTACGTATGGGTCTGGCCACACATGCTGGGTATCAGCAGCTAGGAATGTTAGATTGGGTGTGCGATGGCTGGATTTTGGTATTCGTTTAACTGGAAGCTGGAGATGTAGAAGTGTAATTTAGCAGATTAGCCTCTGTCTTCACCTTGGTTCTTCATGAGCATTTCCCAGGAACAGGTAATCTCTCAAAAGCTCACTGGTGCTGCTGTCAACGTGGCTGATCCTCTGCTCTTATCACATGGACAGCTGGAGCACCTCACGTGCTTATTCTGACACCTTGATCCGTGCCTCTGTTACCTGGCAACATCCAGCCACATGATTAAGATGGTGATGGCAGCAGATTATGGAGATTATGATCACAGTAATTATTTAATGTTATAGTGCAGTGTTTTCCAATCCAGTCCTCAGGGACCTGCAAACAGTCCACATTTTTGCTCCAAGACCTAGGAGGAAGCAAAAATGTGGGCTGTCTGGTAGGGAGCAAAAACGTGGACCGGCTGTGGGTCCCTGAGGCCAGATTGGAAAACGCTGTCATAGTATAAAGGGTTTTGGAGACCTAATGGTTTGAAAACCTGCTTACAGTACCCACTAAACCCAGCTTCCATTAACATGGCCCATTATAACTAAACATCGACTTTGAATACCTGCTATACCAAAGCAACATGCACCAGACCCACTAACTTGTCAACTTATTTCTAGTGTAATGATAAAGCCTGTGTTTTGTGTGTGTGTGCTACAGGCTCTGATGTGTCTATCAGTGAGGATGAGACCCCCCAACTGATGAGGACAAGGAGTGATGCCAGCTTCATGGGCATCCAGCGGAGGTCCAGGCGCCACAGCCAGGGCGAGATGCAAAGAATGAAGAAACATCGCTTTTCCATTAATGGGCATTTCTACAACCACAAGGTAAGAAGAATGAGGATATCCTGAGGTAGAGGATTAGCAGCCTAGAATCGGGACACCCTTGAGGGGACGAGTCGGCAACTTAGAATTGGGATTCCCTTGAGGGGACGAGTCGGCAACTTAGAATTGGGACACCCTTGAGGGGACGAGTCAGTAGCCTAGAATTTGGACATTGTTTGATTTGGGCCTCATCCTTAAAGCAGCACTGTGGCTGCTCACCTGCTTTTCTTAAAAACAGCTTTCGTGGGCTGAGGGGTCCTTATGGGCGTGCAGGGCACACAGCACATGCTAGACTTGGACAGGAAGTGACCCCTCTGATTGGACGAGGAGCAGATGGTGAATTGGACAATGCTCCCCAGCTTGAGCTCAGTCGTCACCTTCCTGCCCCCTGTCCTGACACCTCACCTAACTGGGATGTCATGTAAGCAGATGGCCCCTCAGGATGATGGCCTTTAGAGTTCTTAAAGCAAGCGTGACCCAGGTGAAAGAGCAATGCTCGGGGTAAGGTGGTGTAAATACCACTTTGCATGAGCACTGTAGCCATTTGGCGGGGGTAGGGCAGCTGATCTGTAGGCAGATTTCTCTGTTACACTCTTAGTGTGCTTAGCCACCTTGTGTGGTAATGGGGCTTCTAGAGATGCTGTCTTTATGCTGCGTTTGTTTTCTTTTGTCAATGTTACTGCACCATGTGACATGGTCCCCCTACCTGCACCTCTCAGACATCCGTCTTCACTCCTACTTATGGGTCTGTGACCAACGTCCGGATCAGGAGCACCATGACCACGTTGCAAGTGCTCCGCCTGCTTCTCAGCAAGTTCCGTGTGAGTGAGTCCTCCGTGTGGGCTGTCGATATGTCCTCCTTACTTTTCAATACCTGTGAATTCCTTTTAAGATTTTTTACCTTTGACATTTATGCCGGCAGGTTGAAAATAAACTGGAAGAGTTTGTTTTGTACATGGTACATGAATCCGGGGGTAGGTGTTTCACCACTTTCTCTTTCGACGCCAATGATAAGTGTTCACCTTCTCCAGGAAAGCGAAACCTTTCTGGCTCGCTGTGTAGTGATCCAGGGGAATTTCATCATTGGTCCTTAAGCATGTCTAATCTCTGATTTGAGTGTGTGCATGTGCTGCCTGTATGATCTTGCATATGGTTGTGTGAAGGCCAATTTCCCTGGACATTTCAGAGAAAACGAAACTCAAAGACACTGATTACCCCCTGATCTCCCGCCTGCTGCATGGCCCATGTGAGAAAATAGCAAAGATGTTTTTAATGGAAGCTGACCTGGGAGAAGAGGTCACTTATGATGTAAGATCAGCTTTCTACCTCTCTTTTCTAGCTAATTTACTTGAAGCCACTTGCTCATACTTCCTGCCTAAAACATGAATAATATGGTTCCGAATTGTAAAGATCAGATCTAATTATAGCGCTTTATTGGTGGCTTTCCTGTTTTCTGAGCCTTTGTGACAATGGGCTCTTGGCAGCTGCGCTTTCATTCATGCCGTACTTCACGCACGATTGTTGTTGTTTTGTTACTGGACGTTGCTCCACTGTCACTGACTCGTGATCGTGGCATATCACAGTGTTCGTGATAACGTTCCTCCAGGTTGCACAGTACATCAAGTTTGAGATGCCTATGCTGGACAGCTTCGTGGAGAAGCTGAAGGAGGAGGAGGACCGAGAAATTTCAAAGTTGACCAGAAAGTAAGAGAGATCACCATGACCAACATCCATCATTTGCTATAATTGTCCCTCCAGTACCATGTTCCATGAAGATGATCGTTACCAGGCTGCAGTCACAGGGTAATCAAAATTTCCACCCTACAAATTTGAGCAGGACACATGGGAAGACATCCAGTGGAGTGGGCTCGTCTTCCTCTTTGTGCTGGACTTAGATTCTGACCTCTGACCCTAGATGGCTTCTCCCCTGACAGATACAGTGCCATAAAGTCCACGATCCTCCAGCAGCTAGAAGATATGGCGGAATCTTCTCAGCATTGCTGAGAAGCAGGGTAATGGCCTTTCCTAACCCTTATCCAGCATTTAGCTCTGTCATCACAAATGATAATGCATCTCCAGGGACAAGCGGAGCCATTGATCAACACCCGTAATCTGCTTACAGCCCAGGGAAGACAAAATGCATAGAGAAGCAAACCATGTTGCACACTGAAGTTTCCCCTGAATTTTAAAGCGGAAAACTCTGATGTCTTTAGCATGTGACTTGTGTGAGGTCCAGTTCTTCAAAGGAGTGCCTGACAGTCGCATCTTCTTTTCAGATCTCGCAGAACTGGCCCTGGACCTGGAGCCTGCTGGCTCGCATACGTTTGACACACCGCAATTGCTGACTGGTTGCCGGACAACAAGCATCTTTGTTTTGTCACAAATTAATTTAGATGACAGATTTCCAAGCCATAATGGTGTTTCACATAGAGAGGGGGAGTTGCTTAAATTTATAGATATTTATGGATGGTTCAGATACATCTTTAGTTTGTGAGCCATGTATACATCCAAATTTTTCACCAAATATGTAAACATCACCTGGCTAAAGAAAATAAACTCTGTGTGTCTGTGTACACGTATTGTATAATAAGTTGTTCAGGCTGTCATCTGCTCCTGTCTGCACTCCCCACACCAGCCGTCTCTCGTCTGCTAGCTTCAGAACTTGCTGTCTCATGCCTTGATGAACTCCATACTCCATGCTCACACACCAGCCCTTGGACATGTAAGATTGCACCAAGATGGCATCCTACCCCCCCAGTTCAGCAAAATTTATTCCGGACCTTACTATGGGCCTTTGTATGGCTGATAGAATTTGGACCTTAGAGGGAAATAGAGTGGCTTTGGACTAGATGGTATGCTCGCTGCCGCTGAGCACTCTGTTGTACAGTATGTAGAGTATACATTGACTAGACCAGGGGCTCCCAAATTGGAGGCGGCGAGAAACTGGTAGGGAGGTGTCAGCTTTACAAAACATATTAGTAAAATTTTTACAACATGAAAAAATATTCCATTATAATGATAACTACTCAAAGGGGATGCCCACACTTCCCAGAGCTGGCAAAATGGGAGCTTATAAGGCCCTGGCACTGTTATTTTGGGGGTCCTGGGCTGAAAGGTTTAGGAACCCATGGACTAGACAATATACTTATCATGCCAAGTGTTAGTATGTAAATATGTAAATGTAGCATTGTGAGTTTTAGATAGATATTTCTTCTTGGATGTACATTGATAGGTTGACAATAAAGATCTTTTGATTTCAAAATGCTTACTGTCTCTCTCTGTGGATCGACAGTGTAGGTGATGATTCAGAGATGACAGCCACTGTCTATCTGGTGGCATCTCCCAGTTGATGTCACAGCAAGTCCTGGCCTTGAGTGCTAACATCCCCAGAAGGCACAGCCCTGTTTTTGTTCCCTGTACATCCACTGTGACCCCACCTCTCTGTACACTTATTGTCTGCCCACTGACCCACATCACCAGTTCCCATGACTTTTCCCACTGTTGCTTTGTGTTGAAAGTGAGCTCAACTCAAACATCTATTGTTACACAAAGGACAGAGTACAAATACAAGGAAACTTCTTTCCCACATGCCTGTTGGTGAGTGGCTTATTGGCTGTCAGTGCACTGCGGAAAGGCAGGTGGAAAGGCAGCATTTAGGGCTGTGCTATTTTCAGTTCAGCCAATACCAAAGGGAGGCAGTGTCACCTTTCGAATGCTTTATAACAGGGGTGTCAAACTTCAGTCCTGGGGCGCCGGAGTCCTGTGTAACTTTGTTCTTTCCCTGTTCCACCAGAAATGATTCAGCTCAAGAGCTGTGTGGTAATAAGCACATAGAGTTGAATCTGGTGTGTTAAATAAAGGAAACCCAAAAATGTGCAGGGGTCTGGCCCCCCCAGACTGCAGTTTGACACCTCTGCTTTATAATAACATTGCCTGCATCGACATTAATTCTTTCTCTTTATTGTGGTTCTGGCTCCATCTGGTGCTGCCACCTGCATATTGGTTCATCTGTGTCTAATCTTTTGTATATAGTTACAGTTGGTTGGTACCAATTCATAATTAAACCCGATATGAATTAAATTGAAAACATCCTCAAGCCCCTGATAAATTTAACTTTTATAGCCTTGCAAATACTTTCACTTTTCAATACAAAACTTTCCTCTGTTCCTATGGTTTTGTCTTTACAATGTAATCATGTCCGTTTGTTACTAACTGCTCCCTCTTGTGATGCTTCAGGCAAAAAACAGCACCATGCAGCTTTAACCTTCCCTGGACATAATAATAATAATAAGAATTTATATATATATATATATATATATAAGCAATATGCATACATTTTTGTTTATTTTATATAATGTGGTATGCTTTCAATGTACTCGAGTTGCAGTTATTTTTTTAAATCTTTGTTCATGTCAAAGTCAAAGATATTTTATTGTCAAGTCACATTATACAGTATGTGCAAGATATATAGGAGAACCGAAATGCCGTTTCTCGCTCACCGGTTTACATACCATCCAATTACACAAACTATACACATACTATAAGAAAAGACTGAGAACAAGACACTGGACAAACTGAAAAGGCCAGAGACAATTGTAACAATAAATATATGGTCAGTTGTGCAAATGAGAGCAGTTTAAGAGGCGATTGTGCAAATGGTAATAATGTTAAGGTAGTTATGTAAATGATAAACAAAGTAGTGATGCAAATGGTATTCTATACTTTTTGTAATTATGCAACAAAACATTGCTACATGCATTGCTAAATTAAACATTACTTAACAGTATAATTGTTACGTCCACTGCCGGTCGGGTGAACAGGGAGCAGGCACGAGGCAGCGGAGTAATCCAAAAAGGGGTTTATTCGTAGGACGCACGGGATACTGGATACAAAACGAAACTAAACAGACTAAGCAGGCAAACAAAATGACGGATCTGGGGGAGACTGACTTAGACACAGACTAAATGCACAAAACAATCAGGTACAAATTGCCAACAGCTGGTTTCCATTGGGAACAGACACGAGGTAATGAGGGGGGGCGTGGCAAACAGGAGGCTCTGACAGACGGATCGTGACAATAATAGCTGTTGTGAACAAATACGGACACTTTATTGACCTCAGCCCACTGACGAACACATCTCCGGATCACCTTCAGGGAATAACGGCACATGGTCATAGTGCTGTAACTGACACTCCCTCAAAATGCGGGCAATGTGTCTCATTCAGGACTCCCTGAGCAACCACTCGTTTGACACAAAGTCAAACCTGTGCTACCCCGGAATTCTCCAAAGAGACAGAGTACCAAAGATCTTCTTCTCAGGTTAATGGATAGCATCTATTCTTCACAGTCATACAGCAACACGTCTTTCCAGTGACCTCCTGACCCCATATGTTCTCCCAAACTATCTATTCACTTCATAGGAAGAGGCACCAGAGACATGAGTGTTACTGCCAAGGTAGGTGAACCTCATGTCACGGTTGACATTTCACCATAGTTACCACAGATCTGGCAGCCTTCCCTACCCTATATATATACTGGCTTAAGAAAAACAAAATCAAGACTTCGGAGTGGCCTACTCCAAGTCCTGACCTGAATCTGATCGAGATGCTGTGGCATGACCTTAAAAAGACGGTTCATGCTCGGAAACTCTCCAATGTGGCTGAATTACAACAATTCCGCAAAGATGGGTGAGCCAAAATTCCTCCACAGTGCTGTAAAAGACTCGTTGCCAGTTATCTCAAATGCTTGATTGTAGTTGTTTCTGCTAAGGGTAACCCAACAAGTTATTAGGTTTAGAGGGCATTTATTTTTTCACACAGGACCATGTTGGTTTGGATTTTTATCGCCTTAATAATCCATGTATTTGTCTCTTTCTCTCTTTTGCATAAGTTCTGTGATGGTCCCTAATTTGGTAGTGCCGTTTGAGACATATAATGCGATAGTCCATATTCACAGAAAGATGTTAAAATGACAATGAATCATGTCCTTTAAAGTACTGGGTGATGTCATGATGAGTAAGTCCTGCATAGTTATCGTCTTTATTGGCAGCTGCGTCATTTTTCGCTGTATATTTCGGCATTATTCAGGTCTTCACCGATTTTTTCCAGGAAGCTTCCAAGGTTCACTATGTGCAGCGAATACGACCTCTGATGATTTCTTAAAATAAAATTTAAAAGAATGGCGTAAAAAATATTTGGAACAAACAAATAGAAACTACAAAATACGTGCACTCAACTCGAAATGCTTACTCCGGTAATTGCATTGCGTTCTATAAGTACATACTGCACGATTAATTTTTGTAAAAATATTGCTTATTCTAATAACCAGGGATGCACATGACCGATACGAGAGTATGCTTCACCTTTAAAAGTGATACGTGCGATAATCGATTGTTGTAACAGCGCAAATCTGTACCTATTGTATGTGCATATGCATTGATATGGCAAGAAATTATCGTGTATTTTAAACTTTATATGATAATTCGTACTTCATTTGCGGTTTAAATGTACGGTAATATCTTGTCATAACAGCACAAATGCACATGAAATACATACAAATTTTCGCTGTCACAACCAATCGATTGTTCCGTATCGCTTTTAAGGGTGAATGGCTGAATGCGTCCTGGCCAACCAGTTATATATGCATCTTTGCTTATATCATCCATACCACGCTTCTTAAACGTGGTTTCTAAGATCAGCCTTGCTGTACAGCGCTACCTCAGGCCTGATCTCAAATTACACGGTTGCTTTCAAGGCTTCAGAATCTCACGTAGCATTATTACTGTCACGTGGTGCCGCTTCCCTCTGAAAGAGGAACTTCAGTAAAGCGCTGCGCTTCTAGCCTGAAGATCCACACGACAGGAAATATACCTATAAAATCGTGATAATTCAGCAGACATCTCGGGAATACGGAATGCCAAAGTCCGCCTGAGGTGATCGGCGTGTCATATACATGCTGTGGTCCCAGCTGCTATGGCTTTCCTGCAAGGTCTCGATTCGCACATAGTTGTTGTTGGATGCGGGATTTCTGGCATCGGAGCCGCTCAGAAGCTTCTGCAGCACGGCTTCCACAATGTACGGGTGCTGGAGGCCACCGGGCGCAGCGGCGGCAGGGTCAAGACGGGTCGCTTGGGTGAGTAATAATGTAATATATGTGTCACACATGCACGCACACGTAGTGCAGTGACATATATATCTGAAAGTCGTTTTACATTTAATTGTAAATAGCTTTTATATATTGCTTTTATTTCTATCTCAAAGTAAAGTGTGTAGAGTGTTTATGGACATTGAGCATGGATATTATATATTACATTTTAACAGCTTTCCAATGTCCTGTTTATCTCTTGGCTCCAGCATAACTTTAGCTGTAAAAATAAGTGAACCAGTAACTTCAGAAATTTCAGATATGACACTGCAGAACAATAAAGTAGGTGTGCAACATTATTAAGTGTAGACTGTACTTTTTCCCTGTTTTCATATTTTCCATGTTGTTTTTAGGCAGTAATATTGTGGAGATCGGGGCCAACTGGATCCACGGTCCATCCCAAGAAAACCCAGTGTTCCGCCTTGCCTGTCAGTACGGGCTTCTGGATAAGGAATCCATGACTGAGGACAACCAGGCCATTGATGTTGCGGGTCACCCTCCTTTCACAGCCACCTGGCTCTCCAGCTCAGGCCGCCGGCTGGAACCGGAGCTAACAGAACCGGTCTCCATGCTCTACATGAGCCTTCTAGAACAAAGCCAGGCTTTCTACAGGCAGGGCCGGGAGCCCATGCCCAGCGTGGGCGAGTTTATGAAGCGTGAAATTCGGTTGGCCCTGGGCGATGGGCGGGGCAACCCTGTGACTGTGGTGCTGAAACGGGGTGTAGTCAATACGCTGCTGAAGGCCGAGTGCTGTGTCAGCGGCACTCACACCATGGACAACGTGGCTCTGGGGGCTTTCGGCATGTACAAGACTCTCCCGGGTCTGGATTGCACCTTCCCAGGGTAACGCCTCCTTCTGGTTAAAAGCACTCATGGAAGTTATCATTGCATAAATATTTAATTAGGGCAGAAAGAAAAATTATTGGTTCAGAGATAACCAATTAGATTGTATAGGAGGTGGGTCCAACCAATCTGATGTGTTGGTCTCACCTCAACTTGTTGCTTGGACTCACCTCCTCTACAATCCGATTGGTTATCTCTCTGCACCAATCATTTTCTGGTCTGTACTCAGAACATTTTTATGTAAGTAAAACTCCCATGAACGTTAAAGGCATCGCACAATCCTAGTTAAATGTTTCTCACTTCAACACCTTGCCCTCTGCCCCCAGGCCTTGCCCTGTTAATATTCACCTGCAGTGTTTGTCATTCAGGGGCTATGAAGGCTTAATTCACCAAATGATGCAGACGTTACCGAAAGGCATGGTGTCTTACAACAAGCCAATCAGGTGCATCCACTGGAACAACTCTGATGGAAGGGCCCACCATTCCGGAAGGACCTTCCCGGTGCTGGTGGAATGCGAGGATGGAGACACGTTTCCAGCGGACCATGTGATCATCACTGTTTCCCTGGGTATGGCAGCTGACCGCATACTGTCATGACGAATCATATCCCAAAAGCTGGCCTTTGCAAAGTTTGCATGTTCATGGTGGATGCTGGTCTCATCCCAAGGCTACCTGAAGAAGCACCACGAGACGCTATTCAGACCCCGGCTACCAGCTCAGAAGGCAGAGTCCATCCAGAGGATGGGGTTCGGTACCAATAACAAGATCTTTGTGGAGTTTGAGCAGCCTTTCTGGGAGCCGGACTGTGAGATCATCTTCCTTCTGTGGGAGGATGAGTCCACCCTGGCCGACATGGTGACTGATGTGAAGACACTATGGGTGAAGAAGCTGTTTGGGTTCACCGTGCTCAGGCCAGCTGAGAGGTGAGGAGTTCATGGTCCATCATGGCTGCTGAGTATCTGCACTGTAAGACGAGAGGCTGGCATATTCGTCGATATTGAGACACAATGCAGTGAAACCAGTTTAAAACCAAATACCCTGGAGAGGCTGTTACGTCTGGAGTCACAAGCAAGCAACTCACTGGGGCATGTGCAGTACTATAGAAGAGCTTTAGACAGTCAAAGGAGCTGCTTTCAATCAGGGTAACAAGTGTATATTTGCTCTAAAAAAAAAAACACAAGCTAGCATTAGAACATGTGCAAATTTAGAGTAACAGTAAAAGCCAACAAGAATTAGTTTTGTTCTCCAGTGAATATAGCCCTGGTTGTCGGCATAGTGTTAAAAGTCAATGTAACTTAATAACTACCTTATCCTTAATGTTACGGACATTTTGTTGTTGCTGAACACCGCTTCAGTTCCCAATCCACTCCTCAGGGGCACCTCAGCCATGACATATATTTGTTACATTTCACTAGCAGCTAACTTGGTTAGTTTAATTATTTTTAAAAGGTCAATGAAGTATTGACTAGTCATATAGGGTGGGTAGTGGTTGACTAAAAAATACATGGGTGTATTTCAGGGGTGCTGCTAAATTTTTTGGGCCCCCAATCCAGAGGATTCCAGTCGTGCTCCAAATGATTTTACCCTAACCCCCTCCTCTTTATGGCACCTCTGGGTGTACTGGATGGTTGCTGCAAATACTGGGGTGATTTTAAGAGTTTTGAAATGACTAAGCTAACACACTTTAATAAACATTTCACAATCAATATCTTCAATTTAATTTCCATTTTTGGCCATTTTTTCACAAGTAATGTACAAATAATTTTAGGCTACCCTGTAATAATATAGTTTTACACAAATGTGAAGATTATTTAAATACAGTTTTCTTTGACTAGGGTGGAGTCCAGGACTAGCGATGTGCGTGTGGAGGCCTCCTCTCAGCACACTGGTCCAGTTCTGATGGCTTACTGAGTCAGGTGACTTCCCCTTTGACTCACAGGTATGGACACATGCTGTGTGGCTGGATCGCCGGCCGTGAGTCCGAGCACATGGAGACTCTGTCCGAGGCAGAAGTGAAGCTCACCATCACACGGCTCATCCATAAATTCACAGGTGACCTCCGTGAGCCTGATATTTAGCTCTGAAATAGGATTCTTTCAGAACGGGACAGAGTAGTATTGTCACAATACCAGAGTTTCGATTCATATATCTCAATTTCAATAATTTTCGTTAATTGTTCTAAAAAGGGGGAAACACTCTCAAATGCCATTATTCTGCTGTATTTTAACCAAAAACATCTTAAACGATATTTGGGTCATTTGCAGGCGGGTCCCTTATAATTTATGCGTATCAGTCAAAAAGCAGGTTGGCCATCATTTTGTCTTTATTAATATTAAAGGTGTGAATCATGGTTGGGCTGAATTATTCTGCAAGTTCAAGTCATTTGTGGAATCAGCCCACGCATCACTGTAAAGTGTATATTTCCTCTTCGGAGATGCTTTTTGTTCACTGATTTTTTTCATGGGCATAAGAGGGGAGTGAACTAGTTCCTGCCGGTCTTTGAATTCCTTGAAAGGGTTGGAATGTTTGTCTGACCACTGTCTGGCCAGGTTTGACGTGCTGCCTCCCTTTGTGAAACACACCTTAACGCCGCACGTGCACAGAGGTGCTACTGTGCTTAGGGCCTGGCCTCTCTCCTCCATTTTATAGCTGATATATCTCCGTATTTCACTTCACACTTTAGGCCCCTCTTTGTCAGTGATTTCAGGTGTTGCTGAAGTCACTGCCATCTCTTCTGTGAACAAAGTGAAAAAGGACGCTGCTCTTTTTGCCATTACGCTCGGTTGTTTCCTGCAACATCACCACTGTCAGAGTTGAGCTTAAAGAGACAGATCCCTTTTCGTTAGATTAAATAGTGATTCGCATAATAAAAGTATGGATTTTTTTCAAAATGCTAGTGCTGCTTTTTTTCAGCACCAATTTACCATGCAACCCTGATACAGAATCAAAGTCGCCTGTTCCTTTCGTGGCAGGAAATCCGACCATCACTCCGAAGAGGATCGTCCGGTCCCAGTGGTTCCATGACCCATACACCTGCGGCTCCTATACCTACGTGGCTAGCGGCTGCTCGGGTCACGACATCGACACGTTGGCACAACCTCTCCCTTCAGAAGGCCCTGAGGCAAAGGTATGACCACAGGATTCAAGCCTCAGAAAAGAAGCTTCAGCCCTTTCATACCCACATGACAGTGACTGAAAATATTTTCAATTGGACTTAATGAGCTACTATGAGCTATGAGGTTGATAACCTGTCATAAGCCAAATATGTGTGACAGGCGTGGGTGGATTATGGCTAGTGCCAACTTTTGTGATTGTTATCCGGCAGTTCCAGTTACTTAATAAAGGCCAGAGTCTTAGATATTCTACCAGTTTTGGGGAACTCTGGTTTTTGGATCACCAAGGCTCTTCAGATGCTCTGGGGAGGCCTCAAATGATTTGTACCCAGCGGCCTGTAATTTCTTAATCTGCCCATGATGAAAGAAATTGGTAATGCATGCTGGGTGTGTCGCTGTAGTCTTTACAGGTGCTGTTTGCTGGGGAGGCAACAAACAGGTCCTTCTTCTCCACGGTCCACGGGGCGCTGGAGGCTGGCTGGAGAGAGGCCCAGAGACTCGTCACCCACTACACCCCTCCTGCCTATCAAGGGCCTCTCGGGTCAAAGTTATGAGGGAATAAATTTGGCTGAACATTGTTTTAGGACATGATTAAATGTGTGTAATAGTTGTTATGATGGAAATGATGGAAATGAAAGAGAGCGTCAGTGTGGTTTGATTTTGGGTTGTCGACCCTGATAATATTTACACCTTGCTTCCATTTGGTCACAGATTCACAAATTTTATACGTAAAATGTTAGATATCAAGTGAGTTGTTAATTTTTACAGTACATTCAACTGATCATACCTTGCACACTAATCTACAAAAATAAAAATGCACTTTTTAAAGTGAATACTGTACGTGACATTCAGACCATTGCATATTATTTTTCTTTATGTTCATTCTTTAACTTTGGTTTGTTTGTGCATGTCTTCCTTAAATTGTTTTCATTGCCTCATGTGAAGGAGACGTACAAATGAGGGATGAATACATTTGCAACATTCATAGGAAGTTCATCATGGTGGTTGCAGAAAGAAGCCCCAGAATTTATCATGGAAAATAAAAAGCCTTGGGAATATTATGGAAGTAAATCTGTGTCATCACAATTTGAATTTTGTATGCCGCTGAAATTCTAACATTGAATATTTATGCATTGGAAAAAAGCATTGGAAATTTGATGGTCCGAATTCACATACTGTACAAAACACCTTGCTTAGTCTTGGTATCCCAGATGTATAACTCATATTTTTTATCTCGTATTTTTGCATGTGAATTCAAACCGTCGAATTGGAGCAACTTTGAAATGTTGTCTTTGCATTTTTGAACCTCATATTTTTGCATGTGAATTCTGACTACCGAATTTCAGATGCATATTTCCAATACATAAATATTCAATGTTAGAATTTCAGTGGCATATAAAATTCAAATTGTGATGACACAGATTTACTTCCATAAATATATATTGACTGCGCAAAAGTAAGGGTTTTGGAAAGTGCCTCGATGGACAGCACATCATAAAGGGCTCCCGTTTTATGATGCAGTTGGAAAACCGCAACCATAGGAACTTATTTTGCAGAGGAACCATTCATTGGGTATTGGTTTCTAACCGGACTGTGCCTTGTGACACTACGAGGGCCAAGGCAGTCACGTGGGAAGGGAAATTAAAGATGCGGTTGCAGCAGACGTTCTTAAGTGCGTTCAAGTTCAGGACAGTGTTTGATTTTGGTGGTCGAGATGTCGCCCACTGGTTTCCTGGCCATATGGCCAAGGGTTAGTAACATCTTGCATTATACTTTTTCCAACGAACTCTTATTCTGGCGAGAAGTTATATGATTACTGTGATTCATTTTTAAAGCGGGCTGCACCTTACAGTATAATGTTGCTAAGCATCTGTTTACTTCCAAGTTAGTGCCCGTTAATCTTACAGACAGCTGCCTTAATTTCAAGTTTCCGAAGCACATTTGAGCTGTAGTGAATGTTTTCGATTTCCATGTACTCACAGACTCGCGTGAAAATGTGGGGTATTGTGGTTTTTTTCACTGAACCATCCTCTTTTTTTATAGGGCTTAAACAGATGAAAGCCAGTCTGAAAAAAGTGGATTGCATTATAGAAATCCACGACGCCAGAATATCCTTTGATATGTAATCGTGCCCTTATCAGACGATTCAAATAAATGTTAGGGCTTTGTGGCAGGAATACTTTCTGAAGTAACCATTGCCTGAAAGTTATTCAGCTTTCTGTAAGCCTTTAACGTTTTCAGTAAACGGAGGAAATATTACGTTATTTCAGTATTATAAATCATTTCCTTATTGAGGTGCTAAATAGATCACTGTATATATCATGTATATATCATGCCATTTGAAGGGTGTATAGGAAGACTGGTCTTTTGCTGTTTAGCTCCTGTGATTTTACTGAGGCATGTGAAATTTCTTTAACTGGACCACATACCGTTTTCTGGGAGAAACCCACTCTTCCAGGAAAGTCTACACATCCGTCCACATCTGCTCGTCCTAAATAAAACAGACCTTGCGGATCCCTTGAGTAAGCAGGTAGCCTATGTGTTACGATCACCCTTGTGTACATCTTCGGTTTGCCGATACAACAAAGTCACTGGTGTGAGGTTTGAAGGTTCTGTCTTAAATTGCCCTCTCAGAGAACCCTAACAGGACTTGAGAAAGAGGGTGTGAAGAACATCTTGTTCACGAACTGCCTGCGTCAGAATGATGAAAGTATTAAAAGGGTGAGAAAGCAAATTAAATGAATGCATAAATAAACACACCCTCCTGACCCACCAGGTGGTGGTGCCATCTTTGATGGGCTTTAATTAGTTACATGTGTTTTGTCTGTCCATATGCACACATGAATCATTCCATCCAGATAGTTCCTCTTATGACGGAAATGGTTGGGAATGCTCCCCGTTTTCACAGGGAAGAGGTGAGGTGCTCTTCTTTTCTCTTGGTGTTGCCTGTCCTCAGCTATGTGTAACTCGTGTGTGGACCTGGAATGCTATTCCAAGTACTTTGTCTCGTGACTAACGTGAGGGATGCAGCTGCTTTGATCTGCCATGTTTGTGGTTTTCCATTATTGTATGCAAATCTATTTACAGCACACTGATTACTGCGTCATGGTAATCGGGATTCCAAATGTTGGGAAATCATCCCTTATCAATGCCCTGAGAAGAATGTATCTCAAAAAAGGTAGTCTGTTTCCTTCCATCTTTTATTCCCCCTGTGTGAAGAGAATTCCTATTTCAGTCAGGTCATATCAATGCCTGTTTGCTTTGTCCAAGCACTGAAATGTGTGATCTCCAGTTTATATTAAAGTGTGTTGTATCTTTCTCTTCATTGAATATTTTTTATGTTCTGGTTTGAGGTGGAGCTTCTAAAGTTGGTGGTGAGCCTGGTATTACTAGGGCAGTTCTAACCAAGATTCAGGTAAAGCCCAGCAGTCTGTTGCCCACAGTGGTAAATATTTACCACATGGTGGTGCTGCAGACTTCTCACCCATCGTGTCCACAGATCTGTGAAAGACCCCGAGTGTATTTACTGGACACACCTGGAGTCCTTCCCCCGAGAATTGAGAACGTAGAGACTGGAATGAAGCTGGCTCTGTGTGGTACGTGCGGCTTAAGTTGGTTGTAGTTTCTGTGGTTGTGTGATTGATGCTTATAGCTGTGTCATGTCACCACTGTGATTTTTGATGCGACCAGAATGAAAGCAGCCCTTCATGAGCTTGGGGGTCTTGTTCGCAGGGACAATCTTGGATCATTTGGTTGGTGAGGACATCATGGCGGATTACCTGCTGTTTTCGCTGAACAGACTGCAGCAGTTCAGGTGACCGTCAGTCTGAGTCGTGCCCCAAAACGGCGAGACGGAGGTAGGCAGCTCCACTCATCGTGACAGTGTTGCTGTGCACAGCTACGTGGAGAAGTACAGTCTGGGGGAAGCGAGTGACGACATTCAGGACGTCCTGAGGCGCATCGCAGTGAAGCTGGGCAAGACCAAGAAGGTGAAGGCGCTGACCGGAGTAGGTGAGATGGCTGCGGCGGCGGGGGGAAGGGTGGGATCGGCACAGCAGCCTCACACATGCCTCAAGCGTCATCTGCCTTCCAGGTGACGTGACAGTCATGGTTCCAAACTACAGTGCTGCTGCGTACGACTTCATCCGGGCTTTCAGGAAAGGCGAGCTTGGCCAGGTGCTGCTGGACTGAACTGGGCGGGGGGGGCAAAGGTGTCAGGGGTCAGAGCCTCCTGGCCAGCAGGGTGGCATCTGTTCTGGCCTAGTTGTATTTAACTGTAATATAATAATAAATGATGTATGGCTGATTTCATGAATTTAGGCTGTGCGCTTCACTTGTTTGATGTCTTGGCTTCACTTGTTGATCGGGGGGTGGGGGTGGGCATTGTCTCTGATGTAATGGAGTGGCTTTGATTTGTACCCAGACGTTGTGGTCTTCATCTGAAGTCTCACAGTAGCTGTTAACACAGCGAATGGAGCTTCTGTAGAGAGACTGATTCTGGCGTAACCTCTTGGGTACCATCTGTGCACCAGAATGCCACGTCTCTTATGGGAAATAGTCACAGAAAACTGTTGCCCAGGAAACGCATATGACCCAAAACGCCACTCTGTGTGTCACTGCTCATGGCAGGGAAATTCTGCTCTCACTTTATGCTTCCCACCGTGGGAGTGAGCTGTACGGTATATGACCAAGTGATACTTGCCGTGTTAAACTTCATCGCTTCATAATGACGACGACCATGAGAGTATGAGGCGTGGCGGGGGCTCGTTTGATAAGTTCTCTTTATTTAAACCTGTCAAAAAAGGATCTTTGACATAATGCACAAATTTGACCTGTATCAAAGGTCCAGTAACGGCGCGTAAAATGTTAAAAAGAATTAGCATAGGCCAATAGCATCGGTTCAGAACACACGTCAATGTTACGGTGTCAGGTAAGCTGCAGTGTGGAAGTCAGTAATAAAGCAGCTTATCTGTGCTTTGGGCTCAGTAAGAGTCCTGTGAGCTATTAAGCTGTATTTAAACACACCCCTAACAAACGCCAAGCACCACTCACTCCAAGGGTCAACACTGCTCTGGACATGGTACAATTCACAACTTAACAGTATCTAACATAGTAAAAAGATCTATTCAATATCCATAAATGCATGTATCTGAACTATAGGAAAATGGATATAAAGATTAGATATTTACTTTTGTCTATAAAGTAATTTTTACATAACATGCACTAGCTCTCTGTAGACTGTGTCACACGCTGCACTGCAATGCTGCTAGGACCTTCAACACAAAGTGTCTGAGGTTGGTCAGCACACACAGGGAAGCTCTTGTTTGGCCTTGACCTACTTCAACGGGGACATTTCCTGGTAAGACATTAAAAAATAACGGAAATGAATGACCCATACCCGTTACAGCATATAGTGACTGGCCTAGCTGTGATTTTAATAACAGCTTCTTTTCAGACATTGGAAAAAGATCAGGTTTGTTTCATTCTTCAAGGTGACCCCTTGGTGTGATTGGTCTTCCCACATCTGCATGTTCTACTGTGGCTCTAGATCCATCCATTCACACAATTTCCCAAACTGTTTACACAACCAAGGTTTGTGGTTAAGCCTACTTTATTCTGTTTATGATTTTATTTACCTTTCGTTGTATTAAAAACTTGGCAGTGATATCTGTTGTCATGTGTCACATGTATTTACAAGTATACATTGCTTTTGTTCTTTATAAAGGATTAACTAACATAGTTATGCTAATAATTAAAATTCTAATTTCTATCGTTTGTATGTGTACACTTGGCATATGTGAATTCACATGAAAATACTGATCCCCGAGCTGGTATTTCATCAGTAAATGGTGTTTTCCTTGGCAAAAGGCAAGCCTATTTATCTTACTGCTTATTTCCTATTGGCTGCTAGGCAAGCCTATTTATCTTACTGCTTATTTCCTATTGGCTGCTAGGCAAGCCTATTTCCAATGTGTACTTTCCACTGGCTGTAGGACAAGTCAACTTCCGAGAGGTTGATTTGGATAAGAATGTTGATTGAACAAAACACTGTGACAACCAGTCCAATGGAAGACACAGGCTTCAGAGAGGCCGATGTTCTGGCGCTGTAGAAGTCACTGTTGGTCCAGTTGCCATACTGATCATCACCCGTGAGTGACTCTGAGCTGTCATATGGGCGGACCTGGGACGAGGCATACCAGCCCCCGGCGGCCAGCCCAACCGCTGCACCAGCTGCGGCTGCAGCCGCCACCCTTGCTTGGGACGAGCTATAGCGCCCTGTGAAGCGGGCGCGAGTTCGTGACCCACGTGCACTGCCGCGGGCAGCACCCCTTGCGCCTCCTCTCCCTCCTTTGGAGACGACTGTGTCACAGAGGAATGCGGACAGTAGGATCAACGTCCAGCAAGTTGCCACAGCTCTATTCATCATGGAAGATCTGTTCTATGGAAAAAGACAGGAAGTGTGTCAGTAGGTTTTATTTTTTTAATGCCAAAGTGTGTCCCACCTGGATATGCCCACCATCTACTCAGCATGTAGTCATGAAAGCACAATGGTGAAAAATCAAGTGATGATCAACTAAGGAAAGATTTATTTGTGGGTGAGAGTATCCGTGTCCACCCCTTACTTCCAAATATAAAATTAAATGTTTGGACTGGAACATGCAATAAAGAATTCTCTGAAATTTCCAGGAAATAGCAAAACTTCGAAATACGTAAAAACTACGGCTGGGACTCGATTAAAAAAATTAATCTAATTAATTAGAGGCTTTGTAATTAATTAATCGCATATAAATACCTGAGAACAGTGAGAAGTAAGTTTTTTCATATGGATTTTTAGTATACCATTGAATAA
>JABFEB020000060.1:12247796-12262625 GCA_019775895.2 Stomatorhinus ivindoensis
AAAAAAATTTAACGCGTTATTTTTGTGTAATTAATTAATCTAAATTAACGCGTTAAAGTCCCGGCCCTAGTAAAAACGTAACCCATTTTTAAGCTTTGAACAATGTGAACACTGTCACTGAAGTATGAATTGTGTAGTTAATCAATCAATCGATTTGAAGGCAGCAAGTTAGAAAAATATTATCCTACCAATGTCACTGTCCCTCTTAAGTTTCAGGAACAGAATCTGGGTTGGGCCTTTCACTACATACACATGGGGGTCCTGAGGAGAATGCAGCACTCAGGAACTTCAGATCATAAAATGAAACTGGTGAAAAAGACACATTGAGCTATAAAATGCAAGAGACAGAACTCCACATCTGCTCTCCACATGAGCAACAAGTGTCTGTCTTACTTTGCAAAGCCTTACTGCTTGAAATGCATACATATTGGCACTACGTCTCTTAGCGAGTCTTAATGTCTCTTTACATCCTCCTCCCCCTTAAAGTATAATATCCACATAAGCATTACTCTGTATTAATGTCGGAAGACGTTGAATTTGCTTATTTATGGAATGCAATACAGTCCCAGCTCTGTTATTTGAGGACTGACAGCTACATTTTGCTGACTAAGCTGTCTCTTAACCTGAGGGGTAAGTGAGAGGTACTCTGCTCCTATGAGGTCTTCCTTTCATTTTGGCCAATTCCTGG
The DNA here is from genome assembly GCA_019775895.2 of Stomatorhinus ivindoensis. Lineage (NCBI taxonomy): Eukaryota > Metazoa > Chordata > Actinopteri > Osteoglossiformes > Mormyridae > Stomatorhinus > Stomatorhinus ivindoensis. The sequence goes on from JABFEB020000060.1 coordinate 12,248,485, forward strand.
CAGAAAGTCTGCACTTTTAATCTCTGGTTCATGTCTGCTTCAAAGGAACATCACTTCTTACCTTCAAATCACCCTCCCCTGTTATCCATCACAAAATGTAACATGCATGGACTGGCAGTTTCATCGAAATATGAATAATGCACCACAGACTCAAGATCCTCATTCATTGGCTGTGAAGCATGAGTCACTGGTCTCTTCTCCAACTCCAGTTCCTTCTCGTCACTGATTTTTGCAGGTAAAAACTTTCAAATCAGTAGTAGGATTCTCTGTAGGCTTCATTCTCACCCTCCCCATCTTTCTCTCTTACCACATAAACCAGAATGTTCTCACTCCACTGCTTAAACACTACGTCGACCTCTGACTCCCATCTGTCAGGAACCTGGTCACACCCAATCCATACCACAAAGAGTGACTAGTTACAGTGCGGTTCCAGCTCGCTTCGGTTTTCCACTGCAGAAGGGTCAGGTCAGTAAAGGCTTTGCCAAGATTGGAGAGCAACAGTGATGTAAAACCAAAGAGGCACTTGTTTAAAGATCACACAGTGTATATCATGATTTAATATGTGCTAATTCGTGCTAGCATGAGTCTGAGAATTGCCATGTTATTTTACCATCAAATAAATTTGCATCAATATCTGCAGATGTGTCCTTTGCATGCCAGTGTCTCTTATTCATTGTCTTTTCTCTGCATTTTTGGAAGGTAGATGATTTGTCCCTGAGTCTCTTTCAGAGATCCTGAATGTAAGTGGAATTTTGCCCATTAGGACTAATGCTGAAGCAAAGATCAATCAGAAGATGAGGCTGTTTGCTTAAAATGAAAAGAAAATGAGACACATCTGCTGCACCATCATGAGTGCAATTACAGACAATTATTTTCACCACTGATCTTTTCCTTTGACACTCAGGGTCCTAAGAAGGTCCACAATCATCACTCTTTCCTCATATTCTTCTAAAGTACAGGGGAAAAAATCGAGAGATGCTATAACCTCATATGTTATTGTCTGTCATAACCTTTTCCATTGTTCATTGGAACATAGCAGGTGAGCTTGAGGCCTTGTGGCTTTTTTGTGGAACGCCACGTCCAAATGGAGTAGTAAACATAGTTTTCGGGTGCTATGAGGATTCTACCTTGAGCTGCTAAAAACACTTTTCAGCTCCAGAACAGTGAACCATTTCAAGAGAGCCCAGGAACTCGGAACTAGGCTTTAGGTTCCTGAACTTCAATAAAAAAGTGCCAATTCTGGCCAACTGAATAAATTCAAGGAACTTTCCTCCTAGTAGCTGATTCCTTATTCTACATTAAGTGAAAAGGATGGAGCAAAACAAAAATGAGAAAATGCATGACTAATGGTAGCCTGGATTATTTCCATCTAATATGTAAATATTTTTGACATTTGAATTTTATGCGAATAAAAAAAGACGAAATTTGACTAACCTGACCTGTTTGAAACCCACTATACAATATTATTGTTGTGAATCTTGCATGACCATCTTTTATCAAAATTGTCCCCACTGGTTAATTTGACTTGGACCCTGCCTTGATGGACTTGGGTGGATATTCTTCCACCCCCATGCCTCCTTGGCTACTGATCACCACTGCTGTCTTTGGTTCATTCACTTACAGTTGTATTCCAGTAAACTAAGCACTGGCTTGTTCTAAGCTGACCTGTACACCAAGCGAAGTTCAGCTGTACTGGAAAAACAGCACAATATGCCTCCCCCCCTCCCCACCTCGGTAGTCATCTTGAAGAACGGCTCCCCAGAGAAACACTGTCAGCAATCTACATTGTGTAACTACAGCTGCCAGCCATACTACCTACACAGAGCCCTCAGAAAGACGGCTCTGACAGAAGGAGATCTCAACACCTTCACATCGCAGACTCACGGCAGTGAAAACGCGGCCCCAGCGTCTTCTCAATTCTACCATACTTCCGCGCGACGTGTATTAAGAAACGTTAGCAAAAGAACAATTATGATATATGGTATATTTGATCTAAGTCTTGGAATCGTTAAAGACTACAAAATCCGTCGCTCACAGAGTAGTGGAAAATTAATTTAGGGACGCTTCCTAGAATAGAAGGCGAGGAAATGTCAGTGAAAAGCCATTGCACCTTTTGCCCTACTCCATACACAGTGTTAAAGTAGATAGCAGAACATTATCAGTAACCTAATGACGGTCCGAAACAGAAGGGAAAAAACGCCGGACGCTGCGCATGAAGGTGTCTGCCGAAACCCATGAACCTCATGAGACACGTACTGCAAATGATGCTTAAATTTTCCCTGATTTCGTTTAAAAACCCCACTAACATCCCCCCAATTTATCGTCATCGCTTAAAATTATAACACGGGTCAGCAGCGATTTTGGAAAATGTTTAATTCCATTTCGTGTGGAAATATCCGAATTATATCGGCGTAAAATAATTGTATTGGCGTCCATTGTGATTGTAATTTGACTTATAATTCAAATATTAAACCTCCAAAGGATACCACAGTAGTAGCGGTTTGGTAAAAATCGACAATTCCAAAACACCACAGAGATTATTAAACATAAATCCATATAGCCTATATTATTCGACAGAAGATATATTTTTATTGATTTACTTTAACATAAATGCTGCTACAAAGGAAAATATGTACATTAGATACATGCTTATAAGCTTGTCCTTGTGTATTATGCAGGCAGTTATGCATATTAATAACGAAATCGGCGTATTAGCCTTCGCATTTGCAATACGAAAGGATAGGACGAGTAGCTTGCTTTTATCATCGCCATTTCTGCAATATGTTTGAATGGAACGCGTATTTTATTCAGTCGAATAGCTCATATTAAACATTTAATATGTAGCATCTACTTAGGACGTTATATTAATTCATTAAAGAAAATAACTTAAAACACTCGACCAACCTCGATCGATGGGCCACTTCACTTGTCTTCATTTGCGTCTTGACAATAATTTTGGAGAGTCCCCTGGGATATCTTAATTGCTACACCTGAACACCCCCAGAACGCTCTGATGTCTTCACCGGCGCACTGGTCGGAAAAAGGGGACACTTCGAATGCCGGCGCCACCCCTCGAAACACAAATCACATGGTTTCATACTTGTTCAGCTGCTGATCAGATCAACAAGGTTTTCTGATTCATTTTATATTTGGCAGCCCAACAGGATCTATCCCACGTCTAACCTGAGAGTGCGCCCCTAATATTTCCCAGTACTATATCAGACTAGCGCCGCTGAGGTCTGTGTTAAGCCAAATACCAACGCTAACTGGTGATCGCTGTTTGTGTGTTTCTGTGCTTCCGCTACCCACTTTGCCACTGTGATTCCTGCTGACAAAAACCCTCACTATCTCTCCGTCTACGTGTCATATTTAGTCCTCACAACTTAGCACCCGTATCCTCTGCAGTGCCATTCCTTCTGATGTGCATATGAATGTAGGTCACCCTCAATAGTCCGCTGCATATGTTCTTCTTTCGCAGCCAATTCTTTTTCTTTCTTTCTTTCTTTCTATTTTCATTTTTTCCCGTACCTATACACGTTCACCAGGCTCACCATTATGAATATTATTTAATCGATTCATGTGCACCCGTTTATAGCGCACTAGGTCTTTTTTATTCCTGATTTTAAAAAACCGAGTTACGCGTTATGACCGCGTTATGACGCAGTTGGCAGCGACGGGGCACTCGGCTCCCTAAAACAGGTACATTGTAAGATAAGTGAACATGACAAGGAAGCCGAGCTTCAAATCGCACTGCAGAGCTGCGCGTAGTACCCTGGAAAATGATTTATTATATGTGAGGGTTTGAAGGTCCACAGCAGCAGTATAGGGACATGCACAAGAGTGGTGCCGATATGGGAAAGTTTCGCAGCATTTAACACTCCTGTGGAGTGTAAACACACACATAGCAGGTCGTTCCTATAGACAACTTCAGTGCTAAGTTGTTAAATAAATTGCACACATTACGGATGCAGTTATTCACGAAGAGAATGAAGCAACGTGTTTTCAATACGGTGAACTTTGAAGCACCTACAAGGCGGCGACACTAGGGGGCACTGTCCGCAACGCGGCTAAGCCGCTCCAGCCCCTTTTCTCTCGTTGGTGCTGCGAGTACCGAAAGCACATTCGTGCATATAATAGGGCCAAACTTGCGCGGAGTCGCACAGAGCTAAACTGGAATTGGGGATTGCACTTTCGTGCCGAGCCGAGCGGAGCCGATCTCCACTTTAAGCGCTGTGAAAATGGCTGTGTTTTGCAGATCTGCGTCGCTCGTGAGACAAGCCACTGCGCTGTCTTTGGCTGGTGCACGGCGGTATAGCGCGGGTGCGTATGTTACCCCCTGGGCATATAAGGTTTTCGGGCAATTCACAGTATTTGGGTCATGCCGTGGTTCGCTCTGCCTGTGCACAGCTCATAACGTCATGCGTTGTGATCTGTCGTGCTGACCAAAGTTACACAGAGGACAGTCCTAACACCATTGACCTTAAAAGCAGTACAGAATAATTTATTATAGCTAAACGCATATTACAATATTTTATATTGCATTGTATTAATTATGGCAATGTGGCGGTTAATTAGCTACTGCATTATTACAGAGGCTGACATTTGACGTTTTAGGCGCTCCGTATCAGTATATCCTGGTGGAAAAGAAGGGAGAAAAGCAGGATGTGGGTTTCATCCAGCTGAACCGACCGAAGGCGCTGAACGCCCTCTGTGATGGTTTGATGAAAGAAGTGAGTCAGGCCCTAGATGCCTTTGAAGAGGACAGCCAGGTCGGGGCCATAGTCATCACAGGCAGCGAGAAGGCTTTCGCAGGTGAGGTACATCTATAGACTAGGGGTGTGTTCAACAGGTAGAGCATTGCGCTAAGATGTGGTTTCAAATCCCATGGATCATACTCAAAATGTAACCCCTCTACTGTCACTTGCTTTTGGCTAAAAGCATCAGATAAGTGAGTAAATGGTGAAATCCTAGGTGTTTCCTTGAAGTACTAATGAGTTGAGAATAGTACCAGTTGGGTAGTTCTATTTTAACTTGGCTGTGCTGTCTTTCGCATCACTTTCAGCGGGGGCAGACATTAAGGAGATGCAGAACAGGACTTTTCAGGAGTGCTACAGCGGGAACTTCCTGTCCCACTGGAACAAAGTCTCCACAGTGAAGAAGCCTGTCATCGCTGCAGTGAACGGCTTTGCGGTGGGTGCGGCTCCTCCCAGTGACATTGCAGGCGGAGTTTCGGCTAACGTTGTAGCTAATATTCCGTTAATGTCGCAATTTCGGGCTTATCTTGTGGAGATCTCATAAAGCTAGTTGCTGTGGATTAATTAGTGTGCTCTGCAGCTCGGGGGAGGCTGCGAACTGGCGATGATGTGTGACATCATTTATGCTGGGGAGAAGGCCCAGTTTGGACAACCAGAAATCCTGTTGGGAACCATTCCTGGTAAACAAAAGAAGACTTGTTTTTTTATCGCAAGCTGAGATGCAGCAGTTGCTTAGGGTCACACTATTTCCCTTACCTGCTTCCCATCGTCCCTCCAGTGACACTGGCACCTCTGCCACACCGAAAAGCACAAGATCTAAAAGAGCTTGTCATCTACTGACGTAACAGTAGAATAACGGAGAGTCTGCCTTGAGGAGGATGTTATCGAGCCAGAAGCAAATTCCTGTTTATCTACATCACGAGTGTGTCGGCCACAATCAGGCGGTTTGCTCTTGCAGGTGCTGGTGGAACGCAGAGGCTCACTAGGGCTGTTGGGAAATCCCTCGCTATGGAGATGGTGCTTACGGGAGATCGGGTCTCTGCTCAAGAAGCCAAGCAGTCAGGTACTGGCACTGGAATACTCATGTGCACACCCACCGAGCGCCCCTTTGAGGTTGCTGAGAGTTTTGTTTCTCATCGCTTGTGTTTCTTGAGCAGCGTTTGACACTTAGTATGACTTGTTTTTCAGGCCTTGTTAGCAAAGTGTTCCCCATCGACCAGCTGGTACCTGAAGCTATTAAGTGTGGGGAGAAGATAGCGGCCCATTCTAAGATTATTGTTGCGATGGGAAAAGAAGCCGTCAATGCAGGTCAGGGCTGGTCCCTTTTGGTTATGCTGATGCTCCTGCATGGCAGTCGCTCTGACTTGCATGACATTTCATAGTGTAAACATAGTTGGGAATTATGATACCTAGTTTTCCAAGGTTATTTAATTACACTTATACAATGTGAAATACTTTCGATGTGTATTCTAATGAAAGATCCAGTACTTGTGTGGGTAATGAAGAATAGACGCAAGTAAAGATGCATCCTTGTGTGGTTGCCTGACATCTGTTGGAAAAGCATGAGGCAGTGATGTTATGGTGGCTGTTTGCCTTTCAGCCTTTGAGCTGACGCTGACTGAGGGAAACCGTCTGGAGAAGAGGCTGTTTCACGCCACTTTTGCCACCGTGAGTATCGTCACCTTGAGCCTTTGTCGGCATGCTGCTCACTCACTGACTCTTGTCTGCTTCTTCTTTCTCATCTCAGGATGACAGGAAGGAAGGAATGACTGCATTTGTGGAAAAGCGGAAAGCATCATTCCAGGACAAGTAGGGAAGGGGTCCTTGGTGACCTTATTTATCCTCAATGGTCCTGAAGTGAAGTCGGAGGTCCGGTGTGTACATGCCTTATGTTTGCACACAAGTACTGATGTGTTTTTCTGTCAAGTCCTTAAGCTTTGCTATGAGGAATACAGCCAGAATTGCAATCTGTGCATAATTTACTTTTGTTTTATTGGTAGTTTGAAAATAAAAGCATTAAGCAAATCATTTCATATAGACCCTTTATTAAGCAGAATTACAGTATTGTGCTTTTCAGTTATTAATTAAATGTTAGAAATGTAGCAGGGTATGAAAATGCATATATGGTACTTACAGTTGGTGGAAATTTATAGGCAGTAAGTTTGGTATTAAATTTTACAAGCTGCAATGACTTATTAAAAACTCAACCAGAGCTAACCAGGAACTGACTAGATTTATAAAAGCATAGTGCTCACCACAACTTATAAAAAAGTAAATAACTTGCTTGTCTATGTAGTTTAAGCAAATATAAAAAGCTGGAGGTGTAAGGTGGCTGTGAAACATGGGAAAATGACCCTCCAAGGGGTGGTAAAGCATGACCAAAAGTAATTCATTCGTGATTGCAATTTAATTGACCTGGAGAACAGGATAGTAGGGTGAATATATCCTATTTTTTGTACTATTGATCAGATTGAACATGTAAATATGAATGTACATATAAATAAAGTGTGGTTTTTGATCATCAGATTTGTTTTGCTGAAAATATAATGTACCCCTCAAGTTTTATTTCAAATAAATCTACTATACAAAGCTATACACTCTAAAAGATTTTATTTATGATGCTTTTTTAGTGTGATTTTAATTAGGAATATGAATGTTGGAGTATATTTTGACCAGCCGTGAATTTTTTTAGGTACTGTATAGAGTAGACTAACGATGGTTGGTTGTGCTTGAGGGTTGTCACCGATGGGTGGCAGTATTTTACAATGCTGATGTAAAATGGTTAAGCTATGGTTCTCTGCGCAAAGTATTTTGGGAGTTGAAGTCTTACGCCTCTTAGTCACGTAGATGTTACGGTGTTAAGTAACGTCAGCAGTTCTAGAAATATGTTCAGGATTTGGCAGTATACTGTTTGTTCCGTTTTTTAAATTTTTTTTCTTTATTAAATTTTGAAGGAAAAAACTGGAGTACATTGGTTACTTCTACTGTGAAACTGAATTTTGTAGGAAGTCTATTATATATCGCCGTTAAGGGAAAATTAGCAAATTCTCAGGCTTTTGGGAAATATTGATTCATTTAGATTAGAATAACATTACAAATTCTTAACTGTGGAGCTCAGTCATAAACTGCCCGTGATAAAGTTCGTTAGAAATTCTGTTGATTTCACCAGTAATGTTTGCAATTAATTTTAAATTTGACTCTTACCATGAATTTCAACACCAGTTTGAGATCCTTCAGCGGCTCGAAAAAAGAAAAAAAAAACCGTATTGTTGATCCATAACTACAAGAGCCTTTTTTGGTGTAATAAAATATGGAAAGAAAATCCTAAATTTAGCTGTGGAAATAACAGCAAATGTCCAATGAATGATTCTAGCATTTTTAACGGCTAACATTGATGAAAGCATGATAACCAAGACTTAGGTTTGAGGTTGTTATATCTGATTTTATTGCTAGATATGTATTATTATAGAATGGAATTTTATTCGTATAAGTAATTATTATAGAAGAAAATTGAACGATTAAATCGAATTTATTGGGTTAAATTTACCCGCGTATTTTTTATTGTGTATGAAAAATGAATAATGAGGATTTTAAATGTGTGTGTGTGTGTGTACATATAAGGCTGTAATAAATTAAACTGGTTTCTTCTCAAAGAGACCTGTCCTTATCAAATGTAACTTTGACTGCTTTTACACCTTAAGAATTTTTTTTCCGTATCACAGCCGCCAGAATTTGTCCGAATAAGCAATGCTCCACATAGGCTAGAATATAATGTCTGATTTGTATAAAAGATTTATAATAGCAACGTGTTGAAAAGTTTTTTTAAGGTGAAAGGTCTTCTGTAAATATGAAACGTTTCACAATTATAAAAACACTTGTAATTCTCAGTAAGTCTTGGAAAACTTAACAGTCCTCAAAATGAAAATTAATCTTGTTCCTAAATTTACAATAACTTTTTTCTTCCAAATACTATTACTTCGAAATGCATTTAACTTCGGGGGGGAAATCCATAACAGATTTGATTATGGAAAGAACCTTTTATTTCCACCCAATCTCTAAAGGCGCTTCTGTCTGTGATCTCAGTGTTTCTTCACACAGCGAAGCCTTATATCCTCACAAGTCCATAGCCTAATTGATTTTTATTTTCATTCAATATTCCCCAAGAGCTCGCTTTCTTCTCCGCTTCTGGAACAAAACTTCCAAAAGGAGAGGGAAAAAAGTCTTCTCACACCGAAGAGACGGCACAAAGGTTCTCAGAAAAGAACGGAGGTTTCACTTTGAAGTGTGTCCCCTGCTATCGAAAGGTCAAAATAATAAATGTAGACCCAATTGAAGCGTTCACTGGAGACAAAGGGGGCAAAACGTTACATTTTGGCAGAGGCAGCCCCTCATAGCGTGATAAACCCATTTAAAAAAGCAGAACCAAAGAGCCAACAGCATGGGTCCGCGGATAAATAAAAGATCTTTCAACTGATCAGACAGTCCTGGCTCCACCGTTCGCCTTTTCTCCCCGCGTCAGTCTCTCTCTCCCCGCCCTGCTCGCAGCTGCGGCGCCTCCACACTGCTTTTCACGGGGCAAAATAGAAATTTCCTCTAAATTACAACCTCATCAGGAAGAGAAAAAGTCACCTTTCATTAGCAACAGCTGCACGTTTGAGGTGTTGTTCCGAGTGAGGAACTAGCTTTATTTATGCAACTTGATTTGGTTTCCCATTTTCATGTAGATCGAAGTCTTGCGAATTAAAATGCACCCAAAGTCCGCGGTGCGTTCCTCAGCCTCCGACCCGTTGAGCCGCTACAGCTCCAAACGAAACAGGCGGCTTGGAATCGTACAAGGATTTCAAATATTTTCATAATCTCACCTTCCTAGCATTAAAAATGTATCTGAACTTTACTGTTACACTTTTAATGTCACCCCGCCTGCAAGTGCTAAAAAACTCTTTCAGGTAGGCTGTAAAATCCGAGCAGGCATTGATATTTATGCTTTATATATTATTAATATTTTAAACTATTAAATACAACTTTAAAAATGTTTAACATAAATGTACAGAGCAGTAAAGTTACTTTACATACCTAATTTTGAGTAATTTTCATATTGTTCATTAAAATAAATTGTATTGTTGTTATTTTCATATTTTGACCTTATTATGGGAAAACTTGTAAGTAGGTCAGCAGCTACGCTTACAACTTATAAATAACTATAACTATCCGCATGAAAAGCGGATTTTACGGCTTATGGTTTGCAAACGCAAACTCTAAAGAAGACTAAAAAACAAGGCTGGTTCCCTTGGCTTATGCACCTAATTGTTAAAACAGCAAATCTGCCGAATAAGGTCTGAAATCGCTCCCAAACGAGTAGACAGAACGTCCTCGATTTCAACGACTTTGGTAATTTCAAAATTACGCAAACCAGGATATTCTGTTAACGTATAATTTATGCAGCCCATTAAATAACGTTTTCTTATAACTGCCAATTGCAGCACTGAACACTTGTACAATAAAATTTTGTGACTTACATAAAACAGGCTTACTTGTCATTTATTTTTAAAATACGAACTATATTTAAAAAAAACCCTACTACAAAATATAGATAAGTATCTGCAAGTAAACATTTTCGAATTCAATTATAATAAATAAAACAAAAAGGTAAATGGTAAAATGTCCGGTCTACATATGGCGGAGGAATTTAAAAAGGTTATTTAAAATAGGCCTACTTGATTGATCTATTCTCTGGACAATAGACTATTCCGCTATAGTTAAATCTAAAAGCCACGCACTTATGACATTTTGTAGCGTGAAAGCGAATTACTATGGACATGTTATCAACTTATGATCCATTACGACACGGCGAATTTGAAATGGTCATCTGCTGATGTGCCGGGCCTTGCTGCAGTACCTCCCTTTTCCGCAGGAGGGCCTCGTGCGTATGGCAGCCCTTAGAAAGCGAAAGCACGAAGCCTTTCGATCCAGTGCAAGTATACCTGGTACTGGATTTGCATCGATATCGGGCATACCCGGGATAATTAAAATATCGCGTAAGACAGGAGAATCACACTGATCTTGAGAGGTTAACCCCGTACGCAAATCCGTGTTTCCCCACTTCCTGTCTGACTTCCGATCTCGAAAAGCATGGTTGTCCTGAAAGGCATTCCCTCAGTGCTCTCGCCGGAGCTGTTATACACCTTGGCAAAAATGGGCCACGGCGATGAACTTGGTAAGAAAACACCATCGTTTAATTTGCAGTTTTCGAAGCGTTACACGAAAATGTTACTATGTGCGAATATAGTGTTGCGATAAAGTTGTCGGTCGCCTACATCCCAGTTTACACGAGAGACTTTAAAATTCCGTGTCGTCTATTTACTAAATGACACGTTAAAGACGTAACGCTGTTGTACTTACTGTACAGCAGAAGCAGACGAGGCTTAGGATGCATTTGTGAACGGTATTAATATACTGAGGCAAATTTCCTTTGACATATGATATCCATATTTTGATTTTAAAAAGAATGTCTTTCTGTCATCATCAACGATATGCCGGACCTGAAGGAATCGGGGGCCCTTAGTGGCTTCATTCTCCTAAGATTATCGTTTAATTTTTAAACTACTATCCACAACAGTTTTTTGTCGTTCTGTAACGGTAAGTAAATACAGGGAACTTCTGTACATGTTGTTTGTATGTATATTTGAATTAGATATAGTGGATGGTGTTACGTTTTATTAATTGTGCCCTTAAACCCCTCACAGTTCTCGCTGATGCCAACTTCCCATCATCCTCAATCTGCAGACACGGTCCAACTGAGATAAGGGCGGATGGTATGTGAGAAGTAGGAAGAAGATTACACTGCCTCGTTAACCTCTGTGTAAGCGGCCCCCAGTGCACGGGATGTAAACATTGGCCTTTAATTTCAGGTCTGAACATTCCTGAGCTGTTAGGTGCCATATTGAAGCTCCTCCCCTTGGATACCTACGTCGAAAGTCCTGTAGGTGTTACTTATGTCCTGACATGTATGACCAGTGTGACAGGCTGATCCTGGTCACCCCCTGCTTCCTCCCCATGTGATGGTGTGCTGTGACAGGCTGCTGTCATGAACCTGGTGGACAGTGACAAGTGGAGAGGTGTGGCTGTACCTGTGTGGGACACCTACAGCAAGATTCTCCAGGAGGCGGGATGCCATGTGAGTCCTGTCGCTGATCTCATTGGCTGGCTTGTCCAGGGTGGTGAGCCGTGATTGGTCTGGGAATCATGGGGTTCCCTGAATTCTTCTTTGCTATAGTTAATGGTTCTTCATAAAGTGTTTGTCACACCAATAAATGTGGACTACAGCCTGTGATCAACTCAGTTCAGATAATTTATTGAGAAATATGAAGCAAATATTTATCTTTTTATTTGTAGATTTCTCTGTCTTTCTCTTTCTAGAAACCTCTAGAAAAAGTGGAGAGGTTCGCCTTTTATGAGCGAGCCAAAAAGGCCTATGCCATTGTGGCAACTGGGTAAGCCCCGCCCCATAGCAGTTTGCCTGTCTGATGAGCACATGAGCCAGCCAATCATTGCTGCTGTTGCTCTCCTCGAGGCAGGGAGACCTCTCTGTACGGTAACCTGATCATTACGAAGGGCGTCCTCCCCGCGGATGAGCTGTGCTGACCGGCGTGGACCTGCTGTCTGATGGGAGGTGTGGTTCTGCTGCTGTGGGGGGGCCAAAACGGCAGAGCCTTTCAGAAGGAGATTGTGCCATTTGAGGGAACATGGAAAATGTCAATGTTTATAAATTAAAGTGCGACTTGATTATGGATATGTCTATTTATTATTGGAGTATGTAGAAAACTGTTTTATTATCTCTTTATTTGCATAGTTGCACACTCTTCTATTAGATAAACATGAACTTAGACGTCATCTGTTCTCCCCTTGTTGGTACATGTGAGTGAGATTCCATTTGCCTTGCGAGGCCTTCCCCTGCCTATCGGTGGTACAGGTGGTCTCGGTCCTCTTCTGGGTGGGTGTAGATCCTGGGCCTGGGCTCCTCTTCTTGCTTTGGCTCTGGCTGAAGTGGAGGCTTCCAGGCAGGAGGGTCACCATGGTGCAGAAGGTCTCGGTCTTCCTCTGGGTGGATGTACATAGGGAAACTGGGCTCCTCCACCAATTTCAGAGGAACCGACTGGTGGGGAGCCCGAGCCAGCTGCTCCAAAGATGGGTGGTAGAGCTCATCTCGGTCCTCCTCAGCAAGATGGTATTTTCGGGGGCTTCCTCCTGCATTTTTCATCCCCCTGAAGAACATATCAGGTTCCTGGTCTTTAAATGTCTGAGTTAGATCCTCCATGGGCTCCAGTTTCTTCATCCCCAAAGCCACCTTCTGATTGAGCCCCTTAGACCTGCATGAAAGCAGCACATTCATCAGGATCCCAGGTGCCTGCTGGGCTTTCTGGGCTCCTAAACTACCAAAGAAGGAGCATTTGAGGAGTGACTGCTAGCACCATGAGTGTTGTGAAAGCTGGAACGAGTACCTGAGTGTTTCCTGGAACTGGCTCTCCATGACTTTAGCCTGTGGAGACACAACACAGACAGAGGGTTCCTGCTGTAGACAAGAATACAGAGCTTCCCCCCATGGTTACTGTAAAATTTCCATTCCCACTCTGGGCTGCTGTCTCACTCCCTGGCTGGTGTTGTTTTTCCTTACTCCAACTGCTCTCCATGGTGTGCATTATGCACCATGTTTAAATCTGCACCATCTTTGGGACAGGAAAGTATCTGGTATGAGATTTACCACATTGCCTAGGCAGCGGTTGCTCTGCAATACCGCTCTGAGGCATACGTCTGTCCAACTGGGTGCACTGATGGATGGCACACTGTTCTAACTGATAATCGTACCCATAAACGGTTGTATGACAGCTAAGAAGGGCAGCCCAGCTGATGCTGTGATTATGGAGAACATGTATGTAGCGCGAGGATGTTGACTGAGTACACACCCATGATGGGTAAGGCTTGGCTATTCCTACATGGAGTAGTGCGGAGATGCTGACCAGCAGGGCAACCCTGCAGTACAAAGAGAGAGAGAGATGGGAGGGGAGAGAGAGGGAATCGGTATGATGAGCAGGGCCACCTTGCCATGAGGGTCTGCATCTCTTCAGTAACTGGAAGAGTGCTAATAAAGGAGGCAGTGGGAAGTAATGGCTACACATTGAATTAAAGTTGCCTGCCTATTGGACACATCGAATTAAAGATGCAATGAGTACAAGATTACTGATGAATTATAGATGCAGTGAGTACTCAGTAGTTATTCAATTAAAGATGGAGTGAGTATAAGATATTCAATGAATTAAAGATGCAGTGAGTACAGGATATATAACAGGTTAAAGATGCAGTGAGTACAGGATATATAACAGGTTAAAGATG
>JABFEB020000060.1:12272392-12284341 GCA_019775895.2 Stomatorhinus ivindoensis
GGGGGGGGGGGGGGGGGGGGGGGGTACTGTGGGATCCTGTGTGGAGTGGAGGGAGCACAGTGAGCCACCGCAGCAGAGGGGGTTGTGGGTAATATGGTCATAAGAGTGCACTGAGTACTGAGTACTGAGTACTGAAGCAGATGTCTTAGATGGGGTGTAAGGAGTCAGCGCTGTAGGAAATAGGCATTGGTGCTGGGAGCAACTCCCAGAGGTCTGTCTGCCTTACCGGGGGCCCCTGTTCAGGGATAAATCAGCTACACAGTGACACTGACTTTGTCTTACTTTTACATCAAGTGTATTTGTCTGTGTACTGCATGTAGACACTGCTGTATGCAAAAGTATTTCCCTCAGGGATCAGTAAGGTGTGTCTTAAATTTTTTCTTAAGCTTATGGCTGCGTGTGTGTGGATACAGTGTGACAGTATGAGAATATTGTATATGAAAGAGAGAGAGTCCCTTTTTCTCTTAGTTACCTAAAGCATGTGTGGATGGATGGATATTTCAGCATATTCCGAGCTGCTTAGCCGGGAAACCTAAATTGGTAGGTGCGTAGGACCTAGCAATGGCATGGCTCCACTCGCGTGCTGTCGGGGCTCGTGTCTCCACCTAGTGGTCAAAATCTATATACTACGTCTACTTTGTAATACTTTGGTTCTTAACCTATTTTGAGTCATTTTTGAATCTGGTGAAAGCTACGGACGAAAATGTGCAAAATATGCAAACTCAATTTTGCATGCAATGAATATATAAGAATATACCGTGAACATAATTGTTCATTTTTAATCTGACCATCACGGACACACTAAAATCCATTGACGGACCTCTGTGAGTTTAATCCATTGCCAACGCTGTCGCTTTAATAACACACTAAACACTAAACCAACAGACCGGCCTGCGGTAACCTGCGCATTATTCCCAAACCCCGCGGTGCCCGAAACGGACTCCGGGTCACAGCCGGGCTTAACGGGATACGCGAATCTACAGGAACGCATTGAAGTTGCCAAACTAAAGACCGCGTAGGGAAAGGGGATGAGAGCGATGAGGACGGGGCTAGCAATGAAACATTAAGATTTGTGTGATACTCACGGCACTACTGTGTAAGGGTATAACTGTGCATTGTAATGTTTTATGAATTCTGCCATTAAACTATAAGTACGTCTAAACCGATAACAACCCGGGCGATACAAACGGAGCTTTGTGTTTGTGTTTTTTATCTTTAGTCTATGGAGTCATGTCACCGTAAAATTATTACAGCATGATGTTTGTGGGGCTTCCTGTATGAGTGTTGTATTTGTTCAGATTTTATTGTCGTAATATCTTTTTGTGAGTTTGGATGAGTAAGGCGCAAAAACGTTTTCCATGCCCTGTGCGCTTTTATGTCACACTGTGTATATGTAGTTCATGCAGTAATATATATAAAATGAAAATGATTTTCGATGTGCTGTACAACGTACAGAGTTTCATGGACTCTTTACAATTTAATTTGCTTTATAGGCTACAACCGAAAGAGAGTTTTTACTTCTTTGGGTTTATTTCTGTAATTTGCAGGAATTAAACATGCGTATAAAACAACTTTTTGATTGGTTTTGTTTGTTTTTTTTCCTTCACAGATTTATAAAACAACTTTTTGATTTGTTTTGTTAGTTTTTTTTCCTTCACAGATTTAATCAAGTGGAAAGCATATTCTGCCAGAAGCTCCTTTGGTTGAGGGGTCTTCGTGCTGGATTCTGAAAGGCTACGTTTAGCATTTGAAATCCTTGCTGAGCAGGTCAGTTGCATGAAGAAGGGAGTGTGAAAAAAACTAGAAAATTCCTGAACAAGCTTTAAAGATTAACTTCCTGATGCTTTTACATGTGAAGATTCTTACCACTCTGGGCTCAACCTTTCGACCCTGATGTTAGGTGCCAACCAGCCAGCATGGGTCAGCTCCAGTTTGAGAGTACCAGTGCCCCCTTGTGAATTCAGGCATTTCCTTCAAGTGTTCCATTGCAGGGCTTGAACCTTCAACCTTCAGATTAGTTACCTTACCCGCCATGCCACAATGCCAGTTCAGGGAATGTTTTAAAAACCTTTTCTGATCTAGATTTCTCTGAGGAGTTAGTGTCCACGTAAGAGTCTCTTTGTTTAACACCACTGCAGAGGACCTGCTCAACATGATCACACAACGAAAAGGAAGCTTGTTGGAGGATCTGAACCAGCAACCAGGGAAATTAAACTTTCTCCGCTGAACCAATGTGTCACTGCAGAGATGGGTCATATTTTGCATTCATTTCTCTTTAATAATTCAAGCAGAGTTAAACATATGCAGCTCTTTAAATACAATTAACTTTCTACAGGTAATATTAAAGCCAGATTAATGGAAAATAAAGCCATTGGCTCTTCAGTGAGCTGTCAGATAAAGGTTGGGCACGACTCTGCCCCCTCCAGAAAAAATGCAGCATTCAGTCGCTGAAATGCACGTTACCACTGTGCCAACAGCTCTGCCCCCCTGTACATGTGACAGTGAGTGCATATCCTATTTTTGAGAGATGGATGCGTTTTTGATGTGACAAAAAAGTATTGGGTCTTGTTCTTGTTTTGCACTTCACACTGTTGCCTGGTGATGGTGCCGAGTTTATCTCCCATAATTCTCAGCAGGTCAGCCGCTGTGGGCATCAGGGTACAATCCTTTCAGATGATATCATCACGTCCGTGGGATAGAACCCATCGGTGTGACAGTTCAGTGACACTGCATATGCTCAGTATGTGCCATCAGCCAGCCCCATCTGGGGGGACAGCCAGACTGATGCATCAGATGAACAGAAACTGTAGAAGCAGTTGTTGGATAAGCATATCATTGGATCAGATCTTAAGAGATGTAACAGCATCAGGCCAGAGCACAGCCTGGATGGGTTGGGAACACATGGGTGTTTCCTTCTTTATCTGCCTTTCAGATGCTCTCACTGGGTGATTTATGAACACATCTCCACCCCGTGCAGAGGATGAGCCAACACAACCATTAGCACCTCCCAGAATGGCGTTAGGGCGGCCCGGAGCTAGGAGACAGGAATGGGCAGTGTGATATCTCCCTGGGGGCGTCTGGGAGCAGCCTGTCATTCACTGGGGGGATGGAGAGCCAGGATGGGAGGGAGAGTAAACATGGAGTTGGGGGGGGGGCACACATGGCCAGCGGTCTGCGGTGCAAGCCGCGGGGGGAGTGCCCGCCCCCAACTTCACATCTAAATCATCTCCCAGGCCTCTGAATAACTGGGCCCCGGGATCCCGCTGCGGCTCTGCCTGCCAGCTGTAGTGCCCTTTGACCCCCTCCCCGAACGGGCCTTCCATTGGCTGCCACCGGGGAGTCGAAGTCATGAATGCACACAAGGGCCAATTAGGACCCCCCGCCAGGGGGAGAGGCCGCGGCAGGAAAAGGCTGCGGTCACGGCGGTCGCCGAGTCGCCGATGTTCCCAGTAATGTGATCCTAAATCCAACCTGTGGTGTCTTTTGTTTGTAGACGCTGTAAGGCTTCAGGCATCCCCTGCATGAAGGGGCCTTACCTTTCTGATGGCTGTGTCTTATGATGACAGGATAGGGCACTGTTAAACAGCCATGGGTGCGAAAGTCCCAATTCTCAGACAAGCTGCAAACTCAAGCAGGCAGCTGGAAGCTGCTTAACCCTCGGTATCCAGTGGCTCTGTCCCTAGGAGAGACCTGTAGGGGACCCCCAGAGAGCGGTAGCTGGCCAAGCAGCCAGACAGGTGCCATGAGACTCTGCACACAGGTCCAGCTGGACTCCATGAGACTCTGCACACAGGTCCTGCTGGGTAAGTTATTGAACAGACCCAGGCCAGAGATGGGAACAAGTAATTGACTCTCAAGTAACAAGTCTTAACACTCAAGTTCCAAGTCCAGGCTAAAATCAAAACACGCAAGTCTCAAGTCAGGATAGCCTCTCACCAAGTCAAGTCCTGAGTCAGCATACAAGTTTCAAGTAGATCCCCTCGAAAAACTTGAAACATAATTGGATAGGTCGGGGTTGGGGGCCCAGTATTTTCATGAGACCCAAAATCCTTAGCAGTGCCTCTCCCATTGCATGTGCCTGAACCCATGGGTGTGTCCAGCACCTTTCAGTATGGACCTGAACACATGGGTGTGCCCAGCATTTTTCAGTATGGACCTGAACACATGGGTGTGTCCAGCACCTTTCAGTATGGACCTGAATACATGGGTGTGTCCAGCACCTTTCAGTAGGGACCTGAACACATGGGTATGTCAGCATCTTTCAGTATGGACCTGAACACGTGGGTGTGCCCAGCACCTTTCATTAGGGATCTGAACACACGAGTGTGTCCGGCGCCTTTCATTAGGGACCTGAACACACGGGTGTGCCCGGCATTTTTCATTAGGGGTTTGAACACACGGGTGTACCCAGTACCTTTCATTAGGGACCTGAACAAGCGGGTGTGCCCAGCACCTTTCATTAGGGACCTGAACACACAGGTGTGCCCAGCACCTTTCATTAGGTATTTGAACACGCGAGTGTACCCAGCACCTTTCATTAGGGTTTTGAACACAAGAGTGTGCCCAGCACCTTTCATAAGGGACCTGAACACACGGGTGTGCCCGGCACTTTTCATTAGGGATTTGAACACACGGGTGTGCCCAGCACCTTTCATTAGGGTTTTGAACACACGAGTGTGCCCAGCACCTTTCATTAGGGTTTTGAACACACGAGTGTGCCCAGCACCTTTCATTAGGGACCTGAATACGTGAGTGTGCCCGACACCTTTCATTAGGGACCTGAACACACAGGTGTGCCCAGCACCTTTCATTAGGGATTTGAACACGCGAGTGTGCCCAGCACCTTTCATTAGGGTTTTGAACACACGAGTGTGCCCAGCACCTTTCATAAGGGACCTGAACACACGGGTGTGCCCGGCACTTTTCATTAGGGTTTTGAACACACGAGTGTGCCCAGCACCTTTCATTAGGGACCTGAACACGCGAGTGTGCCCAGCACCTTTCATTAGAGACCTGAACACACGGGTGTGCCCGGCACTTTTCATTAGGGATTTGAACACACGAGTGTGCCCAGCACCTTTCATTAGGGACCTGAACACGCGAGTGTGCCCAGCACCTTTCATTAGGGACCTGAACACACGGGTGTGTCTGGCACTTTTCATTAGGGATTTGAACACACGGGTGTACCCAGTACCTTTCATTAGGGACCTGAACAAGCGGGTGTGCCCGGCACCTTTCATTAGGGTTTTGAACACATGAGCATGCCCAGCACCTTTCATTAGGGACCTGAACACGCGAGTGTGCCCAGCACCTTTCATTAGGGTTTTGAACACATGAGTGTGCCCAGCACCTTTCATTAGGGACCTGAATACGTGAGTGTGCCCGACACCTTTCATTAGGGACCTGAACACGCGAGTGTGCCCGACACGTTTCATTAGGGACCTGAACACACGGGTGTGTCCAGCATCTTTCAGTATGGACCTGAACATGTAGGTGTGCCCAGGACCTTTCATTAGGGACCTGAACACACAGATGTGTCCAGCATCTTTCATTATGGACCTGAGCACGTGGGCGTGCCCAGCACCTTTCAGTAGGGACCTGAACATGTAGGTGTGCCCAGCACCTTTCATTAGGGACCTGAACACACGGGTGTGCCCAGCATCTTTCAGTATGGACCTGAACACGTGGGCGTGCCCAGCACCTTTCAGGATGGACCTGAATACACGGGTGTGTCCAGCATCTTTCAGTATGGACCTGAGCACATGGGCATGCCCAGCACCTTTCAGTAGGGACCTGAACATGTAGGTGTGCCCAGCACCTTTCAGTAGGGACCACAGTAACATTTCCCCTGACAGCAGGCCGAGGCAGAGCCGTCAGTTACGAGAAACTGCCCTCCCCCTCTACCCCCCTATGTCTGTAGTAAACTGACATCGTAAAAATAAACTGCAGGAACTACTGACTAATTGATAAGGTTACAATTTAGAGCATTCTGAGGCCTTAACTGGGGGGGGGGGGCAGCAGGTCACTTTCATCTGAGCTCTTGTCTGCTGTCCTGTTTTCCTTCAAGGCTTCCTGGTTCATCTTAGCAGAGCCGGGGATGGTCTGTTAACGGGTCACATGAAGGAGTCTGTTCTTTACAGGGGGGCTAAGTGCTATCAGCTGGCCGCTTTGGGGGAGCTGTCAGATAGAGCCCTGTTGGGGATTACAGTAGCCTTTTCTGTGAAAGGGAGAGTCAAAGGGTCCCGATCCTGATCAGTCAGAGCAGTGCAGACTCAAAGTAGAAGACAAGTTCCAGAAGTGAACATGACATCTGTTCTCAGAAAATCTCATGAACTCTCATAATCCACAGACTTCATGAACGCTGACACACCCCATTGGACACACTGCTCACCATCCAGTCTAAATCGGCCACGGGGCAGTGGCCTGACTGACACACGCCTTCCTGTTGGCAGCCACACTTCTGGGTCGTACTGTCTGGTCACTGGAGCTGATGGGATGAGTGTCGTGGGCTTCGGTCGGACTGCAGGTTGCAATGATGTTCTTGCTGGTCACAGACCCGCGACAGTATCACCCCTCGAAAAGCGCCGCATTGATCTTGACGGCTCCATCTCCTGCAGGGGATCCCGCTGTTCTGGAATGGGACGTAGAGCTATCAGGTTTCACACAGTCTGTCCTTTCATCCTTATGAGAGAAACGTGTGCCCTTTCAGGAGGAATGAGCACAAGCATATCCTCCAAAGGCCCCTCTTGGGTCCTTTTTCTGTCAGCCGTGTAAACAGAGTAGTCCTCAGTTATTTAGAATTAGAGATAAAACCAAGATGGCAATCGAGATCATAGATTAGTTTACCTTCAAACATCTTTTTTGTGCATGTGTATTAAGTTAACCTGTTGTACATGACTGCATATAAAAGGGCACTGATTTTTATTGACAGAGTCTCTTGGGAATGCAGAGACTCTCTGGGACATGGCCAGAGCATAGAGTCTCTCTGGGATGCAGTCAGAGCACAGAGTCTCTCTGGGATGCAGTCAGAGCAAGGGGTCTCTCTGGGATGCAGTCCGAGCACAGTGTCTCTCTGGGATGCAGTCCGAGCACAGGGTCTCTCTGGGATGCAGTTACAGCACAGAGTCTCTTGGGGGACACAGTCTGTTGCTCATCTAGGCTCCAGCCTGAGAATGTGAGGTTCTCTGTGAGGTTCCCTCTGAGTAATCAGCTTCAGGAATAATTCCTCTGCAGTCCGGCGCAGCATCCTCTTCCCCAAGGCTCCCCCGTCTGGCGATCTTACCCGGTCGCCCTGAATGGCTTCATAAAATGTTGACCAATACATAACAGCGTGTCAGATTTAACGACACCGAGTGCCATCAGCAAACGTGTCATCATGAGACGGGAAATCTGGAACATTTCCCCAAAGCCTGACGTGTTTAAGACGCACAGTTAAAGGACGGAGCCACAGGGGACATCGTTAGCGTGCAACACTGGACAGCCAGCCAGCTCGTGTTTGACATGATTGGCCAAGACGGCTTTTCACCATGAAACTTCGCATTTTCATTAGGCTGGTGCCACGACACGGAGACTCCGTTTCAAACACAGGCCACTCTGTTCTAGACACCTGTGGGCGAAGGTGGGGTCCCTCCCTCCCACATCAACCCAAGCCTGATGGCTAGGGATGCCACCCGTCCCTTATAATGTGGGACGATCCTGTACTAGAAAATGCTACATCTCATATTGTAAGGCATGATGACGGCAACCCTACTGATGACCTAATATCAAATGCTAGATGCTAAAAATGTTAATCATTAGCACAACTGTTCTTTTTACTCATCATTAGAGCATGTTGACAAGCTGAGGGGACACCGGCGGGCTGTGACGAGGCCCGGGCCGGCCGAGACGGGCCGCCACTCTGGAACCACCCTGCGGGGAGATGGCAGTGCTGACAAGGGCTACGTGCATCTCATCATGCTAATGGAAGCAGGCTGCCAAACCATGGAGCAGGACCCCGACGAACATGACAGAGCCAATCGCTTGGGCCGGACGGAGCGAGCTCTCAGACAGCACTGTATTCAGTGGTGGGCCTTGTGCAGGACATGCTGTTTACAGGCTGATTAAGGTGTCGCCGGAAAGATCTGCATTTAATGTGATTACTGTGTATTTATGTTTACAAACACAGCGTCCAGGGTGATGGCGATTCGCCCGAGAGCATAGATTTTGGCCCGAGTCGCCACATCCTCTCCTCTAAAACAAACAGGGCAGAGATCAAATATGTGCAGAAATGACAACGTAATCCAATGTTTGGACCATCTAGCCTAACGACGGCTGTTTTGCATTTACTAAAAGGCAAATTTACTCAAAAAGCAGTTTGCTCTTAAGAGTAAATAAACTGAAACAGGCCTCGCTGGATCTGCCAGGGGTTTTACCGACATTCTAAATGAAGGCATTCCTCTGGAGTACCCCCATTTCCGAACATATTCCAAGGATATTAGTAACAACCTTCTTATCTTCCTGCTCGATGAAACATTCATTAGGAGAAAAGGGACTCCTATTGGGAAGCCGCATGAAAGGGAGGCTTTGAAATGTGAACGCTCGGCAGAGACACGTGACAGCCAGCAATTCCATAGCAATAATGTTTATTTTCGCACAGTTAAATTATTACGCCGAAATACTATGGAGTGGGTTGCCTCATCTCTGCTTTACAGGCCTGACAGATTTCAGCTCTGCTGCTGAAAACAAGCTTATTAAAGGGCTCTGGTTGTGTTACAGTCACTTCAATCGTCAGCCTGGTCCCACTGACAGTCAGACAGTGAAGCAGGATTTCTCGCTTAGCTGGATAACTTGTCGGATTTAAAGTAGTCTGGGCTAAATGTAAGTGAATGAAGATAAAGCTATTTAAACTGAGATACCTTAAATTCAATAAGTTATCTGGCTAAGCAAGAAATCCAGCTTCGTCATACAGGACCTGCGTCTCCACCAACCTTCTCATTCTCACTTTTTAAATACCAGCGTCTTCAGCGGATGTTGGAAAGAAAATGCTGATTCACCAACTTACATTTTAAACGTGAAAAGTTCACTTCAGCCAGGTTAAACGTTTGCCGGTCAAATCAAGGAGTAACCTAAGTGTTTGTCCCATGATTATATGCGATTTCTGCCATTCCTCCTCCTGGACAGCTCCATGCGTGGGGGGTGGCGGGGAGAGAGCAGAAGACAAAGTCTTCCTGTGCTGAATTGTTCTGAGGTATTGTCCTTGGGACAGTCCAGCCCCAAACCACGAAAACCTGATTACAAGTCTACAAAAACCACGTACAATACCAGAGCAGGGAGCCTGCTTATCGCTGTGGCCGAGCAGGCCGCTCTCTGAGGGCTGAATGCAAAGCATTCCTGTCTAAATGGAAGCACACCCACTGCCTGTTTACCAAAACAAATAAAACCCATCAGTGAAGCTGCGCAGAATTCCTGCAAAATTCAACCGATGAGGTCAGCTTTTATGTCTGAGTGCTCACATTAAACACATTTGAACTGTAGTGGCAATATTTATGCATGTCATTACAATATTTATCCATATTCTCAATAAAATCAGAACTGAAATGGAGGTTTTTTTTCGTCTGATTCAATTTGAAACGTTCAGAACGTCACATGGATGACTACAGAGATGATTTAGGGTATATTATATCAGAACACATTGTTGCAGTTTGCATATAGGTGTCTGTGCAAATCCATGTGATGAATCCAAAGCTATTTAAGGGTAAAGGTTAATTAAATAAGATATCCAGTCCTCTAATTACTGAAGCTGGACAGTACGTCTGATTTATACTGTATGTACAGACTAGACAGGTTCTGAAAGACAATATGTGCCCAACCACTGCACACACACACAGTATGTATTGCCGTGAGACCTTGATGCATTCTCACTAGCCTTGACTATTAGCATAAACGCTAAACAGGTATGGGCACGGCCCTGAGAGAGACTTCCAGCCTCTTTTTAACTCATCTCAGGCTGCATCAGGCCTTTGGCTAAACACCCTCACTAGATGTTTCTCTTTATGGCTAAACAACGCGACCTTCAGCACCGCCCTGGTGACTCGTGGGACATGGCATTTTTGAGAACATACAGCAGGGGTCAAAGATGGAGCTCATTAAGACATTTTGTATCACATGGGGCCTTGTGGCAGTGTGCTGCGTCACATGTGTGTTTGGAACAGTGTGCTGCATTGTATTGGGGTTTGGGGCAGTGTGCTGTATTGCATGGGAGCTTGGAACAGTGTGCTGCATTACATGGGGTTTGAGGCAGTGTGCTGTATTGCATGGGAGCTTGGAACAGTGCGCTGCATTACATGGGGTTTGAGGCAGTGTGCTGTATTGCATGGGAGCTTGGAACAGTGCGCTGCATTACATGGGGTTTGAGGCAGTGTGCTACATCACATTGGGAGTTTGGAACAGTGTGCTGTGTTGTCCTGGGGTTTGAGGCAGTGTGCTGCGTCGCATGGGAGTTTGGAACAGTGTGTTGCATTGTATTGGGGTTTGGGACAGTGTGCTGCGTCGCATGGGAGTTTGGAACAGCGTGCTGCATTGTATTGGAGTTTGGGGCAGTGTGCTGCATTGCATGGGGGCCTGGGTGGCGTGTTGCATGACATTGGGAGCGGAGGCAGCCTGCTGGGCTTCACCTGTGCCATACAAAGAGGTTGGTGAGGCAGCAGCTTGTGTTGTGCCCCGCGGAGGATGTGATGGATGTCATCAACGTGGATGGGAGGCACCACATGCCAGTTGACTGTCCTGTGCAGAGTCCTGGCACTGAGGTGGGGCCACCCACACTCTCTTTGCTTATGAAGAACCGGGGGAATCATTGGGCCCGCACCCAGCGCCGCCTGAGCGGACCACGGGACAGGCCAGTCGAGACAGGGGGCACTGTGGCCACGGCTGCTGATGGGAGGCTGGAAACAGGTGAGAGATCAGCAGTCTGACACAAAATCTAAATTAAAAAAAGAAAGGCAGTAAAAGTCGTATCCCTGGTAAATAACGTGGAACGGGGCCATCGGTGCTGCAGTGGCTTATAATTACATTACTGGCTTAGAGATTCAGGAACACTCCCCAGAGGGCTGCTCTTTGGCAGGATCTTGCTTTTAATACATCTCTAAATCGATACCAGCTGGTGCAGCTACAAGGAAACGCTCCGCTCAGTTAAAACCTCAAAGAAAACAACGACAATATCATCCAGTATTCGTAACCTTGGTCCGCTTTGCCGCTTCCGGTACAAACGGCTTCTGCATCCATCCAATACGGTTTGTTTAACGAAGGCCCCAGTGTCAAATGGTCCTGTGTACTGCCATCTCTCTGCTGGGGTCTTGGCTCCTGATGCTCGTGGTACACCGGGGTAGCCGGTGTGACCTATACCATTTCATGAGGCCAAGAGCCTTAAATGTGTACCTCCTAGGTGGGGGAATTATCCAAGGGGCCAGACAGGAAAACGGGGTCCCTATCTTGGGCGTGCAGCGCCGCCCCAGCCACACTGTCCATTTACGAATATGAGATCAACCCTAGAGCAGGGTGTGCTTCAGGTAGGCTGCTGCAAGCTGGTGTAGGACCTGCCAGCACCCTCCCCCGGCAGGGAAACACCTACCGGCCTCCGTGGGATCACTAAGCACAGCACAGTTCAGCACGACACCCACAGGGATAAAGAGGCAGGAGAGACTGCAAGTCGCACGCGGTGATGAGGGGTGACGTCTAACGTGTTACTGTGTTAGAGAGCATGAGTGCACAGCATCATCGAACAGTGTGTTTGAAACATGTACTGATGTGAGCATCACTGTGTTAATGGTCCTGAAGCAGTGTGTCGAACTGTGGATCGACAGCATCTGGAGTATGCAGGTGATCAGTTACTCCGCCATTCCCGTCCGAGGCACCATTTCCATCGCTCCTTCATGGAAAGGCCGAGAGACGTCCTGGAGCCTGAATCAGGCACGT
>JABFEB020000060.1:12290103-12312625 GCA_019775895.2 Stomatorhinus ivindoensis
ACGGGCAATTTAGTAACTCCAATCAGCCTCAGCATGTCTTTGGACTGTGGGGGGAAACCGGAGTGCCCGGAGGAAACTGCAAGCAGCCATACACATTTAAAAGTAGGTAACACACAATACTACAGCCATGAGTTCATGACATGCTCCTGATGAAAACTCTCAGGGTGTTTCTCAATACCAAGAACGCAAAGATCTTACTTGTGGTCTTGGCAGGAGCAGTCTTGCCTTCCAAGAATAAACTTGGGAAGCAATGAATCATGGGATTGTTCTCCTTTGGCGAGGATGCAATCAATGACAGGAACTATATCCGGGGACTTTTACCATCCTCTGTTCTTGAAACTGGTCTTCAGTAAAGGACGTGAAATGGGTATGCGAGAACAGAAATACAGTCAAGTATGCATATAGAGAAACATCCATTTAATGTGATGTGTCACGCTTACATCTCTACCACAGCATCTGACCAAAGAACATGTGTCAGCACAGAATGGGCTGCTGGGTAGGCATCTTCCCCTGTATAGCACCAAAAATTCAATCTGAATTCTGCGAGAAGCACTCATCTGTTATTAGTTACATCTCAGGTTAGTATTAAAACAAAGTTTGTTCAATATTGGACTTTCATGACACATTTGCACCAAAATGCTGTTAAAGGGCACATTGTTAATGTTTCCTCACGAAATCAAGAAAAATGAATTGTGTAAGAGGTAAATGATTTATTAAAGATGTTTTGGAATTTGCACAGTTCATATATTTAATGTGCACTTTGATGAAGCAATACTACACTTTAATGATATCGGTGAAACGTGCAGATAAAAATTACATGAATGCAAAATTAATGCATGTAGCGTTCGGGCTTTCAACAGATAATGGAGATGTTAATGGAGCCTATAATAAGACTGTAATTGCTTATATATACTTTATGGACAAAGGTATCAGGACACACCTCTCAGTCATTTAAGTACAGGTGATTCATTCCAGCCCATTGGCACAGGTGTATAAAATCAAGCACCTAGCCAAATAGTTCCAGCTGAGATTTTCTGGCTATGCACAAACATTTCTGAAAGAATGGGTCATTCTGAAGCGCTCAGTGAATTCAAGCATGGTGCTGTCATAGGATGCCACCTTTGCAATAAGTCAGTTCATGAAGTTTCTTCCCTGCTAGATATTCCATGGTCAACTGTAAGAGGTATTATGGCAAAGTGGAAGTGTTTAGGAGCAACAGAAACTCAGCCACAAAGTGGGAGACAATGTAAAATAATAGGGCAGGGTTGCCAAATGTTGAGGCACATGGTGCGAAAAAGTTGCCAACGCTCTATTAGTTCAATAACTACAGAATTCCAGACTTACTCTGGCATTAACCTCTGCACAAAAACTGTGAGCCGGGAGCTTCATGGAATGGGCTTCCATGGCTGAGCATGATGCCAAGCGTCGGATGGAGTGGTGTGAAGTACGCCGCCACTGGACTCCAGAGCAGTGAAAACATATTCTGTGGAGTGACGAATCATACTGGCAGACTGATGGTCTGTGTTTGGCAGATGCCAGGAGAAGGTTACCTGTCTGAATACATTGTGCCAACTGTAAAGTTTGGTGGTTTGGAGGGATAGTGGTATGGGGTTGTTTTTCAGGGGTTGGGCTAGACCCCTTACTTCCAGGGATGGGAACCCTTAATGCTTCAGCATAGCAAGACATTTTGGACAATTCTATGCTTCCAACTTTGTGGAAAGTTCAGGGAAGAACCTGTTCCAGCATGGCTGTGCCTCAGTGCACAAATCAAGGTTCATAGAGGGTTGGGTGAGTTTGGCATGGAAGAACTTGACTGGCCTGCATAGAACCCTGTCCTCATTGTCACTGAACACCTCTGGGATGAACTAGAATGTAGGTTGCAAGCCAGGCCTTCACATCCAACATCAGTGCCAGACCTTACAAAAGCCCTTCTGGATGAATGGGCAAAAATTCCCACAGACACACTGAATAATCCTGTGGAAAGCCTCCCCAGAAGATTGGCAGCTGTTATAGCTGCAAAGGGGGGAACCAACTCCACACTGATGCCTATGGATTTAGAATGTGGTGTCATAAAAGTTCCTGTAGGTGTAATGGTCAGGTGTCCCACTACTTTTATAAAGTATAGCTTTATATTTTGCTGTCCAGGGGCCTAAACTCCCAGTCAGAATCTCAGTCCTATCCTGGCCCTGACTACTTTGTTCCTTTTACTTCACTTGTTCCAAGTCAGACATATAATTCAGCATATCAGACCAAACAATGAACCTCGTCATGGAAATTTGCACAAGAATATCAGTGGTTATGAATAAAAACTGAAATATTATCATATGGCAACCAATATAATGCACAAACCACTGAACCCTTTCCATTGAATAGAAAAGTATTAAGTATACCAGTGTCCCTTAACAGCACGGGTCAGGTACAGCCTGGTTCCTGTATTCAAATGGACAAGTGCCATTTGTCTCAGTCAGAGATTCTCAGTCACAGACCCTCACCTCTGTCAGCTTTCATGTGGTGAGCTCTGGAATTTGGATATCTGCTGCTAATCACACCAGAGTATGTCAGCGTTACACATCCAACATTACTGTGAAAGGCTACCATGAATAATAATGCCAGCATAAATAACCTGCAATATAAACATGCACAACATGCTAATCAAAATTCTCATTCTGTTAACGTGAAATTGATGTATGCCAGCAAAATACATTAGATTCCAGCAATCTACAAATTAATCTATGAAAAGCATAGGTACGCGTATATTAATACCGTTTACTCCATTTTCAAGATACTGGTATATCTACGAAGCTTTGGCGTCGTTCTAGTGTCTGATGGCAGATCAAATACATCAATATATACGGATATTAATGGCTTGAGAGTAATATAGAGACACGACTTCCGGCAGATAAACTATGATTAAGGCTATTGTTCCACATACACGGTAAATGTTTAATGATCACATACTTATCTCACATAGTTTCAGGTTAATCTTTTTGTAGCCTATAGTGTAGCCGATCGTGTGCTTAATGACGTAAATCACGCCGTTCGCATTAGACCTCATTTGTGCGCATGACAGTTTAGCATTAAGCTAATTATATGAAAAAGCTCGCAAGTATTTCTGAATCTTCTCAGCTTCGTGTTTATTATCAAATCATTGTTTTCTAATTAAATGTATAGCAAGTTGTAAAATTTTAAACAAACAAAAAACAATGCATAAGTCTAATTGAATAACGATGGTTAACGATCAATAACACTTCAAATTTAAAACTTTTTTTTTTAACTGTCCTTGACGCAGAATTTTCATAGACGTTTTCTGAAGAATACCTGACTGCAAATGTAAAGTCAAATATAAGATCCGGAAAAACTCAAGTTTATAAAAAAGTTGATAAACTAAAACGGCAACCAGATACGCAAATGCCAGATTCTTGAGAATTGGTCCGTAAGTGTTCCCTATTTTCCCTTTCGTTTGATATAAGCGAAACGCAATGAACACACTCAAGGTAAAAACAAATAGGCCTACAATTCCACTCTTTTCTTTACGACCTCGTTTTAGCACTTCTCTAACTTACTTGTTTTAAATTACGTGGAATAAATGCGGGAATAATTATTTAATTTAACGATCATCAGTGAAAACATCCCGTCCTAAAAGCGACCTCTGGGCTTGCGAAACGAAACTGGGCAGGCCAGACACTTTGAAATCCGAACGGCGCGGAAGAGTCGGGTAGCGGGATCCAGCGACTTAGTGGTTAACTCAGTTAGACTACGGTAATCGGGGGATCGGTCCCCTTCTGGTGATGCACTAGACTTTAAACTCCAGGACAACTGCTTAAGAGTTAACTGGTGCCTTTTATCTCCGAAACAGCACCCTTTTTGACCCCGCCGAACCCGGCGCCTTACAAAATCTAACTTGTCTGCCTTATAAATCGCTTTGATTTATTGTTAGGTATAACCAGTTTAATTCCAATTGGATCTTTTGCCCAAACAAAAAGAACTTCAAAAAGACACTGCATTGCACGATTAATAATCCTAATTAATTTATGTAAAATATCCTGCATGTAAAATATTAAGACCAAAATTAAATGTCTTTTATCGTGGTGTGTATTTTGCATTGGTCCTAAACTGTACGGCTTGTAACGATTATTTTAAAACTATAGGCAGTTGTTTACTTAATGTATTATACTTATGTTTCTATGATTTATTTCAACATACAAACATATGATGTGGGTCTCAATTTGGGTTCTTTCATCATACGGTGAAATGGTGTGTGATTGTGCCGAGCCCAAAAGTAATAGTGTTTATAAACTCTGAGGTTATAGAAGAATTAAATTATGCTAGTTTTATTTGTCTTGATTCATCTTCATTCTGTTCCATAACCCGTATGGGAACTCTATGCTCCTCTTTGGAGCAGCTAGTAATTGCAGAAGAAGTCATCTCTTAACTATCCTGTCTTGGGATGGAGCCCCCTGAGTTATCAGCTTTTCAACGCAATTAACTATTTTTAAATATACAAATTTATCTTAAAGCCATTATTGATACCTTTCAGAAAAGATCCGACCAATCGAGTGGTAGGGCTCGCAACGTCATGCGGCCAAATTAACAAGCCGATTGGAAGGCGGCGAGACTGGGAAAATCTACAGGATCTTTTAGGGCTGAAAGTTGGACGCTGCAGAAGCAAAGTTCGGAGTCTCTGGGTAAAAGACGCAACGCCCCGCTGTTCGGGACTGTCAACGATATACTCTGTAAGTGTATGGCCCCGTATTCCCATACTATGAATACTGTCAAAGGGTCTCTTCCCCAGAAGATAAAAGTATACGAAAAGGAAGATCCCGGACGAGAAAACTTCGAAGTAAAAGATATGGCAACTTCTAAAAGCTGCAAGGAAAAGGCGTCTAGCCTTCCTTTCAGTGTCGAGTCGCTAATTTCGGACAAAGCTGTGTATCGGATTCAGTGTTCACCAACTAAGCCAGGCACTGAGCAACAACTACCACAAACATCACAGAAGACAGTTTGTTCAGAGAGAATTTCAGTGGAAAGTGTTACTACATTATCGGACTGCAAGAAAAAAGAAAGCGAACATCTCAGTGATAGCGACCAAAGGTCTTGGCTTCAGACATCTTACTCTGCATCTTCACGTAAGTACCTAAATTATTGTATTTAATATGCATATGTTTTTCTAACAATAAATTTTGAAAGTAGAAGGTGGTGACAGTTTTACAACCGTCTTCGTGGATGTTATTCTAATATGTATATTGCTAAAAGTTAGTGATTTAAATTCAATTATCAGAAATGTTATCTCCTCTATATAACGGTATAACATTTTCTGTACCCAGCTATTTACGCTTATTAGTCCGGTTTTCTTTATTTTATATGCTACATTATCAAGTGATTTTACTGATTTACTGGATCAGATAACCACTGGAATTACGGCATTGCTATGAACAGACTTCACTGTTGTACAAGTGACACCCTCTTATTTCAGCTTTATCGTATACATTGCGGTGTCAGCCGCATACTGTATTTTCCAAAGATATATTTACTCTTATCGGTCAACAGGACACTCGAGTCCACCCCCATGCACCCTCAGGAAGCACAAGAACAACAGAAAACCGAGAACTCCGTTCACGACGTCTCAGCTGTTGGCCCTGGAGAGAAAGTTCCGGCAGAAGCAGTACCTTTCCATAGCGGAGAGAGCAGAGTTTTCAAATTCACTGAACCTCACTGAGACACAAGTCAAGATCTGGTTCCAAAACAGAAGAGCCAAGGCAAAGAGACTTCAGGAGGCAGAGCTGGAAAAACTTAAACTTGCGAGCAAACCGCTGGTACCTGCGTTTGCGTTTCCATTCCCTCTGGGCACCCCATCACTCTACGGACCTTCTGGCTCTTTTCAAAGGCCCACCTTACCGGTCCCCGGACTATTCACCGGACCAGTAACATACGGCATGTATTATTTGTCATAAGTAGGAAATTCGCGTTGATTGATTTCGCCCCATTAGAAAACTACACCTATACGGAACGCACTAACTCCCAAACGCGATTAATGCCGGCCGTAAAATACTAGACAGCACGTGTTTTTATCTTTTTTTTTTTACAATTTGCTGAAATTTTAAATACATTCTAGAAATAATTTTAGCAGAAATTAATTTCTGAAATAACTGTATATTGAATCACTAAATTATGAAGTGCTTTAAAAAAAAATCTTAATCATAGCTCGTGGTGATATGGAATACCATTCGAGCATAGATCGTTTACTGAAATATTTTTATATACATTTTATATGTTAAAAACGCAACGCAGTTCGCAGCCGAATGCCTAGTTTTTCCACATTACCATGTGCCTAGGGGATTTAAGTATTTTAAAGCATTTAAATTGCTGCCAAAAGTGGGTTTAAAATTAAGACGCTCCTATTGAATTTAAGAGCCACTGACAATTTAAATACCATGGTTTGTATGAATGTCACCTGTAATACACGGTTTATGATACCCTTGTTTCACTGGGTTACTGGTTGAATACCGAGACGGATGAACCAAACACTATTTTTTCACAGGTCACTGCTATTATTAACTCCGATAGCTATGTTTCATAAGGGAAATTAACAGTAGGAACTTAAGTATATTATATAACAATTTATTAATATGCAATCCTACAAATTAGTCATTGACTCCAAAAGACAAAGGATGTTCAGCGACCGACATTTTTAATAGTGTGTACAGGCCTATTTTTTGGCACGGCACCGTATTACAAAATGCAACTATATTTATACTATGTAACAAAGGGCGCGTTTTTATAACAAGTCCGAAAAGCTACATAAAAAAACTTGATTCGTTGAATCAACGTCAATATTTCTTGTTCTTTTCCGAATCCCGAAACATTCCAATTGCGGAACTTTGTGCCTTTATATCACAGTTAAATCACAGTTAATCTAGAAATACATTGTTCTCCATGAGCTCCTAAGAGTAAAAGCCATATTACGACAGTTAACGTTTTACCATTCAGAATTATGTCGGTCACGTTGTATTACCTGCATGACGAGTGTATTTGCAAAGCAGTTTCCAACAGTTACTTAAAATTGATCAAAAAGAAATATTTATGACACGTTTATAAGATGTACATCTGTATATTTTAAAGATTCGAAACATTTTGTACAAAATATTCAATAAAGGTTTTAAAATTACTCACTCTTCAAAAATGTCATTAGGTTTCACTGAAGGTAAACAATGTACATAACTAGCATCTGAACACTTCATAAACAGCCAGCTGAACGCCCATTTAAACACAAGCCTAATGCAGAAATTTACATGTCACTTTACAGCCTAAACATAGACTGAAATAAGCTAACATACAGAACATGGGCAAAGGTTACATGTCGGAGTCGGAGGTTGGAACATACAGAAATGCCTTAGATCTTGAGCCATCGACACTGGGAAAATCTATTTACCCAAAAAATGGCTTTAAGCCAAACAAATGTCTACTTAAACTACAAAACTGAACCAATGATCTGTTTTAAACGCTTTGTTATAACGAATCGTTTTAAATCGCTCTCTTTGGACGAAGGCGCTTGGATGACATATAACAGTAAACCCAGATTTCGCAAAAGCCGAAGATTTACATTAAGTGTGTTATGGAAAACAAGATGGGGTCCGCGAAAAGAAAATTTGTCCACAGGGATCAATACACTATCATCATTTCATTTAAGTGCAATAGCCCAGGGGTCAACGGAATTCGCTCCGCGTCTCCGAGGCGCGTGATCATGTCAACGGTACGTGCGCGACATCGTCTGGAAGAGCAGGGAATTACATAGATTTACCCTGCGCTAGTTCACAACTTACGGTATGAAAAGCGCAAAACGTTCACTTGAAGTTTCACGTGATATTAAAATATAAATCTCATACAACACACTTACATGATTTTCTCATAAACAGAAAATTTTCCACAGTACACATTTCATGTAAACCATAGTGAGTCTTTCTGTATACTTTACAATGCAGAATCACAACTATCCTGCTGGGACAAAGGCTTCTGCTAACTTGATGGTAAGCCGACCTGTAGCAAAAGCCCACTAATGGTATGCGACACATAGAGTGAATAACAAAGTCCAGAGAACCCCATCATCGCTGGGCTGCTGCATGTCTCAAGTGTGGAAAAGAGTCCTGCCTACTTGCGTCTTCTCCCGCCTCTAAATCCTCGCACGGATCCTTGGCCAAAGCAAATAGATGCGGGGACCCTGGAACAGGAGTTCACATCAGAAACCCTACAACAGCCACTTTTATTATTATTATCTTGTATTCTTAATCCATGCATACATCAGGGTTAACTTTACATAGGCAGAACACAACTTTGTTTTTTTGTGGTATGAAAATGCAAGCAATTCCTATAAAGACCATGCCACCCTGCCTTCAGAAACACAGGGTAACCTGTAACAGATAATTATCACTATACATTGCTGTCAGCCTTAGCTTAGAGTGCCGGGCAATGTCACTAGCGGTCTTTAGGGAATAAGTCAGCCAGCTGCCTTAATCACCAGGTAATCATAAAGATGTCAACACTTATCCAGCTAGGGTGAGTGCTAAAGCCAAACACAAAGCATTTAAGGTACCCCAGTTTAAGTGGACTTAGGTTTATCCTAGATTACCTTAAATCTGACAGTTATCTGCCTAACCAACAAATCTAGCTTTGTGATACAGGCCAGAGGGGTTTTCTAACACGAATGCACACAGGTCTCACTGACTTGTAGGAATAGCCTGGTCTGGGTCGATCCCCCTGTTTCTGAAGAGCTGGTTCAGCCTCCATGGGTTCCCCAGCTCCTGGCTCGTCCCCCTGCTCCATGCTCACTTCCACACGCTGGGGCGCCCTCCCTGGAGGCCTGGTGTTCAGAGAGGGAAGCTTGCATCACTCACTGCCCACCTCTTAAACCCACGCGATCCCCCACAATCCCTTGAGCTCTGCTTAAAGCCCTACAACTGATGACACGTATTCTTAAGACGCTTTCTGTTAAAGCTCTGGGATCCATCCCCACGCAACAGAAGGCAGGACACGCCATTACCTCCTGTTCTTCTTGGTTTTGTCAAACCTGAAGTCTGAAGGATAGCGATGAACCTTAACGAGGTGATCCTTCCTCTCCGTACTGGTCTTAAATTTTAGATGGCATCCTTCAACCAAGCACTGATACTGGGGGGGATAAGAGACATTGTGCATTTAAAACAAGCTGCATACACACAGCCCACGCCACAATAGTTCCATCCAGTCATTTGCCTTAGGAAGGCTGGACATCCATCAGTGACCAAGCTGTACCTTCCAGACATGTGCCCTACAGCAAAGGTCCAGCATACCATGTTCTGCTTCTTGGCCATGAGCTGGAATAAGGAATCGTGCCACTCCTGGATATGGATGTCCAGGAGATGGTCCGACGGGAAGGCGCGCTTGCAGTCAGCGCAGACCCGCCTGTGCAGGGCGTCGTAGTGATGCTCGTAGGACTCCAGGGTGTCAAAGAGCTGACTGCACCCGGCGATGTGACACCGGAACTCTGCCACGCTGACGGGACACATGAGACGGAGGCGTCAGGCAGCATGTTCCTGGGGCAGCCTGCTCCAGACATCTTATTTCGGCTCCTACTCACGTTGGAGCTTGAGGGAGCTCCGACATTCCGGCGGCGCTGTCCCGCAAATACAGGTGCCTGTGTATATCACCGTCCTGTGGAGGGACGACAGCCTCGTTACCTTTAACTCCATGTGCGGGTTACCAGAAAAATGCTACACACCGAAAACCAACGTTAATTTCAGCAGGAACTTGGTTTACTACTCCAAACAGAAAGAAGCGGGCTTCTTGAGGTGTAATTACTCCGGCCCAATTTACTGCTGTTAAAAGTTCAACAAACCGCCTCAGAAACCCACTTCAAATAGATCATTGTCCTTGTCCAGCCTCATTCGGCGCGGCGCGAACGTAAAAGCGGGCGGGCTTTCCTCGATCCCGCTGCAGAGCTCGCTCGGTTTTGGATGAACTGGCAGGACCGGGATGCTGCCGACACGAATTTCCTCAGCGCCGGCGGCCGTCAGGAAGCGTACTAAATCCGGTCGGAACATAATTGCACGACAGGGGGTGTCGGCAGCATCAGCGGCTGGACAACCAGACCTCCCAGAGACAGAAATCTGCGATCCTACGAACTCCCCAAATGATGACGTCACAGTGGCTGCGCGAGCTGCTGACGTTGACATCCGCGTCCCGCCTCTAATCTGCCGGACTCAAGTTGATGCTTTTCTCCCGGGTCCTAAAGTCTAATAACACGTTATCCTTTAGGAACGTGAAGATCAATTCTACTTTTCAAGGCAAAGATATTCCACAATGATTTTGGAAAAAAATCTTTATTTGAGGTACCCCAAACTAATGGGTTTAAGTCGTTTTCTCTATCGCTCATATAACTTTAGATTTCACAAAAGTTAACGTGATTTTTTAAAGACATTTGTTTTTACTAAAATTGTCGCATGGTGGCGCCAAATAGCCTCATTCGGCAAGCCATAAGTTTTTTCAGTTTTCTATTGTTCTCTTTATTGTTTTATATGTTTCTTCAGATCATTATAGTTTCTATTTCATATAGGCCTATCATATTCATTCGAACATTACAGCATAAGTCTCCATACTTTTACATATGCTGATGAAATGTATTAAAGGCAAACACCTGTTACTCTCCAGAAGTTAAATCAATCATAAGGTAAATCGACTGCCCGGTCAGTTTGATTCCTTTTTAATTTGAGCTCTAAGTAACTGTAGAATGCGGAGTTGGGAAAAGGCATCGTGACAGGACCTAACCCCATGAGACGTCCCTTAGCACAGCTAACGTAAACCAGTGGAGGATGTTCCCCACCATGATCATGAACAAGGGCCAGTATATCTCCCTGACATTCTCCTTTGTTTCCCTTCACATGGTCACACAAATTACCTATGCCCTCCATAATTAAACCAAATGCATTTGCCATTGAGGAAAGCTAAGAGGAACGTAGACGGGAGGAAATAGCGCAGGTCACTTTTTTTTAATACTTAAAATGATTAGTAAAACACAAATGTGGACACACGGCACAGAAGAAGTGCTTTTAGATAAATCATATCACCATAGAAGAAAAGTATAGGCCTACAAGAAACAGCAAGGAACCTGACCCCATTTAGCTTAGCGGGCGCTGTTTAATAAGCTTACATCATATGCTTATTTAATATATTTATCTTGAGCATGGGCGTCGCCGCCCCCCGCACATTTCATAATTATTCGTTTGGACCCCCCACATTTAACATAAAATATTATGTAATGTCCCAGACCTGACGCCCCTGATCCTGGGCATAGCTGTATTTCCCCGAACCAGGATGGCATCAGGTTTGTGGTGAAGATGACAAGACGCATGATGCATATCCCCTTGTGTCATGGGCAATTCCCGCAGGAAAACCGAGATTCAGCTGAAAACGAGAAGCCTTTCTGACGTGTATGCCCCATTGTTCTTACTTCAAATACGACAGTGTTTTTCTTTTAGTGAGGCACTCCTAATCTAACAGGATGAGATACCACTAAAATCCTCCGATGGATTAAATCAGAAGGGGAAAGTGACAAAACCATATCAATACATATACCAACACATTAGAAGTATGATATGGCTGGACCTGCATTTTCCCGTTGGGAAATCTGTAACTCTGTGACGTTCTGTCCTAATCTGTAACATTTTCTTTTTTAACTAATGCCACATATAAAAATCTGATGTTCGATAATGAGTGTTATTATAAAGCTTGTTTAAAAACAATTATAAAGCTTAATGATACTGTGTGACACTGGTTGCTCAATTCCTATAGGCCTTCAGGAAACCCCATTGAACAAGCAATTAGAAAATATTTATTTAGTTTTTAATTACTGATATTATTACTTTAAAGGATTTTTAAAAAATGCTTTATTTTAACTATACGTTTGTATTACAACAATATCACCGAAGTCCCTTGCCTTTATTTTTTTTTTGAGACTGACATTTAAAACACAAATTGTATTTAATTTGTACCAGCAGCTCTTTTGACCAGTCAAGTGTTAATACAACCTCAGTCGCAGATGTTCAAAGAACTGTAGGTGTTCGCATTTGCCTGAGGTTCACAGATCATCCTCTAACATCTGAGGTGAGGCTGTATTTACACCATGTGTGACTCAGATCAAGACAGTCATTGGCGACAGGCTTATCTTCCGGATATAATGGAGGTGGAGTTCTGCAAAGGGGGGTGACTGGATAAAGGTCCGGCGCCTGATCAGCAGCAACCCCTAACCCACGTGAAATCAGTGTATCCACAGCCATGCGATGCGGTACATTTCTCCCGTTATTCCTCTTCGTCGTTTCGTCATGCGGTAAGCTTTAGATAACGTCTTATTGGAAATCAATATCGATGTCATAGTGAAATTATCAGATAATAAACGAGTTAATCGGTGCTAGTGAAAGTAAATCAATTCCAAATGCATGTGTCATGTAAAATACATATTTTCCCTCAATATTTCTTATTTTATTTTATAATGGCTGTATTTAAAAGTGTAAGACTGTATCAAGGATTGCTGTCGCTTGGAGATACTGACCAAATCTCATATTGCTTTTAGCACCGCTCGCCGAAAATTCACGCAAACTACCTCATGTGAAGGAGTACGATATTGTCAAACCACAAAAACTGAGACTTAGAGCTAAACGGAGTACCAGACAGGTATGTTGCATACCTCATCAACTGGGGCAGCCTTTTTTCTACCTAGTACATTAGTTGCAAGGATGTTTAAACCGGTGTCATAAGTTGGTTTTTACATGATAGGCTTATTTCGATTAACGACCACAATACAAGAAACGCATGTGGTTATTTTTCTTAGTTACAGTGCCTGTAAGGTTTTGCCAGTTCTTTGGTGATTTTGAAGATTCCGCAGCTACAGGTTTTGAAGATGGGATGGATGCGCCAGTTATTACCGCGGCCTTTTCGGTCTCGCTTGTGTCATACAAACGCTAAACCACAAACCGTGAAAAAACAGCCTTCCAATACGAATGCCTTAACTGAAAAAAATCTGCTTTAGAAAAACAAAAACCAACTGATATCAACTAATCGTTCCGCCTGGTTTTTGGTTTGCTACTCCTTTTCTAACCTGTAGCATGGGCTTATTAATGAGACACTCGGATAAAACCGGTCGAGACCGTCATGTAAATTCGGTTTTTTAACGAACGCTCCCAGTGTGTGTATGACCGATGATGGTCGCTGGTGTCCTGCAGACATACCCAGAGGAGCAGCAGTTTGCACTAACTATTGAAGGGATGAATTACACGGTTCATCTTGAGAAGAACACGTAAGTGTAATTTAAATAATGAACGAGGTTATTCTGGATTTTGCATCACTTAATATTGAAATTCTTTGAAAAAATATTTCGCTACATTAAAATGTTAATTTTTGTTTTAGAAATCTTTTGAGTGACGATTACACCGTTACACACTATTTACAAAATGGCTTGGAAGTAACATCATCTCCAAGAAATAAGGTAAGAAGCATCTCTGATCCACACTTTTTATTAACTAATGGAAAATACAAGAAAATGACAATGGTACTTTATGTGTACAAGTATTATGGTATCGGTGCTTAGGAATTGGTTTTCACCTATCCCACAGAGCACAGGGTCTGCCATTTATCTGGTGATTCTGTTGCAGTTTATGCAGTTAAGGACCTTGCTCAAGGGTTCAACAGTGATCATCACTATTCTGGCTATAGGATGAAACTGGGGACATTCTGGTTGTGAGTCCAATACAGAGAACCAATACACTTTCCCTAAATACATTTATGTTTGTTGGTAACATAAACACAAATTTAATTTGGTAGCAGCTCCGTTTTAGCATCCTTGAGGGGCTCGCACCTTCAGCCTTCTGGTTAGCCCCGTGACCCACTGCACCACAATGTGTCCCAAAAAATCGGTTGGACTACTCAGTAAAAGTCAGCTGCAAGCAAGCAGATAGGATGTGGGAAATGCCTGTGGGTAGAGATGGAGACAGCACTGTGGAGAAGGAGGAGCACAGGCAAAGGTGGAGATTGTTTGGATAGATAGTACTCATGCTGCATTCCATTTGCCTTGGGATCCGATTTTCTGAAAAACAACATTTACCCAGAGGTGGGGATTTCAGGTCCAGAAAGTACAGATCCAGACCAAGAATTTTTTTTCAACCAACCAGTTGAGTATAAAGAGTCACAGTCACAGAGTACTCAACTGGTTGGTTGAAAAAAAATTCTTGGTCTGGATCTGTACTTTCTCCACCTCTGCATTTACCATACAGCAATTCCATCAAGTTTCATTCTTTGCTTTGGTGCAGGATCATTGCTATTACCTGGGACATTTCCAGGATATTGAGGATTCTTCCATCAGTGTTGGGCTTTGCTCTGGAATGCGGTAAGTGTGAAGCAGTGTTTCGCCGTCTGCCACGATGTCATTCTTGGTATCCAAACAAAATTCCTTGGTAGCTAAGTTCTTCTTAGGGATTTGGGCTGGGTCAGATTCTGCAGCACCCAGCTTTAGAATCAGTCGTTTTGAAAGTGACTGGGCGGTCTGGGCCTCTGTGAGACAGCCAGGTGAAAGGGTGGATTTTCACATTTGTAGGATTTCTAGCTCTGGTCCGTCTGATCTCTATGACAGATGAACTGCTTAACAGCTTAATCTGTTTTCTGGCAAAATGTTATTTTTAATCTCTTGCTGTGTCAATCTGAAGGTTGCCCTCAGATAACCCCAGTTAAAGGAAAACCACACAAAGTTAAGGTTCAGAGATAGGGGTCATGGGACCTGCACCTGTCAGTACCTCTCCAACAGCGAGGCCTTCTCTGATTGGCTGCACATTTTCATGATGGTCTTATCTACCTCAGCAGTGCTGTCAAGGTCACCTGTCAGTGCTTATTTAGGCGTGGAATAGAGAAGTAGATGGAAAAATCACATTAACTGGACCAATGTCACCTGGACCTTTATAAAGGGAGAGTTCATTTATGTATCTATAAGTAGAATTTACAGATATACACACACGCCTTAGTGTTTCCTGTCTCCACCCTGTAGGGGGTTTCTGAGGGTGGAGCAGGCGGTCTACCTCATCGAACCTCTGGGGAGCTCAGCAGATGGGGAGCACGCCCTGTACCGGCAGGAGCACCTGAGGAGGAACAAGAGGGCTGCCTGCGGACACGCCAATGCCACCGTGTATGACCTCATCCCCGGAGTGGCGGCCCACATGCGGCCCAGCGGCCTGGTATGCTGCAGGTTACTGTTCGTTAGCAGGGCACCACCAGCATCTCACTGCCTGCTACCTTCTTTAAGAACCATTTGAGGTCTTGCCACATTCTGTTGGTAAGACAAAATGCACCACATGCCACATGCTGAGCTAGGCTGTCGACGGTTATGTTGTGTTCAGTCATGCAAAGTGATAGACATGGATGCTCCACTATACAAGAGATGCTGAATTGTTCATGCAAAGACCTCAGGGAGGGAAGACACTTTGCAGGAAATGTGTTCGAGAGAAGACTTGGCAAAGCATCCAGTCTTCATGACAGTACTAATTAAATTCTGTGTTTTCAGAAAAGCCAGCCACTCATGAGACCACAGAGGTTTGTGGAGCTGTTTCTGGTGGTGGACAATGCAGAGGTCAGACCCCAATTAGCCTGCATGTAGGGACGCGCACTGTACGTTGGGTGATATTTGTTCATTTTTGTGCTTTCAGGTGTGGAAATATTCCTGACCTGTTTCACACTTTCATCTTTCATCATATTTCTATATCTTAATGGTGTCTGTATATAACTTTCATCATATTTCTATATCTTAATGATGTCTGTATATAACTTTAGAGCTATTATTGAAATACTGTAATGAATTTATTATACATTTTATTATTTTTATTTATTAACTGAGTAATGACAAATGAATAAACAATTGTTTACCTTATTTTCCAGTTTCAGAAATTTGGGAATAGCATGCAGAAGATTGAAGCCAGAATGCTCGAAGTCGCCAATCACGTTGACAAGGTTACAAAACCTCCGTTTTTCACTCTTACACCCATGTGCATTCAGTTCCTTTAGGTGAATCTGACTCTTATTTTAACCCTGCAGTTGTATCGACCCCTGAATTTCCGCATCATGTTGGTGGGTCTTGAGGTTTGGTCGTACAAAGACTACATCGACGTCAAAAACGATCCTCACGAAACCTTGAAAAACTTCCTGAGCTGGCGGAAGGAAAATCTTATCAATAAAAAGAAACACGACAATGCACAGTTTATCACGTACGTCTGCGTCACTGGCAGAATTACGCATCATTCCTGGTATGCCATTGGTTTACAAATCAATAACGGTTGTTTCTCTTCGTGTTTCATTTTTCATCAGTGGTGTTGAGTTCGCCGGCCCCACTGTTGGCTTGGCAGCAAAATCTACAATGTGCACAGTGGACTCTGGTGCCGTGAATGAGGTATGTGCCCTTGGCTCTGTTGTGCAGCTTTGCCATTTGACCTCTAAGGTTGTGCAATCACTGCCGTTCCATTCAATGAAAGGCGGGGCGGGACTTGTCATAGATGTTATTGTTTTAATCTGCTTATTTGAAGCAAGTGTATGGCAATACCTTCTACAGCACACAACACATAAATCACCGTCTGTGCTGGTTTTAGATCATTATAATGCATACTTTCAGATATTTCCTTACACTTCTGTTTCTTTCAGGACCACAACATTAACCCCATCGGTGTGGCCTCCACCATTGCTCACGAAATGGGCCACAACCTGGGCATGTCCCACGATGCCTCTCAGTGTACCTGCGGGACGGTATCGCCCTCCCACAACTGCGTCATGTCAGATACTGTTGGGTGAGTATCCTATTTAGTAGGAATTCCGTGAAGGCATTAAGAATCAGTTACTA
The DNA here is from genome assembly GCA_019775895.2 of Stomatorhinus ivindoensis. NCBI lineage: Eukaryota > Metazoa > Chordata > Actinopteri > Osteoglossiformes > Mormyridae > Stomatorhinus > Stomatorhinus ivindoensis. The sequence goes on from JABFEB020000060.1 coordinate 12,306,995, forward strand.
ACATCATGGACGATAAGGATCACAATGGGTATACATACCCTCTTAGGAAACTGGCCCAGCGAAGATGACAGGCATCTCATACATCATCTGCCTTTTCATACCCAGGCTGGTTTACCCAGAAGCCTTTAGCGGCTGCAGTCTAACCGAACTGAGGGAATTTGTGGAGAACCAAAATCCCACCTGCCTGCTGGATGTCCCAGGCACAGACCGGCTTTTTGGGGGTCCAGCGTGCGGCAATGCCTTTGTAGAGCCAGGGGAGCAGTGCGACTGCGGAACGGTGGAGGTCTGACCCCATGGATAGTCTGAAATTTGGGACGGTAGCGTGTGAGCATTTCTGTGTTGATCTCGTCAGTTCTGACCCATCTCGTCCTGACGGTTTACTCGTTGCAGGAATGCAGCGACTCCTGCTGCAATGCCAGCACATGCCTGCTGGCAGAGGGGGCCGAGTGTGCACAGGGAGAGTGCTGCCAGCAGTGCCAGGTAAGACTCCCGCTTCCTGCCTGGATGTCACAATAAGTGACACATAGCTAGCAGCCGACTTTTAATCATGGTGAGCTGAAAATGATTGCGGGTCCCCTGATTGGGGGTCGCATTTCACATGAGCCAGCCACCGCTCTGATCTCTTCGTCTTTTTTGTTTCATCCAGATAAAGCCAGCGGGGCCTCTTTGCCGAGCCAGCGCCAGCGACTGCGACCTTGCCGAGTTCTGTACGGGCCAGAGCCCACACTGCCCCAAGGACACCTTCAAGATGAACGGGGTGCCCTGTAACTCTGAGGGAGGCTACTGCTACAATGGGCGGTGCCCCACCCTGCAGAGTCACTGCACACACCTCTGGGGGAAAGGTAGCCTTGCTGAACACAGCACTTCCACATGTTTAAATGGGCACATCACTGAAGAAGATGGCCAGCATTAGCTCCATTTACCAATTCAAACTGTCTTTACCGTACGTCTTCCGAGGAGCCTACGAAAACCAATATGAATCCAGACATCCCTGACTGTCTAGGGTATGGATATGCGAAAGACCAGGGGTGGCGAACCTGATCCATGGAGAGCCGGTGTGGGTTTTTGAGATGACCCCTCTATCAGCAAATACCGCTGAGTTCCCAGGACTGGAGTTGACAACCAATACTTTATTATTGGCTGAATGACGGGTCATCCGAAAAACCCGCACTCACACCGGCTCTCCGTGGATCAGGTTTGCCACCCCTGCAATAGATGGACAAAATAATTAAATTCAGATTTTACAGTTGAATAATTAACATGAATACGGCCCTTGGAGAAAAAATATAGACAATGGATCCAGAGGGAGCCATCTGTGATCATATCTTCTGTTCCCTTCTCATCTAGGTACACAGGTGGCCCTGGACATGTGCTTCAAGCAGAACATACAAGGTACCAAGGATGCTTACTGTAGGAAGAGTAGCTATGGTTACCAGGGCTGCGCACCCAGGTACGGGGCACCTCGCTCTGACATGCAGGGGAATTCCTGTGGGCCACTGGGACGCAGCACTGATTCCTTTGTCTTCCCCAGGGACATGAAGTGTGGGAAGATCTTCTGCAGTGGAGGGAGCGAATTCCCCATCACACACCAGAAGGCCACCATCACCTTGGGGCTCAGGGTGCAGTGCAAAATCGCCCTGGACAACACTGATGGGGAAGACCTGGGGATGGTCCCCACTGGAACCAAATGCGGTGACAAGAAGGTGAGTGAGTTTAGCGTCCCGCACGTACACTTTGTCACTGGGTCCTGAACTGCACCTAATACCCCTGACCTGCTTACAGGTCTGCCTTGGCAACGCCTGTCAGGATATTGCGGCCTATGGCTCAGAGGACTGCTCTGCTAAATGCAACAACCTTGGGGTGAGTAGTGGGGGCCCCCCCCCCCCCCCGCAGGATGCTTCTCCCTCATGTGTGTCAGTGGTGTGTGTCTTTAACCATGTCATTTCTATATCAGGTCTGCAACCATGAGAGGCAGTGTCACTGTGACCCTGGCTGGGTCCCACCCTACTGCAGCACGAGGTTGGCCAACGCCCCCTTAGGTGGGTCTCCCTTTCCCATTCGGAGCACATGGTTGGCTGTGGCATCATGAGAACTCCAGACAAAAAAAAAACCCTGCAGAATATTAATGTATTAATCCAGGCTGGTTCCTCCAATTGTGGTGATATTCCAGAAACATCCCATAAACAGTGTTTGGTTTTATTTGCAGATTGGTTTCCCCTGGTTGTTGGCGTTTCTGTCACTGTTGTGGTGATTCTGGTCCTGGCCACCGGGGCGGCGCTGTATCACAGACGTAAGACGAGGAGACCATACCTCTGTAAAACGTGAGTGCGAGTGTACAAATCATACTGCCTGCTATCCACAAAGGTGCCGTGGCTTGGTCTAGTTCCAGTTTACCTTCCTCTTACACCCAGATTGTGTATCTTTCCCCAGTAAATGCCCTGGTGGCTCGGGTCTGTCTAACCCGGTCTTCCAGGAGGGTGGCATTAGGGACAGCCCCCCCCAGATCAGCCAGCCCATGTTTATGGAGTCCACAGACACCCCAGCACTCTCATTCCCGATGGGAATCACGGTCATTCCCAGCCGGCCAGCTCCACAGGTGAGGTGCCCCAGGTCCGCACCACAGCTGGGCCTCAGAACCACACAAGCCTAAGCTGACTTTAGTCCCTTTGTGCCTCCTTGACAGCCCCCAGGGCAGCCTGCTTCAGGCTCAGCTCAGGTAAGACATCACTACACTCTTCACTGCATAATTTCTCCTTTAGGGTGGTTTTCATCTTTAATGTTTTGAATTTCCTATCTAACAGGTGGTTAAACCTACCATCCCACCTCCACCAGTTCCACAAGTGAGTTTTAAATTCCTCCTAGAATCATTAAGCTTCACATTTGGCCACTTGGAGCAAAGCAAACAGTACATAGACATACTGTTGTGCTTCACTATTTTGGTTTTCGTTTTGTGCTACAGGGACGACCACTACCTCCAACAAAGCCGCTACCAGCCTTGAATGTGAGGCCGGTGAGTCGTAAGAATGATTCCCCATTTCTGGGAGATGTAGTATGTTGTCACTGTCAAGGCTGCTAAATAGCTCTGATGCATCTGTCTGGGTCTCTTTACAGACTCCCCCATCTGGCCCTTCTCCGCCAGTACCCCCTGCAAAGCCAACATCAGTACAGTCACCATGGAAGCATAAGCAGGTACGATCCCACCAGACCTACTGCTAGTAGTTATTTTAACTTTCATGTGGCTCAGCACCAAGGATTTACTGAATCTGGCCCTTTAATTGATTTTGCAACTATGCCAGTGCTTAAAATAGTCAGGGCCTATGTAAGGCCCCAAGTTGCCCCTCCCACTTTCTAGTGGGCGCCATACTGACAGGACTGATGTGTGCCGTACTGCAGGTTGCAGTAGGAAGGACGGCAGGACCAAAACCTCCACCTAAGCCCAGATGAAGACGAAGAGATCAGCTCTGATGGGCTGAACTCAAGCTCGCCGGGGAGGTTGACTTTGAAGCCGATGAAGACTTGGCTATTACTGACTGTCATGTGTGTTTTACGGAGCACTGGCTTGTAAACAGGGGCTGAGAAGGGTCTGCACATTTTTTCTAAGAGTATATCTACGTAACTTGTGGTACGTGTTCACTGTGGCCAGGCCTGATTTTACACAGGATCACTTTTCTTCAGGAGCTGCCCAAACCGAATGCAATGCTTCCAGCACAAGCCTAGTGACCCACCTTCAGGCAGAGACACAGAAGCTGGGAACCTCCTCCAATGTCTCTTGATTGGGCACACGGCAGATGCCTGAATGTCACCAAACCAAAAGAGTTTACACTGGATTTCTACTTGAGTATTTTCCCACTTAAAATGCTAAGAAAAATCTTTAAATTGTGCTGATCTTAATTCAGCAGGTTTGAATTAAGAAACACTAGCGAGGTTGATTTTTTCCATTTTACTTAAAAAATTCATTCTGTACTTTATACTGTAATTTTATTTATTTTTTTCCAGAATAAAACATTTTAAAAGAACCTGAAATGGCTGTTCTTTCCTGTGTTTGTATCCCCCATAGACTAGAAAAAGTAAAAATCATATTCATAATCTACACCCTGACCTATATAGGGCTGAAACTAAAGAAATTAAGGATATACTGTGTAGTCTTACAAAATAAAAATAGAAAGCAAAAAAAGGCATCGTATAGAAATTGAAAGGAAAGTAACGTTGTGGAAGTTTGTCCTCAGCAAGCCACCATACGCAAGGCTCTGAGTGACTGGTTACCTAGCAACAGTTGTAACACTGCGGTAAGCTAAGTGGGTATCAGACTAGCAAGCTAAGCACTGTGAAAGAGATTTTAAACAATGGCTACAGAGTTAACTGAAGAAACACTGCAAGATCTTTATGCCTGGATTGATAAAATACCGCTTTCCAGGCCAAAGAGGAACATAGCGAGGGACTTCAGTGATGGAGGTAGCTAGTCCACAGTCTCTAGATGTTGTCCCTGCACTGAAATACTGGGGATCATTTCCTTAATTTTGATTTAAGGGGATAGGTTTTGCTAATGTCCTGACTCTCAAGCTGTACTCCATCTTCTCCTGCTCCTCAGTGATGGCTGCTGAACTTGTGAAGCACTTCCACCCCAAAATGGTGGACCTCCATAACTACACCCCAGCAAATTCTACCCAACAAAAACTGTCCAACTGGACTATCCTCAACAGGTAAGCCTTTTCTGCCTAAATTAGACCCTGATTAAACACCTCACTCAGAAAAGAACTTTCAAGCAGAATCTACATGTCACACCTCCCTACTCTTAAAAAGACAGACACTTATAATGCCCCAGTGCCATCGTCAAATAACAGGGAACCTCATGCCACTTTGTGCCAGCTTCATGGTTGCAGGGTTGCACTGAAATAGTTGGTTACTCTTCCAGAGTAAACTTACCTCTCCCAAGTGTGCTGTCAGTGAGCTCAGGCGCCCTCAAAATGGTCCAGAGCAGCACGGTAAATTGTCTTCCTACTTCACCATGCAAACCCCATCCTTCCTTAAGGTGCTACAGAGGAGCTTAAGCTGAGGACTGCTCAGAAGCCCTCAGCCTTATGGACAGCAAACAGAGCAAGTGGTGTGGCACTCGTCTCTTAAAGGGCCAGGGAACATGTCTTAAGAAAAAATATTTCTCTTCATCCTTACCTCAGAAAAGTGTTCTCCAAGTTTGACTTCCACATACCCGAAGACTGTGTGAGGAAGATCGTGTGCAGCACCGCTGGGTCCATCGAGCCGGTTCTCTGTACAATGAGAGAGAGGATGGAGGCTGGGCCGAAGGAGATAGCTCAGGAGGAGAGGCAGGTATGGGCTCATGGAAAGGAAACAGGTCCACGTGAGGACATACAGGTGACAAGACAGTCGGGCACAGCATAGGGGCAGCACATGCTAGGAAAGCACTGCGTAGAAATGGAAGTAGACATGAAACATTTCGGTTGCTAACACTGCAGAGATCTTCCTGAGAGCCAATGTTTGTGTTTTTCCACACAGAATTTGGAGTACTACCAGATCTCTAACGGGAAACAGCATGCAGGTATGTTCTCTGATTTCATCCAAGATAGGTGGTAATTACCAGTGCATAATAGAGTAAAGCAGTCAGTTAAATATGTA
>JABFEB020000060.1:12316706-12335468 GCA_019775895.2 Stomatorhinus ivindoensis
ACGTTCAGAGAGCCACATTCTCACAGTAACCCAGAACGGACATGTTCAGAGAGCCACATTCTCACAGTAGCCCAGAACGGACACGTTAAGAGAGCCACATTCTCACAGTAACCCAGAATGGACACATTCAGAGAGCCACATTCTACCATCAGTAAGGGAAGGTTTTGAAGCTTCCCAGACAGGCTCAGCATATGATGTCTCTGTTTTAAAAGTGTCAACAGAAGAGCTTTGAAAATTTTCTCATCTATTGCCCCCCCCACTACCACTGAGGGATCAACTTGTTCCAGATGTTGGAAGAAATCATGAAACTTAAGCAAGGCAGGTCAAGCTGGACCAGAGAGGCTTTTTGGCTCACAGACTCAGCACTCTGACCAGAACTCTCTTGGGCAGTGCGCTTTTCGCCCATTCATGCGTCTGTTTTCAGTTTGGTCTAATTCCTACTGTTTGCTGATGACTGCTCCCTTGACAGAGAGTTACACTGCTAGTCTCACCTCATTGTGCCTGTCAGCATGTGCTGAGTTCTGCTGGACTCAGCATCTCTAGCCACGATCTTCTGGACACAAGTTGGATCCGTCAGTCAAATTACTCAGAACGAGGCGAGTCCTGAACAGCAGAGTCATTTCTTCTGATGCTGATTGGCCTCCAAACTGCCCCAGCATCAAGGGGTACCACAGTATTGAAGGCCTACTTTAAAAACCCTTTGCAAATGCTTTAATGCAGGCATACAGTTGTATTTATAACAAATATTTATAAAATTATGCTGTGAGGAATATTGTGACATTTGAAACCACAGCACAGTGATACATAACTGTACAAAAACACAGAACCAAATGCATTTTCCCTCAACATCAGCCAGTGATGTTGCCATTACATTACATTACCCAATCCCATGATCCTTTGCATACCAGAAGTGCATCGTGGGTTCATCTTTCCAAGAGTGGTCTTCAGTTTCTGCTGACTCAGTGGTCCAAATCACACAGGTCTTTAGTAGTAGTTTGTTGAAGTTGCATTGAATCATGGTGAGTCAAATCAACATCAAAGCATCCGAGATAATTTGTTATTGAACCCGACACAGACTGTCTTTGTAGGGTGCATCTTTACATCAAAGGGCTAGCATTCACTGCTGGAATCTCTAACAAAATATACAACACCACAACCTCTGTGAGAAAGTTCTTTGCAGGGGCCGAAGAAAGCAGAATGGGTGACTCAGTCAGGATCATAACCCAGCTGGAATTGAGCTACAAAAATAAGGATGTCCATTAAGAACTGGAAACCACTGGGAAACCAGCTGACTAGCAAAATACAGTCACACGCTCAGACTGGTCACTCAAACCCACAAAAATGCCCAAGGTCAGATCCTGTCAGTGCATTTCCTGACAAGTGTCCGAAAGCCAGCTGCTGCTGAATCTGCCCCTTCCTGTTTGCCTCTGCACTCTGTAAAGTCCGCCTAGCCTCCCTTTCCCCTACATCTGTAGCGAATCAAACTTCCGCCTTTCAGAAAACATCGTTCGCCTTTTCCTCCGGGATATCTTGGAGGGTGGGTAGGCCGGCGTTACACACGGAAGGCAACATCCTGCAGAAGCATGAGTCCTCTGCAGGGCCACAGGATTCAGAGGCGGCAGGCCTGGCTGTCTGGTGATGTGGTGGTTTTACTCTAAAAGTGTAACGGCTTCCTGAGAGGCGTCGCCACTGCACTAAAGAGGGCCGATTCTACTCTTTTTCTGTTTCTGTTTAACTAGATCGCTTACATTTCGCGGAGATTTCATTTATGACAGGTGAAAGCCATATTTTTTCACAAAAAGGGTAAGTGTGTGGTTCAGTGAGCTAAGTCGCTATGACTGTGATGAGAAAGTCAATGGTTTGAGCCCGGCCTCGCTAGATAAAGGGCCCTAACCTCCACCCCCCCAGGTGCCATGGGTGACTGCCCTTCACCGAGATCCCCAAACCTGCTCGTGTCTGCGTGTCTCATGGAGAACAGGATGAAGTCGGCAAAAAGAAATGTCCTCCTACAGGTATCAATAAAATGGTTAACTTGCACCCCTTAGTAACTTCTAAATAGCCACAGTATCTGACCTATTGCAGTTACTGTTAAGGCAGGAGGGCAGAAGCCGACTAGCATTTCAGCGCATCATGTGACCGGAGTGAAGGTCAACCCGCAGGAGACAGGCGCGCTCAAAACCCCTAGCAAATAGCATTGCTATGTCCCACAATTCCTTCACTCATACTGAAATAACTTTCAGCTTGGGGGTCACAGCATGGAGGTAACACAGTCTGGGTGCGAATCCCCGGCCACTTTGCAGCTCACCTTCTGTCACCTCTGCCAGATAAAACACAGGCCGATAAGGAAGACAGCAGGGGTCCCTAACAGTGATTGGTTAAACACGCAGGCCTCATGTTTGACAAAGAAACCCGCAGCACTACCCCAGTCAGTTAGAGCCAACTGGCTAGAATCTCCCTGACACATACGTCTCGGGATCTGCTGTGAATCCTGGAATCCCAGACATGAAAAAGGACATAAGCAGACGGCCCACCCACAGGAAACTCACCCCAAACACCGAGGGTCACAGCACAGGGGCAAACATAGCAGACAGTCTCTCATAAAGCTCCTTGTGTTTCTCCATAACAGCATTTGTGGGAATTCAGTTATAAGTGCTCAATGCTTGTGCTAATTACAGTCTGGGGGGGGGGGGGTCAACCAGTACAAAGGAAGGAAAACATATTTTCAGAAACTTTTATGAGAGATCACAGAAAATGCAGGTTTCCATGCCAAGAGGAGTCACTAAAATAAACTTATTGATAGGTGACTAGCTTCTGAAGCAATGAAGCTTGGCTATCTTGTCGCTGCTGCCCACTTTAACTGCACACTGCAATCAGCCACCCACACATTAATAATGAGCTCATTGCTTTGCATGCATTTTGTTGCTATTTCCAGCCCAGTTCTATGTCAGACAGGGAGCTGCTCTTAGACAGCATCCACATCATCAACTTCCTCAAACTAAAGCTTTAAATGGCCTCAGCAGTCAAAACTATCAACTATTACCTCACTGCTATCCTGATAGTTCCAAAAAAAACCTAAAAACCCATTACTCTGCCCTCTTCATTGAAGTCAAGGTTCCAAGAAGTCGGTAGTAGTGCAAGTTTCCGGAAGGCCTGTAAGAGCAGCTCTTTGGAAATGCAGGTCTGTAAACACCAAGAAACTCGACCTGGACGTCACTGGCTAAAATGGCAAGTATGTGAGCGAGCTATGAGGAGACACGCTTGGGTTATCACCCCTCCCCCAAGAGCAGGACTCAAGCCTTAAGACAAACAACAGGAAATAGCATTTTTTATATGAATGTCACACGTCACAGCATAAAATGTACCTAAACAATGTTCAAATAATAATTTTTTAAAAATCACTAGTTCCCAATGGGCTGCAGAACTACCTTCTGTGATTGATGAGAACAAGCAGAAATGACTTCCTGTACTTCTATTGAGTTTTTCTTACATTGCTGGACAAACTATATGCTTCACAGAGCCAGTGCTTTGGCTCTTATCAAAAGATGGTCGAAAGGAGATACTTCCACTGGGTTTCTGGACCACTGTAAGCTCCCTGAGAAAGAGACCCAGCTGACAGTCACTTTTAGGTGATATCCATGGAGAATGGCTGCTGGGAGCTATCTCAGCAAGATAACCAACTCCTGGGTTGAGCAAGCCTGCATAATGTGGGGCTAGACCCACAGATAGAACATTCTTGTTTGTGTGATGCCTCGTGAATGAATGATAAGAAAGCCAAGGCTTTGCTTCCCATCTTCTAATGGGTGACACCCTTCATTGTGAAGTCTGGAGTGACTGATCATCAGATTCTCATACTGTGGAACATTCCCAGGACTACTGAGTCAACGGGTGCTGCTATACAGCTGAATCAGTGCACGCTCCATAATGCCTTTTGTTCTAAATTCCACCCTGCAGTGATTAAATCCATTGCTATTCTGCTAGGGTCCTCATATGTCTGGTGGCACACCGTAGTTCATAAGCACATGGATGATTTAACATGCACTGCCGCTCTGCTATTAAAATCACACTCTCGCTTAGCTTAGCCAGTTCGAGACTGGGACCAGGACCACAGCTCATTCCACCCTTGCAGCTTCCAGACGTAAATGTAACATTTACAGCACAGGGTGGGACTTTCTCACACTGATAATGGAACGGATGGAGGCAGTGAAACAGTGACCACAGTTGCCATTAATGGAAAAACGGTCAACCTGTTTACTCAACCAATCCATGACGACAACAGATGGCCTTACCTCAGCCTCCTGAAGGAGACGGACACGGGCAACCATAACAAGGACAATCCTGGGCACAAAAAGCAGGGAGCAGAGCTAAAGCCAGAGGATGTGTGGAGGGGCACAGAAACCACCAGGAAGAAAGGAGAGAGCGCGGAGGCCCATGAGCCTGAGGAGGTGCGACATGCTAACCGTTGTACAGTCTAAGACTCATTAAGGTGAAAATGCACGATTAGCATTATGCTTTGTCCCCCCCACCCATATTTTTGACTTGCCTGGCAAGACAAACAGGGAAGAATAAAGTCCAGTGAAATGGCCTCTGGGCAGAACTCCCCCCGCGAGATAGTGATGCACCCCCTTTCGAATGGCCAAGCAGGAGCTCTGAAACTCACCCACGGACATGAAGGTACGAGGAGACCACAAAGTGACAGCCTTCTGCAGAGCACTGGAGGAATATCGGACATTCGAATCAGGAAACATCTCTGAGTTGGTGTGATGTGCAAAAGGCAGGAATGGGAGCAGGAACAATGACCAGCAGCTCCAGACGAAGGTCAACCGCAAGCCAATAAATTACTGGCACTTTTACAACTACTGCACATTTCTAACTGGCCCGTAACAAGAAAAAAGACTAGCATGCGGAAGCGTGTTTCAGGACACCAACCATCCATCAGCAAAATCAGCCAGATCTGTGGCCGTTTTCTCTGTTTCTGCATGATCCATTCTCATAGTGTTCTACACATACATAACAGCCATAGCAAGAGCCCTACATTAGATACTAATGTATATCACATGTGCAGGGATTCCAGAAACAAGTCCATTTAACTTCAAGGTGGCCATCAGGAGCTGTGAATTGGCTCATCATCAATAGGACACACTGTATATTCGTTTTGGTGCTGTCAGAGAACACGAGCGCGGTCTCATTGAGACTAAAAGGAATCCGGGTGGGAACATTTACAGACTAACCTTATTATAAATAATTATATGCAGCAGTGCTAACTTATGTCAAGGAATATGAGCCAAACAGCTCAAGTAGGCATACACAGGAAAACACTAAATCCACATGAACGTAGAGGTTAGCTTAGCTAAGCAGCTAACCAGCCAGTTCCTCAGGCTTATCTCTGCTGATAGGATTTCAGTTTGCAAATTGCATAATACAAGCCAGCAATGAAACGCTGCAAAAATCTAATTTCTGAATGAATTCATCTCACTTCACTTTCAGAGTATTGACCAAATACTACAATTTTAGTATTACAAACTTCCTTCTCTAAGGTGACCATGCCACTGGTCAGATATTCATAGGAAAGGACACCCAAAAAAGGCAACTGGAGGTGACCCTCTGGCTGTGAGCAGACTTGGGACCAAGGAGGTAAGGCATTCGCACGCTGTCACACTCTCGATAGAAACAGAGGTGGAGTGGTACAGCTTGGCTTGGATGGACAACAGAAAATGACCCTGGGGGGCTTTCAACAACTTCGAGAGCGCAGGGACCTAAGGAGATGCAGCAAAACCATCTGCCTATACTTCTGGCCAGCTGTGATTACCAGTGACCTTGCGGAGTTTGTGTGAACCAAGAGTGACCCCCCCTATAAAGTGTAACGAAGGCTCAGCAGGACTACAAAGCTGAAGCTGCTGTGATATGTTAGTGGAAAGCAGAACGTGAACGTCCAAAGCATCAGTAACCAAGCATCTTACATTAGTGATATCAAAATAGGTTTATTTTCTGTGAAAATTTTGCAAACGGTGTCTTTATTTTTTGCATAAAAAGGTTTTAAAATGAGATCCTGATCAAATTACGCAGATTTTACAAAAAGTAACATTCACAAAGTAGTACAATTTTATGAAAATTTAATTCCACCTGATGGATCACAATATTAAGTCAGGAAAGGATGTCATTACCACAACATTCAAATAATGAGAGATTTCCAAAGAAAAAACACTTAGCACGGAAGGTGTGCTGAGCTATTTGGGATGTTACCGAGACCCAAGAGGAATGAGGAGACTGGTTGGGAGGAGACAGCATGTAGGGTCTCTAGGTCCAGTTAGACTTTTTTTGACCATATCTTCAGAAAGATCAGCCAAGGCTGTTAGTGTTAAGAAACGACCCCAAAACAATCAAACCAACTCAGACGTGCAATTCTCTCTTATAGACCACAGAGCCTTTGTAACTGATGTCTGGTGTGTTAACACCCTACCACTCGCTAAATTACAGCTCTTAAGGGACAGAATATGACTTTTCTAGCATCAAAAAGAGGACAATGTTGTCAACATTTGACCTCCCTTTCATTGCAGCTGTCTTCCGTTCCATCACCACAAACTCAAACCTGCACTAACTTTTAATCAACATCTACAACTAAAAGAGACCTAAGATTAACAATTTCAATTTGTGTATTTCAACTCTGGAGCCCTCTTAGCCCAGTAAACACCTTAACAGAAAGAAAATGAAAATCCAGTCTAGTCAAAAAAGAAATCTGGGGCATGTCTCCTCAGCTAACACACTAACAACGAAAACACTAGGAGGTACAGGGCATAGATTCACACTTTGCAGCTTCACTCTCTGCTAGTCAAACACCAGTCACCACCAATATCCAGAGCAATAAAAGAACCCTTCCTACCAGCATGGGAGTACAAGGGCTCCCCCTAGTGAGAACCACACTGCCATGCATGCTGTGCTACAGTAATGATAACAAAAGCTGAGCCTATGGGAGCTTTTACACAAATTGGCGGAACGGCACGGTGACTAAAAGTGCGGTAACCAGCCAGCAGGTAATGAGAAGAAAATACTTCTCACATGGTCATAAGTTCCTGCCCAAGGAAACTTCCTTTCTGAAGTGACGAAACCACAGACACTGTATCCGGTTCTTTCAGTGACTTGCATCCACAAACAGTTTTTCACCCCTTTAGCCTTTTTTATTTTTTTTTAAATAAAAAAAGCAAAATGTTACTTCTAAGTACACTCCTCAGTCAGACATGGAGATGTGCCACAGAGGTTCTAGAAAACGACGAGGCTCCTCAACTTATAAGGTCCTTCATTTCTGTTCTGTATCCAGGAAGCACCAACTTCTAAGTTTTTAACAAGTCAACCCCCAGCCAAGCAATCTCAATTCAGAGTGAATGAAGTCCCAGGCTGACAGCCCTCCGGAAATCCACTCAAAGCCACTCAGCTCCATCTCAGAGACCAGCCCTGCTGCCAGGTTTTACACTGACGGGTAGTTCTTGGGTAACCGGACTAGCAGGAATTTACCCGGCCTCTTTTGATTTATGCACAAGCCGAATATGCGGGAAGCTTCAATCCTGCACACCGCACGCAGCCAGGAGATCAGCAAACTCTGCATTAGCTGATCCGCATCCAATCAACCAGAGCCAAGCCACACCAGGAGTCACACCTCCCACATCAGCCAGCAATCGCAACACCTTTAGAACATCGCCATGAACACGCACTCCCATTTTCACACACATAATGAGCATCTCTAATTAGCATGAAGCCTTGTTCCAGTTTGATTTAATGACAGGTGACAGCTGTCTCACCTCCCGGAAATAAGTGGGAAAATCAGATACTGCATGTATGCCATAAAAAAATTATAAAATAAAAAAAAAATTGGCAGGGCCAAGGCGGAATTTGCATATAAAATCCAGCAGAAATAAAACACGACACCAAAAAGCTGGCTGTCCGTAGCAGAGTCTTTATCGGTGGTCCAGTGGTATTTGGCCGGTCATGTCCATTCAGAGTGTATCAGGTAGCATTTGATGATCCTCCATTTCACCGATCTAATGACAGTTGTCCTTGTGCATTGATCTCAGACTGCATAGCTACATGCCCCCCCCAACCCACATACACACACACACTCCCCAAAAACAAAACGAAAGCATGCCACGCCCCCTCTGCTTAGAGAGAACACCCCACCCCCTGCAGGCTCCGCCCCTCAGGCAGCAGGCTCTGTATTGGCTGGGGCCCGCTGGGTCCTGCCGGGCCGCTCCCCCTTTTCCATACTCCCCAAGAGCTCAGTGAGGTCAGGCTTCGGTAGAGCGCCATGCCGGCGATCACTATTATCCACAAACATGTTAGGTATGTCCTGGCCGAAGTAGATCTTGCTGTTAGCGGCAATGGCCTGATACTTCATGAGCTCCAGGTACTCTGGGGTCAGCTTGAGCTAGATGAACAGAGAAGGCAATCGGGGGCTGGCTTAGCTGTGCATGTGTTTAAGAACAACCCGACCATGCTGCCCTCTAAACACAAATGGTGGATCAGTGAAACTGACGGCACGTCTATTTGTAAAAATCACTATTTCTGCTCCCATAAAGGTTAGTTACCCTGTTGGCTTCGGCGAATTTGGCCGCTGTGTAGTATTCTGCATCCGCTTTGGCTTTCTCCCTGGCCAGGAAAGCAGCATCTGGGACGGGAAGGATATTTTAAAAATGAAAGAACTGCACACTGTGACATTATCAAGCCATGCCAGGGCACGTGTGACCTCGGCCAATGACGTTCAAAGCACCAGGACAGACCTTCAATCTCTGAAATTTTCTTTTCCGTCTCCTTCTCCATAACTTTCTGCTGGAAATGAATCTCAGCAACTTGGGCCATCTTCTGGGCCTCTAGAGTAAAATAAAAGTGAGAGCAAAATAAGGAACTATTCTTCACAGCAGTTTCACATAGAAACAAGTCATGAGAAAGGCTGCCTCTAGTATACCGATGATAGCCTTCTTCCTCTCAGTCTCCGCCTCCTTTTCAACCACTTTCTGCGTCTGAGCAGTGATGAGGAGCCGGGTCTTCTCCGCCTCCCTATGGGAGACACAGGTCCACAGGGTCACGTGACACATGCTTACTTGCACACACGCACACACAAACACCATACTCACATCAGCTCGAAATTCCTTCGGATCGCCTCTGGAATCTTGGGCTTTGTGACACGTACGGCCTAGAATGGGAGTAGAGGAAGCATTTTCAATTAAACTTCGTTTTAAAAACAGCAGTTTAAAACAGAACTGGCACCTCTAATCGAGGAGCAGCTAAACGCAAACCTTCCACCAGCTCCACTCTCATGGCCGAGCAGCAACTCCACCTGGGGTTTGTGTGACCAGCTGACCTGCTCACCTGGATGGTGAGGCCAGGAGCCATGACATTCAGGTCCTTCTGGAGGGCGATCTTCAGGTTTTCGTCAATGATATCTGGAGTGAGGTGTGAATCTGGGTCAGTCTCCTTGACACACACAGACACACACAGATCGCAGCAAAAGAAGACCACCAAATCTCACCGAAGAGCTCGATATAGACCTCCTGGAGGGTGTGAACGCTGCAGAACTGGTTCAGCTCGTGGTGGATCTTGTTAAATATCAGCGTCTTGTCATAATCAGCAGTGTAGTTCTTCACGATGTCCACCACTGAACAGACATGGCTTCGCAGGTCAGAGGAGTGAAAAGCTGTTCACATGGGAGTCATCGCACACGCACCCACAGACACACATGCGTGCACACACACAGAGAAGGGCTCACCTGCAGAAGGAACCAGCATATTGACCACTTCTATCCGGTCAAAGTAGATCATGACACCCCCGCTGCAAAGAGAGGTGAGAAGGGGGTTAGACCAGCAAGCACAGGCCATCATACCAACACAGACAGACAGACAGACAGACAGACACACACAATACCTGGTTCCACAGGGCACATTCTTTATTTCATCCGTTTGTAACGTCGTCTGCAACACAAAAACAGTCAGGCTCCATCTCACACCAAAATGTGGCACAGAAAGTTCCTGAGAGAGCACCAGAATCATGTGACCTGCACTGATCTGTACGTGGTGATGAAGGGCAGCATGATGTGGTAGCCAGGGCCATTGGGCGTGGTCAGCAGAGCCCCACCTCTAAAAGGAAGATGCCGGAGAGGTCAGGGAATCACGCCACAGACAGGGAGCAAAGGCACAAACAGGGATCACGCTCACCTGTAGTACACAGCCAGGTGTCCCTCCTCGATCTTGTGTATGGAGGAGTGCAGCAGAATTGCCATCACAGCGGTAACCGCAGCAACTACAGCCCCTGCGTGTGCCATCGTCATTCTCACCAAGATGGGACCTCTGGGGAAATATGGGTGATCGGCACGCATTCGTCCAAGGCATCACAGAGGTACAGCTAACGTTAATGGAGCTAGTGGAAAGAGTATACAGCAGAGATTTTAACGGACCTCTTTCCCCAAGTCTAGCTCCTTCACCTTGCTGGGCATGACCCTCAGCTGCAAGTATCCAGACCAATTTCCCACTGGAAACATCAGATACACAACCCAGTCACTGCCAGAGAGTGTTGGGAAGTAAGCTCCAGTTAATGGGCAACAGACTGTTAACTGTTGAGCCAGCTATGAGAGACAGCTATAAGGGCCACCTATTTACACAAAGCCCATGCACTAGCTCGCTTTTGTTCACTCCTACCTATCCGCAACAAGTCATATGCTTTTCAAACATATGATCTTTAAATAATCACTCGTGAGTGTAGGCATTTCTGAAACTCACACAAGCAAAGAGACATATAGTGGACACTGCTTATTTTAATCATCAGCAAGGCCTGATATGCGACGTGTTATCGATCTTTTCTTCCGCACTACACGGACAAAGTTCGCGCAAGTCCGCATTCCTCCTGGCAGTCCACATCCATCTTAACCAACGTGTTATACGATTATAACTGAAATTGTCTACGATTTCTAAGGCAGTCTGCAAGAATGCTCGAGTCCGGGCCTTATGGTGTAAGATAGTATCATATTAAAGTCAAAATGTACGATATACCTCTCACCCTACAGAGATATGGCTTACAGATACGCATATGTATAGCTGAATGCATCCACTCTTCCCACCCTTGTCCTGCCATCCAGCGCACACCGGACAGGGACTTCCCAACAGCTCAGTCTGAGTAAGCTATCAGTGGGCGAAGATGGGGGTAATACCGATAATCGACAACAGAAGCATAGGAATACCGCGACCCGACGGCTCATCGTTGCTACACACTCCACACGTCTGCTTTCATTTAGGCGATCCCTCGTCGTGAATCTCATTGAAACTCACCAGTCTTACAAACCGACAACTCTTGCACCTCAGTGACCATGCGATCCGCTTTCGCCCATCCCCCTCGGTCGTCAAGCCCAGTCAGGTTTTATCACTAGATAAATCACTGGTTGAGTCAGTTAGCTCCCTCCCCTGCTTCACTTCCGGGTGAAACGTACGTTAATTAAAGGAGAGGCGCATAGGCCACGTTCATTAAAGGGGAGGCGGAAAGACCTGTTTCAGTCTGACGATAATAAATCATTACAGTGGTTTTTTATGCGTCATCAAGGTGGGATTTTACATTACGGTATGCACGAAATACCCATAAAAGGAACTGAATTAATACAGCTGCAGACCATTTATATGAATATGTACAATTACACGGAAAGCCTCAACAACCGAAAAGGAATGTTTGGAATTTGAAAGCAAACTAGACTGAAATGGCATTAATTATTAACAGCCTGTGGGTGTAGGTCAGAAATCAGCAGCTCAAGGACCACAGCCTTAAAGAAACAGTTTTTAGCTAGCAGTTTATAGCTAAAAAAAAAATACGATCAGAACACAATAAATGTCATTTGTATTGGCATTAAGTATGTTCTTTTCATATACCCATTCCGAAAGGAAGTAACTTATTCCACTTTTTGTGATCGCGTGAAGGCACATACAAAAAAAAACAAGCTGTGGGAAATGAAGTCAGCTGGTATCTCTTCAGTAAACTGTTAGATCCTGTTTCAAATTGCTAGTTGACACTAGGGTGGCCATATTTTGTTTTGCAAAAATTAGAACACAGGAGGCAGGAAAGCAAAGAGAGGTGTTGAAAAAATGCAAATGTGTATTTTGAATGTAGAAAGCAAATATAGACATGAAACAAAGCAAGATCCCAGACTTTTCAGGAATTCTTAGGTTGCAAAAACAGAGCACAAGTCCAGGAAAAAGAGGATATACGGTCGTCCTAGTTTTGCTCCACAAACACTTGAAGAGAAGACATTTCCACTGTCAGCTCTTCTGGAGCCAAACACTGCTGATATGTCTGTGAGCCAGTGCTAGGACCAGCTATAAAACACACCTCCAAACCTACAACTTAAACAGGCTTGCAACCTTTGGGCAGCTGGCTCGAGTGAGACTTTCAGTTCTGTCTACATATTCATGCACACGCATTTACATGTATGTAACAGGTTTATTACCTTGTAAATAGTCTGCAAGTTTGCAAACTACCCCAACACTTTATAATAGGATAATACAGATTTACCATGAGATTTGTGTGGGCATGAGAGTCTGAAAGTGTGAGTGTCTTGCCAGGTGTGTGAGAATTGGCAACCCTGCTTAAATCCACCTAGATGTCCACACACCAATGGCAAGGCATATAATATCAGAATTCCTTTTTGTCATTGCACGATTTTACATCCAACCAAAAAGCTGTTTGGCTCACTCCTAAAAGCAGCATCAGTTAACGTTCAATAAGATTTTTTGAAACAGCAGCACTACAGCAGCACTTCCAACACATCGAACTCTATCGATAAGACAGCCATTGATTTCAAATAAGAGGCATTTAAGTCTACCTGAAGTGAGGCCATCCAAATCTTAATTTGATAATTAAATAAATTGCAAATTGTACACAGGCTGATAGGGGGCGCCTTTGTTATACGTGTGTGTAGTTTGCGTATTATGTATCATCCTGGGATTTTTCTTGGGTTCTCTTGTTTCCCCCCACTGTACAAGAACATGTTAAGGTGAGTTGGAGTTTCCCAATTTCCTGTAGGTGTGAATGGTGAGTGAATGGTGCATGATTATGCACTGTGATGGGTTGGCGCCCCTTCCTGAGTTATTCCCTGCCTTGCGAAGCCCGTAGCTTCTGAAATAGGTTCTGGACCCCGCGGCCCAATTCCATTCTGTTTGTCATTTTTAGTACATTATTCAATAAGTTATATGAGATTTCAAACTTTATGATAAAATAGCCTTTGTGTTAATGATTTTACCCAACTGTAAGCTAATGTAAGTGTTTTAAGGATGTTTAAGGTAGGCTAGGCCAGGCTATGATGCTTGTTATACTGTATTAAAATTTTCGCCTTACAGTAGGTTTATCGGAACGCAACCCCATCGTAACCCGGGGAGTGTCTGTATTACAGTACCATGAATCACCAGGAAAGATTCAGTAAAAAAAATGCCAGGGTCCCCATCTGGCTGCAGTAAACACTGCCACAGTTGGATCCGGAGTAAAGTGCTTTTCTGAAACAGAGTGAGCACAGCATTGCATTAGAATGTCTTCTGTGCTTGTGTACTTTGTGATGTGTCCCATTTGTCCTTGACACTACCTTGTATCACTCAGACTTTACAGTAAGCAGACTCTGTATCACAATCATACTTCATTCACCTGGAAAGCAACATGTCCAGAAGTTAGAAATATTAATACTGTACACAACATTAACCTAATAAACAAACAATATATAAGGAGCTAGATTTTACATTTTCTTTGCAGAGGAACAAATATTACTGGGGGGGGGGGGGTCCCCACCACATATTTTGCTGGCCCACGTGCCCATCAGCCGTCCTGTGTGGCCCTTGAGCTGTGGGGGGGCATGGACAGTAAAAGTTGTTAACTAGGTGGTGGTTGGAATGCAATGGTGAAAGTGTCACGCCATGCCACCACATTGCTGCTTAATACCTTTGCGTGCGACTAGAGGAGGCCCTGCATACCATACAACACAGTAGATTATGTACAATATTGTATTGAAGAGTAAGGCTATGGAACAGTTATTGCACTGTGATTTTAACGTGCTGTGTATTACAGAATTAAATGTTTATTATCATTCCTTTAGCCTTTTTGCAATTTAGTTTCATATTGTTTTTACTGCACCAATGAGACAGGCATTTGATTCCCTGCCTGTATGGTCAATAATGGGATGAGGTTGATCGATATGGAATCGTCTATAAATTTTATAGTTGGGTTCCCTGAGAAACAGAGGTAAAGTAGCCTTGAGGAACACCTATGCTGGCGGTCAGGGAATCCAAAATAAACATTGCCATTCTCACATATTGTTTCCTATCCATCCGAAACTCAGTGACCCACAGGTTAGATGGAAGACGGCAGGTTCAGATCAGCAAGCTTCTCTCTCAACCTTTCAAGGATTATAATATGAAAGGTGAAGCTTAAGTCGACAAATAGGATCCAGGGGTTAAGCATTGTAGCAGTGTTCCATGCTCATTGCATTGGCTTTTAATCTACTAGGGCATCCTGTAAATTAGAGAAAGGCATCAATCATAGATCTGAGATGTTAGAGAACATTTTCAGTAATCCATTTATCAGTGCGCCAGATATAGAGAAAAAAAGTCCCTTTCTCAGAAATCAGCATGGGCAAGGCACTTAAGGGAGTGAGCAGTAAAAAAGCATTTAAGCAAGTGAGCAGTAAAAATGCACTTAAGGGAGTGAGCAGCAAAAAGGCATTTAAGCAAGTGAGCAGCAAAAATGCACTTAAGTGAGGGAGCAGCAAAAATGCACTTAAGCGAGTGAGCAGCAAAAAGGCACTTAAGCGAGTGAGCAGCAAAAAGGCACTTAAGCGAGTGAGCAGCTAAAAGGCACTTAAGCGAGCGAGCAGCAAAAAGGCACTTAAGCGAGTGAGCAGCAAAAAGGCACTTAAGCGAGTGAGCAGCTAAAAGGCACTTAAGGGAGTGAGCAGCTAAAAGGTATAGCTCTTAGCACAATAATCCCCAAGGCAATGTTTTTTTTTTTTTTTGAGATGCAGGACCCAAGATCGTTGGTGTGTCTTTGCTTAAATGTTTTAAATGAGAAAAAAGCACTATGTAGGGCAGGGGCAACCAAAGTGGGGGTAGGGAGACACAAGTGGGGGGGGTGCACCAGTGAGGGGGTTGCGAGTCTTTGACACTGTTATTTTGGGGGTCTTCGGCGGAAATTTGGGAATGTTTTTGACCATGTTTGTAAACGCCATATGTGTACGAAAAATTGCATTTTGTTCAAAATGTCCAGAATTCACTGTGGTGTTGATACCTGCTGTAGAGCACTTGGGGGTTTAAGGGCCTTGCTCAAGGGCCCAGTGGTGAAATCATTCTACTCTGGGATTTGAATCAACAACCTTCTGATCACAGCGTCCTAACCCGCTGAACCTCACACCGCCCCCAGTAATCTCAAAAAAAGACAAAAGAGTTGATCGTGGACTTCAGGAGGAAACAGGAGAGGCACTCTAACCCCTTCTCAATCGACGGGGCACCTGTGGAAAGGCTCCCCAGCTTCAGATACTTGGGTGTCTGTATCACGGGGGATTTGACATGGAAAATGCACTCCAGCAACCTTGTTAGAAAGACATCCCAGTGCATTCACTTCCTCAGGATGCTTGCTGACTGGCTCCTAAGATTCTAAGAGCACTCTACACCTGCACTAGCGGGGGCATCCTGGAGAGCAGCACCAAGTAAGACAGCGCAGCCCTGCGTAGAGTGGAGCAATCAGCTGGGCCCGCTGACCACACCCACCCTAATGCACAGCCTAATACAAAAACAAGAGCCTGAGAAAACGCTTCTACCATCAGGCTGCTCGTAAACCGACCTAAGACTCCCGCAGCTAATATGCCATTATAGGCACTTTATACCATCCCACGCTTTCATTGCCCGTCATTTACAGCTATTGATAGCCTCAGTGTGGACAGGCAACAAAATGCGGCCCTGGAATTGGCTGAAGTCTTCCAGATGATTGTTTAGCCAAATTGCGTGAATCAGGGTTTCCACTTCCAGAAGTGAACCTCCAAACTTTGTTACTGCATTTGCTTACTGTTTTTGCATGAATGCAGAAATAGTCACAGAAACCAGCAGAGGATGCAGCATCTATAAAATCTTTTTATAAGATGGAATGAGGTAACTACAGAGAGGACTGATTTCCCAGCAGAGCTCATATCACTGCATATCATGCATTTTGTAAAGCACTGTAATGTAAATTTTCTTGGTTGAAACCCCTTACTATAAAAATCAGGGAATGAATAAGTTGCCGTTCAGCCTCAAGGATCAGCCCATAACATTATCACTAAACCAACAGATTAGCTGGCCAGATACATGAACCACTGTCACACTCTTGCAAAACGGTGTGAGATAGGCAAGTGAAGGGTGTGAACATCAGAGAGGCAGCAGAAGCAGGGAGCATTCCAACTGGGCAGGTGCTGAAGGCCTGTGCAGACCAGTCAGCTCCAGTGCTGCTCATGTTATGCTATTTTGCTTTTTCTATTTATTGCACGTTTCCTTCAAGCACAGTCCAGGAAGCAGGTGGAAGAGTGTTTCACTGCACAATGTTTCACTGTATGATTGTGCATGTGGCAAAACTTTAAACAGAAAACGTTCCTGTGATTACCATTGACATGTATAAATAAACACAGCCTATTGAAATCACATGGGGATTTCTGTTGTGCTCACCCAACCTTGGTAATATATTGACTAATATGGCCCTTCGTCACGCTAATTGTGTTTGCGAGAGGAAGTGAATCATTCATAGTTTTCTACATCATCCTCTGACTTTTATGTCTATATTTTGAAATATATATTTTTTTCCTCTTGAATTGTGTTGTTAATATCTGCTCCTTACTGCCATCATCACTGTTGTCATGGCAGCACTACAGGGCCTTCATCGCCCGCTGCCTGTATGTCAGTGCATGATCGAAAGCGTCATCCAGAATGCCTCATCATTTGTGCTGTACTTCCTCTTCCTTTCCAGACAGGAAAGTGGAAAGGGATTTGCCCAATGGGGCTTCCTGTCTTCAGAACATCTGTAAACGCCTTGGTTCTCACCGGTCCTGACCGGATCGACCTCTTATGTCTCTGGCAGCTGTGTTTATGCATGCATGTATTCACTCTAACATCTCTAAATACATGTAAAGGGCACTTGCATTTTGAAAGAGCAGTGACAGATGATTATGTTTATTTTCTCAAAGGCTGCTCAGCCCCAC
This sequence comes from Stomatorhinus ivindoensis, assembly GCA_019775895.2. Lineage (NCBI taxonomy): Eukaryota > Metazoa > Chordata > Actinopteri > Osteoglossiformes > Mormyridae > Stomatorhinus > Stomatorhinus ivindoensis. Next base: position 12,333,928 of record JABFEB020000060.1, read on the forward strand.
TTCGGGTTGGTTTTGTGGTCAGCGATGACAAATTCGCTATTTCAGAGACCTTCTGAACCACAGAGCGAACTCCCTTGCTGTGCAGTTAAGTGCAAAGTGGCAGAGATGTACCCGTGCAGCTCCTCCTCTCCTCTTGCTTCTCCTTCTGTCACAGTTCTCCTGCATGAGCCCCTGTTACTGCTTGCAGGCCTGGTTGCTCCTTTTTGTTCGTCCACCTGTGTAGATGTCTGTGTCCCAGGCGGGCAGACACATCCACACCACCTCCTCTGCAGGATGGAGTGCAGAGTGCATCCTTAGCACCCTTCTTTACGGTTCACACCCTTCTTGTGGCTCTGGGCTGGTCGCAGCCCATCTACCCACATTCTACACATTCACAGGCTGGTTCTGTCCTCATCTAGAGGACCTTTTCTCTTCTCTTTTTTGCTGTCCTCTTACAGACCTCAATATAATCATGTTTTAAGTATGTAGAGAGCATTCAGAAAGTATTCAGACCCCCTCACTTTTGTAATATTTTCTCACGTGTCAGCTTTAATTTAAAGTCATTTATTTATTTTGATCTACACTCCATAATGACTGAGCAAAAATGTGTTTTTTAGATGCAATTTTTTAAAGAATAAAGTGAAACAACACATTGACATAAGTATTCAGACCCATTATTATGACCCATTTATTTCAAGTGCATCCCATTTCTGGTAATTCTGTTCTATTCATTGTCTTTGAGATGTTCCTGCACCTTGCCGGGAGGGAACCTGTGGTTAATTCAGTTGATTGCACATCATTTGGAAAGGCACACACCAGCATGTTTAAGGTCCCACAATTGACATTGTTCAGTAATATACAAAGGTCGTAGGCAGTCAATGAACAATGTGCTTAAATGATCTTCCTGTTAGTATAAATCTGTAATATTATGCATGTCAAAGTGTGTTAGCTTGGCCACTTAACAACCTTTCCTCAAGTCACCTGGTATTTGCAGTAACCATACTATACACCCATCTATTTCTTGACTCAGCCATTAGCCAACTATGTTTGGCTAATCAATACCTCATCAGTTTAAATACAGTGGAAGCCACTTATAGTGATCACATCTGTCTGAGTGAAATTGATCACTGTAAGTGGATGGTCATTATAACTGATTTTTCTCTTCTTTTTTATACATAATATTCATTTAAATTTTATATATACAGCACATTTTCACAACATTACATTGTCTTAAAGTGCTTAGTGTAATTTTGTTGCTGCGTCTCAGTGGCTCCTTTTTGGCGGTTTATCATAAACTTTGATGAATGTATAGTTGTCATTAAGGGAAAATGACTTTCTTTTTCCCATCATGTTTTCTGTGCACAGAATTAGCCTCAGGTCGCTAGCCAGAAAAAGACATGTGACTGCAAGGCAAAGTATGGTGATCAAAGTAAAAGAATAATTTTAAAAATAGTCTGTACACTGTAAGCGGACTACTTGATTACAGTGTTACGACCCCCAGTCTAGGGTTGAGGATCGGCAGAAATGAATATGTGTGGGAAAGGGGAAGACGGGACAAATCG
>JABFEB020000060.1:12343630-12355317 GCA_019775895.2 Stomatorhinus ivindoensis
GGCCCCCCCCCCCCCCCCCGCCCCGCCCCGTGTTAAGCAGACGTGGGAAAAGGCAACTGTGACAGATTGACTATGGCAGGAATGGACTCTGGAGGACAAGGTCCCGTGGGGATTGGGGCTGCGCCAGACATTGACCTCACCCAGTGCGGCCACATGGCAGGCGGACCTGGAACACAGAGAAATCCATTACAGATCTTAAGTCGGGGGGGTTACAGCCAAACAGCTGCATAGGAGAACCTCCTGTACAGACCATAACAGGAACTCACAGAATCCTGGAATCCCATATAATTTTACAAGCATTTGTCACAAGTTTTATATGTAAGAGTCTCCATTTAGTCTAAAATATACTGCCATGTTAAAGCAATCACTAATCAATCTGGTTCTTATAATAATAAGACATGTTAAAATGGATTATGGCACTATTTAGGTGTCACATATTTGTACTGCAGTCCGTATGGGGGCATGCACCCCCCATTTCCCACAAGGCCACGCCCCAGCTGGCAAGGTCCCAGTGCTCCGCCGGCGGACCGATAAACAGCCACGGATCAGTTTCAAAGCCTCTGGACCCCACTGGCATTCTGCCCGCTAGAGTTTACGCTTTGTCAGCTGCCTGGCAATAGTGTTGCCATCCGTCCCCAACATTACAGGGTGATCGCCAAATTAAATGCTGAGTCCCGTTTTGATCCATGATGCCCAATTTTATCATTGCCCCAGGGGCATTGCTAAAGATTTTGGGGCCCATGAATTCATATCATATAGGGTAGCCAGTCCAGACCAATCCCGTTATTTTCCAAATTTTTTAGACTGTCAATTCACAGGCAGAGGATCAAGTTGAAATAAAAGGGAATAACAGAAATATCTTGTTAAACAGCTGAACCAGTAGTACATGCAAAAAAATCTCTGTGAACCCGACAATAAACGACATCATCACTATAATTTAGAAACCAGCATTCATTCAATTACAAGTTATGAGTATTTTCTAACACAAGGTGGCGCCATTTTTCAATTTAAAGCTCAAGAAACGTGTGCTTCTTGAGTTATTGACACGATAAGTGACTGTACACACACATTAAATCTGCAGGGGCAGCTAAACACAATGGCAGTTTCAGCAGTTAATTATCAGATACCTCTCCACAGCATTTCTTCAAAAATGTGCAGCATTTCTCAGTATTTTAACAGTGCAAAGACCCCAAGACCATTGTATAAAAAACACATTCCATGCTCCAGGATGGCAACTAGGGCAGTATAAGTGAGCCAATCGTGTGGACACCATTTCAGATCGGGGACAGCTCGTCTCAGTACGGACACGCAATATCTGTGAGAGATCATGCATCAGCTCAGTCAGCAGACACACCAAAAGCTGAAGTTAATCACGGGAGACACAAAGCAGGACAACACAAAAAGCAGAGGTGTGCTGATGAGGACCTACCAAGCAGGTCTCTGCCATCCCTCACACCAAGGTTTCCACAGGCCCCCAAAACCACCCTCCTGTCAGCTGAGGTGACACTACATGCAGCAATCCAAAGCAACGACAGCATGGCAATAACCAGCATGGCAGCGTTTCTGACAACAGAGCAAAGCAGCAATCGGAAGCGAACTATCACATATTCTGATTTCGCTGCTGAACTGTTGATACTGAGAGGACCCTGTCCTGCAGCAGGCAGTAATCCTTCAGCATGGGTCACTGTAGACAAGGTCCTTAAGATTTTAAAATCAAAATAAAGTGACTGAGAACAGCTCAAGGCCATGTTAGACTCTGCTGAGACGAATGATGACAGCATGTGAAATGGCCTGCATACATGGGTGCTTACTCAAGTTTCCCTCCTGTACAGTTATTTTTCTTCAGAAGGTCTTCCTCATCTCACTAGCCGTCGTTTTCCTTATTAGGCAGCTGTCGGACAGGGAAACAACAGGGATACAGGCAGCAGAGAGACAGTCAGGCACGCAAGGCCTGCCTTCACAGCGTGGTGTAAGGAATCCCTACAGGTCCATTCGATCCTGTTACAGACGCCTGAAAACATTACTCACAGCTCATCTCCGTCGAATGCACCTACACACCCAGCAATAGAACCTTACTCCTAAGGAAAGCCCCCATCCAGCGAGATTCCACACAACTCTGCATGTTTTCAGGACAAATGAAAGCCAAGCGAGTATTCAATTACTCATGGACAACCTGAACTCTCCAGATTATCATGACTGTTTTGTGAAGTACAGTTCATTCTAGCAAAATAATGGGTTTGAACACCCACCCCCCATATTTTTTATACAAATCAAACACATATCCAAACAGCAAAATTACAACTTCGACCCCCCTTTGCTTCAGTACCCAGATCAGCAAAATCTACTAAATAGTTACCAAGGGGCACCTTTGGACTCTCGGAAGAAAATTGGCAAATTCTACCAAGAGGGTTATCAGACAATGGGCCCCCCATCCACCCTGCCAGGTCACTATCTAAGCTGTCATGCACTATTCTTGGGCTACTAGCTGCAGAATATGGGTGAGAGTTGTTGTCCCTCCAGCGCAAGGCACTCTGCACAGGCCACACTGGCTTACAGGAGTCAATTTGCTCACCGTCTTGTGTTTTGACCACTAGCAATGACAACGTTGCAATCCCTACACAGGTTAACCACATAGCCTCTTCTGGAGGCTCCCAGCTCCCTCCGTGTTGTCTCGGAAGTGGGTAGTGCAGAAGTGGAAGTGGAAAGTTGAATGGGATCACTTACAAAAACGTATCAGGCATCTCGACATTCAAGATTTTTTATTGGCCATGTGCATTGGAATGCGTCTATGTTCCGCCACACCCGATGTGAACGTAAACAAGACAATGCAGAACATTGGAAGATTCTACAACACTAGACAGCAGAAGCATCATGAGCCTGGGGCATGAAGCCTCGAATAGAGTCGAACAAGTCCCGAATGACTTGCTTAGTTCAGTTGTTTTAATAATCAAGACCTCATTCCATAGTCTAAGGCTGTGTTTCCCAAAACCTCTGTAGTATTACAATCATCTTAACTTGAGAGTGAAGGAACGCAATGCGATGAGCCTCGGACAGATTAGCTCTCTGGGTTAAGAGGTTAAGAGGCTAGCGATGCCCAACATGCATTCACTGGCTGGTAAAAGTGCAGTAATAGTGCTACAAAGTGCAGTTGCCATGGATATGACTGTCATCCGGATTTTGGGATTGCAAGAGGCTTGGGGAAAGAAGATGTTCTTAAATTTGTCCTGATGCTGAAAAAGCTTGTAACGGACTGCAGGACAAGGTTGGACTGGCCATCTGGCACACCAGCTATTTTCCTGGTGCACTGATGGGTAGGTGGGCTGAGAAAATTGATTCCCCCTCAGCTCAGCAAAATTTACTGTGGGGGGTATGGGGTAGCCTGAAGTCCAGGACCGAATTTTGATACTAGTCTAGTCCTGGGGTGAAAAGTTTGTGGCTGGGGGAGGTAGGTGGAGATCAAGAAGCCTGAAGTTGCTCCCTGGAGAACCATCAGTGGTGATCGGAGTGTGACTTCTGGAGGGCTTGCTGAAGTTCACAATAACCTTCTTTGTTTTACTGATGTTCAGGGTGAGGTTGTTGTCATGGCACCATCTGCCACTTCATTCCTGTACACAGTACAATAAAGCACTCAAACTGAAATATTGTCACTTTTTTCAGCGTTAGTCGGGAGCCGTGCAGATAGAGAATCTCGACGGAAACGCCCTGTTTGCTAACCTTCTGCGCCGCATAGGTGCACCGACAAAGCGGGCACACCCATGCAGGCTGTATGTTTCAAGTCAGCGCCTTACCGAAAGTATTATTGTAATACGCTTCGATGTTTAAATAAGTCACGACTGGCTAATGAAACGAAGAAACATTCTGTCAGGTTTGCTAGAGGTAGCCCATGGTGGCGGTCAAAAAACGATCGAAGCTGTGAAACTGTATCCATGGTCTTTATTTAGAAGTGCTGTCAAAGTCCGGGGGGACATGCGAACCCGCGACGCGACCCACCATTTACCGAGTACGACTCGAGTGTCGGCGACACTTATTCTGAGCGTCATAAAAATACCGTGAACGTCAGCTTTTCGTCATCTTAAATCTGACCGGCAACAGCGCCCCTATATTATGCCTCCTGTCCCCTCAGTCTCAATGCATATATTGAACACTCCATTTTTAATATAAAATCTTATGTGTCATAAGTAATATATGACGCGTGATCGCTAGATCGTAAAATCCCACAGTTGGCCCGACTGCGTGAATTTGCAGCTCCCTGACGTAATATGTATCTGTAAATCAGCTGTAAATCACCCCTCACACACACAAAGCCGGACTCCCCACTCCATAGCTCCGGTCCGACGTTTTCCTTTTTCGGCCAGGGGGGAATGCATGACGTAATCGGGGAGGCGCTGGCGTCTCCCACACGGGCGGCCTGAGGAGGCGGGATGGGGATGGGGTGGGGTGGGGTGTGTGGGGTAGAAGGGGGGGTGGGGGTGAGTCGAGCGCACCAATGAGATCTGTGGTTACATACACAGACTCCCCCCCCACAGTACTAGGCAGCGGACGGCAATTGACTCAGCGAAGGTTTCGGCTGCGGTTCACACACTCAGGCAGTTGCCGATCGGAGGGGGTGGGGGGGTAGAGAGGCTCATAGTTTTTCCTTTAAAGCGCAACTGTCCGGGAAAGGTGGTTGGATTTTGTCCTTGCGGAAGCGGAGGGAAACGATTTGATGAGACGAACACTCTCCTCGTCTGGCCAGGGGATTTAACAGTTCACAATGCCGGTTTTCCACACGAAAACGATCGAGAGTATCCTGGAGCCCGTGGCCCAGCAGATCTCTCACCTGGTGATCATGCACGAAGAGGGCGAGGTGGACGGCAAAGCCATACCAGATCTGACCGGACCCGTGGCCGCGGTGCAGGCGGCTGTCAGCAATCTTGTGAGGGTAGGTATGCAGTGAGGACCAGGGGAGGGACGCTGTATACCTGGGGGATCCCCGCTTCTCCTGCAGCTGTGACTGCTCTCAACTTTTATTTGACAAGCATCAACTTAGGGGGCTGAGCAGAGCATGGTGATCGCCTTGAGGACGCGATACGGCCCGCCCGGGTAAAAAACGCTATATTTGAAAGATAAGCTGTAATACGACAAAGTGCATTTTCCTGAAGAGTTGCCCTGCCCCCTCGCCTCCAAGGGCTGGGCAAAACACGGAATCCTTACTTGACAAGGAGGCGTGAAGTTACCCCCTCGTGTCTCATTCTCATTTTCTGTGCCAGTTCCACACTTTTGCCATGAAGTACAAAACTTTTGCGTGCATTAAAATTACCTTAATGGAAATGTCAGTGTTTGGTACTGCTTAGGTATCTAACTACTTGCACAGACTCCTTCCAGAAACGTATCCTTACTTTTCCATGTGGTGTTTGCCATACCGATCCCTGTTTACGGGGTTATATTCGTGCATGCCTTTCAAAGCAGTTAGGCATTTCGCTGTTGACAGGTTTGCGGTAGCGTTTGCGGGGCACCTCACGTGAGTTTTTTCCCGACTCGCGCGTTAGGCTTCGCGACCCGTGACGTCACCGGGGCGCAAGCTCGTGGAGTTCTGTGGGGCTAGCTGAGGAAAATGCCCGCTGGCCCGCTGACGCTGCCGCCGTAAACTCGCATGGACACCTGCCAGGCCCCCGCTAGCCCGTGGGAAGCCGGTAATAGGAACAACATTTCACTGTGAGCTTTAGGCAATGAGCTTGAGCAAGTGCTGACATTACAAGCCATGGTGGACTGAAGCTAGATCCTATGCCATTAGCTGGTTGCGCTCAAAGACATAAATTAAAAAATTGCGCACCGGGGCAACATTTAGCAGAAATTTAGAATTGCTGTGCAGTGATTTAAACGAAATGTCAACTCAACAGGCAATGAATGTCTTTGCTTGCATATTTTATTAGAATGAGTGGAGTTCAGATGTGCCCTTTACTCCAGTGTAAGTGTACATATTAGACCCCTGTTAAGGACTATATTTAATGTAACCTGCTGGTTAATCAGACTGTATTCTATCAGCAGTAGTGTGTGGGCAGTGTGTGTGTGTGTGTGTGTGTGTGGGGTGGGGGGGGCAGTTAAAAATAGTCATATCACTACAGCAGGGAGGAGAGCAACCAGGGCTGGGTCCCTGACCTGAAGGGGGGGGGCATTCAAGCTCTGAATGGTGGCTGTTTCCTGGTCCTTGAATGGTAAGAGTGCTCTCCTTGTTTAGTGATTCAGTGTCTCTGGTAGCAATACTCAGTACATGACTAAGAGTGCAGGGGTTTTTGGGTGAATAAAAAATGGGTGGGTTTAGAAGATTGCCAGCCAGTTGTACGTTGTTTGTGCTGAATAATGGTGTCTGGGTCATCTCCCTTCTCTGAAGTGATGCTCTCCATCGGTATGGTCTTTGGGCTCCTCATGTGTCTTGATAATGGCAGATTCATTTACAGTGTCCCCTTGTGCTGAGCCGCATGCATGCTGTACACCTGGGTGGACGAGCCTCCACGCTTAGAGAGGGCTTTTGTGTCCTTGGCGTGTTCCCGGGTGCCAGAGGATGGCTGGTCGAAGCTCGGCTTTCCAAACATTCAGCAGACCTTTCTCGTTCCCCTGGGAATTTCCAAAGTGCTATTTTGCACGCACCTTGAAAGGCGATCCCGAAACCATTATAGTTGTTGCTGGACCTCAGAGCTATTTTGTCAATCCCAGTCTTTCAACGCTGATGATATTGATTGGTCCACCTATGGGAAAACCAGGCCAGAAATATCCTGTGAGGGAAGTGGACTGGTGACTAGCAGTGTGTAAGACACTACCTGAAATGAGGCAGTGAACCATACCGAAGGCTCTCTGGCATTGTGGGTAATGGTCAAGGTGCACTTGCTAGCAGGTGCTATCTGGTGTGTGTGTGTGTGTGTGTTTCAGATATATCTGAATAGTGAGGGGGAGGGACAGGAGATAAAGGGGATGCAGCTTGACAGTAGGCTAGGGAGGGTTCGGGCAAGGGGCACGGAGGGCCCTTTGGGAAAGTGACTCCGGGCTCAGAGGAGAATCTCCAGCGTCAGCATCTTAATTACTCCCCATAGTAACACCTGTTCTCCTGGCGTGCTGTGCTGCTGGCCGAACAAAGTGTCTCTGTGGACCACAGATGGGTCTAGATCTTCGGCTGGGGGTCTGACTTGATGGTCTCCATGGATCTGTCTCTGGTCTGTTCCCCCCCCACCCCACTACCACGACTTCCTGACTGCTTTTTATGGCATCTAAGAGGGATCGGGGCAACATGGACACCCGGGCTTGCCCCACCCCCTGATTAGCTCCGCCAGTCGGGGGCGGCCGTATCAACATTGTGGTGAGTTTGTTGTGGATCATCAGGGCCACGTGACCTATTGTCACACTGATAGACTTTGTTTAGTTACGGGCAAGTTTAATCGATGGCAGACCTGATAGGAAATTGGTTTTTATCTTGGTTGCTGATAGATCATCTGACAGATGTTCACAGGCCCTTTGCATCATTTGCATGGCCTGTGACACAGTTGAGGGCATCCCTGCAGATGGAGGCATTGCCTTCCCACCCCCAGCTGGCACATAGACCAGCCATCATGTGGGAATGTCTTCCAGCAGACCAACAGTCCGATGGCTAGTTATTTCATAATGGTCAGTTGAAGGTCATGGGCTCTAAGTTGCAAGGAATGCTGGGAGTTGTAGTCCCAGATCCTCTGTAGTGTCAGGCTGCAGAAGGAGCATGTTGGAGCTGGTTTGTAAATGAGCAGCAGCAAATAACCTGGGGGGGGGTTAATAATCCGGGGGGGGGAGCATCTGGTTTGAGACACCTGTCTGAGCACGTTGCAACGAAGGAGCGGGCTTTTGTGTGCCCGACCGCCCTCTCTAACGGCACCTTGGAGGTGATGATGTCACGCCTCTCGAATGCTGACTGTCAGGTTTGATCGGGAGGGCGGTTGGCAGTTTGCAGAGTAGGATCTATGTGAGAATCTCGAAATTGCGCGGAGCTTGAACCCAAGGCTGTGACCCCCCCCCTCAACCCCCCACCAAGTCTTTGTTTGACCATGACAGTGACAATGAAAGGTCCCTTTTATAGGCGGACGTGTCTGACGCGTGAAAGAGCCAGCTTACCGCTGAGACCTTCCTTAAAAGGGAGACACTAGCTGTAGCATCTTCTCCAAGGCAGGCAGCAAAATCCCTGAGAAGTGACGTTAGACTATCATGTAAACAAGCATCTGGAAGGCGTCACGCAAGCTGCCGTTGCCCCTGGCCTTTCCCAGCCTGAAGGAGAGATGCATCACATGCCTCCTCTCTGGGAGACCACGTTAAATTTAGCCCAGTCCCCCACCCTGGCTTCTGCCTTGGCTGGTGTGTATGAACACTGTTTCTGATCAGTGGCGCCGTCAAACTTTTCCTCTGCGTTTCCTGGATGTTTTCACTGAAGATCTGGATCGGGACTTTCAGCATGCTGGGCACATGGCTCCCTCTTGTTTCAGCCCCAGGAGCTTCACAAAGACCCTCTTGTTCATCTTCCTCAGCCGCACGACCTCTCCTTATGGCTGCCAGCGAACGGACTGGTCAGCCAGCTCTTCGTGTTCTGTCTGTACGGCTGTGTGCGTGCATGTCCCCCGTCCGGTGGCGGCCCATTCCCTGTGGCGCCGCGACGGAAAGTGCGTGGCTTTAGAAGTGGCCTGCAAGGACAGGAGCCTTCAGAACAAACTTCTTGTTTCTTCAGAAGTCTGAGAAACAATGGTGGAGAAATGGTGAAAAGTAAATGAAGAAGCAGTCAGTTAGACAGTCAAATTGGTCATTTTACTTGCAGTCTGGTTCAGGCTGAGATGACTGCAGTTCGGACCCTATCAACCTCAGTGTCCCAGCTAGGTGTTCCACTAGAGGGGCCTGCTGGCCTTGTCCCTAGGGGTATGTTTGAAAGCTCTAATAATAACTCTGGAATGCCCCCCCCCCCTCCCCGGAACGAGCCCTCCTGACTGGCCCTGGCCCCAGCTGAGGGAGACCCCAGTTGACAGGTGCATTTTGGGAGCACACTAGCAGCACGTTGTTTGTGTTTACCTGCTCCTTCCAGCTATGATGCAGCTCCCGGTCATGTCGTGTCCTCACTGGCAGTGGCGTAGGAACCGGGGGGAAACGTTTTCCCCCTATAAAAAAGCAATTTGGCTTCATTCATCAGCCCAATAGACAAACCTTTGTATTTAGATTACTGAGTTGTCCCCCCCACTATCAAACTCCACCTACGCCATTGCAGAGGTGCATTTTTGGTGCATGTCATGACGGTCTGATACAAGCCACCATCCAGGAGGCCTATTTCCTATGTTACCACTATCGATCGGCAGAGAACCTCGACCTTGGTCCGGAAACCTTGATTTAAAAGTTGATTTGGCTGCCCTCTCTATATTTATGGCTTCGGGGGGGGGGGGGGGGGTAGGCCGGGTGCTTCGGGGAGATAAGCAACACTCATGCTGAATGTTCATGAGGCAGAACCGGTGGCTGATCGTAAGGCTTCAGCTCTGGTCTCGTGTTTATGTGTGAGAGCGGGGAGGGAAAGATGAGGGAGAGACTGAGAATCGAGACGCTTTTGGGCTGAGCGATAGAACATATAGTGCATTTAGGCACTGTCGTATTTAGGGTCTTTTAGGAACATTTCTACTAATCAGACAGCTTTATCAGCTAAAAAATATGGGGTGTTGTGTAGCTCAATGGATTAGGAATCTGTATCCATCCCTAGAAGGTTGTGGATTCAAATCCCATGGCCGGCAGAGTAATATCACTGTTGGTCCCTTGAGAGAGGCTCTTACTGGTTTTACAGCTTAATCTCCTTTGACGTAGGCACATACACCGTCTGTTTTTCATATCAACATCGCATGTTATGCAAATGCAGTCGTCATATTGCAAGGACTTCGATTGTCAGCTGGGCTGAGATTAGGCTTGGGTGGTATGTAATTTTTCACTCTGTCATACTGCCTGGACATTATGCTATGGTATACGGTATTTTGAACAGCAATGTTATTTTGAAATCCTGCTGATTGAAACTGGCAGTGGGGGCGAAATGTTTTTAACCGTGCATTCATGGTGATACAACTTGTTTTTCAGTTGTAATGATCGATCCTTTTAAAGATGAACTAGCTTTCAGAAGTACAGAAATACTAGAGTCAGAAGGAAGCACAGTGGGGGGTGCTGAGCAGGTGGTACCCATGTTGCCAGGACATCCTTCCATTTCCTCACTTCTACCTGCTTCTGCACTTTGTCTTCTATAGGTGGGCAAGGAGACGGTCCAGACCACGGAGGATCAGATTATGAGACGGGACATGCCCCCAGCCTTCATCAAGTAAGCACACATGCACGCGGCCTTCATTGCCTCGACTCCACAGGGAGATGGGTCATGTGACTCCACGGCTGCTGTTTCCTGTGTGTGCGAGGCGTCAGGTGTCACTGTAGGTGTGTGCTGTGCCCCTCTCTTTCTCTGTCTCTGGCCGCGCGTGTGTTCCTGGTTTCATCCAGTTTATACACATGCTCACATTGGGCCTGACTGCCTAGAGGGGATAATGATTATAGGCAGGTGCCCCCAGGACAGAGGGGGGACAGTGTTTACAGCTCATTATCTCAAATGGAGGAGCTGATAACGGGACTGACCTTCCAGCAGCTCTGTGCCACCTGCTGTGTGCCAGAAAGCAGAAGGGGCTGACTGTTACCGGCAGCTGAAGGGTTCGTCACAGCTGGCCCGTGGTCAGCCACTGGTGCCAAATCCGTTTCTGTGCATGGTAGCTCCATTCGAGGTCGAGGCGGCTCCTCACGCACCCCGCGCTGCTTAATATGGCCCAGGAGGCCGATTCCTCTTGCAGAGTGTCTGCTCACAGAGTTTGGAGCTAATGCTCGGGGTAGCTTCCTAAAGGTCGCTCCCCAGCCAGCCCCATTTAGCCTACAGGAATCTGTCTGCACTTTGTCTCCAGCAAGGGGAGTTGGCAGGACGGAGTCGGTTGTCACAGCTCTGCCCGCTTTGCAGGGTGGAGAATGCGTGCACCAAGCTGGTCCAGGCTGCCCAGATGCTCAGAGCGGACCCCTACTCTGTACCGGCTCGTGATTATCTCATTGATGGGTCGCGGGGCATTCTCTCCGGGACGTCGGACTTGCTCCTCACGTTCGATGAGGCTGAGGTAGATGGGCCAATCTGGGTCAGTCCAGGCCTGCTGGATTGGTTTGGCTGTGTGTTTTTCAGGCCTGCTGCGTCCTGTTTTCAGAATGCCATTCTCCTCTTGTGTGTTTTAGGTCCGCAGAATCATCCGTGTGTGCAAGGGCATCCTGGAATACCTGACAGTGGCAGAGGTGGTGGAGACCATGGAGGACTTGATCACCTACACCAAAAACCTGGGCCCAGGTGCTCCATGCTGTCAGCCCTGCTGCCCCAGCCTCTTAGTATGGACAGGAGTGATATGGGAAGAGACTGGAAGGAGTCTCCACATGTCTATGGTCTTGTTCTTGGTGTAGTTCACTAGTTGTATGATGGGAAGGCATCAGTTACCCATGCTAAGCTGTCTGGCACCTGGATAAACAGTTTTCTTATCGGTACCAATATGAAATACCAATGACTGAATTCTGATAACTCAGGGGAAGTGTGCTTGGAAGGTTATTTGGTTCAGTTTTTGTCACTTTGCTCAGAGTCCCGTGATTCTTGCCCCCCCCCCCCCCGCCCC
>JABFEB020000060.1:12368389-12379776 GCA_019775895.2 Stomatorhinus ivindoensis
TGCTGGGAGACACAGCAAACCTTCTGGCAATGGCACGTATTGATGCACCATCCTGCAGGAGTTGGACTACCTGTGCATTACTCTGTAGCGTCCAGGTATTGCCTCATGCTACCAGTAGTGACAGTGACCATAGCCAAATGCAATACTAGTGAAAAATTTATTATGGAAAAATGGTCAGCGGCCCCCACCTGTTAAACCATTCCTGTTTTGGGGGTCGTCTCATCTTGGCCCCTCTAGTGCACCTGTTGTTAATTTCATTAACACCAAAAAAGCAGCTTAAGCTGATTAATAACCCCCTCTGCTACTTAACTGACCAGATGAATATCCAAGAAGTTTAGTTTACTTGATGCTATACTCTTGATTAATAAGCGTTCCTTTAATTTTTTTGAGCAGTGTATTTAGATTTTAATGGGGGGGGGGGGGGTATACAAACCCAAGCATAACTGACCTTTTTATGAGACGACTCATGTAAGCACCCAGTCGATAGGAAGGTTTACTAGTATAGCATTGCAGACACGATTTATAACCATTAAAAAAAACTGCACTTTTCACTTTGCTAAAAGCTCACCTGACACATACCCGATTCTCACCTTTTTGTGTGAAGCTATCAGATGTGAGAAGAATGTAGCAGGGATCCCGGGGGGGGGACCGTGCGCCTGAAACTCTTTTCGGCAGCCTGCTATCCCCAGTCACTCATAACATTTGAAATTCCTTCATTCAGCTGTTGTTTTCTCTGACAAAGTATTGCTTTGTCCATAACACATACAAACATACTTCTGCAGACATACACTAGTTTACTCCCTAGAAACTTTGTGCCTCACAAGGAAGGATTACAGAAGGTGATACTCCTAATGTGACTGTCAAAAAGATGGTTTAGGAAACTCTGTGACAACCACCTGGTTTTGAATGTAAATGTACACTTGGGAGTCTTGATTTATAGTGCCTCATAAGGATCTGATCTCTGTGCCTTGGAATAAAAACTAAACATTTGATAAAAGCACCAGCTCTTTGCTTCACAGTATCCCAGTATCGCCCACCAGTAGGACTACACTGAGCTGAACTATTGTGATGGGACTTGACATCTCTTTCTACTTCCAACCCATAATGTTTAGTATGCCCTGCTTCTGTCCATTTATCAGTATCAACTTTACTAAACATTTCAACATTCCCGTTTTTGTAAAAAACCAAATGTTATTCATCTTGGCTTGAAATCATACATGGAACCATCTCATGACATACATTCTGCAAAGAAAACCAGACGTTTTTTAAAACACAACCACCTGCTGTATTTCCCTTACAGAACACAGTTCCATCTGTCAGTTTTTGGCTTACGCTTTCATGCTTGTTCTCCCATCTTACAGTGCAGTGCTGTGTAAGTCCTCATCTTCTTAGGATCAGACGGGGGTTAGCTTAGTTCAGAGCTATGCCATAAGAAATATCACACAGAACCGCCACCCCAGATACACACTGGCAGCCATCTCTTTTCAATGCGGGGGACACGATTCACTCATACCATCCACGAAATAAAGCCAAAGGCAGATTTATTTTTCCTTATCCAGAGTAAAAACTAAACATGTCATGTACCATATGGCACAAAGGTGGGACATCATCCGTGAGCACACAGCCCGAGAAGGTCCACTCCTCCTCCCAGGCCTGATCACCTACACGCAGCAGCACCTACACGCAGCAGCACCTACACGCAGCAGCACCTAAATGTGCATGCTGTCTTTGCTTAAACCCATTACACTAGTTTAGCACCCTGTGGGGTCTCTCCATGCTTCCAGTCCATACGGTGCAAGTGCATGACCAAATCTGATTAGCCCACATTTTTAAGACAGAGGTGAATAAAAGGAATTAAGAACCCCTGGAAGTGTTAGATATTAACATTAACTTAAACTTGGCACCATCAGCGCAGGGCTGGTTTTTTGTGACCTACTGAGCACGTGCATGGCATGTACTGTAACTCTTTGTGCTTCAACCATTCAAATCTGTCAGATTTATATCCAACAAATCACTTCATGGCTTTAACGACCCCATGAGGTCACCTCAGAATCTTTGGTTTGGTATTGGACCTATTTACACACAGAAAAGAAGATTCCTGGTGTTTCACGTCCGGACTTGGAACTTCCCAGCTTTGGTCAGGTACTTGACTCCTTTGAAGGGCTTGTATTTTTCTCCAAACATGTCGAGACGGTTCACCTTGAGACCTGTGGCACACAGAACAGAAAATGGTATCACTGGCAGCCACCTGAGGATAGCGGGCAGCACACAAGTGGCTCTGCAGCCTCACCTGAGATGGCCAGCTGCTGGATCTTCAGGTCAATGTTGAGGCTGGGATTGTCCTCGGGCTTTGGAGCCCCTGACTGTAAACTAAGGCTTCCTTTTAGATTTGGTAGCTTCTGCTGGTTGAGTTTCCCGATGTACCACGCAAGTACCTGGACGGACAATAGGGGAAAAAAGCCTTAATAGTTCAGTTGAGCTCCATGCCCTTCTGGTGAAAAGATGAGTGACTAGTTGAATGAAACATTGCAGGGATTTATATTGTTCAGCTGTACTGTGCCAGAGTTGCTAGACAGTGGGGTCAATTTTACCATTTCATGTGGTAGACTGTACCTTTGTGACTGGGTCATAGTTGTAGGTTCCTTGGGTGGGGGTAAGATTGGCACCGAGTACCACCTTGGGCATGTGCACTCTGACAACCACGCCCTCAACTATTTTGCCCATGGTCTGCTTGGGCCCCACCGTGATGTCCAGCCGCCCTGAAGAGCCACTCTCAAAGAAGCTGATGTTCTGCTTGACGTACACAGGAATGGCCACCAGGCTGCAGAACGGGGACAGGGGTATGTGGGACGGTCTGTCGGCTATACCAGCTTAACCATTTTCACTTCGAGTCAAACTAACTTCTGGGCGTTGACGTGGTAGGATACCAGACGGAAGTTGCCGTCCGGGGGGATGAAGGAGAGGACGCGCTCCGTCTCCCAGCGCTTGAAACGCACGCAGGGGTGGAAGCTCACATCATCCATGAGGTGCGGGTTCTACAGCAATAGTAACATGTTAGATGTTTCAGATTTCCCGTCGTCCACAAGTTTCAGAATACTGAACGTCAATTCAGAAGCTACGTGTGCACAGCTAAAATCAGCAAGAAAACAGACGAATTACGAAGTAAACAATTAAGGAAAAACAAGATAATGAAAGCAATATCCTATTCCACAATCCAGTTAATCATTAATATGATTATCACAAAACTTTTCAGAGTAATGGACTTAAGTGTGTAATTAATGGGTATGCATCTGCTGCCTGTAATGTAGAGAATCTGGATCAACAAAGTTAATTTTGAGAGCTCCTTGATAAGGGCAGTGGCAATGTTTACCATCACTCAAACCACGTATTTGTGTCGAACTCCCAAGGTTTGGGGGGCCCCCTGCTGTCCACAAACAGTCATTACATTGAAGCCTCAGAAACGGCAAATCCACCCCTGGACAAGGGTAAGATCTTGAAAATCTGGTTGCTGTTAAGTGATCAAGGAGGTGTATCTGGATCATCTAGGGAAGATCGACTGAAGCACATCTCGAGAGGCACCAGAAGGGCATTAAGGGTTGATGTTGAAGTCCCCTTATCCACTGTTTTAGCATGCCTTAAGCCTTTAACAGCGGGACCACTGAGATTAAGGAGGACTGCTGCATGTCCACATGGCGATGCTCCTACCACAAAGGACAGTGTGAGTTCTGGCATCCCAGAGAGCTTCACACAGGCATCAATGACACCCTGGATTTCAGCAATCACTGTAGTCCCTAGAAATGAAAGCAATCAGCACACCTACACTGTGTGACACGTTCATGACAGACGTATTTAACTTTACCTTCTAACTGTGTAATGCATTGTTCTGTCAATCATATACATATACACACACATACATACATACATCAGAATGTTGAGAATGTTGTACCTGATTTATCTATGATAGCATCTATTTCCTCCACTACATCAAAGTAGGCCTCATTGTTGGTGTATTTCACTCCAGTCCGCCTCCAGGGGATAGTAGACAACTGTCCAGTAGGCAGGGTTTCCCCAACATTAGTGCTACCTGGAGAGAATGTAAGTTATTGCAACAGGTGCTGTAGGTGCTAGCCTAGGAACACATGGTGGTTGGGATTAGCACGAGTTGCCAACCACTGCCATGTTTTGAACCAACAGGAAACAAGGGAATGAGGAAGTTTCCTAAAGCAGCTGTAGAATGACAATGGGCTTTTTTGAAGCCTCGGTGCCTCCATTTGCATTTAAGAGGAGTAGAGTATGCAGTTGTGCCACACCTGTAATGGTGTTCACCATGGACCGCAGAACAGTGGGGGGCTTGATCAGCTCTTTCAGGATGTTGGACTCAGTGGCTAAGGGGAACCCATTGTCCAGCATCTCCTCCAGGAGTTCATACACTATCACCACATTGTCCTTGATGGACGCCTCAGAACACTCCCCAAAGTAATCCTGTTTTAGAGCGAAAACAGTGTGTTTCCATCATGCAGAACATGCAAACTCAGCTAATTCGAGAGCGTCAGGCTACAAAGTTTATGTACATGTACACAGACGTGAAATTCCCGTGATAATGTGGGAGAATAATTCACCTGAAACATTTCGGCCACTCGATGCAAAAACTCGATCACGAAGAGCGGGGGCACTTCGGTCTGGATGACGGACACAAAGAAGATTCTGTTCCGGTAGATGTTTATCAGGTAGTGGTGAGGGGTGGAGATGACAGGTGGGACATTTTCCGGAGTCAATGCCTTTTCCTGAGCCTCGAAGAAGTAATCGCAGACCGAGCGGCTGATGACACTTTTCCAGTGTTTTTCCAGGAATATGTCGCCGGCAGAGTTGATCAGAAACAAGCTGTGAATCATCTCGCCTCGGCTGCAGAAACAAAGTAACACAAAGTCCGGTGTGGAGTTAAACCGTTTATAGTAAATATACAAACAACCACGTTAAATTTAATAACATTCACGCGAGTCTCCCGGATAGTTTATTTAAACTTAACAAATCACAAGAAGGGCGACAATGCTAACGGCCGAAACACACAAACGCGAATTCTATAAACCCTTCAGTATCGCATTAAAAGCGGAACGGACACCGGCTGTCAGTTTCATTCTAATACAGCTTCCTGGCTCCCAGTGCGACCTCAAACCGACCATGATGTTATTGCCACTCCTTGCAGTACAGTAACCTGTCAAAACGCCTTCACTGAACTACCTGTGTGGTTTTATTACTTATTACACCGGCTGAACAACTTCTCAGTATCAGTATGACATAGCTGACCAACTGGCTTAAATGGTCAGCGGGAACCCTAAGGCACGCGTAAGGCGGATACGGTGCACAAAACATAAACACGTAAAATATCCGATTCGTCAAAAAAGATCTAGTTAATCGAAAAGTACCTTTGGAAGCTCCCGTGCTGTGAAATACCGATGCATCTAGCGCCGTGCAACAAAATGGCAGCGGCACTTCCGCGGGAGCAAGCGCGACCCCTACCGCCCGAGAAGTACAGAACATGGGCTGTGTGAACGACCGGCACCGGTCAGCTGGGTGATTCTCGGCTACAGCTGCGTCTCCACGCCTTTTCGCTCAGGCAATCTAGGACGGCATCAAAGGGCCTAAATGGGCTTTCGCGTTTATTCCGAGGTTAGTCGCACAGTATCGTGTAGCTACATATGCGCTCTGGTTTCAATACAAAATTAAAAGTCTCACTTGATGTGGTTTCTAAGGCTTATATTTCAAAGTAAGAGTCCTGCCTTCCAACGAAACTTGGATCATATACCAGATATACGCTGTCCAGGAAATTCAGAATTTCTGATCCTTCCATCAGCTGGTGTAGAAATATTGCATTTTCTTCTTGTGCACGTCTTCCCCGGTGACACTTTCCTCGCAAGCCGGAGCTGCTCCTCAGTCACGTGACCCTGTCAGCTGATTGTAGCCTACGGAACATGGCTGAGTTGTCAGGCGACCCATAGGAAGCTGCAACTTGGACATGTTTTTTTAAATCATACATACATCTTACCGAACCATTTAAGATATATAACAGAACAACAGTCCTACAACGAAAGACCTTTAGGGTAAGATCGAGAGTTGGTTTGGGAAATAACAAGCTTTCATTTTTATGTGTGTCGTTGGTAGCTTAGCTAGTTGTGATCTGAAAAATAAAAATACATGCTACCAAAAAGTACACATAGCGAAATGGAACAATGTAGCCTATCTCCTTATAGGCAAAACTCTAGTTTTGTATACACATAGGTATGGTTAATATCTGGAGATTTTTTAAATTTTAGATTCGTCATTCAATACGCGTTTGTTTGCATAATGTGTAGAAACGTTAACGACGGATATATCTGATGTAAGCCACCGTTGATGAGGGTGATGAATCTTGACGATGCTGAATTTTCTTTAAGATGTCAGTATGTTTCCCAGCGCAGTTTTCGCTTCCGTTCGGGTGGGGGTTGCGCTACACTATGCTTAGGCTGTGGGTGCTGTGTTGCAGATGAATGCTCAGACAGTGACCCTTTCCAATGGCCCCAGCGAGCATGTGTGGGAGAGGCCTTGGTCCCTGGATGAGATGCGCAAAACCAGCGCCAACTGGTCTCTGGCTGCTGATTCTGGTGTAAGAAACTGGTGATTGGGTTTGTGCTGGGGGAATCTTGGGGTACCACCCACTTCATTCCTATCCTCTTGTGAGGTCACATCCTGTTCAAATAACTCTAGGTGAACCAACCCGAGATGTGTGCCAAGATGAAGTCCAGCAGATGGTGCTTTTTGTTAAAGCTGGAGCTTCTCATTTTCCCTAATATTCTAAATTAATGTTTTAAATATGAATTATTGAAGTGCTCTGAATGCAGCCATCTGTCTGTCACAGAGATACACATCTGCACTTAAGTATGCGGGCAAGACAGCACAAAATGCATTTGAAAAGCCTCGCTGGTTTTTATAATATCAGTGTTCATTTTTTTAACTGCCACCACCCACCTAAAATAATGTTTCTAAAGACTCTGTGTGAGCTCATTGCTATGATGCCTGCTCGTTAAATGATGTGCTCATGACTTCTCTGCTGTGTCGCCACAGCTCTTCCTGTTCCTCCAGGACTTCTCACAGAGGATGCTCTCCAAAACGCATCAGATTGAGAAGCAGCTGGATGGACTTCTGCGGGACACGAAAGCTACAGACTCCTGCCTGCACACTGTCTTCAATGACTTCCTCATGCTCTCCAACACACAGTTTATTGAAAACGTATGTTCTTTTGTCACCATGTTATACAGACAGCAGGCCAGCGGTAATGTAGCTTTATGTACTTCAAATAAAACTTTATTTTAAATAGTAGAGGATCCCTGTTTGTAAATTCTGTGATTGCAGTAGACTTTTCTTTCATTAGCATCCGGATGTTTAACTCCTGGTCTGCCAACAGCGGGTGTATGATGAGGAGGTGGAAGAACCAGTGCTAAAACCAGAGGCTCCAGAGAAGCATCCTGAGCAGGTAAAAACTACGGCTGGCTCTGCCCCAAGCAGAGGCATAAGATCCTCATAATGTCTAATGCAGTGTTTCCCAATCCAGTCCACGGGAACCCACAAAGCATGTACTGTCTGTGGATCCAAGAGGATCGGATTGGGAAACACTGGTCCAGTAGGATCTCTGGCTGAAATATGTACGAAGTTACTGGCTAATTTGAGATGAAATTGGACCTGATTTACAGAAATATTATATTTTCATTCCACAGGAGAAAACCCGGGAGCAGAAAGAAGCCGAGTTGATACCCAAAGTGCAGGAGGCAGTGAACTATGGGCTGAAAGTGCTGGAATCAGCCTTTGAACAGCTAGACATCAAAGCTGGAAACTCTGACTCAGAAGATGAAGAGGCAATTGGTCGAGTGGAGCCAATTCTGGAGCCAAAGGTACAGAAGACCACCTTATTCCAGCGGTTGGGGCCGTGTGATTGGTCCATTATAACTGAGCAATTACGAACTGTTTACTGTAGTTTTTCAGCTGCAATTTTGGACTGTGAATTTTTTATTTTACAATAAAGACTGGGTGCATATGAATGATTCCTTGAGATTTTGCATCTGCTACTGTTTTGACCCCTCATTTTCTTTGTCTGTCTGTCAACATCTTCAGGATCTGTACCTGGACAGACCGCTGCCTTACCTGATCGGGTCTCAGCTCTTCATGGAGCAGGACGACGTGGGTCTGGGTGATCTCTCCAGTGAAGGTGCTGGACCTTGTCTCTCCTTTGCAGAACGTGCCTGCTGCGTTTTTGTGGGATGTACAGGATTGTTTATGTCTTAATGCTATTCTTATTGGTCATGGGCCTTACAGAACATTCACAGACTTGTTATCCTTGAACCCGATATTCAGTTTGTAGGGATTTATTTTTGTATATTACCGTTTAACATCGAACAGCTCATTAAGGCAGGGAAAGACATTCCATAGCAGCTGCTGCCTGACCACATATTATGTAAACTTTGATTTTTTACAAATTTTCCTACTTATCCTTTATTCCACCAGAGATATAGTATCTATTCTGCCAGGGAGTCCTGATCAAGATGGGTAGTAAAATAAGAGTAAAAGTTTCAAGTAAAAGTTCGAATGAGAACATATAACACCACAAAAGCATGTTAAAACAAAAACAAAGATTGGGATATTTAAATTTGGATGATCTCTGGGTGCAGTTAATGTGTCAGAATTATTTAACAGATCTTTCTCTTCGTAGAAATGTCCATCGATAGTGACCGGGATAGTGTCATCGACAGCGAGGAAGACAAAGATGAAGATGTGAGTACTGTGTGAGTCGCTGGGCTAAGTGGATTTTCTTTCCAGTTGACGCCTGGGTGGTCCTGACGGCAGCCCAATGCACAGCTACTGGAGTGACGTTTCAGGCCACTCCCACTATGGGAGCGTTCTCATTCTCCATTGTCACTAATAATGACGTTATGCTGCAGAAGTCGCCTGTGTTGAGTGATGAAGATGAAGTAAGAGATGAAGATGAAGCAGATGAAGACTCGGACATATTTGGTGAATCGGACAAAGAAGATGAAGACAGGAAGGTAACTGTCCACGTTGGGGTGTCTGGGGGGCAGAATGTGATGGGTCAGTGTTAGTGAGATGGTCAGCAATCATCTAATGCCTCAACACAGCATATGACAGTGGTGGAAAGTTCAGGTCCAGAAAGTACAAATCCAGACCAAGATTTTGCTTCAACCAGCCAGTTAATATAAAGTATCATACAGTACTCAACTGGTTGGTTGGAACAAACCTAGGTGTGGGCAAAATGACGATTTGAGATCGTGAAGACGATCTGTGTGTTGACGATCTGCCAAAGCAGAGATCGTAGAATCGTCTTTATAGATTGTATTCTATCTGTCTATTGCGGCTCTATGCTCTTCCTCATTTTTTTCCTCAGCCGAAGCGCACTATTTGCTGGTCTGCTTAATGCCCGCCTTATAGATACAGCGCTCAGCCAACCAAAGTGTTCCACCACTCTCTTTGATTCTGAGTGTAGCGGGAAGCAATGGCTGAAAGTGAGAATGTAATGGATGAGTTGGTCCCTAAAAAAACTCTACATAGGTGACATTGAAGTGGTTTGGCTTTTACCCAGACGATAAGGAACAAACAGTCGTTATTTGCAAAGTCTGCAGAGAAAAGTTTCACGCGTCGGACGGCAACACAACAAACCTTTTCAATCACTTAAAGAGACAACATCCGAAACGGTACGCCGAGAGTATAGAGGCTAGGAGAGCAGTCACAACAGAGGCAACAGTTACCAAACCAAAACAAACCACTCTGACACAAGCTTTTGAGAAAGGCGCTCCATGTGACAGGACAAGCAAGCGATGGAAAGAGATAACAGAAGCAGTTACCTTTTACCTCGGAAAAGATATGGTTCCCATCGAAACCGTAGAAAAGGGCTTTAAAAGTTTGTCGAAAGTAATAAATCCGCGATATGAGCTGCCCAGCCGAAAATATTTCTCCAGCACTGCCATTCCACGTCTGTACTCCAAATGCCATGAAAAAACATAACGCGAGGTTCAGAGGTCATGTTGAATAATTCAGTAATAGTTTAAGAATTGCATTAGCCCATAATAAGAGTTGCCATTTTTATTGTTTACATTGGTAAGTTTTTGTTCTTGTTGATATTTTGTTCTGAAGTAACTTTAAGTATTTATTTAGCTTTAAATAAACTTGTTGGCAAAATTGCACAAATTGATTAAGATCTGTTAAGAAATGTTCTTTGGCTAAAATCCTGTTCTTGTTCTTTAGGACTATATATTTACAAAGGAAAATAGTTTGGTTGTACTGTTCAGTAATTTGCAAAATAGTAAAATCTATATCATTCAAATCAGTATAAATATTGTGATAAAATTGAAATAGCAATTTAACTGTAAAAAAAGCATGGTATGATATTTTTGCCATATCGTCCACCCCTAAACAAACCCTTGTTCTGGACCTGTAATTTCTGCCACTGAATGTTCCACCTCTTTCTATAATAGACTTCCCAACACTTTACAAGTGAGATCCATGCATGCATTTTTCATCCTAATGCAAGCAGCCCCACCTAGCATGTTTTCCCTGGATGGGGATGATTCCCAGGCTAGCCAGGGTGTCTCGCCCCAGATGAGGTGTCTGATGGGTCTCTGTGTGTGCTCCAGACCTCTGTGGGCCCGTCGTCCTTCACAGATGAGCTGACGGCACGCATTAAAGGCGACAACGCAGACGGTCCCAAGAGCGATGGCAGTGGTATGTGACTGGCGGTCCCCCCCCCCCGCACTACAAGCCATGGGCCACCTGCCTTTGTGTGTCTTCATCCTGTCTGCTGTGTTGCAGGGTCTTTTGCCCCCCCAGTGAAGAGGAGGAGTAAAGGAGACATAGACACCAAGGCCGGTAAGAGTGAGTGAATTGCTGGTGGGAGGTGGTGGTGCAGAGTGTGACACACCGACCTGTGTCATCATCTCAGCCATATCCTTGCCCCCCCCCCACATACACACAGCAGAGAACACAGACGAGCTGTTCCTGCCTCCTTCCCGGGAAGATGGGGATCGCTCCCCCTTTGGCGGCAAAGGCGGGCTCTTCAGCGGAGGGAGGGGCCTGTTTGACGTAGATGACGAGGATGAGGTGCGTTACTGTCGGGTTTGTACTTCCTCGTCTCGTTAACGCCCGGCTGGAAGGACCCTTGTGTGGAACCTTAAAGCCATTTATGTCCCTGAAGTATCATTAACAGTCCTTTAATTAGACTCCTTTGAGGTATGTGCACATAAGTTTATGAAAACTGTGGGTGACTGAATATGGAAAAATGCCAGGAGTGCTATATTCTTCTGGGTCCTTTCTCAGCATGGCGATGGCCTTAATGCTTGTGACTGTCGCTC
>JABFEB020000060.1:12379876-12395689 GCA_019775895.2 Stomatorhinus ivindoensis
TGCTCTCCCCAGGGCGACCTCTTCTCTCTTAATGCTTGTGACTGTCGCTCTGCTCTCCCCAGGGCGACCTCTTCTCTCTTAATGCTTGTGACTGTCGCTCTGCTCTCCCCAGGGCGACCTCTTCTCTGAAGGCCTCGAGCACCAGCACAAGTTGAGCACCAACGAAGCCGCCGCTGCTGAAGGTCGGTTCCAAAGAGCAGCCATGTGTTTTTGTCATGTGGCCCATGTGGCTTTGCCTTTGGTTCCGTCAGGCCGCCGGTGTGTCCTACGTACACTATATGGCCAAATGGGTGTGGACATTAACTTATCCAACATCTCATTCTGAAACCCAGGGTATTAATATGAAGTTGGTCCGCGTTTTGTTGCTCTAATAGCCCTTACTCTCCCTCAGAAGCATTTTATTAGATATCAGAATATTGCCAGTTGACTGGCATTCAGGATGGGTATTGATGTTGGGCTATCGGGTCCATTTCCGTGAGCTTCTCTAGCCACTTGACTGCAGAACGTTCTCCCTGGCATTTTGACTTTCACAACCACTTCACCTGTGGCTGACCAGGGCAGCTCTAGCAGAGCAAACTGACTCGCTGGGAAGATGGCGTCCTGTGATGGTGCCAAGAGGAAAGTCACCTCTTCTGTAAAACCTGTACAGCCTCCCATCCTGCTGCTCATAGTTTTTTGCTGGAATTTGCATGACTGTGTGCTTAATTATACACCTGCCTCAGTGATGGGTGTGGCTTAATAAGGCAGTTCCTCTAATTAATAGGGGCATCCATGTACTTTTGGCCATATAGTGTACTTGTGCAATGCATGTATGGTTTTTTTAATCCAATGTTGTTTTTCGCAGAGTCTGTCTTGCCCAAAAGCAGTAAGAAGATCCCTGTTGGTGCTGTTTCCATATTCCCAGGTAAACAATGGATAAGGCCTTTAAAGATGGGCAACAATCAGCTTCATCACATTTCATGCAAAGATGTCATTGGCTACTTTCAGTCAGAATAAGCTGACCTTTGACCTTAAATTTACCTTAATTACCACACTAAAGGGCTTCTGGAATCTTCCCGTCGTCATCATTATGGTGACACATTTCTTCTTCCCTGTAGAACACAGTTTGTTCGGAGCCACTCGGGACACAGTCTCCTCAGATCGGCAACAGAGTGGTAGCCCTAGCCGTCCCAAAGCCCAGGCCCAGCTCAGGTCTGAAGGCGGGGTCAAAGCTGCCCCAGGGGGTGGGCTCTTTGATGATGACGAAGATGACGACTTCTTCAGTGGCAGCGCGTTCAAAAAATCACACTCCGGTACATCTTAACCGTCGACGTCTGGGTTTGCTGTTAAGGGAGTGTCATAACTGAAGCTGGAGCTGTCTAACACCCCCTTCCTGCAGCCGGCATGGACAAGCCCAGGCAGAAGAAAGTGGTGGATCTGTTTGGGGCAGACCAAGATGATGATGAGGAGGGGGACATCTTCAGTGAGGGCTCGAGTGCAGGCCGCCGAGAGCACAAAAGCAGCGTGGAAGATGGGGTGACCAGCATACCTGAAAAAAAGGTATGGGTGGGGGTGGGTGATGGTGTGTTGGTGGTTATGCAGCTGGTGACTTGCCTTCAGCCTGGCAGCCCACTCCCCTGTGTGTTCATTTTCCTGGCCGTCACGCTTTGCTTGTCTCGTGTTGTGTCACCCTTCAGCTGCCTGTAGGGGCCACTTCCGTGTTTGGCCCTGAGACCACCAACCTCTTGCAGGATGCCTTGAAGAAACGCCCATCTGTCCCTGATAAAAGCACCAACAAGGTAAGTGACCCCCACTCTGTTCTCCACTTCCACCCTGTTTACCGCGTTGGATCATGGCCGAGTCTCCTTACCTGCCTTGCATCTCGATCTCCATGCTGTCTGTCTGCAGACGATCCCACCCCCAGATACGGCCATGCCCACCGTGAAGTCCACAGACAGGGGCCTCTTCTCTGATGATGAGGACACGCAGGTGGGGCCCGGTCACCACATGTGCGCGCACACACACACGTCGGGTAAACATATCTTTATGAGGACCACTCATTCATTTTTATGGATAAAATGCTAATGCTAACTATGACAATCTTAAACCCTACCCAGCCCTAACCATCTCCTTCACCATTGCAGATCTTTTCGTCGGCTGCCAAGGATCGGCCAAAGAGTGATGTGCCAGCTCAGAAAACACAGAGCCGGGCGCTGTCTCTGTTTGACGATGAAGAGGAAGAGGTAATCGTCCCTTGGCCGTGACTGAAGCCACTGAGTTTAGGCTTAATGGGGCTCATCCCTGTTGGTTACATTTATGCTACTTTCATTGACAGGACTTGTTTGCCACGGTGCCTCCCAAACTCAAAGCAAGCCAGGGGAAAACTGAGGCCTTGCAGAAAGCAGCCAAGCCCCTGTCTAGCGCCCTCTTCAGTGATGATGAGGTATGGCACATGTTCTGACAGCGTTCAGTAGGTATAACTCTCCTGCGTTTACCCATAATGCCTCTTAGCTCTTCAAGGCAACAAGAGAGCTTCTGGGAAGAGGAGGAACAGGCAGTAAAACACCCTAGAATTGCATGTTTGCATCGTACTAATCAAGCAGTTGCCACTGTTAAGAAACTCAGGTCTGCATGCTCATGCTTGTCTGTTCCAGGATCAGTGGATGAGCAATACAACCGACACAGTCAAACAGGTGACAAAAACTGGAGGGCTGAGAAGTAGCGTGAGCGCCCCCTCCAGGCTTCCCACCGTCAAAACTACAGGAAAAGCCAGTTTGTTTGATGATGACGAGGACGACGACCTCTTTGCAGCCACAAAGGAGTCCGGGTATGGATTGCTCACTGTCATGTCATGAAATGTCATGTCATGTCATGGGATCTGCCCACATACATATGGGCAGGTCCATTCTCCATGCCAACTGAGCTGAAGACTTTGGCGGCTCTGCCTCATCATTCCACAGGCAGAAGCCTCCGCGGGTCTCCCTTCTCTTTGAGGAAGAAGATGAGGAGGCCGAAGACAAGGGCTCGCTGTTCACTGTCACACCGGCCTCCATCAGCACAGCGCACAGTGAGAAGGACGTGAGTGTGTCCTTGCTAATCAAATAGCAGCACTTCAGCATACGCTAATGACAGGAACGTGTTAAGGCGGTACAGTCTCGTCCTACGGCTGACGGGATATGTCTCTCTGTCTGCGACACCCCCAGGCCCCAGCAACTGCAGACAGCCGGGCTGAGGCCCCCCCTCCCCAGCAGGCAAAGGAGGAGCCAGACGGGGCTCATCAAGGGGAAGGCAGACAGGGCAAGGCCAAGCCTGGGGGGGCCGTCAGCTTGTTTGACAGTGTGGGGGCGCTGGGAGAGACCCAGGCTGTGCCCAAGGTTGGTGTTTGTGTTGTGGGGACCGGATTTTCCCACAATGCGATAAAAATCTAGAACTTTTTACCATTTGGAGACATTTTTTCGGTCCCAACAAGGATAGCTTCAATTTTATAAAAAATATTATAAAAGCAACAAAAAAAAAACCAAGAATGCCGAAAGTCTTATTTTATGTATTTTGTTGTATTTTACTTATGGTTAAGGTTAGGGCTGGGTAGGGGTTACGGTTGTCATTGCTGGGATTACGGTTTTTCCTATAGAAATGAATGGAGAGTCCTCACAAACAAAATAATACAAACGTGTGCGTGCGTGCGTGTCTGTGTGTATGTGCGCTGTGGTACCTTAGGCGCCGCCTGGATGCTGATGTGACAGGTCGTGCCGATGTTCACTGTCATACCCACCCACATGCAGGATGCTGCCCAGCCAGAAGGCCCCCCGCTCATGGGGGCCGGTTCCAAAACCAAGAAGAAAGTGCTGAGCCTCTTTGAGGATGAGGAGGAAGGTGAGGAGGAGGAGGAGGAGGAGATGGACGGTGGTCCTGCATCCAAAGCCAGAAAACCAGGCATGAAAAGCCCCCTGAAGGTACTGGGAGTGCAGCCCGTCATGCCTCCGTGTCACCGGGTGTCACCTAAATGTCATGCGTCCATGTCCCGGACTGTCCCCAAACATTCTCCAGTGTACTCAAGCGTGACGGAGCTTCCCAGCCACTCATGGCGGTCCCTGTCACAGGTGCAGGAGAGGCGTCCACGAGCCACCAGCACCGGCGTGTTTCAGGATGAGGAGATCCTCTTTAGTCAGAAGCTGCAGAAAGACAACGAGCCCGACGTGGACCTCTTTGCAGCGTCGGCAAAACACGCGGTGTGTTTTCATTTTGGGAGCTTGCAGTGGGGGGTGGTATGGGGGGGCTGTGTGTGTGTGTGTGTGTGAAGTGTGTGTTCATTGCTCTTGCTGATTCCTCCCAGAGCCCCAAGGCCACATCAGCTCCCAAGGCAGCACCTCTCCTCTTCGGTGATGATGAGGAGGAGGACCTCTTCACTGTGCCCAGGGTGGGTCTGCTCCTCCAATACACCATATGTCATGTTCATTCCCTTTTCAACGGCTGCCTGGGTACCGCCCGGTTAACACATTCCCCTGTTTACCCATGATGCCTCACGGCTGCTGGATTTTCATATCTGCAGGCCGCTGCAAAAAAGCCCGTCAAGCTCAGCACTGAGGGTGCACTGCCGCCCCCTGCAGGACTCCAGGTGAGAGTGCGCTGTCTCTGAAGTACATACTGTATTCCTCAGCTTGGAGGCCATCCTCAGACGAGTTGCTGCTGGCCAGTCACAGCTAGGGGCAGCAGTGAAAATCTGTGCTGCTCAGTTACATGTGTGTCATTATGAGTAGATTAGCTAAGAGTATAAAAAGGCCCAAAATCAGAGCTTATGCTGGTACGTGGGTAGTGGTAGCTTAATGGTTAGGGACATGCTCTTGTAATTGAATGGTTGCAGGTTCAAATCCCTGACCAGCGATGTACCACTGAGGTACTCTGAGCAAGGTACCGCCCCCAAGCTCTGCTTCCCGGGCGCTGAATTAGCTGCCCCCTGCTATGTCACGTATGGGTTAAATGCAGAGGACACGTTTCATTGTTGTGTGCTGTGCTGTGGTGTGTCAACAATGACAACTAATCGCTAAATTCTAAATGTCTCAAAATATTTGTTTTTCTTTGTTATCGATATAGTTCATTCCTTTAAATGGCCTTCAGTGATAAACAAAATACACAACACAACAACATAACCATATACAAAAAAAAACAAGACAAACATACACATTTGAGAAAAAGGGGTTTCCATTTTCAGAGAAGTCTCATTCTGTCAGTCACGTCCATTTTAAATAAACCGAGCAGGTAGAGTAGCTAGTTTCATGAATATATAGCCTGATAACCGAAAAACCGTTTTCATGTCTTGATGTTTTAGTTTGATATATTGTATTATGATTTAATCTCTTTCACAAGTACAGTTTAAAAGAACACATGCGGTTGACTTATGGTCTGGACAGTGTGAAACCCAGCATTCCCTCTGTGAATGTGACTTGTTTTATTCGATTGCACAAAAGGCCGCCACTCCTGTAGAAACTAAAGAGCAGCCCTCGCGGATTGGAAAACTCCAAGTAAATCTTCCTGTGCCGTTCTGTGCCGTCTGGGTCGCTTGCTGCTCTTCCCCGCATGTCTAAAACTCTCTTCTCTTGAATTTGGTTAACGGTAGAGATCTGTGATGCTCCAGGTCCAGGCTCACTGCGCCTCCTGGCAGCTCTGTGACACGCACTGCCAAGCCTCTGCTTCCCGCCTTGCTTTTTCTTCCCATCGGTCGTCTTCTTTCCTGTAACTCGGATCCGGATCTGACAGTGGATGTCCTGTTTGATTTTAATAGCAGCCTTTCTGCCTGGTGGCAGGCTGCCATGCAGTGCACCTCAGCCCGACCGTCTGTGCTCTTTGCAGGTGAATCTAGCCATTGACCCATCCACCCTCCTCCCTGGGGCTGTTCCTCGGCCACAGCGCCCTTCTCAAACCCGCAGCACACATTCGCCGACCACGCCCACTGCCGTCGGCACAGATTCCACCCTCCAGACAGCAGGAGAGGGAGCCGTGAGCTTCGACACCCCCGTTCAGGTCTCCACGTTACAGAGTGCCAACAAGGTGGGTCACGGGGTCACGGGCAGGAAGAGACTTTACATATGGTGCCGCTCCACACCGCCCCACAAAGGCGAAATACAGTAACTACGCTGACGCATAAACTGAGGAAAACGGATGTTTTGCCTTGGTATTGTGTCGATTCTGTACTGTAATTTTCATGCTCTGTGCCCTCAAACCAAGCATAGTTAAACTAAGGTATTTTCTCAAAAAACAAATTAGGTTTCTTAGGCTCTGTTTTTGGTAACTGTTTTATACACTATGCAGAGGTGGAGATTTTGGGTCCATAGAGTACAAATCCAGACCAGGATTTGGTTTTAACCAACCAGTTGAGTATAAAGAGTACTCAGCTGGTTGGTTGAAACAAAATCCTGGTCTGGATTTGTACTTTCTGTACCTGAATTCTCCACCTCTGATACTATGCAGTTACTGTGGTTTGCCTTCATAATGCAGGAGACTCTGGAGCAGAAAACATGGGAAATTCTAATAAATTTATTGTGGTTTTAACAAGAAATCAGCGGTCAGGAAATGAGTAGAAATTAAACAGATATTTTCAAGCAGTATTGTTCCATTCAGTTTCGATGGCCTCAAAAGTTGATCAGTAATGGAAAAAAATGTTTTTGGGATGGTTTGTATTTCATAGTCTCTGACCAGGCAGATGGACTCATTCTGTAGGTGCTTCTTGGTGGTTCTTGCGGTGTGGTCAGGGGCAAAGAGTTCTTTAATAATATCTTCTGATCGTTCCTCCTTTGCAAATAACTGGCGGAATGCAAGCGTATGGCAGCAATGGTTCCTTGTACTCTGCAGCACAAATAGGTGTTTCACAGCGAACCAGCTCACCAGTACCAGCAGATGAAAAGGCTGCCCATACGTTTTTTCTTTTTTTTTTGCCTTGGTTATCCACAATAGTTTTTAAAAGATGTTATGGCTGCTGAGTCCTCTTTCTGCACCACCACTTCAGTGTTTATCGTTTCTACGACTTACCAAAATTAGGCGCAGTACTAACCTGCTTACCAAATTCTGAGAGTAAGCAAACGTCCACATAGAATCGAAAAGCGTTTGGACGGTTGTTTACGCCCATCATCTGAAGCCTTGGAGATTATTGCGCACGCACCATATAATGTGATATTGGGCGCCCCTACTAAAAACTGAATATCAGATATACGTTTTTTTTAACTGCTTTTTGAAACTGATAATAGAAGTTGCCAGAATGTGCAGTATGTACCCAGAGTATACTGGTGTGGGGGTGTAAGTGTGGTTCATTCCTGTGCTGCCCTCTCTCAGCCCCACGTTCTCCTGTGCAGGGCCGAGCCAGGGGTGCTGAGCGCCGCCGGCCCCAGACGAGAGCAGCGAGACTCCAGGCTGCCCATGTCTCTGATTCCTCCAGCAATCCAGCTGTGGCACCGCTCTCCCTGTCCTCATCTCTACATGCTGCTAGCAGACCCTCCAAGCCGGCGTTGCCGGGGCCTGCTCACAGGCAGCGAGCTCCAGGGCAAGCAGCGGCCATCGCTGACGATTCCTTCAGCGACGATGACATCTTTGCGGCCCCCAAGCTGGCCAGCAAGGCCCAGCCTCCCGCGCCGATACCCAAGCCGGCTCCGAAGAAGCAGCCGTCCGCGTCCGTCTTCCAGGAGCAGAGGAATGACCAGGGGGACGACCTGTTCCGGGCAGTCAGCGCAAAACCGGCCAGGAAGACCAGCACGGTGCCGTTCCTGGAGGAAGAGGAGGAGGATGATATTTTTGCAGCTGGGAAGAGCACTAAGGTGGATGTTGAAAAAGAAGCGAATATGCAGCCCAGCCCCCCGCAGCCGGCTGCCGTTCAGGTAGCGTTTCCAGGATTCATCTGCGCAGCTGGCTTTTGTAATTCACCATCAGAATTTGAGGGATGCCGCTGACTTGAGGTGGAAAGTTGAGTTTCAGAAAGCAGAAATCCAGACCAAGGTTTTGTTTCAACCAACCGATTTAATGTAAAGGGTCACAGTCACAGAGTTCTCAGCTGGTTGGTTGAAACAAAACCTTGGTCTGAATTTGTACTTTCTAAACCTCAACTTTCCACCTCTGCTGCGTGGCACCTGTTCTTCAGATCATCAGAAATCACTGCCCATACCAACGATGTCACTATTTACCCCAGGGCGATATGCTGTTGGACGCGTGCCGGTGCTCGTGGTGCTTTGGTGATTGGCTACGTGTGTTTTCCTGTTTGAACAGGATACAGGGAGAAAGAAGAGCACTCCCAAAAAGGAGAAAGAGCGCGCTCTGGACGTCAGCCTGTTCGACGACGATGTCGACATCTTTGCCGACTTAACTGCTACTTCAGCTCCCAAGGAGAAAAAGTCAAAGAAGAAACTGGAAAAAAAATCGATTTTTGATGACGATATGGGTGAGTTATTTCAGCAAAATATTAAAAACCCTGAAAGGATTCCTCATACTGTTCTCCTGTGCCTCGCTGGGGGCCTGAGGGTGAATTTGAAGGTTTCATGCCTGTTCTCTCCTAAAAGATGATATCTTCGCATCGGGGCCCATGAAGCCAGTGGGCAAAGAGACCAAATCAAGGCGAAGCCCACAGAGCCAGGAGCCACGGCCCAGCCAAAATCCCAGCCACAGCCTGTTTGACGACCCACTGAACGCTCTTGGCGGAAACTGACAGCTCACAAAGGCCAGAGCTCTGCCGTTTTGAGTGACGAAAAGGGTTTAGGCTGCATTAACACAATTTGTAGACTTGTAAATGTTTCTAAATTACAATGAAAGCATTCTCATCATGCATGTAATCAACACCTTTACCTGTACTTTTCTTGTGAATTACGGTTAACTTCTAACAATCAAGCATTCAGCTGTTTTCTGGCTTAGTACTTTAAAATGTATTTCCATTAATTAAAAAGCACTTTAAAGCACATGTACTGAAATGTTCAAAAATGAATAAACTGGTTTTAAGCGCTGGTGAAGCCCTTAGTATCCCATCAGACAGCTGTATGGTATGTTCACATTCCTGCATCAGGATGCCCCACAAAATTACAATGTGTTTTATTAGCAGTTTAATTCAATTAAATTCCATGGCTTTGCGTGTAATATTGTTTTGTGTATATTAAAGAATATTTTGTGAAATATGAAACTCCTGTGGTGCTGATTATTTTCACCATATAATATACCGGGCATCGGTTTTAAAGTAACTTCAAAATTTACAATTACCGAATTCAACAACTCACAAGCCAGTAGACACTTGCGGGTAAGCGTAGATCTTAAAAAACGGGACGGAATGCCGGAAGTGCTTAATGATAAGAGGAAATTATCCGTGCCGACAGCAACCATAGTGACTAGTGATTATTGTTGGGAGACAAGGAACATCCGGGATATATACTGACGGTAACGCCTGTTCATCTAATCTTACACGCTGATCCCGCCCCTGCACACACCCTATTGGTTTACTGACATTTTTTTCTCCTTGAGCCGTTGCGTCATTGGTTAGCTGTCAGGCCGATATATTTTAATAGGCGGGTCATTCCGCGACGTTGATTAATCTGAAAGACAGCAGCAGAGGTCTGTAAAATGAGCATCAGTTGCCATGTAGCTTTGCTTTGTGTCTCGTGTAGATTATAAAAGCCGTGGCAGTTGAGAAGTAAAATCGGGTAAAAGAGCTATTATTACGTTAATCGATAGTGCGCTGTTATGCTAGAAGAACTGTATTATTATTATAGTTGCCGTGACACTGAAAACAAGGACATAGGTACTTGTAAGACAGACTGCTGGATTTATCTTTTGTTATTGGTTGCTAACCAGCTTTGTAGCCGGTCATCGCGGAGAACTAAATTAACAAGACTGCCTCTTTATAACCAGTTTGAAAGCAGCTTGCCACCGAAGACCAGCGAATTTGCCGGTCCGTCGCTCCTCTACCCTCGGCGCTCCAGGGATGCCCTTAAGGTGAGATAATACGCTAGATAACAGTCCGCGTGGGCGATGTGTGCATCATCCAGAGTCATCAGCATGACAGCATGATTTCGGTCACGGTTGGCGGTTTTCCACGTCGCCACCGGTTCGCTTCTTATGCCCTCATCGTCAAGGCAGTGTGTGATAAATGGATTAGGGTTTCATGACCATCCCTGGTCTTGCGTTGCTGTTGTCACCACGGGTTCATGCACGGCTGCGTTGAGGATGATCATTTAATGAAGGTGGCAATGTTAGAAGCATCACCTGCAGTATGCAGAGAAATCGTCCGTTGGATTTCATGGAGGACAGACACTTAAATTGCTCCAGACCACCTCATACAGTGCTGTTACTTGAGTACACATAGTGCTGCAAATCCAGAGTGAGCCTGAATGCTTTGGCTCCAGCCACAGGCTGTTCACAAAGATTATTTGTATGTGATATTATTTATATGTGAGTTTGTATTATGACATATACAGTTGCTCTTCTACAGAATCGGGGTAAATCAGTCATGACATGATTTGTACATACTGGAACAGATTTGTCCTGACATGAAGAACTGGGATTGAACATCACTTGTCATCACTCATTTGTAAAGTAACAGGATAATGGTACTCACTTCTAGCAACGTACCGTAAATTATATTTCTCCTTCACTTGAGAAGAAGTCATTTGATTACAGGTTCTGTTCCTAGATAGTATATCACTTGCTACATGGTCCGTGATAGGGAGAGATCCAAAATCAGACCTCTGCTGTATATTTTCCATCTTGGCCTCACTTCCATTGTCTCAGTTCAGCTCCATAAACATGTGGAACTGCTCACTATATGCTGCCTGTTCAATTGTGACATTGTGCCCTCCACCAGCAGGGGGCAGTAGGAGGGGTAGTCACCTTGGCTTTGCTGCTGTATTCTCCTCCATCTAGATCTCATTGACATCCAGTTATAGTTCACAGATTCCCCGTGTTCTGCATACCCCTGGGTTTAGTGAGTGTTCAGCTGCCTTCAGCATTACTCTCTTCCTGGTAATCAAGCCACAGCCCTAACTGGCCACATGTGGCTCTCTGAATCATAAACATCATGTTCCTAAATGGCTAAGCTATAGCCTGCCTGTATCTCAGGTGGAGGAAACCTGAAGAGGCATTTTCCTGGTCCCCCCCACTACAACTCTGGGCTCCACCCACAGCCCCCAGCCACGATGGAGCACAGGAAGCAGCCCCCCTTCCTCGACGAGCGTCCGGAGGCAGTCCAGAGGGCGTCCTGCTACGGGACAGTGGAGCTGTTTATTGAGACTTTGACGGGGACCTGCTTTGAGCTTCGGGTCTCTCTCTTTGACACGCTGCTGTCAGTTAAAGCCAAGATCCAGAGGCTGGAAGGTACCGCTGAACCTCTCCTTACATCTGAAGTACTCCAAGGTCCCTCATAGTCCCGAGGCAGCCAATAAGGTTACGATCCCCAGTCACCGTGTCTCAGTGGTCTTTTCCACTAAAATAATTCCACTAAGAGTTATGGCATCCAACAGTTTTGGCAACGAGGCTCTGCCAGATAGTTAAATGTTACTCTTGAAAAACACTGAATTGTAACACTTTCCTTACACTTACTTTAATCCTTTCATACACATTTGTGATTATTTCACTGTTATATTAAGTCGCATATTTTTCCGAACACATTGCGAGGTGATCGATAGCAGAGCGAGGAGGCAGACTCGGGAAGCGTGCTGCTCAGTAGGAATGTGCAGGAACTGATGTGTATTGCACAATCCTTTTTAAAATTGCTTACAATTTTTAGTCAGTTAATTGGCTCTGAACGCTAACAGTGTGCTACCTGTATCTACCCAAAGGTGTTCCCATAGGGCAGCAGCATCTAATATGGAATGGTGTGGAGCTGCAAAATGACAGGCGTTTGCACCATTACAGGTGAGCAGGCCAGCCTCACACTGAGCCATACTTGTCCTACTGATCCTAACTTCAGAATAACTCTGTAGAGAAGGACCTTTTATAATTGCATCACAGAGGCTCATTGCATCACTCTGATCCCAGACATGTCCATCTGTGCTCAGCATTTCAGACGGATGCACACTGAAGCTAGTGTTGGCCATGAAGGGGGGGCCCATCAGTACCCGAAAAGGTCGGCTCTGTCACCCTTATTCGCTGTGGAGGACATTGAGCATCACGGAGCAAGTCTTCATCCATGACGCCTTCACAACTCTGACTCCTGCCCTCATCTTCCCAGTGTCCACAGGAGAAATGAGCCTAGAAGCTACAGATGATGCAGATGCCATTCAGGAGGACGTCTGGGAGAGGACCACACCCAACAAGCAGCTGGCTTTCCTGGTGTACTACCAGGGCGAGCAGATTAATCTCTTCGGCATCGTTGACCGAGGCGATGGCATGTTGACCCCTGTACCAGAGCTGTTGAGGTTCGTCGCGACTTCCCGTGTAGCTCCTGTTCTTTCGTCATGAGTAGTCCACATGCCTGCTGTGCCTAGGCACAGTGTACCAATTACATTACATTTACAGCGCGTGCAAAAGTTTTTTGGTCACCCTTGCTGAAAATGTCTATTAATGTGAATAGTTAAGCGAACAGAAGAACTAATCACCAAAAGGCATAAGGTTAAAGATGACACATTTCTTTACTACTGTTAGCAAGATTACGTTTTTTCCCCCATCAATCACAGGCATAAAATACCAAAACAATGAAAAGGGCCTGAAGCAAAACTATGGGCACCCCAACATATTTGAGGTATCATAACGTTTAAGACCTTCATTAGCTTATTAGGATTATGGCTTGTTCCCAGTCATCGCTGGGAAACCCCAGGTGGTTCGAAGTGCAAAGCTGGATAGATTCTCTGACTCTTCAAACTTTGTCCCAACAATTAGCAGCCACAGGTTCCTCAAAGCAGCTACCTTGCACTCTGAAAAATAAAATAATTAATGCTCACAAAGCAGGAGAAGGGTTCACGAAGGTATGAAAGCGTTTCCGGATAGCTGCTTCCTCAGTTTGTATTGTTAATAAGAAATTACAGTTATCAGAAATGTTGGAGCTGAAGTTGAGGTCTGAAAGACCATGAACACTTTCTGAAGGAACTGCTCGTTGGATTGCTACAAAGACAAATGAAACCCCTGTGTGACTGAAAAAAATGTCCAGGAAGATTTAGCAGACACTGGTGTAATGGTGCACCATTCTACTGTATAGTAACACCTGAATAAATATGACCTTCATGGTAGAGTCTCCTTAAGAAAACGTTTCCTGCATCCTATTTTCAGCACGTTTCAGCATCTAAAGTTTGCAAATGAACATCTGAACAAGGCTGATGCATTTTGGAAATAAGATCTTGTGATCTAATGAAGTCAAAATGGAATTTTTTGGCCGCAGTACACAAAGGTATGTTTGGGGGAAGAAGGCTGCCAAATTCCAGGAAAATAATACCTCTCCAACTACTAAGCATGGGGGTGGAACAGCCGGTGGCGCAGGGAACATGTCAATGGTAGAGGGAAGAATGGATTTGAATAAATACCAGCAAATTCTGTTAGTTAAAAAGAGGATGTGTCCTACAACAATATAATTATTCAAAACACATCTCAAAATCTCCAATGGAATACCTCAAGAGGCACAAGCTGAAAGCTTTGCCATGGCCCGCACAGTCCCCCAACCCAAACATCATTGAAATTCTGTGGATCATTTTCAAAAGAACAGTGCGTGCCAGACAGTCCAAAAATCTTGCAGAATTAGAAGCCTTTTGCAAGGACAAGTGGACGAAAATCTCCCAAGTAAGAGCTGAAAGACTTTTGTTTCAGGCCCTTTTCATTTTTTTTTTTGTACCTGTGATTGACGAAAATAAAAATGTAATCTTGCTAAAAATATCAAAGAAATGGGACATTTACACAGGAGCTGAAGCTGAGATCAGAGCCACACCTTACAGTTTATCACCACGTGCTCCTGCTTGGTCATCAGACAGTATTGTTACAAGCATAGCCACACCTATAAAATAATGCTCTGTGTGGATGCTTCTAGCACTGGCTCTGTGTATAACCTCTACACGGAGAAGGCAGAGGAGGACGGGGAGATCGAAAGCCCCACAGCAGCTCAGCAGACCTTGGAAAACACTGTCACCATGAAGAAAATGAAACAGCTGAAGGCCAAGATGGAGAACATGAACCTTAGCAGGAAGGTAGGGCTGGGAATGCTGTGTATGTGTGTTTATGGTCCATGTCGGTGCTGCCAGTTCAGTTCTGTAGAAACCTCATGGCATTCCGGTAGGCTGCAGAGTCTGGGTTTCGTGTTTCTTATTTATTAATGATGAATGTCAGTCAGTGCCCTGAACAGTCAGACAGTGCAGCCACACACCCATAAAGTCACATTGAACCTGTTACCCACTCATTTGTATATTCCTGTTACCTCTTTGTGTTTTCTGGACGGCAAAGACTGCAAAGCTGAGAGCCCATCCTCCAGAGGGACCCTCACCCTGCAGCAGTACCTTTAGCCCTCGCCTGTTCCCTGTACTTCCCCAAATTGGCCAGCTACTGCCCCCTGCTGGGGGCCCACCTTCAACACATGCCTCGGTTGCTTGGGAATGCCCTTTCCTCGGCCAGACGCAGACTCCGTCTAAGATGTCCCAGCTGGAGGTGGACACCTCCAAAGTGCTGAAGGACAGAGTCTTCCTTGAACGACCTATACTGGGTAGCTTACCAGGGGAGGAGTCCAAAGTGCAGATGATAGACGATTCAGTTCTGATGGACCCACTGGCCCTTCGGCAACCAGAACCTCTCTGCTTGGACAGCTCAGCACCCAGCCTGGCCAATTCAACTCAGACCCCTAGTGGTGCAGCCTCCCTGCTGCCACTGCTTCCTGGGGGTGTGGCCTCCCCAGAGACCCAACCAATAGGTGCTGAGCGCTGCAAGCTCCCTCCCCTCCACCTTCCCTCAGAGCCGATCGTTCCCGGCTCCCGTGGGGCCCGCCTCGAGTGCATCCAAGGGGGCCCCCTGCAGGCAGTAGTCATTCCTGGGAACGGAGGCCAGGACTTTTCTGAGCTGACGGGCCAGATATCACTGTGTCCGAATCAGGGGGCCACGGGGAGCCTGTTGAGGAAGGTGTCCACTGTGGAGGCCGTTCAAATGACCGCGGTGAGTCTCAACTTTGTTGCACAAATACACACATGCACGACGGGTGATATGTCCAGTCTAATGCTCGATACACCTGGCTGATACGCAACCACATGCACAGAGCAGGGCTAGACCACCCTGGCAGGTACCAACTGGCCCAAGCGAGGTCACTTCTTCACACACCCATATACCTGAGGCCGGGTAGGAGGAACACCCTCCCTAATTCTGCTCTGATGAATCTCTTTCTGCAGCCTGGATGTGCCCGAGGTACTTGTGGAGTTCCTTCTGGCCCAGTGAGAAGAACCGGTGAGTTACTGCAGCCACAGAGCACAATGTCACCACAGTGCAGTTACGCGTGAAACACCCATTATCAAAGGATAAAGTAAGTGATGGCTTCTGAGAGCGGGATGCTTCCAGGCAGAACCAGCGGGGGGGGGTCGGCTGCTGCTTCCCTGGAGATCTCTCAAAGCCGCAGTATGTTGTTAAGTTCCATAGATTGTCAGTGTTTCCCAACCTGGTTCTCAGGGACCAGTTTTTGGTTCTCGGTTTTTGCTCCTACCAGAAACTGGGAGGGAGCAGAAATGTGGACTGCCTGAGGGTCCCCAAGGACTGTGTTGGGGAAAAAAATAGTATTACATAATGATCATGCTACCTGAATTTGGCAAAGCTTTCAGAACACAGTACCCAAAGCCACAACAACCAAATACAGTAATCCCTCACTTATCGCGGGAGATAGGTTCCAAGGCCGACCGCGATAACTGAATTTCCGCGAAGTAG
>JABFEB020000060.1:12401070-12421282 GCA_019775895.2 Stomatorhinus ivindoensis
CTGCTTTGATAAGGAGAGCTGTCTGTCCCTGTCTCACTCTGCTTTCTTAAGGAGAGCACTCCGTCCCTGTCTCACTCTGCTTTGATAAGGAGAGCTGTTTGTCCCTGTCTCACTCTGCTTTGATAAGGACAGCTTTTCCTCTGTTTGACTCTCTGC
The DNA here is from genome assembly GCA_019775895.2 of Stomatorhinus ivindoensis. Classification (NCBI taxonomy): domain Eukaryota; kingdom Metazoa; phylum Chordata; class Actinopteri; order Osteoglossiformes; family Mormyridae; genus Stomatorhinus; species Stomatorhinus ivindoensis. Next base: position 12,401,227 of record JABFEB020000060.1, read on the forward strand.
TTTGTCGAGGACAGCTTTTCCTCTGTGTGACTCTCTACTTTGTTGGGGACAGCTTTTCCTCTGTGTGACTCTCTGCTTTGTCGAGGACAGCTTTATCTCAGTGTGACTCTCTGCTTTGTCGAGGAGAGCTTTTCCTCAGTGAGACTCTCTGCTTTGTCGAGGACAGCTTTTCCTCAGTGTGACTCTCTGCTTTGTAGAGGAAAGCTTTCCCTGAGTGTGACTCTCTGCTTTGTCGAGGACAGCTTTCCCTCAGTGTGACTCTCTGCTTTGTCGAGGACAGCTTTTCCTCAGTGAGACTCTCTGCTTTGTCGAGGACAGCTTTTCCTCAGTGTGACTCTCTGCTTTGTCGAGGACAGCTGTTCCTCAATGTGACTCTCTGCTTTGTCGAGGACAGTATTTCCTCAGTGTGACTCTCTGCTTTGTCGAGGACAGCTTTCCCTCTGTGTCTCACCCCCTTTTCTTATGCAGTGCTATTTTCCTATTAGTTTGGCTGTGTGTTTGAAGGAGAGGACAGTGAAGGGCCAGTTTTCCTGTGACCCAGATGGTCCCGCAGCTTTCCGATCGAGGGTGACAAGGTCAGCGCACTCTTCATGTTTCTGTCCACAGCATTGTGGTTATGTGTATGAACTGCTCTTTGAGTCTAGAGCTTATAGACATATATTTGTGACCCAAAGGTCCTGCTGTTGAGTAATAGGAAACACATCCATCTGTATGAACGTCAAAGTGAGGACCCACCTTAAGTGCTAATGCACCCTACAGGTCTGTGTGGTATCTGCAAATAGTCACTACTCCGAATACTCCACAGTCTGAGAGATCAGGGATGTAACTCCACTAAGCAGAACAGAAGCTTCAGTGGTTGAGAGGTATCCCCGCCCACCAAAAGTGGTTCCCAGTGCATTGTGACGGAAGTTGTGAGTGGGTGCTCACTTAGGATACTATGATGGCCACACAGTGCAGCGACATAGATTATGGACTGTTCTTGGGTAGCACTGGGATTTTTGTAAGGTACACTCTACTAGATGTGCTTGATATTAGGGCTGTCACTATCAATTATTTCGATAATTGAGTAATCACCTAATTAATTTGACAATTCAAATAATTGTTTTTTGTACTCTGTTATGTATTAAATATAAATCCATGGCAATTGGTGTGAGGCAGGAACCAAAGAAATATTGTAAGGAAATATTTTGTATTCCACAGAGACAGTATTGAGCAAAAGCATGTGATTTATCAGTACACCAACAATGACACCAACTTATTAAACAGGCTTTTTTGGTATATAAGTTGTATTTGGCTATATAATGTTAAACATTAAATACTGCACTGTGAACTTTTTCCAGTATCGTTCAGCCCTACTTACAACACACAAAGTACGCTCGCAGAAAATATTTTATGGTTATGTATCTTATGTAAGGTGATGAGGCTAAGTGGCGGGGCTATGACCTTTGTTTTAGCAGCAATTATTTTGACATAGAGAAAGTATGCAAAATAATTTAAGTCAAAGTGATAACAAAGACAGGCTAGGCTACTTCGAGAGACTAAATGGGGCATATCGATGGCTAACCTCGCATTATTGGGGGAGTCCATCAAACCTGAATGTCGCGGACCAGAAATTGAGCAGAAGGAATTATTTTTGTACCTCATTTGTAATGGATACCTTTTTACTTGCATCTCTATATTTCTGAAGATTTGATCACTTTTAAGAGCTACAAGCTGAATCTTGCATGAGTTCTGTGTTCCTCTCCAAGTGCTTTACTGACATTTCAATCTGTTCTTTCACACTAAAATGGAAGATATGGCATATAAATGTTATTGTTGCATGAATTATTCTGCTTAAACCATGCTTGAATGAGCTTGCCGTTGTCAGCATATGTACAAACACTCCCTTCTCCTGGGTATATTCACAACAAAATTTGGTGTAAATGACCAGTAACCCACCAATGCTTTTAATGAGTCACACAGACATGGATATAAGTGTAAATGCTTTGAGAAGATGGGGAGTCATGTAATTTGACGGCTGTTCTAAGCAGCTTATTCCCAAGTCCTTCTGGAGGCCTATATTGCAACATTCAGAGCTGCCAGCCACTGTCATCATGGCCGTGTGTGCTAAAGCCACGCGTGGATGGTCCTGTAATCACTGGGGCACCATGCCCTCAGTCACATGGTCTTGTCCACCAGAAATGAGCACCTCACAGGAGCATAGACATCTGAATGTTGAGTTGAAGAGGAGGCCCCTTTCTGAGGCAGTGCAGAGTGTTGGCCTGTTGGGGCAGTTGTGGGCTTTGTTAGTGTTACTGTTGTTGTTGCTGTTACAGTTAGTGCAGGGCTGACATCACACAGGTCTTCCTTAAGCTGAATGATCCCAGATGCATGCCGTGCTTGGCCCGGTGAGCCATGTTGTTATTGGCCTAGTCAGCCTTTATGGCCTCCTTCGCTCCGCAAGCTTTTGCTGTGGATCCATATTTTGCACCTCCCGCCTCAGGCCTGGTGCAGATATGACGTAGCATTATTCCAGCTATCGTGTCACACATGGGACTTGGGCAAAGACCCTTAACCCTGAAATCTGTTCCAGGGGCACAGGATAAATGGCTGACCCTTCACTTGGACTCTAAGCTTTGCTTTCACCTCTGTGTGTTTCACGGTGACTTGCAAAAGCTTATACGAATCCATCAAAGTATCTAAGTTGCTTAAACCGATCTGTTGAGTTGTGAATGTAGGCCGGTGGCGGCAGGGCACTGCTGCATGTGCTTGTCTTCCAGGCAAGGCCAGCGGAGAGTAAAAGCACATCCCTCTTATTGGAGGAACCCCTTAGAGGAGCTCCTGAAGGCTCTCCTTGTGCTGAGGCTGTCACCCAGAACGGCCAGACTGTGGGGGCGGTTTGTGATTCAGCCCGTTAAGCCTCTGTGCCTGTGATTGGAAGGTCACTAGTTGGAGCTCCAGCTTCAGCAGACTAATCACATTTCTGTTGAGCCCTTGTGCAAGACCCCTAACCCCCCCAAAGTGCCCCAGAGGCGCTTTATAAGTAGCCTGACCCTCGGACCTTGAGCTTGCGGACCTGTTCTAAAAATAGCACAACTCACCAGTGCGCAGCGTCTAAAATGTAATTTTATCCTGTTGCTATTCTTCTTTAATCATTATTTGCATTTATATAGATTTGAAAATGACAATATCTTAAAAAAGCATTTAAAACATGTTTATTATACATGAAGTTTAGGAGTCATTTCAAACTGGTAGCCCTTCATAAAGCTCAGTACCTGTGAAGTAGCTCTGTTTCAAAAAAGGTTGGTGAGCCCTGGTCTGAAAGGATGGTTGTCACTTCCCTTCATGTATGGCCTCAGTTTCCTCTTCCATGCCACCGAAACTTCATGATTACTAAAAATTCTTGCAAAACACATAACTGAGACAGATTTCTAAAAGCACTGCTAACAATAACCCGCTAACCTTTGGTGTAGCGTCCCTTATCGAAAGTGGCAAGTGCTGATCATGCCGAAATCTCTCGCGGTGAAATTGCTAATCGTCCAATCATCTCTATTATTTTAGTACTTGCTGCAAACATTGAACATCGATAAAGTTTAAATATAGACCATCAATATCAGACAAGACTGACGTCGCACTGGCACTGATGTGATGTTTCTCTAATGCATATTGTCCAATACCGATATGTCGTCTGATATATTGTGCAGCGCTCATTTCACCCAGAGTGCAGGAAGATAGCCGGGGAGGGGGTGGCCTCAATTAGTGGTGTTATCCATTTCTCACTGGTCACTTGTTAGTTCCCTGTGGTTTTAACCAGGCTATGTGTGACAGCACTGAATCCAAATGGTGGTTCTCAAGAGCCTTTACTAAAGTCACATTGTAAAACCACACAGGTGTGTGATGGAAGCACAGACGTGTATCTCTGCCTGTGACTGCTCTCTCCCCAGCCGGCCCGCGGCTAACGGCACCATATGTATCCATGCAGATCGGCGCTAAGTGCCTCAGTGCGGCATGCGGGTGGCTCAGGGACGGCTGCCCAGTGTGTGAGCCCCCCCCTTCCTCCCCCCCGACCAGCTGAGATGATTATGCCGCTGCACCACGCCTCCGTCATCCCCCGCGATGTCACTTCCTCCCGCCTGTCAGGAAACAGCAAGACCAAGGAGCGCGACCGGCAGGTGAGAGCGGGAGGGGGGGGTGGGGTCTGTCTGAGTGGGAGGTTTCTGGCCGCACCCAACAGCCACCTGCAATCGTCCTCTCCACCTTGTGCGAGATGTGACCGCTCATATCTGCCAGTCTCCAGCTCAGCTGAATAGCAAACATATGGTGCATCCGAAATCACTTGATCGATAGTATGCTTGCATTCAGACACACTGCAGTCACCATCTTGCACATTACCGGACCTGGATGTTTACCAGTGATGTAGCTTGAGAACTGCTGTCTAATGGTAGCTAACATTGATCAAGCTGTCATACTTTACTCTGATTTATTTGTTTTATTGGCCTTTCACCTTCACATCTGTAACAGAAATTACAGCTCAGTTTGTGAATTAGTTACATAAATTAGTTATGGGAATAGTTATCAGCAGAGAGTCCCCACAGATGGAATACGGCTAAAATCTGGCAGCGCTTATGTGTTGTGGGTAATGCGAGAGCTTCCCATTGTCTCCTAAGCCGTCTTTGGGCGTGGAGTGTGGTCTGCACATACTGAGCTGGCCTGCGCAGCTTTTTCTCCCGTCACCAAACCCATGTGCTAACATCGCACTCTCAGGCTCTGAGCCACTACTGTGCCAGTGCCAAGTGTCCCTGAACTCCGTGAAACACCGGGCACCGTACGTGAGAAAATTCTCTTTATGCCTCCCTCAACTTGCCCTCTGTAGGTGTGAGCAGGCTGGCTGCTAAGGGCAGCCACTCATTGCAGCTGGCAGGTAGCTGAGGGTTAAGGGCCTCATTAAAGGGCCCGTCGAACCGGCGACCTTCTAATCACAGACGCTGCGGTATACAGGTCTATTCAAAAGCAGCACTTGTGGCGGTATTTTGAAATCTTGAAAGAAGATACCAATCGGCGGGTTCGTGGGTGGGGGGCTCCTCACGATACAGTTTGCTGAGTAGGGTGACTGAAAATACAGAGGTATACCGTGTTACCGTAGTGTGGCTGTTGCTGGACTGTAAATAGCCATTGCGTTACGTCCGTCTTGCTGGTGACGTGATCTTCTGTGGCTTGTAGGAACCTGAGCACAGACTGGCTGTGTGAGGGCCTCAGCACCCCAAAGCGTTCCCTCTCCACCTGTAGCTACCATGAGGTGTATTTGGGGACCCCGGTCCTCTTTTTCTATCAAGAGAAAACACAAGCTCCTCTTTTTATTCCCTCTGGGCCCAGCTGTCGTGATGCCAGAGGCTGCTGGCACACACACTTCAGCCAATCATTTACCAATTCCAGGCAGAGCCTAACCTTCATCTCCGCACACAAGAGGCCCTTTGTCGTGTGGAGATGTTCGGGCTCAAAGGTTGGCTTTCATTTCTCATGTGAATGCAACGCAGAGCCTCTGGCCATCCTCAGCCATGCCACTGTCATAGCACCTGCTACGCTAGCCTGGTGCTTTCTCTGTGCAAACTGTACTTAAGATAGATGGGTGCATTTGGCACCTCCAGGGAAGAGAGGGCTTCAGGATTCAGAATTAGGGTCTGCTTTCCAGGAAGGCTTCAGCCAGCTTTATACAAGTCTTTTTTTAGTCTCATGGGGTAGTACCAGCAATACCTCTTCCCGCCAATAGGTGGCACTTCACTCTGTTGAGATGTTCTGTGTTTGTTGGTTTGCTTTTCCTGGCTGGGGTTCACTGGGGGGGGCTGGAGCCTATGCCTGGCAGCACAGGGCAAAAGGCTGGGCTGCACTCTGGATGGGGTGCCAGTCTACTAGAGGATATACCAGGGGTCTCCAACTCTGGTCCTGGAGAGCTACTATCCAGTAGGTTTTCTATCCTACCTGGCTTCTGAGGAACCACACCTGTTCTCAGGTAAACACCAGGAGCAGGTGTGGCTCATCAGTAGCCAGATAGGATAGAAAACCTACTAGATAGTAGCTCTCCAGGACTGGAGTTGGAGACCCCTGGGATATACGCTATCATTGTCCCATATACCAATGCCAAAAATTTTGGTATGATCCTACCATTTTCCAGATTTTTATCTTTGATGAAAGTGTGCTGTACATGTGCTTTGCACACTTTACAAAGTTATGTCACATAACGGGCCTTCCGAATCAGCGCTTTGGGAAAGGTTTGATAGTATCAATTTAATTTTGATTTGGCATTGATACCAAGGTACAAAAGTTGGTATTAAGTCTACATTTTGCTATCGATCTGACTCGCTTGATTTTTATTTATTTTTTAGAGACATCTATTAGTCTAACTGTCCCCCTCACAGAGATTGGTCTGCGTTCTTCCGACTGCCCTGCTTTCAAAGTCCCATTAATGAAGCAGGAGGGATTAGGGGTTGCAATAGGACTTTTCCTGGTTGTGTTCGGAGGGGGGAGGATGAGCGAAGGGCAGCAGAACTGCTGCACGAGGGATGGGCGGGGGTCCAAGCTGCTGCCAAGGCGCAGCTGTCAGACCTTCTCAGTGTCGATCCCAGTGCTCTGTGCTATGGTGACAGATCCAGTATCTCTGCCATTCCTTAAAATGTCAGAGTGAAGTAAGAGACGCATGAAAAGTGGTAAAATGCAACAAATGTAAGTAAAATACACTTTTCTTTATAGAATCATATGAAAAGTAGTTCATGGTCAGAAACTGTTTTGCTCCATGTTTCTATAATCCTTTCTTCCATTGAACTTCTTCCAAAATGAAATCTTTACACGCAGATAGTCACACCAACACAATCAACATAGGGGTCTTGATCTACACATTGTTGCTAAAAGAAGATATTACTATAACTTCAATGAAACATTCAGTGATAAGTATACAATAATAGCTCATAATAATGAATAATAAATAATGTGAATGATTTTAACACTGTTTCTCATCAGGCTCAGCTGCGTGTGCCCCTGTCAGCCTGCTGAGAGGGGGGGGAGGGTGTGTGTGATACCATTGTTACCCCGTTAAACAGCTTAGTGTCAGTTTCACAGGAAGCTTGGGCCAGAGGCTGCAGTGCCATCTCCGTTAGGTGCTGTGACCTGAGTCTGCCCTTTTAAGTGCCCACTGAGTGCATTCTGCACCCGCTCAGTCCGCTTACCTCTGCCAGCTTAGGAAGATGTCTGCCGTTATTTGCCATCTGTCTAAGTAAGGTGGCAGCTCCTCTCTCTGTTGCAGCTTCACCATGGTTTTGACTTGAATACCATGATGACAGGAGATGCTCTCGCTCTAGTCCCCCTAGTGCCACTGGGGTGAACCGCAGGTCAGAGCTGCAGCTCGCTGCTGGCTTTGGCGTAGATGCAGACAGGCAGTTAGGTAAAATACTGTCTCCCATCAGGCCTCACTGTTCCTGCCACAGCTGAGCAGCAAGCTGAAGAAATCGCACCGTGAACCAGAGGGCCTCACTGAACACGCCCGCGTGTGAAATCGATCATGCTTCACTGAGTTGTTTGCGTTAAGAGCTATAACGGCTACAGGAACGCGTAGAGCAGGTTAGTCCAGTGTCACTGAAGTACCATTGTAGAGCCATTGTAGTACCCCCGGGGCCCTGGGAAGCACCCCAGCCCTCATGAGGACGGACCCCCCCTTGTTTCGGGTAACCAGCTGCAGGTTTCCCCTGGCTGTTGTGCTCCTGGCCTCGCCGTGCAGGGTGATGCCCTGCTGGGTGTGCCTGCCCGTCCCATTCCCAGGTAGCTGCACCTCGCTTCGCTATGCAGGGTTGCCGTACTGACAAAAGCAGATTTCTCGCGAGTTCAGTTTCAGAGCTATCTGCCAGCAGGGGCCCGGTGTGGCAGTGTGTGAAATGGACTTCACATATGGCTAATGAACAATGTCAATAATGGGGAAGTGAAACATGCTGTCGCTTCCAGTTCCTCGTCACGGGGAGTGCAGTTAGTCCGGCGTGGAGGCCTGTGGGTGTCTGCGTGCACCTCCCCCAAGCTCTGGGGGCTGAAGGACAGCAAAGGGCTCTCTGTAAGTCTTTGTGGAGTTCAGGCATGTTCCTGCCTGGCAGAGCTAAGCCAGCCTTTGGAGAGCTGAGCCACAGTTAGTTGCACTCAGAAAGGCTTTTGGGATAGTCAGCAAAGCTAAGTACCACGCCTCCCCATCAGATATTGACCACAGGTCCTTATTCACCAGAATCATTGTTTGATTGGCTTTCAGGCAGGAAGTCCCACCTCTGCCAACGTGCCCTGCAACCTGCCTAGGACCTCCGTCACGCCGTCCATCCAGGACATCTGCAGGTGCGTCGGAACAGGCCGCTCCACCCGCTTCCCGGATGCCAAAAGTGGCCACCAAGCATGTCTGCCGGCCCTGTCGCTCTGCCTTTGTCCTGCCTGTCTGTCTTTTGCCTTCATTTTCTTTTCCCCCCTTTTTCTCGCATCCGATTGGCCCCCTCCTGCATGCAGCTCTCACGCGACGGCAGTGCGTGCGGGCCCCCAGCAGCCGCTGCAGACTGCGGCGGTGCTCCCTCCCTGCGGGGGACCCCCAGTGACCGCTCTGTGCCTGGCCTCTTCCCCTTTGAGCCCTGACTGGCTCTCGCTGCCGCGGGGGGGTGGCCCGCTACGTTCCTCCCGCTCGCTGGACGACATGCGCCCCCGGCCGGGCAGCCTCTCCCACGGGCTTCGCTTTATCGACAGGCCGAGCTCCGATGGCGAGCTGGCCCCGCCCGCCCTCGCCCCCCTGCTGTCCAACACCTGCAAGCTGATCGGTGGGCTGACGGGGATACTTGCCCCCGTGCCCCGCCCCCCCAACGTGGGAAGCCTGGGCAGCTTTGCATGTGGTCTGCACGTCTCCAAGTCCTCAAGCTGCATCCTGGGGGTCAGCGAGCCGCCCAGTGTTGATGACGCGTCCCTTGAGCGGCCCGTGTGGCCCCCGGTGGCTCCTCTTTGCTCCCCAGAGGGGGACAGTGATCTGGACCACTGCTCCTCCGCCCCGTCAGACAAAACTGTCCCACTCTCTCCCTATTCGCTGTCAGCTGATTGCTGCAGGTTGGTGCTCTGCTCTGTGCCTCCCCTGCTTCCTGCTTCCTGCTATGGCTTCCCCACCTCCTCCTGTCTCCTGCCTCCTCTGCCTGTTTGTCTTAGAGTCTGCAGTTTGCTTTTTAGTATGTTCTGCTGCTCATTGCATATAAACATGACCCTGTTCTGCCCCCTGAGTGATGAGGTGTGGTCTGTGCCCCCACCTACGTGACCTCCATGTGGACCCCCTGTGCAGAGTGAATGACGTCTAACCTGCATGATACTCCGGTCTTGCAAGCACCTTCTGATAGGTGTGCGGACCTGCTTTTTGGGGGACCTCTACCTCTAAGCCGTCTCTGGACCATGCAGCTGGTCCAGCTTATCAGATGTTGGCTGCTATTCTTCTAGTTTACTTGCTATCTCAGAGTGACCTTTTGCTGAACCTCCTCCTCTTTTAGGATGACCGCCTGCTTTACCTCCTCCTCTCAGGCTGATGTCCAGCTTGAACCTCCTCCTCTCTGAGTGACCTCTCCCTATTTCAGGGTGGCCTCCTGCTCTCTCTGGGTGACCTCTTGTTTGACCTCTTCCTATATCTGGTGACACCCTGCATGACTGCCTCCCTCAGGGTTACCCCCTGCCTGACCTCTCATTCTCTCAGGGTGATCTCTCCCTATTTCAGGGTGGCCTCCTCCTCTCTCTGTGTGACCTCTTGCTTGGCCTCCTTTCTTAGGGTGACCTCCTGCTTGACCTCCTCCTCTCTCTGGGTGACCTTCTGCTTCACTTCCCACTCTCGCAGGGAGACCTCCTCCTTAACCTCCTCTCCTAGGGTGATCTCCTGCTTTGTCTGAGTGACCTTTTGCCTGACCCCCTACTCAGTCAGAGTGACCTCCTGCTTGACCTCCTCCTCTCTCTGGGTAACATCTTGCTTGGCCTCCTCTCTTAGGGTGACCTCCTGCTTGACCTCCCACTCTCACAAGGAGGCCTCCTACTTAACCTCCCCTCATAGCGTGATCTCCTGCTTTCTCCAAGTGACCTTTTGCTTCTCCTTCTTGATCTCCTCCTCTATTAGGGTAGTTTATAGTGACTTTCTAACGACATCTGCTCTCCTCAGCATTCTAGGAAGAGCCAAGTGTCAAGTCAAGTAAAGTTCTATAGTGATCTCACCGATGTACAGAACCCAGTGCAATAAAGTAACATTCCTCCTGAAACCACAGTGCAACATTCATGACAAGGGAGGGGAGACAGAGGGAGGTGATGTCTAATATCTTTTAAAGTGATTTTTGGTCTTGATGATATCTCTGTTAAGCTGCCGTTACCACACTGGTGCAGCCAGCTTCTTTTGGCAGTTCTGTGGCATTGCACTACTTTGCCACTGGTGGGTGCTGCAGGGCATCATGAGTCAGAAGGTATGAGCCAGGCAGACGGCACAGCCTGCTGCTAATACCTCCCCCCACCCCGAGCAGGATCTGCCATTGTGACGGCGATGAGGACAGCCCACTGATCAGCCCCTGCCTCTGCACCGGCAGCCTGCGCTTCGTGCACCAGGCCTGTCTGCAGCAGTGGATCAAGAGCTCAGACACGCGCTGCTGCGAGCTCTGCAAGTACCACTTTGTCATGGAGACCAAGCTGAAGCCTCTCAGTAAGGTGAGGATTCTCCCCAAAGGGGGGGGGGGGGGGGCTCCAGACTGCCAGCAGGGGGGGTGCCTGGCAAGGAACTCCATACAGTCAGGTTTTATTTAGCCTCACCTGCAATGATAAACTCTTTTAGTGTTTAAGGGAAGGGATGAGGCCCACGTTCTGAGCTGCACCGCTGGATTGAGGGGGTTGGCAGCACTGTGCCCCTCCTGCAGCTTCTGAGGATAGCCTGGTGCAAAGCGATTGGCTGAGCACGGTGTGATCTGAGCACGGGCGTCTACTTCTGTCTGCAGTGGGAGAAGCTGCAGATGGCGCCCAGTGAGCGGCGGAAGATCGTGTGCTCCGTCACCTTCCACATCATCGCCATCACCTGCGTGGTGTGGTCCCTGTACGTGCTCATCGACCGCACCGCCGAGGAGATCAAGACAGGTCAGGCCAACGGCACCTAGCCGCAGCGCTGGCTGATACCTGCTATCTGTTATTCTCACTCTGAGGCCAGCCGGCCATAACGCCCCCTGGCTGCTGCCTGCAACAGGAGCCCCTGTCATATATTCATCCCAATATCACATATTACCTGCTTTTCTGTTCAAATCTGGGGACTGCCACATCTAATGTCTACCTGCTGTAGATCACCTTCTCTATATAAACTACATCTTTCAGTAATATATTAAGCTTGACCTTTTTTTGACCATGCAGCCAGAAGAATTCCAGGTAAAGGCCTCTAATCATTGCATGTCATTTGTTAAAATGCCATATCACATGCTCTCTGGGTCCCTGTAAACTCCGTGTGTGTAACGCTGGCCCCTGATGACCAATGAGTTCAGCCCCTTCCCAACGGGCTGGGCTGTTTCTGTGGCAGCTGCAACTGTTATCGATGCAGTGCAGATATGCAGATGTTGATAACAGTGCATACCTTTCCTGAAAGCAGCTTTTTGGACTGCCAGGCACCTGGGTAGCTCTGTCAGGCTGCTGCTTGCATGCGATTGGTGTGAATCAGTGGTCCAGCTGGCCCGTCTGCATGGCACTCTGTGATTTGGTGGAAAATTAAAGGGGCTGGGTGGTGAAGTGACTCAGGAATCTCAAACCTTGCCCATTATCCCGACCATGTGATGCAGAACTGTAAGGCTGTGATTTATGGGGCATTATCAAAATATATACTGATGGCAGTGGGTCTTTGGAATCTGTAGTCAAATGTAGCTTCTGAAGTTTGTCTCAGTGTTGTCCTTCTTGTAGCATTTGACCTTGAATGCTGCGCATTCTGACCTGTTTGCTATTGATTCTGCTTGCAGGGATCCTGGAGTGGCCCTTCTGGACCAAGCTGGTAGTGGTAGCGATCGGCTTCACGGGCGGACTTGTGTTCATGTACGTGCAGTGCAAGGTCTATGTGCAGCTGTGGCGTCGACTCAAGGCCTACAACCGAGTGATATATGTGCAGAATCGGCCACAGGTGCCCAGGAACATCGTATTCCAGAAGCCAGCGCCCAGCGAGCCTCCCTGTGACAAGGAGGCCTTGGCACCCGTGCCACCGGACACAAACTCGTCCCAGTACACAGAGACGGAGGACTACAGTGTGGAAATCCTGCACATCTGAGTGGCTTTCTGCAGCGCCCCCTGCTGGAACTGTACTGCAGTGGTGAGTGGTAGCACTGTGCTGGGGACCTTTGGCCATGGGCATGTTTGTGGGGACCAGGCCGTGAGCAGAGTCCCGCGATCCCAGCGCTACACATCCCTCATCTGCTCATGCACTTTTTATATAAATTGCTTTATAACGTGTATGTAATTTAAAGAGGAAAACTTGAAGTTCAGCTGAAATATTCCTGTTTTCTATGGCTTTTGTATCCCAGACATAGGTCTTTGTCAGAGAAGGGATTAAGAACAACAAATTACTCCAGAAGTGCTCGTTCCAGTTTTCAAAAATAGTGGGAGTCGTACCTGGTCAGAAATACCTGGGTCCAAGAATGATTTTTGTATTTGTTACATATTTATATCATGGTGTATTTTGACCACTAGGAACAAATCAGATCTTGTCTTTTGCTTGAGGGCGTGACAGATTTTACACGCACTTTCCATAAAGAAGGAAGGAAGTTTCCTGCAGTTAGGATAACGCAAACCTCGGCCGAGCTGCTTGTCTGCTGTAGGACGCAGGACACCTGTAACCTTTGACTTCTGTGCGTTTGTCTATTTTTAATCGTGAGTATGTTATTGAAGATCTGTTCTTCATTCTGTTTATCTAGTTTGTATATTCGTGATCCTATTGATTTTAATGTTGCTAAGTCATTTCCCATAATTCATCTGTAATGACCCCTGCAGGCCTGTTGGCTGACTTCATCTGACATGACCTTGATAAGCCAGTAAGCCAGCAGCTGTTGCCCTGGATTGTTCTTTGTCTTTAGTCCCTGCTGTTGTACTCTGTGCCCAGGCTGTGAGGCCGTGTGCAGGGCAGATGGTGTTGCCTTTGGCCTCTCTGGGTGGAAGTCTGAGAGTACAGCCTTTCTCTCTGGAGGTTGTAGCCAGAGAGCCCATACTAGATCAGTGCTCTCCAGAAGCAGTGTTTTCTGAGATCAGTCTCCATAATACAGGGGCTTTATTTGTAGCAAGCATAACCCTAACACTAAGCAGAGTGGTTTTCTCTGCATTTTCATGTTGCCTTACCTGCTGTTGCACTGAGGACCATTTCAGGCAAGAGAACAATGCTGCCATCTGTTGAGGAATGTTGTTATGGCGTCCCAGTATACATTGTCAAACAGTTTTAAAAAAAAATAAATGTATTGTTTTATTGTAAATCGGTAATTGAGAAATATCTGGGTTTGGCCCACAATCACCATAACCCACTTTTCTGCCTCGGTAAGTGTGACCAGTAGCCTACAGACTGTGTGCTGTTAAGGTGTTTGGTTTTCTGTGCCCTCTGGTGAATGTCAGTCTTGTGAAGTGGTAACTGAGGCTTTTGATAATGACCGAGGAGCAGGGCTCCTTGTGTTGTTGGAAGGCTCTGAAGTGGCCAGAGGCAGTTTCACAGTTAGGAATCCTGGCCATGTGGTGGAGCCATGTGTACCGTTTGGTTTGTTTTCATGGGACTTGTACCTTTAATAAAGTCATTTCCAAAGTAACCATTCATATTCACTTAATGCAAGCGAAGCCTCTGTGCCAGGTGACCTTTGACAGCTTTCCAAGCCTTTCCTATGGTTAATAACTCTGTCTTTCATATGAGGCTGTGTATGTGTGTGACTGATATGTCAATCATCCGACCCTGTTAGCTCTTATTACTGTACTGATACTGTTCCACACTCTGTAACTTTACTTTGTGACTTTGAGTCCTTTGTGTTTGAGTTGAATGTGCTATTTAAAATATTCATGTTGGCGTTATTTTCAAAATGTAATAAAGTTTAATATTAACACCTGTTAGTTGCTTTGAGGTTTCTCATCTTTATTATGCATGTATCAGTTTTTGAGGTTTCTTTGTAGGGTTTCTGGACTGTTTATGATATGCTGAGGACTTTGAAGTTCCAGAGAGACCTAGAAATTGAGCCGCCGGTCCGTTGGATAGAGAGGAGTCAGCTGAGGTGGTTTGGGCGTCTTATAAAGATCCCCCATAGATGGCTCTCTGCAGAGCTGTTCTAGACACTGGCCACTGGGGGGAGCCCCTGGGAATCACCCAGGACATGCGGGAGGGATGATGTCTCCCAGATGGTTTGGGGTGTCTAAGGGGAAATAGCACCTATGATCTGCCCTGTTTGACTTGCTGCTACCATGATTCTCACCAGAAGAAGCGAAGGAAAGAAGATGAAGATGATGGTGATGGGTGAGAGGGTTCCTTTGAAGCTGAGGTCACTGGGATATCTGAAAAATCTGTAACCACTCAATAACCTGAAAAATGTTTAGACTAACAGTATCCGAGATGAACTTCCTTTGGGTTCTATCTCTCACACTGATTCTTCCTGCTTCCTCTGTGGTTGAAGGCAAAAGTTCATCACCTTATTAGCTTCCCATTGAGATTTCTCAGACTGAGGAGCCGGCAGCGTGTCTGGGTGAAGGCCTGTAAAGGGCATTTCTGTCCATGTGTCAGGATGTGGCTCTCAGATGGCTGGGCTCTTGGCGCCAGGCTGCCCATCGTGCCCGGAACGCAATGCCACACAGAAACAATCTCATTACACAACGCTTCCTTAGTGAACCATTATTTACTGTTACACTTCCTGTGATCTTGCAGTTGCGTTTCACAATATCCTTTCTATAAAAATCTATAAAAATGTAGCCCTGTAGCTGATCTTAAGCGTAATGTGTAAAATGCGAACTTGCCTTACAACACACATATACATACACATATGGTAATACTCTGATGACAGTCTGCCACTAGCCCTGACTCTGACACATTTGTCTATGGCAGGTGATACCCGGCTAGACAGCTACACTGTTGGGGATGCGGTCCGGAGACAGGTAATAGTACGGCAGCTTCTTTCCTTCGTTTCGGCTCTTAACGAGGCAGGAAATTTCATTCAGCTTTGTACGGAACCTCTCCATGGCCGCCTTGGGTTGCTTCTCAGTGAAGTGTTCGTCAGGGTACATTCCCAGGAAGAGCTAGAGGAAATATTACAAGTATGTATTACAATTTTGTCACTGAGCTAGTCGCCCCGGTGCGAACGAGCTTACACTACCACGTCCCTTAGATTGTCCCCCATGTGAGTGTATTTTTCATCCCTGAGATTGTCCTCCAGGTGCCCGCGTTTGTCTCTGGGATTATCCTGAGCGTGTTTGTGTGTCAGGCTCTCCTTGTTCACTCACCTCATTTTCCTGGAACTGGCTGAGCGCCCACACCGCACCCAGGTGCCAGCAGGAACGGCCGCGGTCAGGGAGACATTCAATGATGAACTTCAGTGTGACCTCCCCCTTATTCGTTGGTGGTGGCCTCCGCATTGTGGGTGGCGAGTTTGGGATCCACGAGCACCAGTCGTACTGGGGCAAAACGAGACGAGACAGTTCACTGGCACTCCTACATGCAGAAGAGGCTCGTATGAAGACTCTACCTTTCTCACATAGATGCACAGAGAGCCATAAACAAGCATTGCCCCCCCTGAGGTTCAGTATTCTCATTTTCACATTGAATTGGGTCTCTTCGGGGGCTGTAGCTTGTGGAGACATGTAGAGATGGATATGCAGCATTGTGTTTCTTTAATACACTACCATTCAAAAGTTTGGAATATTTATAATCCTGGTCAATACCTCGTGAATCTGATTGAGAGATTGCTAAGAATGTGCACACACAAAAGGTGGCTACTTTGAAGAATCTAAAATATAAAACAAATTTTGGTTTGTTTAACACTTGTTTAGCGCATAATTCCACATGTGTTGCTTCCCTGTTTTGAAGTCTTCAATATTAATCTACTTTGCATAAAACAATACAAATAAAGAAAAACCATTGAATGAGAAGTCGCATGCAAACTTTTGACTGGTAGGGTATGTGCAATGAGCAATTTGTTCTGCTGAATTCTGCATAAGACTGTCGTGCTTCTTGTGCCGACATTGGGATCCAAGGCACAGTAATTCCTTCAGTCAGAAAGGTTAAAGGTTAAGGATTTGGGAGCAGCAGGTCATGTCCATAAACCCACGAGTCCATTTCAGGCTGAAAGGTCGCAAGGCTGACGGCACAGCGTAAAATGAGTACACAGCCCAAACAACCCCTGCTTTTTGGTATTAAAACTATACAAGTTTACAGAAAACCATACTGAGGAAATGTGTCTTCATGGCTGCTAAGGGTGTCTAAAAATATCCGTGGGGAGGCACTCAGTAGGGGAGAGAATTTCCTGTTACAGAGAGCATGAAAAAGCCCTCGAGCACGGCACCATGCCGACTTCTCTTTATGCTACAACAGTCAGTTCACCTTCATTTTGCTTCCTGTGTAGACATGCTAGTTTAGGACCTCATGCTACACTGGGCATGGAGGTAACAGCTCAGCCCTGGAATCAGCCCATCTCCTACCTGGCCAAAGTTGATGCTGGCATGCTGCGCGGAGGCGGTGAAGATCACCACGGTGAGGTACTCCACGAGCTGCTCCTTGGTCTGCAGGGACTTTGGGAACTCTGTAGCGACGAGGTATTGGTGGAAAGCCATGAGCGGAGCCAAGTGGTGTACCCGGGTAAAGTGACAGGTCCCGGGAAGGTGGCACGACATCCCCCCTCCCCCGATCGGGACTCACCGCAGCAGTCCTGGTCCTGCATGCCAAAGCTGCATACGTCCTTCACGAATGCCTGGATCTCCTCGTCACCCTGCACGGCCTGGTCGTTACTGTAGTAGATGTCCACTATGTCCGACACGAAGCTACAGACCACAGAGGCGGGGACGGTCAATTCAGTTGAAGTGGTGGAACTCCTCAAACACAAACTTTAACACGGGTGTCTGTAAGCACCTGGCGTAGAGGTGTGCCTAACTTTCAAGTAGTGTCACAACTAATATTCAAATATCATCTGCATCTGAATAGCTTAACAACCAAAATTCGTGTGTGGCCCACAATCGGACCACTGCCCAACATTGTTTGATATACCAATATAATTTAAAATGGTAGATAAAACGATAAAATCATTCTGCAAATTTCAATATTCGATGAAAATATGCTGTACGTTGCTACTGCACACATCAAACAAGTTACGCCGCATAGCGGATGTTTGGGATGGATTACAGTTACACTTCTCTAGTGTGAAGAAGCTACA
Source organism: Stomatorhinus ivindoensis (assembly GCA_019775895.2). Taxonomy (NCBI): domain Eukaryota; kingdom Metazoa; phylum Chordata; class Actinopteri; order Osteoglossiformes; family Mormyridae; genus Stomatorhinus; species Stomatorhinus ivindoensis. The sequence goes on from JABFEB020000060.1 coordinate 12,418,614, forward strand.
TACTGTAGATGAAAGATGGAAACCACTGCTGCCCACCGTCCGCCGATAAGCAAGGCAGCAGATGTGAGATATGGGGTTATTTTGGTTTTAAAGCAAACGATGAGGGTGAATCTGCAGACCTGACTGCTCCAGAATGTAAGTGTCTAACCGGGCAATGCATCTGTGTCTCACTCAGCCTGATATACTGTATACGAGGGGTAATTTAGTGGTTATTACGTTTCATGTCTCTATTTTAAATCATGTTTAGCCTAGATGCAAGTTCACTTGTATCCTTGTCATGAGTGACAATGAAGTAGGCTATGCTAAAAGAACAACAGAACATACACAAATATAAACCAGGCATGAGTTTACTACCTATGAGGTTCTGTAACTAATAAGACCAATTACCACAATCTATGCATTGAATGTTTCATTAATCTATGCATATTTCAGTGATAATGTTAAAACTATGTTGTAGGCTATTGCTGTTGGTTTAATTAATTGATCCATTCATCTATCCATCTTCTGAAACTGCTTGTCCCATTCTGGGTCACGGGGGTCCAGAGCTTAACTGAGAGGCTATGGGTGCAAGGCAGGGAACAACCCAAAACTGGGCACCAACCCATCACAGGGCACACTCACACACCATTCTAATTCATTAATAAAGCTGTTTATTTCAAAGCCTTTTATAATCTAACTAGAAATGTTTTACAATATCGATTCAGTATTGATTTGGTATTGATACCAAGGTACCAAAGCTGGTATTGGTACCGAAATCAAAATTTTGGTATCGATCCATACTACACTATACTACAACTCTTCTCGGAAGTAAAACACGCATAACACAAGTAAGTAAATAGAAAAGATGGCAGGTACGAGTCACGAAGGCACTCCTGGCACTGCCCATAAGTATGGGAGCATCTTCAAAATGTCAGCAGTAATGTGCAAAAAACCGAATATTCAAATATGAAAATACTCAACAGTTGCAACTGTACTTTAAAGGATGTCATCTGTAAACACTTTGGACACAAAAAACATTTTTGGGACACACTAGTGGCTGAAGTTGCACGCTACCCATATATATATTACATAGTACATATTTAGAGATCTGTATGCTGCACATAATGCTCTCTAAAATGTGCTGACCTCTGACCTCTCACCTTTTAACTGCCTCCCAAACTTTAAGGCCATCATCTCGATAAAAGTAATATGGCAGCTCCTCCTGACTGTCCAGTCCGCGAGCTTTGATGATGTCAGGGAAGCAGAGGGACTTGTACGTGAAGGTCTTCATTGCCTTCTGCACCAGCTGCACATGGCCGCCACCACCGGTGCCATTAGCCTGAAGATCAGAAGTGGGCGGGACAAACCCATAAGCTGCCCAATCAGCAGATAGAAAACCCAGAGCAGATTTTAACTTGGCGGGAATCAAGCCACCTTATCGAAGAGGCCACATTCACAGATGAGCTGTTCTCTGGCCTTAGTGTTGATAGCGATCGTGAAGCGGATGTGGGGGATAAGCAGCTGTGAAGAACGGAGACAAAGTGCGTCACACGGATTTGCTGCATTCAGTACCCACCCGTAGCATCTGCGCTCCTGATTGGTCAGGACTGGAACATAAAATGAAAACATCATGTTCTGTGTATTTTGATGTCACTAGTGGCGAAGCATCCATACTGCACCTTGAAGACGGGGTGCACGGCGGGGAGCTGGCGAAACATGGCGATGCCGAACACCTCTGAGATCAGGTGCGTGCGTAGCAGGTGTGTCACCGTCTGGTGCACGTGGAAGTCGGACGAGCGCACCCAGATCTTGGCTAACAGCCAGTCATACTTCTCATCAGTGGGGAGGAAGATGGGGTTATCCTCTCCAGGGATCTGGCCCAGCTGAAGCAAAGAGGACACATGGCCTTAGCATTCATAGTAATGAACTCTTTGCAAGGGCATAGATTTGGGTATGGATGGTAGGAACATGTTTCTACCAATAATGACAGAGTGCCATGTGTGTGGAAGGGGATGGGGATTCAAGGCTGATTTGCTTCCTACCAGTGTTGAAACTAAACCCATGCCCTTGATTGTTCATGTTGCTCGTGTTAACACGCCAGGATGATGGAGACAGACCTGAATGGCGATGGGGAGGATCTTGTTCTGCATGTTCTTGTATAGCAGGCAGATGGGCGCGGCCAGGTACTGTAGGGTGCATGGGTCTGTAGCGTTTGCCGAGACTCCCTCCATCATTTCGTAGTCGGCGATGTAAATGTTTCCTGCCTGGGTGCAGCAGAATATTGGGCCCACTTATTAGCCGCCTGGACTTTCATATCTGCAGCATATCAGCATGAAGACCAGCCCATGTGTGACCCAGAACCTCCAGCTGTCACCTTCAGCTCCTCCTCCAGAGTGAGGTCCCGCTCCAAGCACTCAACCACCATGGCATTGGTGACCGGGAACTTGTCTGGAAGCTGGGTGCACTTCTGAATCATGACTGGGTTGCAGCCATTCAGGAACTGATAGCCGAACATGAAGTCTTCCTGCCAGTGGTGCATCACATACTCTGGCACGCAGCACAGAAGAAAGTTATTGCATCAAAGCCATAGAAGTAGCCTTTTTTGTTTTTTTAAAGCACCATCCATAAATGATGACAGTTATGACTGCAGCTAGCTGGGGGGGGGGGGGGGGGGGGGTGTTCGGGTTACT
>JABFEB020000060.1:12462464-12472631 GCA_019775895.2 Stomatorhinus ivindoensis
ATTTATAAGGTAACAGTAATTAGTCACAGCAGATATTTTGATTATTTAAACATTTATAGGCCTCTGCAAAAAATATAAATATATTTTATTATTTTTCTTTCCATCAGTCAGGGACTGTTGACTGTTGCTAACCAACACAAATGTTCCACATACTGCTTGCTCTCAACTACTTTGCACCATTGAAATTTAAATATCGCGGTTTTTAGATGGACCTGTAAAGCGGAGTGATGTATCTCATGTGAAATGTCCAAATACGGTTGTACTCTGATAACAGCACCCAGAACACCTCTTGTCCAATCACATATCTTGGTTGGAACTAGCTGTTGTATAATATCCTTTAACCTTGGTTTGTGTGCTCTCTTCCTCTTCCAGGTTATACAATCACATACAGCAGCCAAGCAAGCTCGCATATGGCTGTGATTACTGCTTGTTTAAGGTAAGACTCTGGTGCCCTAGATAGTCAAGATAAAATGTCATGGTCAGATATGTCCTGGTGTTAGAGGTGCTGGCTGCAGTGCGCTGTGCTGTTCCTGTGCTCCCCTTTCTCTGTGCTGGTGTGCTACTCCTTTTGCCCTGTTATTTCCCCTCTCTGTTGGCTCCCGCCTTTCATGATTTAGGTACTATGATGCTGCTCATAGTCAGAATTAGAGCTGCAACAGCTGATCGATAATGTCGATAATAATCGGTAATAAAAATTGTTGACATAATGGTGGCTTTTGTCATTGATTGGTTGCATATTTATTCCTGGCTTCGTTTAATGACATCACCACCTCACATGGTTAACGTCGATGTGTTAAGTCTAGTCCGTAGACAGTTGCAGTTGGTGCATGTGTGCAGCAGTGGTATTCCACCAGACCAGCAGATATACTGCGACAAACCCAAAAACCAGCAGTGTAGTGAAATGGGTAAACGTTTATGAGTAGTTCTGAAGTAGTTACTAAGCTTGGGTGGTATTGTGGTATACTGCAGCATTTTCAAGTCTTGCTGACAAAATAACTCCCATGAATTTTAATATAGTAACACCTCACTCTGTGTCAGTAATTGGTTCCAAAAGACACAAAAACATCTTAAGTCAAAAAAGATCTTAACACAAGAAACACCTAAAAATAATTTGTAGAATTTAATTTGTATAAACTTTAGTGCTTAATTAAATAAATAAAAAATGTACATGCTTGATGTCGACATTTCCTTATACTGTACAGTATTTTTAACAAAAAGACTGACCTAAAGTTGAATTTGTTGTGCATGATGTGCGGCCAGATTTACATTCGGGCCTCTCCAGCCTGCTATGTCCGCCGTCGTCCTCATCCTCTGCCTGTGTTCAGCATGCTATCGAATGTCTCCCTGTCAGGATGGGATCAAGCCTATGTGGGAGGATGAGAGGAATAAGCTGGGTGGCCGCTGGTTGATGACCCTTAGCAAGCAGCAGAGGCATAACGACCTGGACCGCTTCTGGATGGAGACGGTAAGCTGAGCCCTTGCTGCCATGGCAACACCAGAACCCTGTATGTGGTGTCCTGTGTGTGTGAGAGAGGGTCGGGATATGTTGGGTGATTGTTTGTTTTTTTTGTTTTTTGTTTATCAGCTGCTGTGCTTAATTGGGGAGTCGTTCGACGAGGCCAGTGACGACATCTGTGGCGCGGTGGTCAACGTCAGACCGAAAGGGGACAAAATATCCATCTGGACCGTAAACTGCCAGAATAGAGAAGCCATCATGACGATAGGGTAGGGTGCGGCGCCAGTAACTTTATCTTGCCCATTACCTGCTTTGCCCCGCCAGACCTGCGCAATGAGGAGCAGAAGGAAAATATCAGGGGGCCTCATTTATCAAAGTAGTGTGTGCACAAAAAGACACCCCAAATGTGCGTATGCAATTTGTTACACAGAATTCTGTATTTATCAAACAAAACTTAGTAGGGAAAATGTGTATGTTGCAAAAACTCAGGTGGTGGTGTATGTAACATTTTGGACAAATCAGGAAAAGGCGACACCCATTTTAAAAGCAGGGGACTGCAAGTAAACCAAGAAAATAACCATGGGCATGCCAACGATTCCTACCATCAACCTGCACCTTCACGTGAAAAACCATAAATCTAAAAATGTGATATGTATTTTAATTATTCTATTAATTCTGTTATTTTTTTTCTGCTGGGATTCCATTTATTTGTGTAAGCCAAAGACTATATATTTGCCTTTGACAATTTAATGTGCTATTTCAAATAGTATATCTTGTCACCTCTTTCAGTGAATTTAAAATGTAAATTTTTTGAGTTGCATTAAATGTGAATTAGGCTTCAGACATTAACTTGCATGAATCGACTTATAAGCTAGTGAGTATGTAAACCAAAAGATTAGCAGGGAACAAATTTTCATGGGCAGTCACGATTATTTTCACTAATTTGATTACTTTTTCCACTATGTCTTTGCACTTTGACTGTTTTGCATTAAATGTAAGTTTGCGTAAGCTGTGGGTGAGCAGGAAAATATGCAAACTACATTTGCAGCAATTTTACAGTTTTTCAAATGTAATCGACTGCGTTACGATAAGGACAAATCAAATCAAAGTTTATCAAATGCACAACAGTATAGCATGTAGCACTAGATGCAAAAGATGAAATGAATTCTAATTAAACTGCTTTTCTCAATTGTATTCCATTCTATTAATGCACAAGTCATCTGCGATGCCGATATGACATTGACAGTGTTTCTTGATTTTGAGTTTCACGTACTACAGTGCCTCCGGACTGCTCTGGCACAACGCCACATAATTGTGCATCCCCTATTATAGATGCACATGTTTAAGTTTGAGGGGAAAGATGTGAGTTTGTCCCTGATAGATAGTCACACAGACCACTTTTTTCAGGGTGTTTCGTAGAGTTGACAGATTTCCGGCAGTGCAGCGACATTTAGCACACTTTTTAAGATTTATCTTTATTATCATTGCACAGAGTACAAGTACTCTGACAGCATAATGCAGATTGGCATGTCATCTGAAAGTGCAAAATAGTGCAAAAGTGTAAGAATCAGCTGGGCAATATATACATGTGATAAATTGTAGCAAAATGTACTTCTGAACATTTAATGTTTCTACCCCCAAATGTAACATTCTGTTGTGCCCCTGCGTCATGCTGTTCAAAATTCCTCATCTTGGTTTTTTTATTTACAGCAAGTTTATTTGCATTGACCATTTATGGTTATTTGTGGGTGACAACTGGGCAGGATCTCATGCTGGTGCACGTGGGCACATTTGCAAGATAGTTCTGACATTTCTGAGGGGAAATGTGCGATAAATCCAAATATTTTTGTGCATATGCATTTCTTCACAATGACATTTACGAATGTCTGTGTTTACCTTTGTTTGCATGGGGATTTAATATCTTGAAGGAGAAGGGAGGCTTGTTCCCTCTTGGCACTGGATGTGCAGGAGCTCTCGGTAGAACACGAGTCCTCCACTAGGAGGTGCTGCCGATGTCCTGAGGTCCTTTATATAGAAATAATCTGCTACATAAAGTCCTCAAAGCACAGAGCTGATGCAGAATGATGGTTTTAAATGGCTGATGGTGGCACTGTGTCCCCTCGAGTCACTGTCAGCGTTCTGATTCTCCTTTTTCCTTTGCCTCTCCAGACAGCACTACAAAGAACGTCTGAATGTCCCCCTCAAAGCAGTGATTGGGTATCAGTCACATGACGACACCTCGAGCAAAAGCGGATCCACGACGAAGAACATGTACACGGTTTGAGGAGAGCCCCTTTGGCTCTGCTGTAGGTTTAAAAATTACCCATCTCATCATATTAATACCTTTGAGTTGACTACTGTAGTGTTCTCCTTTTAAAAAAGTAACATTTCACAGTCCTGCAGCTACCAACATCAGTGGACTGATCACGGAATGTCAGTTGTCTGCTTACATGCTGGCAGATAGTAAAAAGTATTGAGCGAGAGTGTATGAACCAATAACTCTGAAGGACATGCAGGCTGGCTGTTCAGCACCATCCATGAAAAGCCTTGGGCTTCAATAAAAGACACATTTCTCAGCTTCCGCTTTTCTTGATCTCTGGCCGCAGTAGCTTGACGTGAGACGCAGCAGCGACGGCTGTGGCCCAAGGGGCAAATTCAGCAGCAGCTCCCTGGAGAAATGACCTTGGTTAACGTCACCAAGAGTGTTTTTGCTCAGCTTATATTTTTTGTTTGGTTATTTTTGCTTGTAGAACTTTTGAATGGCCGGTTTTCATATTTATGAGAAGTATTGCAGTTGAATTATACATCTTGAGGATGAGGATGTATCCAGTCTGTTTCCGGAGGAGGTTTGTGGTGTGGAGCGTGCTCAGTGTGCTGCACTGTGCTGTACTGGACATCCATGCCCCCCGCCCCCCAGCTTCGGTCAACATTTCCCACTGCTGTCCTCCTAACAATACTGGCGGTGTTTGCTATATTTCACACTACTTCTTGGTTAATGCAAATAGACTCATCATTGTGAACTGATTTTTGCTCTTAATGTGTCTTTATCTGTAATTCCAGGATGTATATGAGATTCTTTGAAATAAAAGTTAAGTGCTTTGCATTTCTGCCATATGCAGGCAGTCGTCTTTGTGTGCAATCGTCGCTCTAGGTGTGTGAAAGGTCGTTTCCAAAGACTGTAAGTTCTTTATTGGCTTGTCACGGCTTCTCAATCAGCTCTCAGGTGTGAACGAATCGCTGATTAATCCGTAGGCGTACAAACACAGGGCCGTCCCAGGTATTGTGGGAAAAATTGTTAATAAGCTTTGTGTTTATCTTGGGGCTGCAGAAAGGGAAAGGCAACCTGTGTGTCAGCCTCTTACACTCCAGCGATCAGACCCTGAGTCAGAGCTGGCTGGAATCTGCTGTCAGCTCTCAAAGCAGCACCTGCCATGTGCAGTGTCCTTGCACATAGTTACGCACGTTTAGTATTTTACATTGAAGTATTTGTAAAGCTTTCGCATTACATCTGTTCTACAAATGTGATGATGGGTTAATGCTCTCAATGTCTTGTTTAATAAGAAAATTGATCCTTAACTAAACATATTGAAACCCGCAACAGCAGCCCTCTGGAGAATGGAGAAGAGTTTCACTTTTCCCAGTAAACGTTAGTGGTAGAATCAAAGGGTCTAAGATTTATTTTTGTGGGATGTTGCTTGTGGAATTGAGTGATTTTAGAGACCAGTGGTACTTAAGCCAACACCACCAACAACTGTGTCTTCTGAGAAACATGCTGAGAAATATAGTCATCAAAAATCAGTGGCCAGAGCGAGCAAAGTACTAATTCATATGATGTATTGTTTACAGTACATTGTGTGATAATAAGAACAAACAGGAGGGAGTTGCTGAAAATGCCAGCTGCCTCCTATGCAGATCTGACACGAACTGTCTGCAGGCTCCTGTTGTACGGCACCAGTAACTTTTGTTGCATTTCAAGTTAAATACTGAAAAACGTTTTTAGCTGGCTGATCACGAGTGACCGTCTCGCCAAATAAGCCTAAGGTCGAGTAACTGGGGTTGTGTGTTAGCTGATTATAGTCTTGGAAGGTTGTTAACTTGTTGTGAAGTTTCACACAGTACACTTCATACTAAAGATCTGTGTTCTGTATCTTCGATTGAGCATTTATTGTGCTTACTCCGTATTTCCATGGTTGTGTATCAGCTGACCTGAGTTGGCATGTTCAGCACTGTGCATTGTGTTTTGGGCAGTCAAAGGTTTAAGGCAATTTTACTTATCTGGGTAGCAAGTGTATATTTGCTCAGAACAAAAAACACAATTTAACATGAATTCAAAATGAATTTCCTTTGTTATCCAAAAATGACTGATATATTGAATGGGTAGATGAACACCACTTAAATTCCCAAACCCCTCTGCTCAGGGGCACCTCGGCCATTCCAAGTTTTCATTACAACTTTCAGCCAGTTCACTTAATTAGTAAAAAAAAAAAAGTCAGTAATTATTGATTAATCATGCAGGTTGTGCTGGTGGAGTCAAAAAATACAGTGATGTATTGGCTAGTTGCTGTAAATATTGGAGTGATGCAAGTTTTGAAATGTTTAAGCAAACTCACTTTTACAGGCACCATAGTTTTACAATGTATAGTTTTACACTGTACTGTATTTGTGTGAGTGTTAAATAAATATTAAACTCATGACACTTTTAGGAAAATCACTCACCTGTTGACGGGATAGGTCCCTATTCTGGTTTATACATTACATGGGGACTCATTTAAAAAGTTAGTTTCCAAACCAAATTTGGGGAATAGCAGGTTTATTCACACATGGGCACACATGCAAGTTCACTGAAGTTTAATAAAAGTATTTGTGTGGCTGTTTGCTCATGGTTTGGAGTTACTTAATGAAATGTATACAAATGGCTATAGTGTAGTGTAGCGTGAACGAGGTTGCCTTTAAAAGCAGGAAGTTCTCACCTTTCAGTTTGATTGTTGGCCAGTGTTTGAGTCATTTTGATTGGATGAAAAAGTCACTGCTGGCCTATGGTTGACCTGTGTACCCAACCCCATGTGTAGTCTGTTTGCATTTGTGGACTCCCTGGAATGTTCATTCTTCCTGGCCTTAAGGTCCTGATCATACATGCATGTGACCTCATCTGCTATCCTTGCACAGTCCCAGAAAGGCCGTCACCTAAATAAGCTCCCTTGGGGCCAGTATTGAAACCTTATGAGCCCTTTTAGCAATTTGTAAGTAATGTGTTGCCAAGCTCCTTATAGCTAAGCTGGGCAGGTGTGGCCTGCTTGTGGGTGCAGGTCGAGTCTTTCTAGTCGGATGTGATGCACAACAGCTGGCAGGCTGCAGTTCACTACAGTCGCCACATAAATATGTCTGCTGCTCATTTACTGTCCTGCCTAAAATGACCTCACAGATCAGGTAATTCCAGTAGTCTTGGCTCTCCTCGCTGCGGGAGCCCAGAACGGCCCGGGCCATTACACTCACTATGCCAGGGGTGTGTGTGTTCCCCGTCACCGTGACCGTGAGACACCGGCTCCTTCATCTCGGTGAATGTTTGTTTAGCAGGCAGCAGGACACAGTTTGCTGATTAATTGCATTACAAAAGGTTTAATAATAAATCACTTGCCATTCCCAATTCTCTCCCCAGTACTCCAGTTCAAATTGTAGATTTTCGAGTACTGGAAGCATAAGTGCTGAAGGAAACAATTAAACGTAAAATTGCACATAATAAGCAGTGACAGTGAATTATGGGGTGTCGTCTTTATCTGGTCTTGGGGTCATATCAGTCACAGCCACGGTATAACATAAGTGCATAAATAAATCAGATAAAAACGTTCCTATCATTTATACTCTGCAATCACTGCTTCATTGAAAAATATATAATCTAAATATATCACACATTTGTTCTTTTTTGCATTCCTCAGAGAAAGGCCTGGAGACACTCAGGTTTTTTTTATGTTTGGTCTGGTGTTACCACCTTCTACACTCAAACAGCTTTAGCATCTGTTTCCAATCAATATCACATTTGCATAAACAGGGACTTAAAGTAATCAGCATTAAAAGGTGACTGATTCAATAAAAATATTACATTGTAAGTTTAAGTAATAAGACACAAGAGATGAATCTTCAGTGTTGAGGTATTGTTCTGCCTTCTGGTTGGCTGCTACTGGTGCTACTGTTACAGAAATGTAACAGCGTTAGCTCTCAAAGTCTCCTAAAGGCTGTCTCTGAAGGCAGCACAAACTAACTGAATTACCCAAACATAACGGGACAAATGGTCATGGTGATTAGTTTGCTATCTATCTAGTGGTAGGTCCAAGCTTTCCTGTAAAAACCTGATTTTCATGATCCGGAGAAGTTCCGTCTGAGGTAAAGGGTAACAAAAGTGCTTGGTTATCTCACTAAAATGTGAAGGCCTTCCCTGTCACGGTCTGGCGCATACTGATGTAATAAAGTCAGTCTCGTCTTGGGAAGGTCATCAGGACATAATGAGGGACTTCTCCTCTTCATTTGTATAAATCAGCGAAGACAACATGGACGATGAGAAGACGTAGAACTCAAATACAAAACTCAGTTCGAAAAGTTCCAGGTTCATACTAAGGATCCACTCAAAGACAGCCGACAGGTGCTTCAACAGGTACGGCTCTTGGGCAAAGAAGATGCAGTCTGGTTGGACTTAGTTAAGGCTAATAATGCATAATATAGAAGGACTAACATCAAACTCTGGAGGTACTAGAAGTCCCCAGAAACCAGCCAGATATGCTACTATTTCAGGAACAGACACATTTTAAGGCCACAGGTGGCTTGGAGTTGTCACTCAAAGGATACAAAAGATAGTAACGAGGACCTGGAGGGCAGTGGACAGGGTGCGAACGGGGTAAAGGACTTTCTCCTTGCCCGTGAGCCAACAGTTACCCGTCAGCACCGTCAGCAGGAGGCAGTAGAAGCAGATGCAAATGAAGCTGACCGCTGCCCCCAGGTAGTGTAGCAGCACCAGGTATCCAGGCTGGAGCAGAGGATACAGTGTTATTCAGTCAGCGAGCACTCCCGTACACTCCTGCCCCCCGGGCGGACACCTACGGCTCTCTCCATTTATGCAAAAGTTTTTTTTTCTGCAGCAACAGTTAGCAACTACTTATGATCATTGCCAGGAGATGCAGGCTGACGGTAGGTGGATGGATGGAAGCAGGGGTATAGGTTTGATTTCAATGGTTTAGGCCCACCAGAGACACTGACTGTATCTTACAGGTTTATCAGTGAGCAGCATATTACCTGCTGCTTGTCCTGGTCCAGGTCCCCTTACCTGTGCCTGAGCCATGCCGATATCAACTGTGAGGCTGATATTCGAGCTTACAGGCAGAAGGACGTACTTACGTTGCAGTTTCCAGCTACAAAGGCACCAACGGATGCTACACAGCCAAAGCCCAAAGCCAGCCGGCTCAGGACAGCCTGATTGCTGCACTTGCTCAGAATGTGGGCATGGTGGAAGACGCAGAAGACCAGGACTGGAGAAAGAGAGGACATCATGCATACAGGATTGGCCATGTCACATAACATTAGCCAATCAGGTGCTTCACCTGTCATTAAAATGCACTTACACAAGAAGGAGCCTGCATTGATGGTGGCTGTAAATAAGGAGTTCTCTGGGATACCTTTCCCACTTGTGCTGCAAGCAGGGAAAGACAGTGGTTAGAAGGAGCAGAAAGAGCTTATCTCCCCTGGCGGGACACAGACTGGCTTTCTGTGTGAGTGCACCGTGTCTCTGGTGTCAGACAGGCTCTCCACTTCCCGCACCTTATCGTGGGCACGTGGCTGTCCGTGCAGCACGACTCGGACGTGTTCGGCTCACAGGAATTCCTGTATTGCCTGAGAAGAGAGCCAAAGAGCATATCTCTACAGGACCAGCCATTGTCAGCAGCACCCCCCCATCGCTTCAAATTAAATCATTGGGTAATAATAAAGTTGAGCCCTCTAGATTAATTACGGCCCCTCTTATACCCCTGGCCATTCTCTACTGCAGACCAGGACAAAAGCCACCCCACAAGGCTATTTTTATTGGCCCACATGATCATTAAAATTATAATAATTTTTTAAAAAGGCAAGGTTTGCTGCTTTTCACGTCAAGTGAATATAATAAATGCAAATCAAATTTATACTTCAACACAGGCATTCATAAAGAGCCTCTCCAAAAAACAGAACGATTGATTTTTCAGAAAGAATGGATGTAAAAATGCTTTTTTACATGGATAAGTTGGGCCGTCATTTTCACAAGTTATGACTGGTCCTGTTTATTTCTGCTTGCATTTTAAAAAGGGCAAAGTAATTGGTAACAAGTCTTCTATTCTGGCTTTCGTGGGATGTAAAAATGATCATTAAAAGTGGCCTTTGCCGACATGCAAAAGCTTACTTACCAGTTGCTAAGGGAACAGACATGACCGTAGCTGAGTGCCAGACCGTACCTGCAGCACAGACACAAAAAGCAAGGACTTTAAAGAAGATACATATGATGTGCCAGCAGGGGGCGCCACTCCATGACAGCATATTAAATTAGGTCCCCAACCCAGTTCATTCTAATCATATTTCAAAGTTTTTAAGACCCCTGTCACTTAGGGGCCCTTGGAATCGCCCTGACATTTTCTGGTGGGGGGGGGGGGGGGGGGGGGGGGGGGGGGGGGGGGGGGGGGGGGGGGGGGGGGGGGGGG
>JABFEB020000060.1:12497512-12512305 GCA_019775895.2 Stomatorhinus ivindoensis
GGAGCCGTAAGAGCCGGCTCTTTTAAGGGAGCCGAGCCAGAAGAGCCGAATCTTTGAAAAGAGCCGAACTTCCCATCGCTATTAAATACTGTTAAACCAGAACTCTGTGTTTGTGTTTCTACCCCCCCATTCATGCAGACAAACCATGATTAATTGTCAATTTCTTAAAAGTTGTAAATGGAAGTACGTGTACCGTGGTCCTGGCGTGTTGCCGTATTGGCACAAGAACATGTGAGCTTGTGAAGCAAAGCAGCTCTGTTATATTTCACGTTAAAACAATAAGAAAAGAAAAAACGCACTAAAGAACCATTGGCGGATGTGGAGGACTTTAAATCAATCAGCTTTTAAGGGTCGTCACGGTTACGCTATTTTCTACTATTCTCGGTTAATAAACTAGGCCTATAAAATATATTATAATGAAAATTGATTGTAAAATTATTTGAATGACGGTCATCCATATAGATTGTTTACCTTTGACGTCATGGTTGATGGAACTGAACACGGCTTTGTTTAGCACACTAAAAAGTGCGTACTAAACCCATTAAGCACGTTTGCGGAGCATAATGACAAGATGAGTTACAATTCATAATTGTCCTATTTTATCATGTATATATTCAAGTTATTTCATATGTGTCAAATATGCATGTTATTTAAAGTATACGGTCTATTTTGAGAGTAAAATCAGTATAATTATCCATCCATCCATCCATTTTCTATACCCGCTTATCCTACAGGGTCGCGGGGTGTCTGGAGCCTATCCCAGAAGCAATGGGTATGAGGCAGGGAACAACCCTGGACAGGGGGCCAGCCCATCACAGGGCACAGTATAATTATAATCTGTAAAAATGTAATTGTTCTAGGGTGAATGCACAGGTGTGGGTCTGTGCACATTTGTACGCCATGTATTACGAGTGACTGACGATTCCTTTATGTTGTTTTTCCTCATTCAGAAGTAAGCAAATGGTGAAAGCAGTAAGCTGAACAAATGACTGCTCAGTCTAGGACAAGTGGGGAGGGGTTATTGACGAATGAAATCCCTGCAAAATCCCGATCCAGTGCATGCTGGAAGACACCGCATCCACATCTGGTCTTCCTTCTAACGGCAACTAAGATTTAGAAAATATAAGACAATCGGATATTAAGTTTTGCTGTAACCGGCGGCGGGAGAAGCTGGACTTTCGATTGTCTTCAAATCACGCAGGTGTGAACTCAAACTTTAAAGAGAATGTACTACCGCCAAGACCTGGAAGATATTTCAATTGTATTAATATGAAATATATATAGTTGGTTTATAGTGCTACAAAAGAGAAGAAAATACGCGCATACATCTCGTAGTTTATAGCCACTTATACACAACATTTCCATTTAAGAGATAATACACAAGCATTACACGGCTCTCTTGGGACTTTGCCATCAACAGCAGTGGATAGTTCAGGTCCAGAAAGTAAAAACCCAAATCAAAGTTTTATTTCAACCGAGCAATTGAGTAAGCTACTCTTTACTGCGACTATACTCATCTGGGTGCTTGAAACAAAATCTAGATTGTCACTTTCTGGACCTGAACTATCCGCCTCTGGCCATCATGATAAGTCGCACAGCAATTTATGCAGCCACACTGTGGCCTAACAGAGCGAGAAATACCGCGTGACATGCTTTACTGAAGCTGCGCTCAGTGTAGGTGCTACGATGTCATGCAGACCAAAAGCAGGAACACACACACAGACACAAACATCCCCATAAACAAACCCAACACAGGTTTGTAACAAAAAGACATTTATAGACTGTCTCCCTGTTATCTGCACAGAACACTACAGCATTTCAAAAGATTGGACTAAGTTAGTTACAAACCACTGGGAAACTGAAGAAACTCACTAGCTCTCTCGGCTCACCCTCGAACAGCGTGTTATAGTCCATCAGTGCCTCTTTCTTAGTGATTCTTGGCTGTTGACAATGCCCGAGTACCTAGGGAACAGGACTCACAGACAGCAGTAACAAAGAGGGCTTTGTGTAGGTGGCTGCACACGTCCCACACTGATGCAGGACGTGTACTGTTGTAAATAACACTCTACTCCCTGCTTATTATCTAAAAACAACTAATAGTTTACAAATAAATAAAACATAGACAATACCACACCAATTAGTACAGTGTAAATTCCAAAGCGGCGAGGGTTGCAAACGCAAAGCGACAGTATGCAATGGCATTGTTCCACCGAGGACAACACGAGCATTAGTAGTTGGGAACATTACACAATAAGCCACTCGATACTTCGCAGACCCTGAACACCACTACGCACCTGACTTTGGGAGCTTACGGCCCCGCCCACGCCCGTATATTCAGCTAATGGTTGGCTGGCGTCTCCCGCCTGGCACCGCCTCCTGCGCGTCATCCCCGTTACCTTGGAAGCGCTCGCAAGGCGACTCAGTTACTGCGTTCTGTAGGAATACGAGCGACAGCCGAGTCTCGCTATGCGGGAGGCGATCCGGACACATTTGTGATCCCATACGAAGTTTATTTGAATGTGATCGAAGGTTAAACAATGTCGCAGCCTCAGCGGGTTGTGCGGCTGTCCGCAGCGTCACTGGCGCTGGTCTTGGGTCGGCGCGCTGTAGGCGGTGTGGAGGCGCAAGGCACTCACGCCCGGAGCGGGCAGGACATCTTCGAAGACTTTCAGGCGCAAAACTTGCGCAGCTTTTGGAATAAAAGACTTGTCAAAGCGGTAGCGGGTGTGAGCTTCCAGGGATGGTTGGAAAATCTGGTGCTTTTGGTGCAGGGAGTCACGGACCATGTGGAAGTGCTGCGGGAAGCATGGATGCGCCGGGCGCTGAGGTCTCCGACAGGCTTCGTCATTAGAGCCGTAGGTACGTCCTCCAGCGCCGCCTCAGTCCGTTTCCTGTATGAAAAGCAGTGCAAGTTAAGACGGGGGGCGGTAATCGCGGGGTGAAGCACCGATAAACTGTCTCAGTTTTCGCCTGCAAGCTGACCAAGACACGCCCAGTTGTTGGAGTTGGGAAACTTCAGAACGTGTGGCTGGCGCTCCAGTAGCTTTCATGTGGTGATGAAATTCATACTCCAGTGCTATAACAAGTAGTGTTTGTGCTGTTTGCTCAGTCTGAAGGAAGTCCTCGAGGCAGGAGTGACCGCATGAGGGTCACATCAGGGGCTTGCATGGCGGTATGAAATGCAGGACCCATGGCCCTGCTGTGTCTACCAGGTGGTCCACCGTGTTAAGTGTCCATCGCCTGTGGGGGAGCGTAAATGGCTGGAATGTGGGGGAGGGTGACAGTGGGGGGGCGACACCTTGCTAGACTCAGGCCATTCCTATGCCTTTTGTGATACATTAAGCAGGAGACAGCATGCACATTCACACTCTGGGGTCACCCCACATGGGGGGGATGCATGTACACCAAGGGATTTGAACCCACAACCTTTTGTTAGCGAAGTGTTCAACTTGAGCTAGTGTTTGTAAAGCGGTTGAAGTTCACCAGTTGTGGCATTGACTGTGAGTGGACAGCTCTCCATGTCTGTGGCCAGCGGAGCAGACGGGATACCATTTTCCGATGATGGTTTTTCTTTGTCTTCATTGTCTGCAGCCAGGGCCTTACGCCTTCCCAAATTCTAGAATCAGGGGCAAAACACCATTCAATCTATAGACCCTCCAGGGCAAGGATTGGCTGATGTTGTGTGTTTATTTTAATCTGCAGGCGTTTTTATCCAAAGCGAAATGCACGCGTTAGGGAGAGCAGGGTCAGACGGTCCCTGGAGACACTGCAGGTTAATGGCCTTGCTGAAGGGCACTCGGCTGACCTTGGAATTAGAACCCACAACATTCAGGCTCAAAAGCTAGTTTTTCCGCCACTCCCAGTTACCCCCCCCCCTCACCCACACCTGCAACTTGTTCCAGGCAGTTAACCATTTCTGATGGATCTAAAGAATAAAAGATGTCACCTCTGTGAATGTGTAAGCTGCTTCAAGGTAATTACTGCCGTGGGAGTATTCCCGCCTCCCATGGCCTGCAAGAAATGCCAAAGCTAGGGCTGTCAGGTGGGCAGCGCAGGAAGTCGCCACCCAGTGGCCTTTGCCTGGCACAGCGCCCTGTTCAACCCGTTCGGCTCCCACACTGAAACCAGAGCTGATCTCCAACAGAACAGACGGCCAGCCGGCCCCAGGGAGGGCGTGGCGGCATTTTGCCAGAACAACACAGCAAAACAACACTGTCTCAGGCCGGCCCAAGCACTGGTCTACATAAGCATTAGGATCAAGTTCTGAGATCGCAGATTGGAAATGGGCGTCCCCTCACACTGATCAGGCTTCCCGGGTTTTCCCTGGCCTCAATGTCACTTCCTGCTGCACTGGTGCCATTAGAAACCTCATACTTCATCAGAGTAAGATTGCATCAAATGCGACGAGCAGACCAGAGCTGAGCTGGCCAGACCTCACACACAAAGCCGGGGAGGGGGTCGTGGGGGCCTTTTCGTGGCTCCTGGCATGACGTGCAGTTGCCATGGCAGCCTGCAACCACTCACTATGCGACAAAGGCTCTGTGTGTGTGTGACGCACGTCCTCCAGTTACCAGCAGCGCAGAAAGTCAGCCACGGGCCAGTTAGACCCCAACCATCACAAACAGGATGCCGTTCACCTGGAGAACATGGTGCCCTCAGCACACTGGGACAGAGCCTGCTTTGAAAGGACACTGCCCCCCCCTTCTCCCAGTTCTAATTCCTGGAGGTTCTTTTCATCTCCAGTTTTTCCTAAGAATCTCTCAAACAATGAGCGGAATTAGAGCAGGATATCCAGTGACCGCTGGGTAGCCCCCCCTCAGTGTCACTCTAATGGCATCATAAGTCCCTGTCACTGACCACTACTACCATACACACTGCCCTGAGCTGTGTATCCCCGCAAGGAGGCAGATTGTCCACCTTCTCCTACACATGTTTGTGTGCCAGCACACAAGTAAACACCTAGCAGGGGAGAAGATGAGTGTATAGAGGTGCGGTGTGGTCACACTCGCGTGAAAAATTATTCAGATTCCTCACTTCTGGGGCAGCAGAGCAATTTCATCTCAGTTGAACTTTGACCCATGAATCCACACATAGCTCAACCAATCAGGTACAGCGTGGGTCATACTTTCAGCTTCACCAGCAGTGGAGCGACCAATTCTTTTTATCAGTCGACTGCCTCGATATAAATATGTAAATTGAAGAAATGCTGTATGAGTGCCAGAGAGCATTCAGATGGGTCTTGAGAGATAGAAAGTGTGTTATGGTGCATTTTATGACATCACTAGCTAGTGTGCATCATGCCAAGCTTAACCAGGTTAGAAGGCTAATATTAGTATTTATTCCACTGTATGCTACTGATTTCACCAGTACTAACTGCGGAGGTACAAGAAAAAAATATAATCTGCAAGACCTTCATTTTTCAGCATGTTAGAAAAAACAGCTGATGTACATCCTGCCCTTACCTCCTTTGACCTGGTGGGGGCAGCGAGCAGACTGAATGTCAATGTTTTGCAGAGGAAGCACTTCCTGTATCCCATGACCTTTAATCCCAGCCATCTTTGCATTGTCCCCACAGGTGACTTAAGCCCTGTACAGATGAGCCCCATAACACAGTCCCAGTTCATTCCTCTGTCGGAGGTCCTATGCTCCGTCATTTCGGACATGAATGACACCCACGTCACCGTCACCCAGGAGGCTTTGCTCAGCCACATGGCCAGAGCCCACCCAGGTAGGTGTCACAAAGCCGCCCGGGGGGAGAGTCACCTTCACATCGGCCACTAATTATCACGCCCCGTCCGCCCAGGCATGGCCATCCCAGGGTCGGACATCCTGCACGGCGCGCTGGGCTCCCTGATCAAGGACAGGAAGATTTACCACACGGGGGAGGGCTACTTCGTCGTCACCCCTCAGACATACTTTATCACCCACCAGCGGTGCCGGCCCTCTGAGGAAAACGACCCGCCATCCCCCCCTCCGATCACCTACCTGCTGAGCACCGACAGCTGCATGGAAGCGGCCGCGGCTGCAGCACACTGCGGCTCCTGCAGCTGCTTCAGCGAGCACGCCAGCAAGAGCCTCGGGCCACCCAGCGAGCCCCGGGCCTCCGTGAAGCACCGGTCCACCTCCACAGCCCTGGACCGACGGGGGAGCCGGACCAGCACACCCGCCGGCAGCCGCGCGCAGGAGAAGCCCGGGCGTCGCTTTGGCTTCAGCCTCTTTCGCCGCAACCCTGCCAAGAAGGACAGGGCTAAAAGGGAACTAGCAACCTTCTCCGGGCAGTTCCCCCCCGATGAGTGGCCGGTCCGGGACGAGGAGGACCTGAACAAGTTGCCGCGTGACCTGGAGCACGCCATCATACGGAGCATCAACCCGGCGCTGACTGTGCACAACCTGGCGAAACACACCGTGCTCATGAAGAAGCTAGAGGAACGAGGGGAGCACAAGGGCACCTCCACGGAGGGCCCCCAACCGCAGGTCACCGGCCGGAGCAGGCGGAGAGGGCGCTCTGCCGCTGGGAAGCAAGGAGACACCGCGGTGGTGGCGGCGAATGAGCGGCGCATGGAGCCTTGTGGAGACGGCAAGGATCTGGACAAGAAGCGCATTGAGAACCCCTTTCAGGGCAGAGAGAAGGTGCACAAACATGGCCACCGAGGTCAGAGGAGGAGGGATGGCAAGGCCCAGCTGCCTGACAGGGTGGGCCACAGGTCAAAGTCCTGGGATCCCTGTCGGACAGACCCCGGCAGATCCTCCTCCATTACGGCGGACCCCCTCGAGGGCCTTTGCTCAAGCCCCGGTGGGGAGTGCAGTCCTGGTTACCCTGACGCTAGCACGCTGAGAATAGAGGACAAACTGAAGCAGAGTAAAACCAGGAGCAGGACCTCCCTGGATGGGAGGCTGGAGGACACCAAACAGGGCCGGACCTCGGACCGCAGGAGTGTGTGTGGCCAGACCGGCGACACGGACATCTCTGTGCCTCAAGACCCCCGCACTGGCAGGACGCTCCACCATGGGCCACCAGAGGGTGACACATGCAGCTCCCTCTACTTGAACGAGGGCTCCCACCCCGCTCTGGGGGGGGGGAGTGGTGCAGCGCCGGGCAGGGGCTTCCCCAGTGCGGGTCAATCACCCGAGAGCCGGAGCGTAGGTGGGGCCAGGTGGACTTCTCAGGTGTGGCCCGTCGGCACAGAAGCCCCTAGCCTACCACCCAGAGGAGGAGCCAGCAGGACAGGGCTAGACGATGGACCCCAGGGGCCACCTGAGCCCCACAGCAGCCTGTTTGCCATCAAAACCCATCAGGACAGACCAGCAGAGGCAGGGGAGAACCACAGCAGCCCAGGGGACAGTGGCGTTGACTCGCCCAGGTGAGCAGCACACAGAGCCTGTCCCCACGTGATTTATTAAGGGTTTACTCTGGGGTCACAAGACCATATGAGCTGTCCATTGCTGCACGTGTATCCTGAGCCCATTTCCTCCATCTGCCCACAGGACTCAGATCAGCCTGACGCCCAGTGCCTGTGATGCCCTGGGGAACCTGCAGCAGCAGGAATTCCTGCAGGTCACGCAGCCAAATGCGCAGCAGCCCCGCCCCCAGGGCACACTGATGCAGCTCACACCCGTCATGAATGTGTGAGCAGGACAGCGGTGTGTCACTCAGGACACACAGCCAGCTGATGTACATGTGTAAATAGAGCCAGGGGTCCCTGCAAGAACATTTGTGTATTTATGGTCTTCTGGAATTTTATATGCTGATTCTTGTACAAAACAGATTTTTACTCATCCTTTACAGTACTTTCAATCAATAAAACAATGTATCCTGTTTCTGAGTTACCAGTATCAACATTAATGGCACGGTAAGTACATTTTCAAAGAAGTGCAAATAGACAAATCTGATGAAGGTGTAGGTCCTGTAGCTACATTTGGTCACGATCTGCAAGTAACCAGCAGTATCTGAGCATCAGCTTTTAAAAAAATGCATCACAGAAGCATTCATAGGAGTTCGGCGAAATCTGCTACACATGCACGGTCACATTCATTACGCTCAGAAATACAGCAGAGCCCTCTAGTGGACAAATTCCTGCAAAATTTCAGATATGGAAGAGCAATTCCGTTAAAATTTTAGTTTGCCACAGTATGAAATGCATATTGTAACTAGCTTGCATTGTTTTCACTGGTGTGAGGGGGGGTAAGTCAGACAATCTGAATGCAGACGTCCAGGGTGTGCGGCACTGTACAAATACTGCAGAAGCTCACCTCTATCACGCACCATCACAGCAGCATGATGCTAAATGCTAAGAGCAATGAGCAACTACTTCAACGTCTGGGTCTGCAACTTGCACCAAGTTTCAGAGATCGAATAAATCGCCATTAAAACATATCCTTTAACAATTCGAACAACCAAATATTATTGTGTAGGAAGATCATTTGGAAATGGACCCTCACATCTATACCCCAGCCCTAAGGGGAGCCATTCAAGAGCACACGTTTGGTCTAGAACTAAATCAGTCCCGTAATCACAAACAGTATTGATAGGGACGTGTCCTTAATGAAATCCATGCCCCTGGAACCATTCAACACCTGACGCTCAAAGCCACTGAACACAGGGCAAGAATAAGCAGGACCAAAGCTCAAGGGATCACATGCTTCATTCAGCCTGGTGCAGGGAATCAGTGATGTCATTCGCCGCAAGTCCCAATGATTATTCTTACACTAGGAAAGCCAGCGGCGACAGACTGTGAAACCTGTAACCACATCAATCCAGCATACTGAGGTACTTACACTGAACTGGAGAGAAGACAATAGACCTTGCAGCTTGTGGAGGGAAACATCACTAGCCCTCCCACCTGTCTGGCTAACGCCCCAGCGAGTGAGACAGGCAGCCATTTCAATGTGACCACATCCCGCCTTTATTTCATGCCTTGTACAAGGTTGTCTGCCAAATATTAACATTAATGTATGATATTAAACTGATGAATACCGAAGGGATTAATAAGCAGCATAGCTACAGTGGAACCGTGAAGGGCTCTGTCCACTGAGCGGCTCTCGCTCCACACCCACCCACAGCAGAACCCCAGCTCCCTACCAGTCAGGCAGTAAAACAAACAAGAGTGAACAGTCAACAACCTTTATTTATCCATGTGTGTCACTCCAAAACCTAGGAGACAGCTGGAACAATGGTAAGCCTCTGCAGTAAGAGGCCAATCAAAAATATGGACCAACCAGGTTGTAACTTACTCTAATTATCTACACTGTTGCCAATCAATAGACAGGAAAATTAAAAGACAATAGTAACATATTGGAAACATATTTCATATACATAGAAGCCAAACCAAAATAAACGTATCAATGAAGTCAAAGGAAAACATAGGTTAGTATGTTTAGGAACGAAAGGAGCTAGCCAAAACCTTACAAATATTTTCATCAACAGCTTGGCATACAATTCTACACAGCATGCAATAAGGCACCTATCTCTAACACAATGATTAAGTCTATGCTAGGCGCTGAAGCACAATTAGCCCAAAGCAAATTAGAACGCTCACACCCCCATAAAAACATCCCATTCGTTTCCCTTTCAATAATCCAAATGATATTCTAAAAAAACCCCATGTATGTAAAGTAATTGTACACAGGACAGTAAATAGAAAGCACAAACCAATGGAATTGGACATCTGAAGATGCTAAGGTCTCAGTAAAAGCGAGCTATGCTATTTGTCTTGATAAGTACACACTACGATCTATAACACAGTCAAACTGGATAGCCTGTAGAATGTATTCTGAATAAACGTTAACTATGTGCTATACAATGCTAATTCATCGCTTCCAAAGCAATTGCAAGGAATATTCTGAATGTGTTAATATGCACAACCACATATTGTTAATATACATTTGGTATTACAGTACCAGGGACCTGGCTGGGGCCTTTCTGAAGGAGTTTTCAGAATTTCCACAGGATCACAACAACCCCCCCACACACGCGCCAGCATCCAACTCGCCACTGGATGGTGCCAGAGGGTCTGAAAGGCGCTCGGCAGAAAAATGCCATGTAGATGTGGAGGGAAAGCGGGTGGCGCTAAAGAGGGCTGTAGAGGAGTCAGGGGTGCCCCCGGCGGCACCCCGACGAGTTGCGGGCACGTGGACTCATCTCGAAGGGGCACAGCTCAGTGCTCTCCACACGGGAAAACACCCACGACAGAATCAGTGTGGCTTGGAGTCTTAATCCTTTGCTGACAGCTTTCTGAATCCACTCAACGATCCCCCTTAACGGGGCATGAGAACCCCGCAAGCAAACAAGTCAGAATAACCCAGAGTACCTACCGACAAACTATTTACACCATTACTGACTTCCAAGTCCACAAAGAATCGAAAGGTGGGAAATTGCACCAATCACATCAATTTGTGATAAGCCAATGGTAACTGAGGCAGGTGGGCAGGCAGGACCCTCTCTGCGAGGCATCCACACCTCTCACCAATCTCATCAATTTGTGATAAGCCAATGGTAACTGAGGCAGGTGGGCAGGCTGGACCCTCTCTGCGAGGCATCCACACCTATGTCACGCGAGACGTGTTCAGGGTCATCTGCATGTTGCCTGAACACAACCCAGCAGCTAACGTCAAGCTGTCAGCAAAAGGTTATTTCTCCTGACACCGAGTGCGAGTCGCGGCCCAAACGTCTGGACTGTTTGAAAAGGGTCACTCATCCGGTGCAGCTTCGTATACCTGGAGTAGCTAAGGACAGGAGCGTGGCGAGAGGCGCCTGAGCCAACAGGACACACCTGCCCGCCCGCCTGCGCATCACTGATCTAGGTGGACCCGGTGGTGTCGTGACAGAGAGGATGAATGATTGAAGCCCTTCCCGCACTGGGAGCAGCGATAGGGCTTCTCTGCATTGAGAATGCGCTGGTGTTTCAGGATAGTGGTGTGCGGGAAGCCCTTCTCTGCCTGGGAAGCCGTGTACGCGGCCTTCTCCTCCAGATGGACCCGCTGGTGCCTGGCCAGCGATGAGGAGTGGTTGAAGCGTTTGCCGCAGTGATTGCAGCTGTAGGTCTTTCCATCTAGGTGAGTTCTTTGGTGCCTGGACAATGAGGATGAGTGATTGAAGCTTTTCTCACAATGGCTGCAGCTGTATGGCTTCTCTCCCAAATGCATGCTGCGCTTTAGGTTCGAGCCAAAAGGAAATGCTTTCCCCCCCGGGTTGCAGGTGTACATTTTGTCATCCAGGTGGACGCGGTGATGCCGGGACAGGGAGGAGGAGTGGTTGAAGCTCTTCTCGCACTGGGAGCATCTGTACGGCTTCCCGCCGGAGTGGATCTGCTGGTGCTTCTTGAGGTGACGTCTCCTCACAAAGCTCTTGCGGCACATGGTGCACTTGTAGGGCTTGTCGCCCGAATGCACCCGTTGGTGCTCCCGTAAGGTGGCAGCTGCGGCAAAGCTCTTGCTACACTGGGTGCAGTGGTGGGGTTTGTCGCCAGGGCCAGGACCACCCACGTGGATCCTCTGGTGCTGTTTCAGGTTGGACGCGGCAGTAAAACTCTTGCCACACTGGCTACAGCTGTAAGGCTTCTCACGGGCGTGCACCTCCTGGTGCTTCTTTAGGTGGCGCCGGCGGACAAAGCTCTTGCGGCATTGCGAGCATTTGTAGGGCTTCTCCTCCGAATGCAACTTCATATGCTCCCGCAGGGTGATGGCCGCCGCAAAGCTCTTGCCACATTCAGAGCAGCGGTGCGGCTTATCGGGGGTATGCATCAGCGAGTGGGCCTTCAGGCCGAAGGCATCCATGCAACTCTTGCCAACCACCTCCACCCCTGCACCGTACGGCTTCTCCTTCAAGTGGATTTTCAGGTGCTCCTTCAGACTGGACTCCACGGCAAAGCTCTCGCCGCACTGGATACAGCAGTAGGGGGCTGCCGCTTTATGAATCTCGTAGTGCTGGTGGAGGTCTGACGCACTGTCAAACAACTCCCCACACTCATTGCAAATCAGTCTCTGGGCCTCGTGGATCACCATGCCATTTTCCGTCTCCACCATCAGTGCCTGGTCTTCCGCCTTGATTATGTGTGTGGCATCTTCCCCACCCATCTGCGTCTTGATGATGTCACCCAGCAGGCTCTCACTGGTCACACACTTGATTTCAGCCCCAGTGTAACACTGCAGGTCTGTCTGGTGCTCTGCTTTTGTATAATCGTGATCGGTCTCTGCTATGATCTGGTCGGAATCCACACAAGGGACAGAGCCCAGGTCAGCACCCAGACCCTGGATCTTAGACAAGTGTGCGCCATGAATGTGGTCCAGATCATGATCCCGCTTCACTTCCAGAGCCATGATCTCAGATCCCGACGTATAGTGCACCTCAGTGACCTGACTGTGCGGTATGACACACTCAGAGCCCAGGGTGTCGAGCCCCGGCGTGTCACACTCAGTCTCTGACTCAGCCATTATGACGGACTCCAGCCTGACGGCTTAGTGGGCTCCTCTTAGCGAGCCGGGCTTGTCCAGTGGCAGCGCTGCCGTGAGCCCCTGCACGGTGATGCAAGGCACGCCACCTGCGAGGGGGACAGGAACACGGGACTCACATCAGGACATCGGGCAGGCTGCACAAGCTCCCACCATGCAGTCCTTTACAACCCCTGCCCCCAACCCCCAAATCAAGCACCATACATTAAACGTAAATAAGAGGACCCAAAAAGGAGGATGTGTCAGGCTCCGGAGAGCACAAATCCAGGCCACAGCAGGGGACCATCACAACACCGTCAAGTACCTACTTCCTGGTGACTTGAAGCACTGCGTAGAAAACGGCAGCACACACACAGACACACTGTTCACGTACAGTAAATGAATCGACAACACTAAGCGACTCGTTTTAAAAGTAAAGCACGTATATCGCAGGTACACGTTTTAAAGCCCCCAACTAGGTGCCTGGGCCCAGGCAGATGGGGAAAGCTCCCGACTCACCGCGCCTGCAGATGCTACCTAGGCCGAAACCCATCGCGGCCCTCTACACGCAAAACAGGGTTCAACCTCTTAAGCTAGAAAATTGAGTTTAAGGGCACCCAAAAGCGGCCGATAATTCCACTTATAAATTATTTACAAAGCCGAGAAGCCGATCGGGGCGGCGCACGGTACGCCAGACCGCTCGGCGCAGGCATCTTGAGCCCCACACCGCCGTAGAGCTGCCCTAAGATGGCCGCCGCCGACTTCCGCCCTTGAAAGCGCATTTCAGCGGTGCGCTCAGCCAGACAGGCCATCGCCTGTTTCACACAGTAACGGTGCACCACGGAACTGGGGGCGACGAAGGCGAGTCCACGGGGCGCCTTGACGGGAGCTTAGTGATACCCTGCTGCAAGACGCCGTGTTACTGCGAGCGACGTAAAAGCCCAGGAAAGGCCCCCCATCTTATATAATCAACAAAGCAGCCGGGTGCGACCTGGAGCGGAGGCCGCCCCGCCACACTGGGCCTCCCTGTTGCCCTCAATCTAGAAAAAAAATTTGAACCCCGAAATGCATGCAGAGCCAGGAGTGCATGACTCCGCTGCAGCTTTGAGCAGCGGCGGCCCGTGATAACCGGGGCTGCCAAGGTTAGCATCCGCAGCAAGGCCTGCTAACCAGGGGGGCCCCGCCATACTACGCCTCACGGCCCCGGTGCATCTACATCATTGCCCACATACATCGGTTTCCACTATCGGCCTTAGTCGACAGTTTTCCCACACAAAGGACGGGAAACTCGAAGCTGGGGCTCGGCTTGCAGCGTGCGCCTAGCCGTTAGCGGGAAGGCAGTACGGTAGTCGGAGACGGCTAGCCTGCAGCTTCAAGCGCTGTAACCCACTCGTTACTTACCCGAGTCGCCGTTACTTTATTTTTGATCTACAAGAAGCTGGGAATGGAAGTTTCCCGACGAATTTTGCGCGCAGGTCGCCTGCTTTCCAACTCTCGGCCGCTTGTCCGTCAACTCGCCCTCCTTCTCCGCTCTTCCTCTCTCTGTTGCGCTGGCGCCACTGATCTACTGGCGCCAACAGCGTCGACGTCCTCATGCAAAGGATTTATCGCAAGCAATCCTGTATCGTGACACGCCGCTGCCCCCTGCGGGCCGGAGGTCAGCGCCGCTTCTGTTAGGATTCCTGTGAGTGTTTTGTTGTTCAGAAGTATGTGCGTTTCTGCAGATACTCTGGACGTGCCACCAAGACGGTGAAAAACTTTGTCCCTGTATCTCCGTTACAAATTTCAAAATTACAAAAAATCAAAATAATAATAATCAAAAGGAATACCATGCAACAATTTAAATAGGCAGCAGATTAAATAGCAGATAGACACGCAATATTGTACATTGCATTGTTTTGTCGCATGATAAACGCTGCACATAAGTGAGTTATGAACTTCCTGCGTTAGGTTTCAATTGAGTATTTATGTGATTTCATCTGACAAGTTTCCCGAAGTGTTTATAACTCGACTGATCGAGCAAATAACCCAATCATCAGGTAATTCTTATGATTTTAGAAAACTGTTGAACGGGTTTTTCCTGGTATTTATGCCTCATATGAGCAGAATGCTGCTTGTAAATGCAGTCAGTTTCATTTTCCGATTTCAATATTCTTCTTTTTGTTTGTTTACGTCATTAAATGTAAAATGCAAATAAAATATGGATTCCAAGCAGGGACAAGATTACTGTACAAGACGCGTAGCATATTAGCCGATAATAATCTCTTGAATTTGGCCTTATTTTCTTTAATCTGTGTTCATACATATATAGACTGCTGCGATTTTCTTTCATTTGCACAGGGTTATATGAATTAGCTTAAACCCCCC
>JABFEB020000060.1:12512405-12525625 GCA_019775895.2 Stomatorhinus ivindoensis
TTGATTAAACCCCCCCCCCCCCCATTAATTTCCCGACAAATTTATTATCGATATTTCAAGAAGAAAATAAATAATAAACAGTGACATAATAATAATAAAATAATAATAATAATAATAAACTGTTTAGGCAAATAAATTTGAAAATAAAAATGATACATCGGTATGGATTATGATCTATAAAACTTAGATTACACCATTCTATAAAACTCTGTAATATGGTTTTTACCTAACACAAATATGAACATGATATTTGACCACAAAATATAGACTTTTTGTACTGAGCAATTCTTAACAAAATATGTCCAATTAATAAATAGAATTATATGTAAATTAACGTATTTATTTATTGCACTTCTTATTTAATTTTATTTATTGTATATGTGTGTTTCTATTTACACTATTTTAGTTTTTGTATTTCTCAGATTTAACTGGTGCCATGGTACAAAATTACAAAACATCTTGACGTTAATGGTACGTTCTTAACAAAGTATGATTAAATAATCTGTTTTCCTAAACTGTGTAAAAAATAAACTGTTTTACTAAAATAAAGTCTTGCATAGACGTTTGCTTCATTACCTGCAGTTTAGCAGCCTGATTGGCTGCCTTAGTCATGTGTACCGCCTCCAGATTTAAGGTCAGAAGGATCTGGCTGTACTGGTCTCACCTGTACCCCATTCCTACCTCACATTCCTGCCCACATAATTCCAAGCTGAGTTTCACTGAAACTTGTTTCTGCCACCAGTCTTGAGGACGCCTCTGTACAAGGTGCCACCAAATGTCTCAGAGAAATGGCACAGGAGAGCAGGAACAGCCGGGCACAGTGGGCAAGGGTCGAAGGTCATCTCTCGGCCACGGCAAAGCTGAACATGTGGGGGTGCTGTGCGACTTTTGCACTGGGAAGAAGCGCAAAGCTGTCAAGTCCTGCTTGTCCTGCCTTGCTTCTTACTGCGAAACTCACCTCCAGCCTCACTACGAATACCCGGCTTTTATGAAGCACGAAATCATCAAAGCCACAGGAAAAATCCAGGACAAGATATGCCCTCGGCATGACAAACTGCTGGAGATTTACTGCTGTACAGATCAGCTCTGTATCTGTTCACTCTGCATGATGAATGAGCATGAAAACCACAAAACAGTCCATGCAGCAGTAGAAAGGACAGAGAAACAGGTAAGGACATAAAGTGCATGTTGGTTGTCCACCTGTTTGGCCTGTTATGAGTTTAGGTGACTCTTTAGGTGACTAAGCTAACTTACCTGAAGATTACTGATCATGGTGTGTGCTTAATAATAATATGTATGTTACTGTATCAGCTGAGGCTGTGGACCTATATTACATGGCATCTTTCTATTTTTATTCAGGGCATTTATTTCATAGCCTGGTGCTTTTATTGAGGGTCAATGTGAATAAGAAAGACACTATTAGAGAAATGATGGCAGGCACTGCGCACTGGCTGCCTTATGCTTTACAACATACCTCTGTATATTCACAGAAGCTTCTTGGTCCGACCTTACTGCAGTCCCAGGAGAAGATCCAGAGAAAGGTGAAGAAATGGCAGGATCTGAATCAGACGGTGGAGCTTCTCAAGGTGGACACAGATGCTGGCTTGGGGGAAGAGAGCTGTCTTGGGGGAAATTTGACTTAACTAATCACGCGTCTTCTCTCTACATCTCCGGAAGCATTCTGCGCAGGTGGCCTTGGAGGAGAATGAAAGGGTGTTCACTGACTTCATCCGCTCCATTGAGAGAAGACACTTTGAGGTGAAAGAGCTGATCAGAAATCAGGAGAAGGCTGCGGTCTCCAAAGCAGAAGGAGTCCTAAGCAGACTGGAGCAGGAGATCATGGAGCTGAGGAGAAGACACTCAAAGCTGGAGCAGCTCTCGCAAACCGACGATCACATCCATTTTCTTCAGGTAATGTTTCTTCTGATGTAGCAGCACACAGTAGACAATGAGCAGTGTGTCTATAAGACATCTGAACTCACAGTATACCTGTCTGTCTCCATTCCCTTCTGAACAGAACTGGCAGGCTTTTGGTGCCCCTTCCAACTATGAAGATCTGTCCAACATCAGTATCAACCACCAGGTTTCATTTGTTGCTCTGAGAAAAGCCATATCGGACATGAGAATGCAACTAGAGGATGTCAGCAAGGGCGAAATGGGCAAGATTGCTGTTAGAGGTATAGAGTCTGTATGCTTTTTGGATGTGGAACACAGCATTTTTGTTCTTATAGCACCTAAAATGTATATGATATAGACATGCCCCATGCTTTGAATGGCTTGTGATCGTCTCATTAATACCTGCCTTCTCTTCATTTCCACCCAACAGCCAAAGAGATTCAAATTATAGACATCAGAGAACCCAAGGCCAGTGAAGACATCTTACCCTGTGAGCAAACACTCCTACTGGACATGAGCTATCTGTACACAGAGAGGCTAGAATGTCCCAGGCTGAATGACAGAAAGAGCCTTTGCAGAGTGCAGTTGCACTCTTCTGTAGTCCAGTGTGCATCTTTCTGTGTGACTTAAGGACAGTCAGCCCACTTCATTACCGATTAACGCAGCACAGTTTTATGGGTCTTGTGACCATGTTGTGTTCATTTACTTCCATCAGATTCCTGTCAGCTTGTGCTGGATCCCAACACTGCCCACAAAAACCTCGTCCTCTCTAAGGGGAACACGGAGCTGACGATGAAGAGCCAAGAACAGCCATATCCCAGTCACCCTCAGAGATTTGACCACTGGCAGCAGGTTTTGTGCTTGGAGGGCCTGAAAGACGGCAGATTCTACTGGGAGCTGGACTGGAAAGGCAGTGAGGTAGATATAGCTGTGGTCTATAAAGGGATCAGCAGGAAAGGCACCAGCAACAACTGCAGCTTTGGCTGGAATGAAAAGTCCTGGAGTCTGTACTGTTCACGCTCAAAATGCTGCTTTGTACACGACAGTGTGAGCACGACGTTGGCTGTGCCACATTCCCCCAGAATTGGGGTCTTTCTGGATCACCGGGCTGGAATCCTGTGCTACTACAGCATCTCCGATACAAGGAACCTCATTCACCGAGTCCAGACCAAATTTACTGAACCACTGTACCCGGGATTTGGGCTCTGGGGATATGGGACGTCCATATCTCTCCACTAGGCCCCTGACAATGAAGGAGAGATAAATTTGTGTCATTTACTTATTAATTTTGCAATATTAAGTTGTATGTATCCAAAACTTTACATGCATAATATGTTTTAATTAAATGGATATGTATGTCAAATCAATACCCACTGCACTGATAATTACTGATTACTGCATTGGTCGAAATGATTTGAAAAGCTCCATACTTTTAACACATGATAGTATTAGTTACAGGCAAGTTGAGAACAGCAGTGTTGTTTATGTGTGAGAATGTGTGTCAATGGGTCATTCAGCACGCCATCTTCCTGCTACATGTAGCCTAATATACAAATCAATAAATAAGCTGGAGAAGCCATACATACAGTATGTGAGGTAGTGAAATGCACCACTACAGGAACACATGAGTGGGGCTGCGTCTTTTCTGCTTCTCGGGCTAGCTATACTGAAGATATGCTCCCCCTCTAGAATGGGCTTCCCTGAATGCCACTGGAAGTAGATCACTGACAGCGCTTGTGGTGGATGTCCATGTGCAATACTGATGAGGGAAACGCCCATGTGTTCTGCATCAGGGCAGCCTGTGGGTGGAGTTGCCTCATACCAAAAGCCTCTCAGTTACACCTGCCCTGCGGGTGTACAGTAAACAACTGTCTTTTTATTCTCAGACTATTGGGTATTCAGTATGCGCAGGATATTATAGCCGTTCGCACAGTATAAATTACAGGGATGAGTATGAATTGGATCCAACCCACTTAGCTAGCTACCAAGTAAAGAAGCAAACAATAATTTCATGACCCGTGCCTGTTTTTGTCTGCCTTCCTGCTGTGATATAAGGTAGAGCAGGTTGGACCGACAAACGACCTCATTCTTGATGCAACGTAAAATAATTTCAACCTCCAAGATAGGCTCTGGATCCCTCACAACCCTGAGTAGGGCAAGTAGTTACAGAAAATAGATGGATGGCTTCAAGATATAAAACAGAGGCAACAAAACTGTACTATTGGTCCACTTTTCCATCGACAAAAATGTGTATCACAGAATCAATTTGCTGATCAATATGTTTATTTAAAAATATGGTAGAAGGATGTGATGAACGTACTTCAGATCATGCCGAATGTGTCATCTGTTCTGTATGGCTGCGAAAGAAGGCTGCTCTGGCGGGTTGGTTTGGTTTGCAGGGCTCTAGACAATGGGGACATGCAGATGGAGTAGTCTGGCAGTCGCCGCCTCCCTAAATGATGGATTCCTTCTATCGCCGTTTTCTACCTTTAGCCTGAATGAGTACAGTAAACCAGTACAGACGCTCCTCTACTTACGAAATTTCAACTTACGAACATACGAACGAAGAAGACTGTAAGTCCAGATTGTGTTCCTTGGGCTCCCGTTTCCTGTCCGCAACATTTTTTTCTGCACGCCAATCCCACCTAGTACGACTTCTGGCCGCTACTCCAGCCGAGCAGCAGTGTAGCGTGCGTACTCCCATGATCCCAGTGCTTTGTACTTGCGTATACCCTTAAAATGATGTTGAATAACAACTTACGAACATTACAAGTTACAAACGGAACGTAACTCGTTCGTAAGTAGAGGGGAGTCTGTATGCGAAGAGTACTGATGCAGTTCACAGAGCACATAAAGTACCGAAAGTCGACAGGATTTCCTTTACCGAACGTTTGGTTAATTGGATTATAACCCAATTAACCAAAATAAAATAATTAAACAAGGTTTGGGAGGGAAAAATGAAGAAATAAAACAGTGCTCTCTCTTTAAATCTCCATTGTGTTAAGATAAACGTGCCAGTAAGAGGAGCTAAAAAAGTTAACTTACGAACATTTGTATGTGTAGCGTTTACATTAGAAATGTAACCCACACAACCTATATTAAAACAAAGTTTGATACAGTTAAAACAGATAGTGTGTAAATTGTACGGAAAGAGCATATTTTTAATTCGGCATCCACACGCAGGGTTGCCAACTTTGGTCAGCAGGAAGGCGTGAGATTTTAAATTCTGCACACATATGTACACACATTTACATGGATATAAGTTTTGTTACCTTCTAAATAGTCTGTAGGGTTTGCAGACTACCCCAATGCTATTGAAGTAGATAGGTTTAGGTTTAAAACGGAATAATATAGATTTGCCGAAAGAATTCTTGCGTGAAAGTGAGAATCTGAAAGCACACCACCCCCGCAGACGTGATTAAAAGCAATAGGAGTCTTACATTTTGTCCAATAATTTTTGTTTGTAATTATTATGATGATCTTTTTTGACTCTTCATTGCAGTAGTGTTCAAGAAGTGTAGGCCTACGTCTATTAGACCTGAAAGAACTTTTCCGGAAATTGCAGTGTTCGATTGCTCTTCCTGGGTGGATCGGGTTATCATAGGTTGACTCTATATGCCTGGCCGCATTCGCTGACCATCGGTGGATTGCTGTCCTGTCCTGGTTTATCAGTAGGTATGATGGTTTTACTTAATTTGTTAATAAACCTATCGTGTCTGAATTGTTGACGGGTGTGTTCATGTATGAGATGAGGTTTGTAATGTAATCCTCAGTATTGCCGGTTTTTTAAAACTGCGAACAGTATCGTGAACATTTAATAAAATATTAAATGTATTAACAGCAGATCATTCGTCAGGTTAAATGGACAAATATGCCAAACATTTTTGTTTTGGGCTACTTAAGCTGCAGGTCTTTTGCACAAACTCACAGAAATGATTATAGTGTTTGGTTGTTTCCTGTAAATTTGATACCGTTAATGCTTTATTTATAACCAGGGATTGGTATCACCGTACGCATGTATACATTGGTGGTATGAAAGTTAAAACGTGTGGCAATTACTTGTCATAACAGCACAACCGGAGTTTAAAATCAGTAGGCAGTACGGGAATAGACGCGGATTTTAACCTTTGTACCGCGAAAGCGTAGCAGTTCATAATGGGGACAGCGCACTTCAGCGAGTCTGCCTGCGGTTTCCGTTGGCGTGCTGCGGGGCTGAAGGGCCACATCCGGTGTGAGGCGGCTTGTAGGGGCTCTGACAGCACAAAAGCCCATCTTCCTCAGTGTTTGCACATTACATGTACTTTGTATTCTCAGATAGAGGTTACATAAGAGGGTATGTCGAGTTTGAGCCAGTTACTGACCGCATGACCTTGATATTAAATCTGCTTTTAATAATTAATTGAAAGGCAGGCTGCAGGGGAATCAGCTTCTCACTGGTTGCATTCACTAGGGTTAAGGCTTTGATGAACAGGCTGCCTCTTCAGAGAAGGTAGGAGATTCAGGACTGATCACCTTTCTAGTTGCTGTTAGAACTAGAAAGTGCTATTTGGGGAATTAATATAACAAACAGCCAAACAAAGAAAAGAATGAGGGAAAGCGAGTGTGATGAGTCAGGCTACGATTTACACAGCACTGCTTCTTGTATTGGCCAAATTGGGAAGTGTTTGCATGAGAGTACAGTGGTATCTATTAATGCAGACAGGGCTTGGCTAAGGTCTGCTTTAATCTCACTGGTAAAACATTGTACCTGTTTTTTCCAGTATTACTCATAGGGCTCTGTTTTGACCCGACGGTGTTTTGCTCTTCTTTCCCCCAGAAAAATAGTTTACTGCAGCAGGCTTTTGAAGCAAGCTGGATTAGAGATGGTTAACTGGTAGACCAGGGGTGCCCAGACAGTCGATCGCGGAGTAATTCTCAATCGATCGCCAAGTGCGTCGCAAGCGTCCGTGCACTTTCGCGCATGCGCCAATTTTTCAGTGAGCAGCTAATCGTGTACCGTGAACATTTACCACGCAAACATATCACAAGCCAAAAGATCACAAACGTATCATTTTCATTCTGAGTGGGAAGAGGATTTTTTTTGTTTACTCAAATTCGTGACTTTACCGAAGAATGGGAATTTGAAGCGACATTTCAAAACTGCACTAAAGCTACGAGAGTTCCCTGCTGAAACAGCCATATGCAGCCGAAAGGTGTGAGAACTGAAAAGTCAGTCAGCACCACAGCACCCAATTTTTACCAAGCCGAACACCAAAAGTAAGGCTGTAACGATAGCTTTCCAGTGCCAGCGGTCTCAGTAAGGCAGAGAAATACATTTATTTACATTTTTTCAATTACCTGGATTTGCTGTGTGCCTGTTAACTATGTAGAAAGGCAATAGCTTGAATAATAATAGCGTAATGGCTGTGGCTCCCTATTTGAACTGGTAGATCTCGGCACACTTAAAATACATATTGAGTTAATAAATGCTAGGCTCCCCTGTGGTAGACTATCGAAATTTTTAAAAGTGCAGACTTTTATTCTTTAAAAAAACGTATCTGATATGAAGTGGATGTCTGTGGTGAACAGTACCGATTCTGTTCCAGTCCAGGTTTGGCTTTTCATTTCTCTAGTGTAAATCTCTTTTTTTGTGTGTAAATTTAAGACATGGAAGTAACTTTGACACCTTGTTTTTGCAGTGCTGTCCTTTACCCTGTAGGGGGAGCTCCTGGCCATGTGGTCACTGGGACTGGGAGCAATTGGTGCAGCCATTGCAGGCATTTTCCTAGCCAACACTGATTTGTTATTGGATAAGCCAGAGCCGGCCAGTGTGGAGTACCTGGGGGAGACTGATCTGAAAACAATAGCAGATGGTGAGAAAACTGTTGGTGTTAATGCAGGACTAGGCTGCTTGTGGGCTGCGTATAGAAAGCCCTTGAGAGAGGAAGAGCTTTTTCTGATATGGCCATTGTGCATTAAGGTTAGCAGTCTGATTGTGTTATGTTTAGTTAGGAAACTGTTGTTTACAGAGCAGCTCCAATGAGTGCATGTCTGTCTGTCTGTCTGCAGATGAGAAGACATTTAAGGCTGGGTCCCTGTGGGAGAGATCCGGGGCTGTTGTCATGGCCGTGAGGCGGCCTGGATGATTCTTGTGCAGAGAGGTACTGGTGCCGTTTCGGAGGCTGTGGGATTGCTGTAGGTGGAGGAGCTGTGACAGTGTGGACTGCTTTCTGCACAGGAGGCCACAGAGCTCTCCTCCCTCAAACCCCAGCTGGACCAGCTCGGTGTTCCCCTCTATGCTGTCGTGAAGGAGAACATCGAGTCGGAGGTCCACGACTTCATGCCGTTTTTCTCTGGCGACGTCTTTCTGGATAAGAAGGTGAGGGGGCAGCTGACGGGCTCCTGCTGTCACCGTCGTTCCAGTGAGGTGCAGTCATGGCTAATGGGTTCTTTTCCCTTTCAGCAACGTTTCTACGGACCCGCGCCGAGGAAGATGGGCGGCTTGGGGATTGTTCGTCTGGGGGTGTGGGCCAACTTCCTGCGGGCATGGAGGAACGGGCATTCGGGAAACGTGAAGGGCGAGGGTTTTGTCCTGGGCGGCGTGTTTGTCATCGGAGCAGGAGATCAGGTGTGCCTTGCACAGCAGTGCCGCCGTCAGATGTGAGTATAAATGAAGGCTGGGTCGTCCTCTGAACTGCCACCTGCATCCGATTCCAGGGCATCCTGCTGGAGCACCGCGAGAAGGAGTTTGGGGATAAAGTCAACATATCTTCTGTTCTGGAAGCAGCCAGGAAAATCCAGCCAGTGAAATATTAGTGTATTTTTAATAGACTGTTCTTCATGTCTTCTCATGGGTCTCCACCGAGGGGCGCCATTTAGCGTGGAGGTGACTGATTCCCCCAACTAGTTTACAGAAAATAGATTCAAATTTAGAGAAGCATCCTGAACCTGTATCACTCGCTGCTCTGTGTAAACCAGGGCTTGTGCCTGGGCGTCCACAGCCAGCTTTGTGTGTGTGCACATGACAGCCTGCGCCTAACTCTGCTGAGGGAGCCGGCTAGATACCTCACACACACACACATGCAGCAATGGCTGAGGGCGCCCCTGCACAGGCATGTCTGGCTGTAGCAAAGGCTCGCAATAAAAGGCATTTGGAGCTGCTGGTCTTGACTGCGTCTTACTGGGACCCTCAGAACCCGGCCCTATAAGGCCCAGGAACAGGACGTAGAGCTGGGCAACTAAATGAGGACAGCAGGAGTGCCGTTACACGTGTAAGGACAGTGTGTTTGTTCCCCATTCCTTTATTACACACATACAGTGCACACAATCAATATAACACTGAGATGATTACCCTCAGTCACTTTGCATATTAGACGTTTGTGCCTTTAAATAGCCATTTCAAACAATTCCTGCTGGTGGCTTCAGCTAAAAAGCAAATTCATCCCGTGAATTACACTGATTGTACTGTTTTTGAGAAGAGAAACTAAGACTTAAAATCTTTTGAACGTCTAAGCCACGAAGCACTGGTTTAAAAAATGGCATGGAACAGTGCTTCTCAGTCTTTGGGGACGGTTCCTCAGACGGTTCCTCTACTTTTTGGCTAGAGTGGGCCATCTGGGGGTCCCTGAGGACCAGGCTGAGGAACAGTGGCCTAGAACCTGTGCAGAAGGTCCATTTCAATACTTGGAAAATGTTTTCCTTTCGTGTGTGGCCTGACCACCCCCATGCCCCATAAGTGTGTATCAAGGGAAGGTTCTCAGTTTCAGTCCCAGCGTACAAAGACTGTGACACCATCACCATAATATTGGAGATTAATGAGGGGAACCATGTACGAACCAGATCTGTCTGCACAGGCTCACAGCCAGTGGCCACAGTAAGGAGGCTTTGTAACACCTGATATCGAACATGAGTGGCTGTTCTGCAGGACGCCCGCCTGCTTGCAGCCTTAAAGATTTTAAAAGGATCTCTGAGGTGAGTTTTCTAGTACTGGACCACAGAAAGCACACAGCGGCTGTACAGAACACTGAAAGAGCCTCACGGATGCATAGGTTTTGGTCACGATACCGTCACAACGTCTCTGAAACTGCTCACAAGGTAAATGCGCTACAGGGGTGTGCTAAGAGGGAAGGGGAAGCACCACGGGCAGCGGGCTGGTTACACTGATCATGGCAAGTGTAAAACCCACAGGGGATTCCTGCACACACACACACACACACACACACACACAGTCAGCTGGAAGACATTCTAATTGGTAACAATTGGCCAGGTTTCGCCCAATCAGCTTTACTCTGCGTTTCCTGCACAGATGCTTCTGGAAATCAAAAATGAGCATTTAAAATACTTGTGCTGATGGAGTGACTGAAATGAAATGAGCAGGGTTGCCAACTTTGGACAGGTGGCTGGAGTGAGATTGTCAATTCGAGACAAGTCTGCACACACAACTACGTGCGTGTAACAGTTTGAATACCTTGTAAATGGTCTAGGGTTTGCAAACTACCCCAACGCCTTTGTTGTAGCTGATTTTAGGTATATAATAGAATAATATAGATTTGTCGTATCTTGCGTGAGCGTGTGAGACTGAAGGTGTGTCACGCCAGATGTGTGAGAATTGGCAACCCTTGAAATGAGACTGTATGATGAGAAAGGAGCAGGGTCCAGCTGCCCCGTTCAGGCTAAAACAGAACACAGCATGGAAATCCTCGCATGGCACGTATGGAACGCTAATGTGGTTTTTACCGGGACTGTGGCGCACCACCCAGTCTGCCTTATAAAATGGACTTCTTGTAACTGTAAAGCAGACTGTGTAACTGGCTTGAAGTCACGCTGTCCAAATACCTCCGGAATGAACAGTGGCACACTGTGGCTTGCCGGTGCACCGCCCCTCTTGTGCCTGTAGGGGGCCCGGCCCTGGGCCGGCCAGCTACAGGCCCTTGTTGAAGTATACGGTGACAGTGTTGGGACTGATCTCGGCCACCCGCTGCTGGAGCTCTGCTTCCAGGCTGCTCACTGCCATGGAGCTGCAGACACAGAAGAGACGGGCGTCTGTGAGCACGCTCCTACCACAGGGAGCCAAAGGGGTGAAGGCGGCAGCTGAATGTAGTCGTACCTCTTCTGGGGAAACAGCGCACAACACAGTGGAGTGGCAAACACCAGACTGAAAGGAAGAAAGCAAAAAAAAAAAAAGACATAGGTACACTCCTGGCCACAAGGGGACACTGCTAAGTCTGTTTTGAGTAAATCACTCCCAAAAAAAAGGAGCTACATCAAGCATCTAGGTTACATGTTACAGGAGGTAGCACTATCGTTCGGCAACTGTAGGGTTGCCGGTTCGAGCCCTGGTTCCTCCTGACCCCATCAAAGTGTCCTTGAGCAAGACACTGAACCCCCAACTGCTCCCTTGGCACCTTGCATGGCAGCCTCTGCTACCGGTGTGTGAATGGGTGTATGAACGGGTGAATTAGAGGCATAATGCTTTGGAATAAAGCGCTATATAAATGCAGTCCATTTACCATTTACATGTGAGCAGCACATCCATCAGCAGCCACTAGGGGGTGTGGCCTGCTGGATACTTACCAAATTCCCACTAGGCCCACCTGCACCGGTGCGTTGAGCACAGGAAACCTCTGTGAAGAGCAGGTGACACAGGGCATTAAGGCAGACCCTTCACGGGGCACCCCCCTCACCCGGCCGGGCCCTTCCCAGGAAGTACCTTCAGGAAAGCTCTCTTCTCCAGCGCGTTCATGATGACAGGTGGGATAGCTGGGAACACAGAGAGCAGACAACTGTTCTCACATTGGCTGGCTGTCAGCCAGTTAGATTAATCACCGACACACGCCTCCGCAACAAGTGTTCTAACCGCACCAAATCTGTACACGGCGTTTTCCGCCTCCAGCACAGCGTTTCCCTGCCTGCCATCCCTTCGTTTTGGTCGCATACACATAGCTCACTGCATGAGTTCCCACCACATGAATAGAGGAGAACAGGGACCACCTGGCCACCAGAGGGAGCCCTTACCCATGGCTGGCACAGCCATGCCGATCCGAGACACGACCACCTGAAAGATGGCCTGTTGCGCTGCCTTGGTGGATTCGCCCAATCGGTTGTCGTTCTCGTCTGTTACCGGGATGCCGCACTTCAGTTCCCTAAGGATGGCGGCAGATGCCCATTAGCAGCACAGTTTACAGGCCCACCCGGCAAGCAGCACAGTTTACAGGCCCACCCGGCAAGCAGCACAGTTTACAGGCCCACCCGGCAAGCAGCACAGTCCAACAGCCCCCAAGCCTTACCTCTGTCTCATGAAGGGGATATTGATGCAATTGGCAGCAGCAACCGCAGCAAAGGGAACAAACCGGCCCATAATAGCAGGCAGGTGCTGCAGGGAGAGTGGAGAAGGGGGCTTAGCGTGACAAAGGCTGGCAAAGAGTGACACAGGGAGCCCTATGTAGACAGCAGTACCTTGGTAAGAGACTTCAGCCCCAGTGCTGTGACTACAGCCCCAGTGGTGGCACTGACATACGCAGCTCCCAGCTGACTGCGGAAATACAGGAAGGACCACATGTTGTCTGAGCTGTGTCACATGGTCATGATGTGTCACATGACTGTCAAGCCATACAGCTGCATTTCACAGGGGGACGACAGCCCTCACCCCCCCTGGGGAAACTTACTTTACAGTGAGCGGCGCATCCCCGCTACGGTTGGTGTAGTTGACGATGGCGTTGAAGGACTGGTTCACCCACTGCCAGAACACCACAGCTGGAGTGGTCCTGTGGAGGACAGCCAAAGCAGACACGGGGTGTTAGGGTCGGTCCCGGCCTTGTCTGTCAGTTCCCTGTTTGGCCAGCTGGTGTCACTGGCCATCCCGTTCTTTGTTCCCCAGGTTTCCTTGCTTCCCAGGCCGCTGCGTGGCTGCACCTCCCTACTCTCGTGACTTGTTTCTTTTGTTTACCCTTGTTTATGTTCCAGTATGGATCTTTGTTTTGTTCCTTTGTTAGTTATCCTTGCATGTATCTGGTCTGTCATAATGTTCTATAACCCTTGCTCTTATTGTTTGAATCTGTAGTGATTGTTTAATACCCTCACCTGTTCCTTGTACTCCTTGTCCTTAGTGTTTTGGTTGATTTAGAAATAGCCCACATCTGTCCCTTGTTGCCCTTATTATTTGTGTATTTCACTGCCTGTCCTTCCCTCAGTTAGTGGTCAGGTTTATGTTTATGGTATGTGATGCTTTACGGAGGTTCCTTTAATGTTTCACTGTTAGGTTTTTTTTGTCATGTTTATGTTAGCTCTTGTTAGTCCTTGTTTTAACCTCCTGCCTTTGTTTGACCCCCTTGTGATTCATTCCCCCC